>CM052809.1:60497413-60660796 GCA_028533885.1 Nasua narica | reverse complement strand
CGATCTTAGATATCAGACCTTTGTCAGTAGTGTCATTTGCGAATATCTTCTCCCATTCTGTGGGTTGCCTGTTTGTTTTGTTGACTGTTTCCTTCGCTGTGCAGAAGCTTTTTATCTTGATGAAGTCCCAAAAGTTCATTTTCACTTTTGTTTCCTTTGCCTTTGGAGACATGTCCTGAAAGAAGTTGCTGTGGCTGATGTCAAAGAGGTTACTGCCTATGTTCTTCTATAGGGTTTTGATAGATTCCTGCCTCACGTTGAGGAGTTCATTTTTGCCCTTGTTTCCCTTGACTTTGGTGATGTTTCTAGGAAGAAATTGCTGTGGCTGAGGTTGAAGAGGTTGCTGCCTGTGTTCTCCTCAAGGATTTTGATGTATTCCTGTCTCACATTGAGGTCTCTTATCCATTTTGAGTCTGTTTTTCTGTGTGGTGTAAGGAGATGGTACAGTTTCATTCTTCTGCATGTGGCTGTCCAAGTTTCCCAACATGGTTTGTTGAAGAGGCTTTTTTCCACATTCCTTCCTGCTTTGTTGAAGATTAGTTCACCATAGAATTGAAGGTTTATTTCTGGGCTCTCTATTTTGTTCCATTGATCTGTGTGTCTCTTTTTGTGCCAGTACCACACTGTCTTGATGATTACAGCTTTGTAATAGGGCTTAAAGTCTGGAATTGTGATGCCGCCAATTTTGCTTTTGTTTTTCAACATTCCTCTGGTTATTCATGGTCTTTTCTGGTTCCATGTAAATTTTAGGATTATTTGTTCCATTTCTCTGAAAATAGTTGGCGGTGTTTTGATAGGGATGGCATTAAATGTGTAGATTGCTTTAGGTAGCACAGACATTTTCATAATATTTGTTCTTTCAGTCCATGAGCATGGAATGTTTTTCCATTTCTTTGTGTCTTCCTCAATTTCTTTCATGAATAGTTTATAGTTTTCTGAGTATAGATTCTTTGGTTAGATTTATTCCTAGGTATCTTATGGTTTAGGGTGCAATTATTAACAGGATCAACTCCTTAATTTCTCTTTCTTCTGTCTTGTTATTGGTGGATAGAAATGCAACTGATTTCTGTGCTTTGGTTGACACTGACACTTTACTGAATTCCTGTAAGAGTTCTAGCAGTTTTGGAGTGGAGTCTTTTGGGTTTTCCACATAAAGTATCATATCATCTGCAAAGGGCAAAAAAGTGACTTCTCTGCCAATTCGGATACCTTTTATTTCTTCATGTCATCTGATTGCTGAGGTTAGGACTTCTAGTACAATGTCGAATAGCAGTGGTGATAGTGAACACCCCTGCCATGTTCCTGACCTTAGGGGAAAAGCTCTCAGTTTTTCCCCCTTGAGAATGATACTTGCTGTGGCTTTTTCGTAGATGGCTTTGATGATATTGAGGTATGTACATATGAGGTATGTACCTGTGATGATATTCTACACTGTGAAGGGTTTTGATCAAGAAAGGATGCTGTACTTTGTCAAATGCATTTCAGCATCAATTGAGAGTATCATAGGGTTCTTGTTCTTTCTTTTATTAATGTATGGTATCACATTGATTGATTTGCGGATGTTGAACCAGCCTTGCAGCTAAGGAATAAATCCCACTTGGTCATGGTGAATAGTCCTCTAAATGTACAGTTGGATCCTATTGGCTGGTATTTTGGTGAGAATTTTTGCATCCATGTTCATCAGGGATATTGATCTGTAATTCTCCTTTTTGATGGGGTCTCTGCTTTTGGCATCAAGGTTATGCTGACCTCATAAAATGAGTTTGGAAGTTTTCCTTCCATTTCTTTTTTTTTGGAACAGTTTCAGGAGAATAGTTATTAATTCTTTAAATGTTTGGTTAAATTCCCTTGGGAAGCCGTCTGGCCCTAGGCTCTTGTTTGTTGGGAGATATTTGATTCCTTCTTCAATCTCCTTACTGGTTATGAGTCTGTTCAGGTTTTCTGTTTCTTCCTGGTTCAGTTTTGGTAGCTTATATGTCTCTAGGAATGCATCCATTACTTCCAGATTGTCAAATTTGCTGGCGTATAGTTGTTCATAATATGTTCATATAATTGTATTTCTTGGTGTTGGTTGTGATCTCTCCTCTTTCACTCATGATCTTATTTATTTGGGTTCTTTCTTTTTCTTTTTGATAAGTCTGGCCAGGGGTTTATACATCTTACTGATTCTTTCAAAGAACCAGCTCCTAGTTTCGTTGATCTGTTCTGCTGTTCTTTTGGTTTCTATTTAATTGATTTCTGCTCTGTACTTTATTATTTCTCTTCTCCTGCTGGGTTTAGGCTTCATTTGATGTTCTTTGTCCAGCTCCTTTAGGTTTAGGGTTAGGTTGTATATTTGAGAACTTTCTTATTTCTTGAGAAAGGCTTGTATTACTATATACTTATCTCTTGCCTTTGCTGTGTCCCAAAGATTTTGAACAGTTGTGTTTTCATTTTCATTTGTTTCCATGAATTTTTTTAATTCTTCTTTAATTTCTAGTTGACCCATTCATTCTTTAGTAGAATGCACATTAACCTCCATGAATTTGAGTTCTATCCAACTTGCCTCTTGTGGTTAAGTTCTAGTTTCAAAGCATTGTGGTCTGAAAATATGCAAGGAATGATCCCAGTCTTTTGGTACTGATGGAGACCTGATTTGTGACCCAGGATGTGATCTATTCTGGAGAATGTTCCATGCGCAGTAGAGAAGAATGTGTATTCTATTGCTTTGGGATGGAATGTTCTAAATATATCTGTCATGTCCAAGTGGTCCACTGTGTCATTTAAAGCCTTTATTTCCTTGTTGACTTTTGCTTAGGTGATCTGTCCATTTCAGTGAGGAGCATGTTAAAATCCCCCCCCCATTATTGTATTATTATTGATGTGTTTCTTTGATTTTATTAATTGGTTTTTATAATTGGCTGCTCCGATGTTACAGGCATAGATATTTAAAATTGTTAGATCTTCTTGTCGGACAGACCCTTTAAGTGTAATATAGGGTCCTTCCTCATCTCTTATTATAATCTTTGGCTTACAATCTAATTTACCTGATATAAGGGTTGCCACCCCAGCTTTCTTTTGACATTCATTAGCATGGTAAATTGTTTTTCACCCCCTCACTTTAAATCTGGAGGTATCTTTGGGTCTAAAATGAGTTTCTTGCAGACAGCATATCCATGGGTCTGGTATTATTATCCATTCTGATACCCTGTGTCTTTTGATTTGGGCATTTAGCCCATTTACATTCAGGGTAACTATTGAAAGATATGAATTTAGTGACATTGTATTGCCTATAAGGGGACTGTTACTGTTTATTGTCTCTGTTCCTTGCTGGTCTGTTATTTTTATGTTCTCTCTTTGCTTAGAGGACCCCTTTCAATATTTCCTGTAGGGCTGGTTTGGTTGTTTGCAAATTCTTTTAGTTTTTGTTTGTCCTGGAAGCTTTTTATCTCTCCTTCTATTTTCAATGACAGCCTAGCTGGATATAGTATTCTTGGATGCATCTTTTTCTCATTTAGTGCTCAGAATATATCATGCCAGTCCTTTCTGGCCTACCAGGTCTCTGTGGATAGGTCTGTGGCCAGTCTAATATTTCTATGGTTGTATGTTGCATACCTCTTATCTCGAGCTGCTTTCAGGGTTTTCTGTTTGTCACCGAGACTTGGAAGTTTTACTATTAGATGATGGAGTATTGACCTATTTTTATTGATTTTGAGTGAGGTTCTCTGTGCGTCCTGGATTTTGATTCTTGTTCCCTTCACCAAATGAGGAAGATTCTCTCACATAATTTGCTCAAATATACCTTCTGCCCCCCCTCTTTCTTTCTTCTGGGATCCCAATTATTCTAATATTGTTTTGTCTTATGGTACTACTTACCTCTCGAATTCTCCCCTCGTGGTCCAGTAGTTGTTGGTCTCCCTTTTTCTCAGCTTCTTTATTCTACGTCATTTGGTCTTTTATGTCTCTAATCCTCTTCTGCCTCGTTTATTCTAGCAGTAAGAGCCTCCATTTTTTATTGTACCTCATTAATAGCTTTTTTGATTTCAACTTGGTTAGATTTTAGTTCTTTTATTTCTTCAGAATGGGATTATTTCTCCAGAAAGGGATTCTCTGGCATCTTCTATATTTTTTTTCAAGCCCACCTAGCATCTTTTTAATTGTCATTCTGGACTATAACTCTGACATCTTTTTAATGTCCTTATTGATTAGATCCTTAGCCATCGGTACTGCCTCTTGTTCTTTTTTGAGGTGAGTTTTTCTGCCTTGTCATTTTATCCCAAGAAGAATAGATGAATTAGAGAACAAAACACTAAAAGGGTAGCAGTGACCCCAGAAAAATATACAATATCCAAATCAGAAGAGACCCAAAACTGAGGTGAGAAGAAAGAGAAAAAAAATATATATTTTATTTATAGATACATAATTAATTATACATATGTAATATATATATATTATATATGTTATATATTTATATGTATACACACATACACATGTATGATTAGACTGGTGAATAGAACACAGCCACACACTTGATTTGGGTGTATTGTGTCTGTTAGAAGAAACTGCCTCCCAAAATTTTAAAGAAAGAAAAACTTATATATGTACAAAAATAAGAGTAAACACTAAGGAGGGATGGAATATGACTAAGAATGAAAAATAAAAAAGATTTTTAAAAAGGAATTGGTAAGAAGTTGGTTGAAAAGGAAAAAAAATTTAAAGAGGAGAGGATGTGATCAGCGTGGAGACTAGAACAAAGCCATAGGCGAGATTTAGATTTAGGGTATATTTTCATCTGTTAGAAGAAACTGTATTCCAAAATTTTAAAGAAAGAAGAGCTTTTTTTTTTAAGATTTTATTTATTATTTTATTTCTTTATTTGACAGATCACAAGTAGGTAGAGCAGCAGGCAGTGAGATGGGGGAAGCAAGCTCCCTGCTGAGCAGAGAGTCTGATGTGTGGCTCAATCCCAGGACCTTGAGATCATGACCTGAGCTGAAGGCAGAGTCTTAACACACCGAGGCACCCAGATGCCCCTAAAGAAAGAAAAACTTACATGTATATAAAAAATAAGATTAAATATAATGAAGTGCTAGAATATGACTGTAACAATGAAAATTAAAAAAAGGTTTTTAAAAGGTATTGATAAGTTATAATAGTTGAAAAGGTTAAAATAGGAAAGAGGAAAAATAAAGGAAATAGAATAAGAAAAATTAAAATTTAAAATATTTTACTTTGAAAGACTAAAGAATCATGGGAAAAAGCCATGAACTCTGTGTGTTGCATTCCCCTAGCTCTGGAGTTCCACAGTTTTCATTGATTAGTGAACTTGGTCTTGGCTGGATGTTCTTGCTAATCTGGGGTAGGGGCCTGTTACAGTGATTCTCAAATGTCTTTGCCCAAGGTGGAATTGCATTGCCCTTGCCAGGGTCTGGGCTAAGTAATCTGCTCGGTATTGCTCTCGGTAGCTTTTGTTCCCTGAATGCTTTCCATACAGCTTTGGAGGATGGAAATGAAGATGGTGGCCTCCCAATCTCCCGCCCTAGAAGAGCAGAGAGCTTGGGGTCCCACTCCTCAGTGAGCCCTCAGAGAAAAGCATTCAGTTGTCTCCCTCGTCTCTGGCTGCACTCTGGGCTCACCCGGCCTGTGACTCAGTGTCATAGAAACACTCTGGCACACAACCCAGTGTGAACTCTTCAAACCAAGCAGATTCCCGCAGTGGACTCTGTGCCACTTCCCCCAGGGAAGAAGGGTGAGTCTCCACTGATCTGCCACTTGTGGTGTCCCTGCTTGAAGAGTAGTGGCCCACCTGTGCCAGGGATCATGGTTTATGGCAACTGCGAGCTGAGCACCCACTTCTGGGCTCTCTCAAAGACAGCTGGCTCTGTCTTTACAGCCAGCTTCCCCACTCCCGATACCTAGGAGCTCTGCCACACTCAGGCACCCTCGTTCTTTCTGTGACCCCGAGAGACCTGAGACCACACTATCCCCATAAGGGCTTCACCCCCCACTTAGCCTCTGTAGCGGCATCCCCCAGTGGAGCAGACTTCTAAAAGTTCTGATTTTGTTTTGCACTGCTCAATTGCTTGCCTAGAGCTGGCCCCTCCCCCCCTGCAATCTATTTTCCCATACAACACCTCAGATTTAGTTCTCCAGGCACGTCCTACCTTCCAGAAAGTGGTCACTTTACTTTTCCTAGAATTGCTGCTCTTCTTCTTTTCGATCTCCTGTTGAGTTTGTAGGTGTTCAGAATGGTTTGATAACTATCTCGCTGAATTCCTAGGACCCAGTGAAATTTAGGTCTCCTGCTTCTCCACCATCTTTCTCTGGGAACTCTTTGCACAGTATGCTATCCCCCAAAACACTACTTTAAAATGCAATTATTTTATTTAATCATGGCTCCATGGGTCAGGAATTTAGACATGGCACAGCAGGGACATTTTGTCTCTGCTCATAAAGTCTGGAGCCTCTGTTGGTATTGCTCAAATGATTAGGGACCAGCTCAGATGTTGGTCTGGGAGTCAGGTCATGTGTGTGGTTCCTGGTTTCTCCTTCATGTAGACATTCCATGTACCTAGCTTGGGCTTCATCACAACATGGTGGTTTCAGGACCTTCACATGTCTTATAATGTTGATTTCTTCCCAGAGAGATAGCAGAAGCTGCCATACCTCTTAAAGCCTAAGACTGGAGGTGTCAGAGTGCCACTTTTGCCATACTCTGTTGATCAAGGCAAAGCACAAGGCCAGACCAGGTCAGGGAGGGGGAAATATATTCCCTTCTGGATGACGAAGTAGCAAGTATATACACAAAGGGAATGAATTAATGATATCCATCTTTAGAGACTACCTGTCATGTTGTGTAAACCATTTGCCAGCTGTCATCCTTTCCTTCTCTGGCTGATTGCATTTTGGCACCTCCCTCACCTTAATTCAAAACTGAATTCATTAATCGGATTTCCTAGAAAATCTGAATATATCAATCTTTTTTTTTTTTGTAGCTTTACTGAAGTTTGTAAGAATGGCCATATCACTAAGCACTAAGTATCTTATTTAAATGATTATTATTTTTCTCTACAGAGTGAATCTTTCTCTACAAAAGAATTATCATACCAACTGCTAAGATGATGATGTTTCCCCATGTTATTGCATATACAGCTTCAGTACATGGTTGCCAGAGCTTAGTAGTGGGAGTTTTATTTTAATGTTGGATTATGGAACGTTACAACCACATATAAAAGTAGAGAAAATAGGACACCTGAGTGCCTCAGTGGGTTAAAGCCTCTGCCTTCTGCTCAGGTCATGATCCTCAGGGTCCTGGGATTGAGCCCTGCATCAGGCTTTCTGCTCAGCGGGGAGCCTGCTTTCCCCTCTCACTCTGCCTGCCTCTGCCTACTTGTGATCTCTCTCTCTGTCAAATAAATAAAATCTTAAAAAAAAAAGTAGAGTAAATGGTATAAGACACACTTTTGTAGCCATTGCTCAGCTTTAAGAATTATTCAACTTAGGGCCAATCTTGTTTCTTCTATACCTTGCCCAGTTGCTAGCTATAATTTCCCCCTCTCATTATTTTAAAGCAACGTGGCACTATTAGAGGATTGAATCTGTAAATTATTCAGTATGTTGGTGTTAGACCCACGTGAACAGTACTAGCCCAGTGTGCACAGTTGTCATATTTTGGGCTCATAGAGGTAAAAAGTAATCCTTCAGTGCCTAGAACTATGAACAGAAACTTAGTTATTTGCTCTTTATACAAGGATAAGCAGACTGAAATGTACAGAGACTGCTGTCGAGAGGTAAACGATTTGGTTAGGGCCATTAAAGGGACAAAATTAGAGGAGCAGGTCTGAGGATGTCTAAAGGAGAAGTGTATATAGATCAGCTGGTGGAATTGGGCATAATAGAATTTTATGTTAATGCATTTGTGAGCCTCCATTGTAGAGAGGCTCTTAAAAACTAGAGGGACATTCTACTGCAGATACAGTGGACCCATGATGAGTGTGTTCGTGATAGTATGGCAGAAGGCTTTGTGTGGGCCCAGTAGTATGTGTTCCTTCTCAACGAGCTTGACACTACTACCATTGCTGAGGTCTTGACTTGCCATTACCAGAAATGGATTCTGACTACTCAGTATAGTAGCATTTCTCAAGGTGGATTAGCCAGCCACTTTGTGGCAGTTCTGTTATATCAGTACCATCTATCCTACATGATCAGTGATGAATCCTCACCAGATTGATCCTTGTCATACACTTGATATTGATTTGCCTTCTACTCCAGGAATGCTGCCATCATGTCCACTAGGACTTACCAGGATGTCTCATCTCTCAACATGACAAGTACCCACACAATGTTACTTCAGCCCAAATAAACAATTTTGGGATAAAGGAGGTGTTATGATAGGCCCTAGAACAAGATATTCACTGGTCTCAACATATATTACTTACCCAGAAGCAATGGTTTAATAGAACATTGCAAAATGCTCATTAAAGGCATCAGCTCTGGGATTTTAGCTCTGTCTTCTATGAGTTGGTGTATGGCCACTATCAGGTACTATATCTTTATTAGAATATATGGGAATTGGAAAAAGGAGTTGAAATATATTTGGCCCCTTCCATCGTCTTCTCTGTGACTCAGTTGTGAAATTTTTGATTCAACTCCACAGTCTTCGGTTCTACCAAATTTGAGATTCTCTTTTTCATGTGTGGGGTAGAGATTTTTTTTTTTCAAATTCTGTTGAACTTAAAGCTCTGACTGCCACTTATTTTATAAACTACAAAGACAGGATTTTCTGTATTGGTATAAGTAACTAACCCTTGTGGGCTTAGGCTTGCTGCTACACAGTGGAGGCAGACGAAAAGAGTTTCAAACCCAGTGGATTTCTAAGGGCATCACTTGATGCTTCTGTGTTCATTGTCCACCCCTCAGCCACTTTTCCAAGTGAGGACGTGACATTTAGAGAGCATAATACAAATTTTAGAGATTCCCAACACTACTAACTTGGCTCTTTCCAGGCTTTTTTAGCTAAGAAAAAAAAATTATGAGTTCATCTTGGTACTTCCAATTCAAATTTGGGATTACTTTTCTTTTTATTAATATCTATTATTATCTGTATCTCCTTTCTTCTTACTAAAAAAGTGTAAATGACACAATTTAATTACTTATTTGCTTTATCTCGTTATATACATTTAACAGGCTCAGAATAACACTACTAGCGTTATCATAAACAATATGATTACTGACAAGCACTGTATGATCTTGCTTATATGTGGAATATAAGATAATCAAATCTGTATAAGCAGAGAGTACCGTGGGGTAGGGGAGGGAAAATGGAGAGGTGTTGATTAAAGAGTATAATATTTCAGTTATATAAGGCAAATGAGTTCCAGAGATCTAGTACACAGTGTAGTTTCTAGAGCTAACAATGCTGTATTGTTTAAGGTTTTCTAAGAAGAAATATCTTCTGTTACATATTCTTACCACATACACAAAATAATAATACAGGGGGCAGGAGGACACATCACTTTGGGAGATGATAGATGCATTTATATCTTTGATGGCAGTGATGGTTTCAAAGGTGTATGTGTACTTATCCCCAAACTCATCAAGTTGTATACATTAAATATGTACAGCTTTTTATATTTCCATCATACTTCAACACAGTGGTTTAAAAAACAATATTAGTGAAAGCTGCTTAAGGTTGGTTTTCCTCCCAAATACCTTTTTGTCTTTAAGATATGTACTACCGGGCGCCTGGGTGGCTCAGTTGGTTGAGCAACTGCCTTCGGCTCAGGTCATGATCCCGGAGTCCCGGGATCGAGTCCCATATTGGACTCCTGGCTCTGCTGGAAGTCTGCTTCTCCCTCTGACTTTCTCCCCTATCATTCTCAGTCTCTCACTCTCTAATAAATAAATAAAAATCTTAAAAAAAAAAAAAGATATGTACTACCAAATTCTGTCAAAATCACTATTGAAAGCTACTTAAAACAGTGTTTCCCTGTAATGTTGTACCACCAGTACACTATGTCATTTGGTTTATTTGTTTCATTTTGCTTTTGATTTTTAGGTACTGGTAGCATTTATGTCAGTTTGGCTTTGTTTTATAATTTATGTTCAAAGATTTACACAAATTCAAAGTCGACTATGTAAAAGTAGGTATATCTTGGATTTCTATGTTTTGTCTCTGTTCTTTCATTCTGTGGTTGCTCTTCTTTTTAAGGTAACAACTTTTTTAAGTCTAGCATTTCATTTTTTTAGGACAAGCAAATAATAGATACGTTTACCTATATTTGTGTATACCTATAGGTAGAGAGAGAGGTAGAAGGGAGGAGTGTTGTATTATTCACTCCTTTTTTTTCTAGATAAATAGTAGAATAGTTGAGTTTTACTGTACAAATTCAGGGATTCTTTAAAAAAAATTTCTTTTCATTGGAATGAATTGGTTCACACAGTTTCATCTTAGGCTGATGTATTTCAAATGGCAACTCATTCCAAATAGGAGGTCAATAAAGGGAATTTTAGAGGTCATATTCTCCCGGTTTAATTTAGATCCAATTTTTAGTTTTAAATACTAAAATACTGTATTTTGTAGAAGCAAACTTTGAAATCAAGATAAACTCATTATTAGACAAACTAAGATGACCCATATATAATGTCAGTAGGTTATTTAGACTGGGAACAGGTAAAAATTACCTCCTGGTTTGCTTCAGTATTCACTGTTTCCACAGGTACTATTGTTAATGGCTCTTTGAAAACTAGTTAGTATAAAATTCTGAATCATGGTATAAAAAATGATAAAGTGGATTAGAAAACATATTAAGCCACTGATGTATATAAGATATTGTGTAAAGTACTGGGTAGGGGAAACAGAGAATGAAATAATAGTTCCTTAAAGAATAGACCGTCCAGTTGAGATAATAGAATCAAATAGCATAAGAGCATTTACAATCATGTAAGTGAATGTGCAAAGTAATGCAATATAAGCTGAGTACAAAAAGTTTTCATCTTTATTTTTTCCAAAGATTATTTTTTCAATTGACTTAATGTAAAACACATTTTTAAAGAATTGGTATTATAAATAGTAGTTTTCAGGAAAGTTCTCTCTCTTTTTAAAGATGTGTTTATTTGAGAGAGAGAGAGAGAGAACACGGGGTAGGGAGGGGCAGAAGGAAAGGGAGAGAGAGTCTTAAGCAGACTCCACACTAAGCACAGAGCCTGACGAGGGCCTCAATCTCAAAACCCTGAGATTAGGACCTGAGCCAAAACCAAGATTCAGATGTTTGACTGTGCCACCCAGGTCCTCCCAGAAAAGTTCTCTTTAATGCATCATGTAAATAAAGTTAATAAAAGAAAACATTATAGTAGCAACATTGAAATTAAATAATATCAGGAAAAAAATCAACAATTTTATATTATGATTACCTTTCTTGAATTTGAATTTCACATAGCCAGAATGAGTAATAGTGTTTGTAGATAGGTAGATGGAGGAAGTTGGTGGTCAGAGGTCATAAGGAACTACCATATAGAGTATGAAAGGTATAAAATAATTTGTAATAAGTGAATTGAGTGGCACACAGAGGGTAAGTCTTGGAACTCTAGTATATAGTCATGCCCTGCCAACTTCCTTACCTCTGGCCCTACTACATAGAAGAGAAAATTATTCTGGATTTTTGAATTGGTTGAAATGGATTGGAAACAGAAGTGTAAAAAAATTCACAGTCACATTATGAAAGTTATGGCATCTAAATCATAGTTTTTCTTTTTTAATAACTGAATAACATTTGCCTTTTTTCATTAAGATAGAATGTGGAAACAAAGAAAGATTGTGGGGACTTCATTATAATTCATTTGAAATGACATTTCATTAAAGTTGATAAGTCAGACAATGCTATACCCCAAAGATAACCACTGTCAGCATGTAGTATTTTATCTTCCTAACATTACCTGATTGTCTATGTCTGTGTGTGTTTCACTGGGATTATATAGTATATAGTTTATATTCTGGTTGTTGCTTTGTCTTGTTATGACTACCATAATCATTTGCACTGTTATAAAATATTACTTAAAATAATTGTTTTAATAGTATAATATTCCAATATGACCTTTCATTAGTTCTAATTTTCCTGAATGTAAATTTACTTTATATGTGCATTTTTAGATTGACAGCTCATATTTTTCTTAAAAAAATTTCTAGGAATGAAATTATTAGGTCAAAGTTATGAGAAATTTCTTTCCTCTCTTCCTTCCTCGTTCCTTCATTCTTTTTTCCTTCCTTTTAAATAAGAAAAAGATTTGTTGGAAGAATATTGTGTAATTCACAGAACAAAGTAAGTTGTAGTCTTTAGGTCTTGATAGCAAGAGAAATCCCTGAGACCTCTGCAGCTGAAATGAATGGAGAGTTTCTTAGGGGTTGGCCATTAAGGGACTCAGCGCCAACCTTTTTCTATCCCTGTGTGCCTCCATTTAAGTTTCATATTCTTGGAGGGGCACCTGGGTGGCTCAGTTGGTTGAGCGACTGCCTTCAGCTCAGGTCACCATCCCAGAGTCCCAGTATCAACTCCTGCACAGGGCTCCCTGCTCAGCGGGGAGGCTCCTTCTCCTTCTGACCCTCTCCCTTCTTGTGCTCTCTCTTTCTCCCTCTCTCTCTCAAGTAAATAAATAATTTTTTAAAAAGATTGTTCTTAGAAAAGAGAATGTATTTGACCCTACTTTGGGTCATGTTCTCTCCATAAGGTGAAAGAATTACCAGAAATTCATACCATAGTGTGGTTTGAGTAGAACTTTATACCATAGAGTTCTTCAATAAATGATGTTGGTCAGACAAAAAAAATAAAAACATTATCAGTTATATTCAACAACTAATTTGCCTACTATCTAATTCTTGGCTGACTAAAATTCCCTTCTCCTCCAACAGACAATTGATATAACATAGTCAACTATTCCACACATAAGACTTTCTCTAATGGGAGATAACCCCAAATCATATTCTAGTCCTATATCCATGTGTCATGGGACTAACTATTCTGATTTCACAATCCATGACATTCATCCTCAAGTTTTGTTGAAATATTCTGGTAGAAACCTTTCCATTAAGTGGAGAGTAAGACTACAAGAGGCATATAAGAACTATGTAGGGCCAAGTACAAAGAGAAGAAAAGAGAATGGAATGCTTTTTACAATTTCCCTCATTTTATATGTGACTATCAAGGCTCTTGATACAAATGGCAACTAGCCTTCCAGAATTGATCTAGTTCAGAGTCCCATCAGGAATATGCAAGAGTGCCTCTTTCACAGTACCCTTGCCAACAATGAGTACTAAGAAATGTTTGGCAGACAAAAATACTTTAGCTTTAATCTAAAATACTTTAATTCCAACATGTCTGGACATTTTTCATATGTTAAGGAAAATATTTATAAAGCTCCTTTTGTGAATCAGTGAATGTAATGTCATTTGCCTGGTCTTTCTCTTGAAGTATTCTAAAAACATATTCACCATACAGCAAGTACTGGCTTAAAGTATTACTCTGCCTACCACTCAGAGAATGATACAAACACATATTTGTAGATGGTTAGTTGCTCCTGAAATATTACATGTTTTATCTCCATTTCATCTCTTACTAACCTAGTTAGTTGTTATGTAACATTTTTATAAACAGTTATAGTTATTTGATTGAAAGTAGGGGAATAGAAAAAATACATAGATATATTTTATTAAAAGTAAAAGCAAAGTGAAAATGAAGAAAGCCTTCATGACATATTGGTAAATTCAAAGACACATAACTTAAAAATCAGATCTTGGTCTCTGAGCTACACCTTAGAAGTCCATGAGGCACATTAGGAAGCTGAATCAGATTATTATGTAGTATTTAATAAGTCATGCTTGTGAGTGACCTAAATACAGTAGTTCCCAAGTGGTCTGAGAGAGCCAGCTTCTGAGGGTTGGTAAAGTTAGAACCAGGCAACAGCTTGAGCTCTGGGAGAGTTCCATCAGTAGGTCTTAAAAGCCTTGCCTTGCATGGGGGGTGTGAAGGAGGAAGGCTGTAAATATGCCCCAGGTCTCACTGTGTTTCAGAGCACATTCTGAATCAAGGCAATATTATTCTGGAGCTGGCATTCCCCTTGCATTGCCTTAAGGAGCCATAGGATGACATTTAACTTTGGACTCTCTTCTTTCTATTTAGTGAAGCAAGTGCTAATGAGATATGGAAACTAAGATAATAATTGAAAGAATATTAGTTTGTGCTCTTGCAGTATCCAACAGAGGGTAATGAAGATACTGAAGAGCAAGATTTCACATTTGATCATAAACTAATTGAAGAATTCTTTTTGGCTTTTTAAATAGCCAAAAGTTAACGAAAAATGAGGGACTTAAATAGCAAAGCAAATCTGAGGAATTTAATAGCTGCTAAAAATATTTAGACTTAAAATATTATTTTAAAAATATTTTTCCTTTCCTCAAACTCCCGATAGCATGGTGTTTGAATAAGTATCGTGGTATTTTCTGTATATTGCCATGTATTATATTATGAAGACTTCCCTGCTAGGGGGTGAGTTTTATGAGAATAGGACTCAGGGTCCATGAGACATTAACATTTATAACCAGCATTGCATTTTGAGTATGTTGTGGTCAGGGTTGAATAGGTGAGTATCACATTTATTAGTGGCTAGAATATTAACAAAAACAAAGAATAGGGTTATTTTATTTTATTTTATTTTTTTTACCAACTCAGCTGTTTATATGTACTTGTGTTAAATCTTTCATAAAATTTAAAAAGCTCTGAACACTTTGGAAATCACCATTCTTAATTTTATAGTTGAAGAGTAATGTGTTAAATTATAAGAATCTAAGATGGGCTTGATCCTATCTTCTGTTGTGAAAAAAGGGAGACT
Organism: Nasua narica; assembly: GCA_028533885.1. Classification (NCBI taxonomy): domain Eukaryota; kingdom Metazoa; phylum Chordata; class Mammalia; order Carnivora; family Procyonidae; genus Nasua; species Nasua narica. The sequence continues at coordinate 60,645,937 of CM052809.1, read as the reverse complement.
GCGATCAAACTTATTTTAATAAATCAGGTCTGATAGTCTTTATTTTTGTCTGAACAATTTCACAATAAAATAAACTTTAAAAAAGGATCTGAATATATAATTTTCAGCCAGTACTTGATTTTAGCAAAAATAAAGAATTTAGCTAAAATCTTTGTACTATTTTGTGTGACAAAGGAAGATGGCATTTGGAATTTGAGATTTGAATTAAGCAAGATGCTCTTTGTGGCACTAATTATAAAGTGGATTGCTATATGATTTTAATTTCAAAACATGTGTTACCTGTTGCTCTTTTAATGTCTAGGGCTTGTAGTACTTTAAGGTGAGTGAATAGACCAAATTGGGGAAAATACAGTCCTTGCTGTTTTACCAATGTGTATCAACACTCAAGTTTTTTCTTCCTTTTTTTTTTTAATTATCACCCTGTCAAAATTAAATGTGCAATTCACAGGAAATTTAAAGGCTAGTTAATATATCTCAATATATTTAGAGTCTCTTCGAATTTCTGGATGTCTTATTTCGTCAGTAAACATGATAAAATGCAAAAATAATTTAATACTTTTGTTTATGCACTATTTACTTATCTTGAGTCTCTCAGCCTCATAAGTACTATTTGCTACTTCTTGGCCATTTTGTTAAACAAATGCTTTCTTTAAATTTTCTAACGCAAGAATTTTTTTTCTAATTCAAGCAGAAAATTGGAATTTTTTTTTGCCCATGACCTGCCTCTTTTTGTTATGTTCATGTTGGTGTTTGAAGTTAAAGGTCTATACCACATTATCTATATCTAAACGGTCTTATGTAAGTGAAATAGGACTTTATAACTTCAAAGAACAGTTTAAAAGAAGAGTAAAGAACAGGGTAACAGAAAATCAGAAGGAAACAGATTGTTCTCCCTGAGGGAAAAGTGAAAAAAATTTGCAAAAGAACTGGTCTCTTTTTTTAATCTCTGGGATGAAAATGGTAACCATAGAAATAACAATAAAACTAAGGCTTCCTTGTCAAAGAACTTCTCTTGGTGAATGACAATCCTCAATACTATTTTTAGATCTTTGCTCTTATCGCCCTTCCCAATATTTTAGAATTTCTAGAAAGAATACACCTGTGCCATTCATGGACTAACAATTTGGCCTGAAAATTGAAACACTTCACAATTTGAGCTTCTCACAGAAACAGAATATAGCATACAAAGCACAAACAGCCAGCTCTCTATAGACGATGGGAGAGAAAAGGAAAGGATTGAGACTCATTCCTCACTCATATTTTTAGCAGTTCATAAAGCATAAAAACTGGCTAGTTTAACAGAACACTCAGTGGAAGAACAGAAAAATAGCTTATGAAATTTAAGAAAATAATTAAGATTTTAAAAAGGAAACTAAATTACAACAGCAGAAGTGTGTAGGTTTTTCTTTCTGGAATGCTGTTCCTGTTGAGAATTTACTCCAGTGGCAGGTGATAGATAAAAACAATGGGATCGGACAGCATTTTTCATCTTTTAACATGTATACAACATACTTACTATACCTATTTTTATTTTCCTTTTTCTCTCACCAAATGTAAACTCAAGAAAGATTTTTATCTGTATCTCTAACATCAAGAGCAGTGTCTGATATATGATAGATATTCAATAAATACTCACTGAATAAACTGAAACTTCAGTGCTCTAGATAAAAGAAAATGAAAGCCTAAATGAAAGTAGTACTATAAAAGCTGAAAAGTACAGATTTTAAGGAGTACAAGTATCCGAATTTACTACTGATTAGATAATGGTGAATACACTGGAGATATTTAGCAAATATCCAGTGTCTAAATTAAACATTAAATCAATTGCTGCAAATGTTTTATAAGAGGGGCGGAATTTGATGTGGGGAGGTAGGTGGTCAGGGTATATAGGAGTGTAGTTTTTGACTTGGTCTGAAGGGACATTCTTTTGGGGGCCTAGAGGTGTCAGGAAGTATTTAGATACATGGTCCTGAAGTCAAGTGAAATGGCATAAGTTGAAGTGAATATATGAGAATATTCAACGTATGATTGTGGTTATATTTACTAAATTTGTAAATATATTTAAATCAGACATCTGGGTGTACATTCAGTATCTCCCACCAGGTAGTAGTAATTGTGTATGTCCAGTACTATGTATTTTTTTTGCCTATTTCCTTTACCCCTCTCACACCCCTAGCCTTGCTCCACTCACTCCTCTTGTGTCTTTTAAATATATACTCTGTCTTCCAGGAGCATATTATACCAGGATATATGGATATGCACTGTTCGGAGGCAGAGTGTTTTAGAGAGTGAATATCAGGATAAGGAAGAACTTAGCTCAAATCTACTCAGATATGATATTAGAAGAAAACTTATTTAATCTCTCTGAATGTCAGATTTCTCATCTGTAATGGGTGAATCCCAATTTCATAGATTATTGTGACTATCACTTTTTAACACAGTGCTTGGACACAGATGACTACTTAATTAGCTCTAAGCATAAGTGTAATTATTCTTATATCAGGTGTAATAACTAGCATCTAGCCATATCTAGCAATAAATCCAAGATGATAGAATTAAAGGTTTGTAGACAATTGGCGGTCATTCCTGAACTTGTTCTGAGGCAAATTTTACATGCTCTTCAAAACAGTTTGTACTTTGAAGAATTCTGGTAAAGTATTCTTTTTAATAAAAAATAAGCCTTAGTTAAATTTTTTTTCACAGAAATATGGGATTATCCATCCCAATAAGTTGTGTTTTTTGTTGTTTTTGTTTTGGGTTTTTTTTTTTTTTTCAAAAATATCTATTGCATGGAACATAGTTGAACTGTCTCCTGAATCTAGATGCCTGCTGCGATATAATATGTAGTCTGTAAGAGAATAGTTTGTGTTTATATAGGAATTTTAAATGTATGATCTCTTTTGATCCTCGTAATCACCCTGTGAAACATTGGACATCAGAGATTATCATTTCTATGCTATAGATGAAGAATTTAAGCTCAGAATGGTGGTAGCAGATTCATCCAGCAAATAGTGGAAAAGCAGTGTCCAAGCCAAGGTCAGTTGAATGTGAACTTGATCTTCTTTCCCCGTCCTTACTAACTCTTCATCCATCTCTGACCCAGAGGCACTACACAGGTGACGAGGAAAGAATTGTAACAGAGATAGTACATTTGGACAAAATTAGCATTGACTGTAGAATTTTTTTAAAGATTTTATGTATGTATTTATTTATTTGTCTGTCTATTTATCTATTTATCTATCTATCTATCTATTTATTTGAGAGAGAGAGAGTGAGAGAGTGAGCACGGGCAGGGTAGGGGGCAGAGGAAGAGGGAGAGGCAGGCTCCAGGCTGAGCAGGGAGCCTGATGCAGGACTCACTTTCAGGACTCTGGGATCATGACCTCAGCAGAAGACAGACATTTAACCGACTGAGCCACCCAGGTAATCTGCATTGATTGTAGATGTTGGTAAACAACCATTAAACATACAATGAAAAAAATACCTAAAGCTGGACAAGATTAAACCGACGCTGCTATATTGTAAAATGCACCCCAGAGAGATTTTCTCCCATTCTGTGCAGGAGTTATTTCAAAACGTTGCTAGCTTGCTAAAGCTTACCCTATTATCAGCCTGACTTCAAAGATCTAATGGAAGCCATGAGGTGCCCTTCTCCCCCACCTAGCTTATCTGTACCCACATACACATCATTCCTCCCCTCGTATCTCACAGAACTGTTGCCTGTCCTCCAGTGGTGCTAATAACATCCCTTGTGGCCTGAATCCCATTGACTTAGACCTACTCAGAGACTCTTTTCTTTTCATTATAATCTCTTATTGCTAACCAATATTGAAACAAATGAGTAAACAAATAATCATGACTAAAACTGGAAAACTGCTCTATAAATCTTCTGTGCCTTATAAGTTTCTGGATTTCTTTCATGCTGTAGCCAGGTCTATAAAAAGGAGTCTGTCCTTCACTTCCTAACCTCTCTCTTTTCCAGGCCACTGACCACACACACTCTTCTATTTCAGTGTGGTTGACCAATAACCACCTAATTGCCAAGTCTGATAGATTTTTATTTTCAATACCTTTTTTGTCTGTCCTCATCTTACCTGATTTTAATGTCACTTTTGACAGCAGCTCTGTTCCCCTTAAAGTTCACTTCTTTCACTGACTTTTAAAATGTTCTTTTCTTACATTTTTGTTAATTCTGATTGAGATTGCTTCTTTTTCTTGGTTCCATCTTCAGCTCTCTTCTCATGATCTCATCTTTTCTTCCAACCTCGCTTGATCTGTATGTGATGACTTCTAAGACCCTTCTGTCAACCCACATCACTGTGCAGCACCACATATTTATTTCTCACTTTCTGCTGCACACTTGCACTTCTGTGTGACACTGCATCTCAAGTTCGACATGTTCTAAATTAATTACATGATTCCCAGGCACCCACTTCTTGTTAACTTTTCCTTCCATGTTCTCCGTCTTGTTGCATGACACCATCTAGTCCGTCTTCTCAGCTGTGCGCAGGGGACCACCCTTAGCTCTACCAGCTCTTTCATCCCATTCCTAAACATGTAAGTGTCTCAGTTCTTTATATCCTGATTTTTAACTGTCTCTCAAATCCATGTAAGTCTCTCCAGCTCCCAGGCCGTTCCTCTATTTTAGATCTGCACTATGCCTCGGCCGCTCTTTTCAGCCGTTCTTCCAACCCGTTCTCCATAATGTAGTTAGTCTTTCTGAACCTCAGCTCTTCTATGCCATGTTCCCAAAACAAACTTCGATGATTTTGTTCCCTTCAAATTATGGTCCTTATTATTATTTTTTTAATTGTGTTCATATGACTTTTCAAGATTTAACTCCTTACCTACTTCTCTAGCCGTCAGTCTGTTGCTCCTTGATTTGGCCAATTCTTGGGTATCCTTAAAAATCTTTGCAGGGACATCATTTATGTGGGATAATTTTCTCTGATTCCCCTATTCTAGGGTAGGGGATCTCGCCTCTGTGCTTTATACCTAGTGATATTTATCCTATATTGGGATCATCTCTTTATTTATCTCTCTTTACTGGACTGTTAGGTCCCTTATTACAAAAAGCATACATTTTGTATGGTGACCCCAGAATCTGTCATGGCATTTGTGAGGTGAATGTGATAACCACTACACTATGGAAACAAGGCAGGGCGCCATGGCATTTAAATGTGTTGTGCTCATAAAAGCATTTTGTGAAGTGTCTTAATATATATTTGGTGGGGGCATTCTGTAATTAGATAAGCACTGCTCCAGGCACTGTGAATACAGCTGTGAAAACCATAGGCAAAGTCCCTGTCCTCAGAGAGCTTGTGGTCCAGTGCGTGGAATGAATAAATACACTTGCATTCTAAATGGTTGAAAAAGTAGAGCTACTTAAAAAATTCTAATCAGTTATTGTTTTGTAAAATCAGAAAGACATCTCTTCCTCAAATTGCAGATTTTACCAAAATTTCTGAATAAACTGTGAAAATGACACTAAACGAGAAGTTTTATCTGTAAATTTCATATCAAACTTCAAAATGTCTCCAAATGTGTATGATTCAATGTAAGTATGACTATCATCTGATAAAAGTCACAGAAAATGCTGCAAACAATTCCCATTGCACTGACTTAAAACATTTTAAAATCAAACATTGCATATAAGATTTATTTCAGAAATCTCCAACCATAAAGTGTGCAAAGAAAATGGGCTATGAATGGATGAGAGTCTAAAAAAGTGTCTACTTTCTAATTCCAGCTGCAAGGAAAAGAATGTCAACTATGTTAGACTGTGGCTGTGTCTGCATCCACAAACTGATTTTAAAAATGATTGAATTCATTTAAATGGCCAGTTATTTTGACAAAACCAACAACCGAAAGTGGCCAAATCTAGTAAATACCTGGTTGTTTGCATTTAGCCTTCTTGCCCCCTCAAGTTGGCACTTATGTATAGATAGTCTGTGTATCAAGAATTCAGGGTGGGCCACTAATGTCATTTTGTGAAAACAACATGTTACCAAATAAGAGAGTTTTCTGGCCACTTGCTCTTGGCCACCCACGTGTCTAAGAATGTAGTATGCTGGGCTCAGTACCTTAGGGCCTCACATTTTTTCTCATCTTCTGAAGGTGTGGGGAAAAAAATAGTTTGATTGGAAAATAGTCTCCCTTGTGGTTGCAGGGACATAGTTACCATAGAGGCTTATTATCAGTCCAAGGATCAACCAGCAGGGGCTGCTACCTGAGAACCCAGCAAGCATCCCCTCATTAACCTCCCTGGTCTGTTGGATAGCACTGTTTACTCAAAAGCGAAGACTTACATAACAATTTTTTTTTAAGTGAAGCAACTTTGCTTTTGAATTGCATTTGTTTCTCTAACAGTTCCCCAGCTTTGGTTTCTGTCAGATAAAAGACCAACTAGTATTTTTCTAAATACAAACACCAACAAATATGCTTACTGCAATTACTATAGCTGCCTTTTTACTATTGTTAGGAGATATTGAAAGGCTTAATTGCTTGGAATTTCTTGTAATGCTGATTAAAAATAAGAAAAATGCACACATACAATTCAGTGAGAACTGTTAGAAAAACAATGTACGGCCGAAAATACACTCTGATGTTCCTGCTGATCCTTAGCCAAGGTTGTTACAATATTCGTGTATAAAAGTACAAAATTTATATTGAGGATGCTGGATACCTCAATAAAACCATTTTATTTATTTTTAATAATACCCTTTCTTTACATTGAAAAATATATATATATATATATGATTGCTCTTCTACATCCAAAAGTAAGAATTTATGCTTGGAGCCTAATACACATTTGATTCTATCCTGCTGGGTAGGTCAGAAGTCTTTTTAGAAAAAAAAAAAACAGGTATGAAATAGACATGGTATGATTATTATTATAGATTTAAGTTGCCCTGACTAATCATTTCTTGTAGTTTAAAGATAGAAATAGTAGAGATGGCAAAACTGGAAGAGGCAGTGCTAACGTACTTGCTCATATTTAGCCCTCTACGTGGGCAAGAAATGATTGGAGAAACAGTCATTGACTACTTGTTAGGACACCTGAGTCAGCAAAATCACCTGCACATGGTCGAGAAAGGGGTCCCTCAAAGAGCAGATTTTGTACTTGATTCTAAGGAGAACTCAAAAGCCAGAATACAGTAGCTGTGGATGGCATTTATATTTAGTAAGAGTGCAATATACTCGTTTGAAGTTGGGAGATGAGTATTTATTGAAACAGCTGGCAAATCAGCAGGAAAATGCTGATTTTGAAAAAACTATTCTTCTTCTGTGGAATCAGACCTACTGTATTTAGCAACACTATTATAATTGAACACAAAAACTGCATTAAAATACCATTAAGAAGGAGACAGAAATCCAGAAAAATAAGAGAATTCTAAGTTAAAAGCTGTCACAGCATTCCTGAGTCAGCTGTTTTAAGCATAAATGCACAAATGCATAAATGATCTTTCAAGTATGACATGAGATGAACCGACTGGACTCTGTTTCCCTGTCACTTATGGCCCCGGCATGTCACATGCAACCAAGATATTTTTCCAGGCTGACCTAAACAGTGGATCTATTTGTAGACCCCAAAGCACCAATTCCGTCCTTTCGTGGAACTAAAACACCTGAAAATTGGATGAAATTTTAATTTCAGCACAACACAAACACAGTCTAACCTTTCTATGCAAATAGCTTATGTACTAGTAAAGGACATTCTGTAACTCCTACTGATCCCTATGCCACCACTTAGAAACACAGAACCATACTTTTGTACAGAAATGAGGAAATCAGAGGATTTTTTTTTTTCCAAATGGGAATACTGGGAATGGCTTAACTTATGTGACTTGCTAAAGGTCATAAAACTGGATTGTGGCTAACACCAAATCTTGCAACTTTCAATCCAGTGTCCTTTCCAGACCACACTTCTTGACCTCTCTGGTTAGTCAGTGATGGTTGCTACTATGTATAAAATAAAGATAGGCTTTGTCCTAACCCTAGCCCTTAAAAGCAACTAGGAAGGCAGAAGTGGGTATAAACAGTAGGGCATTTTGTGAAGCACTTAACTGTTACTATTTTCTCCTTGTGCATTTAATAATGACTGCAGTCAAGTAGGGTCTGTCCACCTCCCCACACATGCCAGGGAAGTACTGTGGCAGCCCCCTTCGCAGTTTCCAGGGCAACAGGCCATTTATGTGTCTTCTACCCTGGAAAAATCAGGACAATGTAAGCCGTGCACAAGAGCAAAGTGTAGATGCCTGAGAGCTCTCCTGCTGTAGTTCAGCTCTGAACTTGGGTCCACCTTAAAGGTAGAAGTCCATTTGACCCTTTCTCAGGAGTGCACTACTGGTTTTCCTAATGGAAAATAGAGTCAGAAACTCTCGGGAGATCAACTTGATCTTCACTTTTCCTCATACAGTGTGAGATAAATCTAGTGTTGGCTTCACTGGAACCAAGCATAAGTGTTGTACAAAGTATACCTGAATCTAGCTTGTGTAGCGTTCTGTAGGATCTTAAATGTTGAGGCAGAGTCTGCTTTTCAGAAGGCACCCCTGTAAGTCCACGTGGCTTGGGAATGCATCTGAACCTAGAGCTTAATGTCTGTCAGAATTCAGGAGATGTATAGGTGGTATCAGTGGGTCTCAGGAGGCTAATTTTTGTGCCCAGGTTTGTTCCTCAAGTATAATCCCATCCCTTCTCATAGACTCAAGATTAGAGATACACGTATCTAGAACATCGCTTCCCAGTCTTCGCAGATTTCAGTTATTTCTCACCTTTAGAAAGGCTTGAATTTATTGCTTAAGATGTCTGTTAAGACCCTGGAAAGTTTAGCAGGTAAGAAACAGAAAATTTGGGAACTTATTTCTCTGAGTTGAGAACTCAGTGAATGTTTTTGTGATTGAATTTTAAACCTAATTTAAAACTTTGAATATTCAAGTTCATACCTTCTTGGCAAAGCATGACCTCCCTTTCTTTGTGGGGAACAATTCTAAAAACGTCAAGTTACTTTTTGAATCATTTTAATTGCAAATGAATCCAAAACATAAGAATGAAGTATCTCTGAAATTGCACATAGTTGCTATTACTAAAAGGGAAGAGAGTAAAACGGTTTTAGATTTCACTGAACCAAAAATATCCAAAATATTATTTTGGAAATTTGGGGTGTGGGGGTGCATGAATGTTGCGTGATGCCTTATTTTTTAAGTATTAAATAGAGTCAAGGAGCAATTTGTCTTGAATATTTATAGTGACAACCTCAAATTTGACTTACTCTATTTCCAGAGGGTGTTTTGCTTTGCTTTTCTATTTTGCTTTATGCTAACATATTTTTGTTGTTCTAACCATATGTATTATCAAGTGCACCATTAATAAATCCTTATAGGAAACATGACTTTGGTCTTACAAAACTCTAGGGATGAGTCTGTGGTTTTTAATATGGATTATCTGCAATTTTTGTTGGATCAAGTTTATTAGAAGCCTCAACAATCCTAAGCCTCAACAATCCTAATCCTATGTTACTTTTAATAGTCCGTATCAATGATATTGAACATTTCCACACTTTGATTTCCAGTAGATTGATTTACATGACAGGTTCTATATGATCTTCCAATCCATCTTTTAGTAATTTTTGTCTGCCTTTACTTAATTGCATTTATTTTGGCAATTCATTGTTCTCTAGCAGTTCCTTTATGGATTTGTTTAAAGGAATGTTTTTAGCACACTCTTGGCCCTGGAGTGCCAACTCCCATGTTAAACATAACATCATTATAGCATATATATACATCATATATAACAACATACATTAAACATAACATGGGAGACGAGGAATAGATGCTTCTATGAGAAAAGATACTATTCGTCACCTGCTTATAAGTTCAGAAGTTGGTATAGGTAAGGATACCCAGGACATCTTTATTGATCCATATGTCAGCTTTCTCTGTTCTTCTTGTGTATGAGGGAATCATAAGATAAATTCTTTCAAATGCTGCCTAAGATCAGTATCAGAAAGATAGAAACCTTGAAAGTTAAAGAAAGATCTGCATATACTGCTTATATGTGCATGCAATGATTTACTTTCATGAAATGATTTACTAGACAACTTTGGGATAGGGTGGTGAGGAAACCTGGTTTTTTGATTCTTTGGGCTAAAATGAATATGAACAAAGTAGGTTTGGCAGAAATTGTTGATGTACCTCACTGATGTAGTTTTGGTCTTCACTGGTCCACAGCAAGTCTAGAGTACCCAACAGCCAGACAAACCCATGAATAGGAAATGAGAAAATAAACAGGTAAATAAATACATAATTTTTGGATTAAAAAGGTATTAAAAGAGTAGCAGTCACCTTGTGCCAGGAGCTAACCCAGGTTGGGTTTCCTCATTGCACTCTTGGTGGGAGGGGGGCTACCCCTCGAAGCTAACTTCCAGTGTCACTTGTGTCACTCCAGATGTTTTAAGAAACATTGGATGACAAGCTGGAAAAGTCTGTGAAGGTTGAGGGGTAGGGTAGTAGAAGAGGAGAAGACCTGTACCCTGGTACAATGCTTGTCTAACATCTGTGCAAGGAAAATGGGAAGACGGGAGCTGGATAGGAAACAATTCTGATTCATTGCAGTTCTGAGAAATTGTCAGCCAGCCTGAGGAGGAGTTTTCCTAGCAAATCTGCTCACTAGAGTCTGTCCCTGGGCATGATGTAGGCTGGGGGAGGCACAGACTTAGCACCGACAACGGAGCAGATCTAGAGGTGCTACAGCTGAAGGCCTTCAGCTAATTGTGCCCACGACCAGGTTTTGTTGGCTAGAGCTTAGTGCCAGAACTTTTATGTTCACATGCTCTTGAATATTGGTAAAGTAGGATTCTTTTTCATGGGGCTTGAAATTCACTAATGTGTCTTAAAATGAACCTTCCATTGGAAAACTAGTCGTTTAGGTATGTATCAACTCACATAATTACACTAAACTATATTCAGTCCCCTTCTCTGTGCAGTTTTGAGGTTAGGCTTCCCAGGCTGACCTTGCTCTTGAAATTCTTTCTACCTCTTAAAAAGTGTGTTTTGTTTTTATCTTCATTCCTTCTCCAAATCTAAGAAAATTAAATGAAAAATAGGTATAAAGTAAGTTCCTTTGTAACACCTACCTCACAATAATGCTACTCTAGGATATCAATTCTTTATACCATCTATCTTTTTGAGAACCATATCTCTAACTTCCATCTCCTATTGCCTTTTCTCTTCTGTTGGTGTGGGAGTTAAGAGCTATATAGCTTTTGGGACACCTTGGTGGCTCAGTCAGTTAAGCATCTTCCTTTGGCTCAGGTCATGATCTCAGGGTCCTGGGATTGAGCCCTGCATAGGGCTCCCTGCTCAGCAGACAGTTTGCTTTTTCCCTTCTCTCTGCCCCCTCCCTTCCTTGCCCCCACCTCATGCTCTCTCTCACTCTCTCTCTCTCAAATAAGTAAAACCTTTTTAAGAAAAGATCTATATAGCTTTTATTTTGGGGTAATATACTGTGACCTCTGAAGAAAATGGAGTTAATTCCAAATGTAATAATAACTCTGGGATGGAATTTTCTAGTATCCTTTTTATTCCCCATCTGTTACTAGTTTTGGTAATTAATGCTAGTTGCCACAACAGACAAACTCTAAAGTCTTTGTATTTTAATGCAAAGAAGTATCCAGCACTGTTTAGCAGAGAGTTCTTTTCCATTTGGTAACTCAGAGATCCAAGTTTCTTCCATTTTGTCATGTCCCCTTATCATCATATGACTTCCAAGTTGGTTGTAGAGGGAAGAGAGTAGGAGGCCACTGGCTCTTAAGTGCTCTGAATGAGAAATGACACATCACTTTTATGCACATTTTTATCCACCAAGAACTCACTTCTGTGTCCCCAGACCAAATGCAAAGGAGGCTGGGAAGTGTGAATAAGTACAGTGACCCCTGCTGAGCACTATTGGTTCTTATATGCCATGCCAAGCTTGCTGTACCCTCACTCCAAGCTGGCTAACTGATATTCTGTCCTTTTATTTTTTGTTTCTTAGCCCCTGAAGTATCTCCATATGCATATATTCTCTCCCATCCCAGGAAAGAAAAAAATAAATATTTGTAGAGTGAGATGTTTCTAGAGATACCTTGAGTTTAAAATATTCATCCACGTTTCCTATGTTTCTTGATGCCAATATCATTCTTTATGTTTTCAAAGTTTCTAGTTTTTCTCCTTTTTCCACATGTCTTATTTGAAGGACATTATTGGAAGGACTTGAAGCAAGAGAAGTACGATAATGGTGGGAAAAAAAAACGTTATCTTTAAAACATCCAATACCTCTTCCTTCTTGGCCTTTGGCTAAGATCAAGTGTAAAACATCCAACACCTAAAGACATGCAAGCAAAAAGTGGAATAACTAAAAATAAGTAATTGTATTTTGTCTCTTGTAGAAGTTGAACATAATGTGATAATTTTAGTCTTATCATTAGAACAAAGTTATTAAATTTGCTTATTTCATAGCAGATGAAAAATCCATTTTACTGAGTATATTGGTTTCCTATTTTTTTAACAAATTACCACAAATGTAGTGGTGTAAAATAACAGAGATGTATTCTCTTCCAGTGCTGATTGTAAGAAGTCCAAAATGAGTTTTATGGAGCTAAAATCAAGGTGTTGGCAGGGCCAATTTCTTTCTGAACTCTCTAGGGAAAAAATCCATTTTTTTTGCCTGTTGCAACTTATAAGACCTCCAGCATTCTTTGGGTCATGGTCTCATCTCACCAATCTGTGCTTCTACCTTTACATCACTTTCACTATCTTTGACCATCCTGCCTCCCTCTTAAAAGGACTCTTGCAAAAATATGGGCCCACCATGATAATTCAGAGTAATCTTTTCAGTTTCAACATCCTTAATTTAACCACATGGGCAAGGACCCTTTTAGCATGTAAAAGAACATATTCACAGGTTCTAGGGATTAGGGCATGAGCATCTTTGGGGTGGCCATTATTCAGCCTACCATACTAAGCTATATACTATCTTCCTTACATATCTTACACTCTTGTCAATAGCCCATGCTTATCGATCAGCTAGATGGAGATGGGGATATAATCCATAGTCATATAATAGATTGATTTTCATGAAACTAAATTTGACTGATGTGGTAGCAAAATCTTGAACATTAGCTAACTATGAATTGGTTTCTGAATATCCACTTACGAGAAAGAATTGATCAGAGAGGAGTTGAGCACATTTGTGTTAAGGTCAAGGAACCTTGTGGGAACAAAGATATCAAGACTTCCACTGCTTCCCTCTTGGGGCTCAAAGTTCAGTCTTCCTTGAGGGACTGTGGCAGCTAGACAGCAGAGGTCCACTGATAGGATAGGTTCCCCAGGGGTACTGTATTCTGGGTAGTAATGTATTAGGGCCAATAAAAATAACTTATGGAGAAGGGATTGAATTTTTAATTTAAATCACAATTCCTCCATCCCTGATAACACATGGGATAATCTAGAGGTGAAATTTTCATAATATGACACAACCTCAGTAAGGTTAAGACTTTAATAGACCTGATTTTTTTCCTGGACAGTAATCTGATCTTTCCAAACATAGAGATGCTTTTCCTTGTAAGTGTCATCCACTGTGATATTTTCTATGACCTAATTGTTACCATTGTAGTAGTGTTGCTGTAGAACTACTCTGAAATCTTTTAACCAATGTAATGGAATTATAATGGCATTATAATGGGCTCCCCATAATTTTTTTTTACTATTGTAGTGCTGTCATAATGGCATTGTAAGGGGTTCTCCATAAACATACCCTGAAATCATTTTGCCACCATCATGACAGTGAAATGAGTCCCCGTAGAGTTTATGTGAAATTGTTTTGCTCTTCTAATGGCATTATTAATGCAGCCTTCATAGACTTACAGGGAAATTGTTTGACCATTATAATGTGGTCTTCGTAGACTTACAATAAAATCTCTTACCAGTGTAATGTGGTTTCCATTAACTCGCACTGAAATCATTTTCCTACCATAATGGCATTATAATAGCGTATCCATGAACTTGGACTACCAAAGTTTGGTTCTCTTGATGGCATCATAGCAGCATTGCTACAAAGACCGTTAAAGTAATGTTGATGCTCTGTTGTGTCATAAGCAGACTGTAAGTAATGCACATCTACTTTTCACACTTAAGTATCATGTGGTTTTTCCTTTAAAAGTAATGTCCTGACCGCAATATACTTTATAAAACAACAACAATCCCTTCTCAAATAACTAGATGAGAGAACCCTAAAATCTTAGGGCAAAAGATCTCATCTCGGTCATCCTTTATGTAAATTCTAATGGTTTTTGTTAATTGGCTATTTTTTTTAAAGTGTGATACATTCTTCTCTTCCTGGTCCTTCAAAACAAAAGTATTTTTTTATAAATTCTATTTTTATACTGTAATTTATGATAAGATATGAAGTACAATCATTACTTCCTAGTTTTTAGTGTGAACATTCTGAAGTACACAGTGTTTACATCAAGGTTTTCATTACTTTGGTCCCTTTAATATAAAAGAGACAACATAAACAGAGTACTCACTGGCAAAGAATGCATATAGTATAAAGATAGATTAAAAACATGAAATAAATAGAATGGATTAAATATTTGCTGGATGCACAGATCCAGTGTTAGGTACATTATTACTATATGCAAGCATAGTAAAGGGTGTGATGTTCAGGGAGTTTTATGTTTGCATAGAATGTAATTAGATTACCAGCAATGCAACTTCATAAGTAGCTTTTGGGGACCTATCTACTACAGATGGTTTTTCAGAGTGGAAAATTTTAATCAATCCTTCTCTGATTTAACAATAGCCTAGTGAAGGTAAATATGATTTCAAAAGGCATATTGTGTTATTCTTCTATTATTATGGATTTTATTTGTATTGTCCTTAAAATTCTGTGCTCTCAGTCTCACTTCCTTTAGGCACATCCACAAGCACTTGGGTGCCTGGTTGGCTCAGTCATTTAAGCAACTGGCTCTTGATTTTGGCTCAGGTCACGATCTCAGTGTCCTGAGATCTAGCCTTGTGTCAGGCTCCATGCCCAGTGGGGAACCTGCTTGAGGATTCTCTCTCTCCTCCTGCCCCTGCCCCGCTTGTGTGTGTTTCTCTCTCTCTCTCAAATAAATAAATGTTAAAAAAAAAAAAAAAGCAAACCTTTGTAATTAAGTATGAAGTAGGAAGGGACCAAGGCACATGATTTAACATTTTTTTTAAAGATTTTATTTATTTATTTGACAGAGAGAGAGATCACAAGGAGGCAGAGAGAGAGGAGGAAGCAGGCTCCCCACTGAGCAGAGAGCCCAATGCAGGGCTCGATCCCAGGACCCTAAGATCATGACCTGAGTCAAAGGCAGAGGCTTTATTTAACCCACTGAACCACCCAGGTGCCCCAAAGGCACATGATTTAGACAGAACATGAGTATTAAAAAAAAAAGAAAGAAAGAAAAGAAAAACAAGTAACTGTTTTCTAAAAGTGGCCAGCCATGTCTTTATCTTGGTGTAAAGAGAAAATTGCCTTAGAGGCATTCCTCTTTGGCTTAGAATGTTTCCTCTAACGTTGACCCTGCAATTGTAAATATAAGGGAAGTATTTATTATTGCCCCGGTAAAAAGTTACAGCAAGATACTCTCTTTGGGTAAGAATTTTCCCTCTGATACCCAGTTAATCAGTAGTATTGGTCACTAAGAATGAAGAAGAAAAATTTGTACAGAAGACAATGAACCTTTTAGGAACAAAGGGATCAAGACCACTTCCCTTTTAAGATTCAATCCTCGTACATTGTCTGTCATGAATTGAGGTAGGCAACAGAGGTCCACAGGAAGAGATCCCCCAGGGGCACCTCAGTGCTTTTCTACTACATGGAATGACTGGAATGATGACTGAGTTCAGTGCCAAGACCTGTGTGCTCATGGGTTGGGGCACAAAGGCAGCGGGGAGTTTGTCTCAAGCTCGTAGCCTCTCCTAGTGCTGTGCTTTCAGGTAGTGCTATTTATTATTAATAACAATAAAATAAAAGCATTACTGTAGCAAGGATTTTTCTCTTTTTTTAATATTTTTATTTATTTGACAGAGAGAGAGAGATCACAAGTAGGCAGAGAGAGAGGGGGAAGCAGGCTCCCTGCTGAGTAGAGCCCCGATGTGGGGCTCGATCCCAGGACCCTGAGATCATGACCTGAGCCAAAAGCAGAGGCTTTAACCCACTGAGCCACCCAGGCACCCAGTGAGGATTTTTCTGTGTGCCTCATATAAATCTGCTCAAAACAACTTTTGAATTCACATCTTGCCCGTAGGAAAGTTGGGAGAGTAAATGACTTGACCAAGATCACACAGCTACTAAGCAGTTGAGGCAGGGGTGACCTTAGGCCATTTGACTCTAGTGTCTACCAATTTTTGTACTACAACATTTTGGGATCCCAGATTTCGGGCACCCTTGTCCCTGGCACACTCCCACCATGGGATCTTACTTTCAGGGCTGAGATCCAAGATGGTAGGAATCCAAGATGGCTGAGATCCAAGATGGTAGGAATAATTTCAGAACTTAGGCTTAGAGTGGTTAAAGAAACATTTGGTAAATATACCTCCTGCACTAGAACCTGAGAAAGCATTGCCAGAATACCAGTGATATCAGCAACAGATAAATTTAGCATCCCAGTATATGGGTCCACATGTGTTCTACAATGACAAATGTGGCTAAGAGCAAAGTGATTGCATCAGAAACAAGGGAACTTTCTTCCGTTGAACTGATCAGATGTTCTAGCTCTTTTCTCAAAGTGTGAAGCAGAACCGATCTCTTTGAATGAGAAAGTCTCCAGAGTTCCTGAAATATGTGGGGAGTTGGAGATATCTCAAGAGAGATACTTGAGTTTCTGCTAATGGGCATGTAAAGTCTCTAGAGACTAATTTGAATACTAGAAATAGATATGACCCCATTTATATCACAAACTCATGAAACAGGTTATTTTGCATATTCTGCAAGGGCCTCTGGATTAACATATACCAGCCAGATTTCATAAAATAAAAATGCAACCAATGATTATCTCTGAATTACTTGATGAAAGCCACTGGCTTTTACTGCCCAGGTTCAGTTACAGACTTATGAATAAAATAGAAAAGCAAATCACAGTGGTCAGGGGATGATAGCACAAATAATATTGGGATAAAGTTAAGAAAATAACTAAATTATAATATGGATATCACATAACTGACATTAAATTGCGAAAATTGCGAAAAACAAACACATTCTTAGCATTCTATCATTTCACTTCTTCAAAAAGATTAACATCAATACTAAGCATATCATCGTTCCTCAAACATTAAGAAGAGCTCTTGCACGGCAATAGAAAAAAACATTCAAATTGGCTATTAGAGGACGTAATAGAACCTACCTCATAGATTTGCTCTGAGGATTAAATGAGATAATTCACTTACAGCATTTACTCTAGCACTTGACACATGGTGGGCATCCAACAGATGTTGGCTTTTAGTTTTTATTGTTGCGTTATTGTCGTTATCTGTCAACGAAGCCTATGGCTTCAAACAAGTCACTTAATTTCTCTAGGTCTTAAGATGACCTTGAGGTCTTCTCTAGGTCTTAAGATGACTTTGAAGCCCTTCTTAATATTCAGCTTGGTTAAATATATAAATACATGCTGGTGGAATTCTAAACTGAGTATGTTCTGCAAGTTTTGTTAAGGTCAGTCAAAATTATTTAGTCACAGGTAGTAAATTGTGAAATTTTGATGAACATAGAAGTTTGAATTATTTAAACCAGTTACAAGAAAGGCATTTAGAGTGACCTGCTGCATAGCAGTCAAAGATGAGGACTCTGAGTTTAAGGGTTATTATGGACCTTAAGAAGAAAAAAACCTGGTGGCTAAATAGGAAGAATTACTGCCAAACACTGACTAATCATGGAACGGGTTGCCCAGTAATCTCTCTAAGAGCCTGGAGTAGCAACATCAGCAGGATCCCCTTCAAATAAAAATATTTTTTATGGTTAGTAATATCAGTTATGTGATGAACGGTGGATGTCAGAAGTCTTTAAGAGGAAGTCTTTTGAGATATTTTGATATGAAGAAGAAATAGTTTGTCAGTCAGTCAACATGATTTACTGAGATTATTTGACCAAAGAGCTGTCAAAGTGCTATAAAAGAGCAAAATGTGAGCTGTGTAAGATCAGACATCCAGACAAACATTCTGTAAGTTGAATCCATTGGAAAAAGGAAAGTAGGGCTACCTATTTTTGTGGCTCTGAAGGGAAAAACATGAGATGCAACAAGGTCTACCCATAGTTTTTGGCCCAACAACTGCCAAAACTTTTTGGCTTCTTATTTCCCAATTTCTCAGAAAGATTACTTATTCGAGGGAGAAAGAGAGTGTGTGAGGGAGTGGGGCAGAGGGAAAGGGAGAGAGATAATCTCAAGCAGACAGACTTTCCAGCTGAGTGGGGAGCCCAACACAGAGTTGGATCTTAGGACCCGGAGATCATGACCAGAGCCAAAATCAAGTGTCAGACGCTTAACCAACTGAACCACCCAGGTGCCCCCATTATTACTTTCCTATTTTGATATAACCTTATTCTGTTGGATAGAGCAAGTCTTTGACCACAGTGGGATGGGAAAAAAATTGGTGTTTGGCTTTTTGAAAAAATTGAAACTGTAGGCTTTGTTCATGAACTGTAAGAAGTGACTCTAAACTTGTGGATGTGTTCTTTTCCCTGTAGAGGTGCCTAAGAAAATTATGAAACATGGTGAGAGGGGATGGCAGCGGTAGTGACAAAATCTCCCATCTTAACCCCTAAAATCCCTAGAGTTGCTCCGTGTGTTATATTTCCTTTTATTCTTTGAGCCATCTCATGGATGGCTTAAGTTGTGACCGAAGACAAAAATGCACTAGCAGCACATCACCTGCCCATGCTGTCTTTCCTCTTAGTTCTTTGATCCTTTCCTTAATCAGCTCTTCTTATTCATCTCAACTAGTATTACTCATCTTAAGATTACATTTTCTGAACTTAAGGAGCAAAGGTGAAAGAATACAAAATATTTTAAAGGAATGACTTTATGGCCCTTTGATGGGTCATTACAACTCACAGTTTTACTACTGTGGGCATATTTTGCTTCTGTAGTTTAAGTAAAGAGTTATCCACTTAAAATTTCATTAAGTAGCCCTCATTGGTCAGACACTATATTTTTATTGAAGATTACTGTACCTTTATGTTCAGTTAGAATATGTATAATTTATATTTTTAAATTGTTTTCAAGATAAATATTTTAGACACAGACATTTAATTGAGGTGTAAACGTATGCAATGAGGGGGGAAAGTTCGGAGACCTCAAGTGTATAGCTCAACTGATAGCCATGGTGTGTATTTTTGTATGTAGCTGGCAGTGGTTAAATGGACACATACACGTACACCATATAGATAGATAGATAGACACGTGCATACATACCTCCATATATTTATATACTACCCAGATTAAGATGTAAAACATTTCAATTACCCTGGAAGGTTTCTTGTGTCAGTTCACAGCCAATACCAGCATTGATCCACATCTCACCCCTCCCCCTGCCAAGAAGTAACCACTATTTGGTTTTCTGTCGTCACCGATTTCTGTCGTCACCGATTTCTGTCGTCACCGATTAGTTTTGCCTGTTCATGAACATCATATTAATGAAATTATATACAGTGGTTGTCTCTTGTGTCTGGCTTCATTCATTCATTTTTAATTCTGTGATAGTCATCCAATTTTTATAAGAAGCAGCAATTTAGTTTTTCATGGCTGTGTAATATTCCATTGTAATGAATAGAATAAAATACTGATTCAGCATACTATTAATAGACATTTGGGCTGTTTTTAGTTTTTGACCTTTATGAATAAAGTGGTAGAAGCATTCACGTTTAAATCTTTGTGCAAACATGTTTTCATTTATCTTAGGTTTATGTGTTGAAGTGGAATTTCTGGGATTATAGAGTGCTATATGTATAACTTTAGTGGATACTAACAAACATTCTTGCAAAGTAGTTGAAGCAATTTATATTCCCACCAGTGTATAAGAATTCCAGCTGCAAGTCCTTCCCAAGACTAGGTACTGTATTTTTAATTTTAGCTATTTGGGGAGACGTGTAGTCTTTGTATATTCTTAAGTGCATTTAATCTGAATTTCAGTGACTTATGATGGCGAATTCAAAAATTCATAACTAAAATTTTGTTTTTATGGAACAGGTTTCTAGCTTCTTTGGCAAATATGGTACAGTTATTTATAAAACAATGCCAAATTTTTACCACTTTGAATTGGTTGGGAACTAAGAATTCGGTTTTAATTTTAGGTCTGCCAGGAAGCAATAGAGTGATTTGTACAATTTATTTTTTTTATCTGGCTTGTTTGTATTGTTCTAAATTTGTTTTTATTTCTCACATATATGGTTTAATAAATGTTTTATTCTCTGGTGTAGTCTGAGTCTCTGGCCAGAGAAGGCCCCTGACTCTGTAGTCAATGGAGAAAAGACATATGTAGACAAAATAAGCATCGTACTCTAGGTCGTTTTTCATCCTGTTTTCAGATTTCTTTGGGTTCACTTAGACTTTTAATCCTTTTCCTTAGCAGAAGGTGAAAGGGCCTAATAGTCTAAGTTACTACTTATCCCTTGAAGGATTTCTTCCTGTATGATTCCTCGAGAAATTCCTTCTTGGTCCTCTTGGCAGAGGGACCTTGCTCCCGGGCCACCAGCTTTCTCTCATTTGTGCTGACACCGTTCTCCTGTCAGATCTAAATCTTAAAAAGGGTTATGCCCTTCCCAGAGTAAATGGCTTCCCATCTGCTTCAGGGAAATTCCATAAACTCAGGAGTGTTGGAGCACATCATGTGGTTACAATAACAAAAACAAATTCTTGTTACATATAGTGAGAGCAGCTGTGATCCAAATTAATGTCTTCATTCTTACCTGTATTGGAATAAGAACTGAACAGAGGAACACTCTTTTCCTTTTGGTCTAAACTTAAATCCATGATAATTAATGGCCTAAACCATACTTTTTGTTTTTCTTTTAAGATTTCCTTAATTTTACATAAATAAATTATTCTATTGGAGACTGGACTTTGTAGTGCCAAAACTGCTACCAAGTGTAAAGTTAGCCTCTTGTAAAAGCTACATTAACTCTTCAGAGCCATTCGATTTCTGGTTACTGTAGCAAAGCCGTTGTTTACATCCAAATGAACCTAGTGTAACACTGATTTATGAACTTTGCAAACATTAAACTATGCCAGGTACTATGGTATTCTTGAGAATACAATAGTAAAAACAAAGAAAAGTCATCTTTCTCTGCCCTCATGGGCTTAGAATCTTGTAGTGTCATTGTGCAAAGTTCTTCAATTTCTAGTCTTCCAGATCCAAGAATCTGAACTACATAGCTTATAAAGATACCAAATTTTCAGAACAACTAGACATTCAAAAGGACCCCTCACCTACAAGTAGAAGGATTTTGTTCAAACATCCCTTTATTCACAAATATATATATTTATATAGAAGTATATATATTTATATATAAAAATATAAAAACGATATATATATACTTTTATTTCATTTGCTGTAACTGGCATTGTTCTAAACCCTGACGTGTCAGGAGTGTGACAGATGTGCCTGTTGTCTGCTGGAGTTTCTGAACTGTTGTTATCTTAGATTCTGCTTGGAAAACCCTCTGCTTAATGGCTAAGAGCCTGGTCACTACTAAATAATTGAAAACACGGTTTTAATCTCCATGTAAATGCTTTTGCTCATATGTATCCTCTCATAGAACCCAGGACATGGTTTTTCTTTCCCCGTTTCAACTGTAGACATGGAGTATGTATGTGCATGCACACGTGTGTGTACTTGAGAATATTTGGCTAGGAGTGTACACAGCCTGAAGGGAAGGGAAATGAGAGAATAATCCACACATCTTCAATATGCCTGTCAAGCTTGAACTTCACTTACAACCTGCTTTCCTTTGATACCATGTAAACCAGTAGAAGTTATGTTTAGACTATTAGATTTAAGTCTAAATTAAAGAAAACTCTAAGTTTGGGATTCCAGCTCTGCCATTCAATTCCTGAGTGACTTCGGTCAACTTATATCTTGTCTCTCTGGGTTTCAATAATCTCATCTGTGAAAAGGGGATAGTAATTCCCATTGTCTACTTAATCAACTTTTTTTAAAAAAATGGATTGCACAGGAGATTCAGAATGATTTCTAAAATTATGTAACATGAGCTATTTTCTATGTAATGAAAGGAGCTAGTACTACAGTTACTTCTCACTGTCATGGTGGTTGACAAAACGAGGAGTGGAGGAAGAAAGTGTGCAGCTTGCTCATAAAACTCCATATACACCATAACCTTCTCTGTTTTTTGCCTCTCGTATGTTCAAAGCACTATTTGCCAGGAATCAAATCATGGTTTGAGCAAAAGTATATCAGGATTATTAGGCACATAGGCACTCAGTATATACCCTTTTTCATAGAGGGAAGACCGTTACGAAGTTCTCTCAACCCATGCTTCAGTCCACCATGAAATATTTCCTTTCCCTATGGGTCAGTTATCCCATTTCACTAATGAGGCGTGGATAAGCTAAATGATATCACTTAGGCACAAATGATAATTAGATGGCAGAGCCAGAATTAGAACCCATTAGACAGTTTTACTTCCAGGTCTGTTGTCATGTCAATGAACAAGTCTCGTGCTCCATTTCAGCTCAGATATCTTGTTTACAGTGATGTGTTGTCTAAAATTTCACAGATTAGCACTTTGATCCCTTAAAAACAGGATTATGTGATTTTAACACTAATACCTCAGTGCACTTTTATTTTAACTTAATCAATTCATCAAAACTTTCTGTTTTGATGTAAGACAAAGACCAGAACCTCTCATGACAGCTCTAAGTACTCAGTTATCATCAGAATTAGTAGTATTTTATGGAAGCAAAATAGACATAACCAGAGTTACCATGATATAGCAAGGAGCTGCTCTAGATCTGACCATGAAAAGAATATGGCTGTTACTACAAAAGCAAAACCATGGAATGTAATTTTATAATTCTGTTTTTCCCATAAGAAATTTTATTTTCCACATGCACTTAGTTTGTCTATATATGTCTACATGAATTAGTACTGAATTCATCTGCATACAACAGAAATAGTTGATTGATCCAAAAATAGTTGATTGAACACATGACAAAATTCATCCCCTCAAAGAAAAGAAGTTCAGAAGGAGACCGTCAAGTATGATAATTGGAACCTTGGAGTCACCAGAAGTCCTTCCTTTCTTTCTTTTTCTGCTCTGCCATCCTCACTCTGTGGC
Source organism: Nasua narica (assembly GCA_028533885.1). Taxonomy (NCBI): domain Eukaryota; kingdom Metazoa; phylum Chordata; class Mammalia; order Carnivora; family Procyonidae; genus Nasua; species Nasua narica. The sequence continues at coordinate 60,622,576 of CM052809.1, read as the reverse complement.
TGCTGTCCTCAGTGTCACCCCGTAGTTCAAGGTGGCTGCTAGAGCTTCTGTCCTCACATCCCTGTTCCAGGCAGCAGGAAGAGGCATGATGGAAAAGGCAGAGGGTGTGCACAGACTGCCTGATTTCCTTTTCAAGGAGTTCTGCAAGCCCTCCACAACTTCTTACATCACCTTGGCTAGATTTTATTCTCATGACCACCCTTAATTGTGTGGAGATATAAGCTTCTATTTTGTTTGGGCTGTTTTTTGTTCTTTCATTCTGTTCTATTTATTTTTCTATTTTATTTTTCAGTTGGCCATGTTGACTCTGCTATGGTTCTAAGGTTTCATATAGTAAAGAAGGTGGCAAATGGTTGTTGGATAGACAGTTAGCAGTGTGTCACAGTGTTTGAACCATACATAGAGTAAATACCAAACATGAGAATTACTTGGCTAACTATGAATGAGCTTCCAAATAATTCAAATGAAAGATTAGTCCATATAAATTAACAGTCCTCCACAGTAAGGAATAGAATAGAACAGAATAGATTGTTACGTTACTATTTCACAATAATCACAATATATCGTTATTATAACAAACAATGTAGAAGTATGAATAAAAAAGTTAATAATTTTTCCTATTTCTCTTTGCCATCCTGTCTCCCTCCCTACCTCTAAGAAAACCAAAACTAGCAGTTGTGTGTATTTTCCCACATTTCTCTAGAATTATACAAATAAATGGTACACATGTTGTTAGTAATCAAAATTGAATCTCACTGTATAAATTATCCTGCAGCTTAATTTTTAACTTAATCTATGTTCATTAGATATAAATGTTCCCATTCTTTTTAATAGCTGCTGAAAATTGGTAAGTGTGGATGTGCCACAACAGTTTCACAAAGACGACGACTGATTGAGATATCCACAGGGGCAGCAAAATCAGCTTGATGAAGTATTGAAGAGAGCTGAAAAAGCAAAGGCCTGAATAGGGCTGAGAGCAAGTGAGAAGGTTTAGGGTTGAGCCCAGTAAGTGGGTTATCGTGGCTAGCTAGGACACCGAGCATGCTCAGAGTGTGACTGCAGCATTTTCAGGACACTGGGGGCACTTTTTAGCATAGCTTCTTCTGCCACAAAATCCCTAAAGATGCCATTTATGCCATCTGGCTTTGTTGTTCCTCTCAATCAGCATCTTTAGACATTTCTACTATTCATTTTTTCCCTTTTCAAAACATCTCTCCAATCAAATCACCATCTAATTTCTAAATTCTGAAAAAAAAATTTAATTAAAAACTTTGCCCTTAAAGCACTTTTTCTAGTTATTAGTCCACCTGTTGATAGCATTTCTTTTCATTTCGAGTTTGCATTTATTTTTTATTCTTTCTTTCATGCATTTTTCTTGTCTTTATTCTGCCCTCTTGTCCCTTTTCCCTCTTTTTCCATGATCATCTGTCCCATCCTGTAATGCTCATCAGATAAATACTTAATGAAACACAAAGCAGCGTATATGCTTTACTCTTAAATTTGCATAAATATTTACAATTTTATATTGAGAGAAGCTGTGGTAGAGTCTGAATCTCCAGGTTAGGTTATTCCTCCTTCCAGAATTTGAACCTCATGCCATGAACTGCTCTGCTTCCCAGCCTTGCCCTACCTAGCTTGTGAGACCTGAATGTACAGGATGAATGTGATGGATAAGTATGAAAAGTAAGTAAAAAAGCAAGGAAATTCTATGAAAGAGATGAAAGAAACACTTTTTCTGGAACACAAACATGTAGATATCTTGACATGCAAGATAGACAGGTGTGATCCAGGAACTCACACCCCGCTGCTCATGTTCTTCTGGTTGACCCAAGCTTGGGGGATCTTCTAGGGTGAGACTGGGTAAATAGGGTAGCCATGTAGATGTTCACTGGGAAGGGCTCACATACTCTTCCATTTCTTCACCTATTTCCTCGTATCCTCAGTTTACAATGAGGTTAATTGGAGATGCCAAGAAATTGGGAAGCTGGTTCTGAAACCTAATAGCCTACCTGCATATTTACCTTGGTCTTTTATGTCACTTCTGCTGAGGAAAGTGATCTGTATTTATACAATAGTCAGTGACAATACTAATAAGAACATAGATCTTAGGCAATCTCGTGTATGGAAGTAATTTGCACATGAGGAATCCAAAGCAATAGAATCGTTTGTCCCAGGTTACGTTACTGTTGTCAAAGCCAGAAGTGAGCTCTTGTCTGTTGTTCAGGTTTCTTTCACTTTGTCCTTGCCCGAGGCTGCTTCAGATATTGAACCGATGGGTATAGTAAACCTTACATTATTTCCAAGAGAAAAAGTCACATATTTTATGCAGTGCTGATCACGTATCAGACACCACTGTACAAGTTATTTCATGCTTTCATTTTCTCCATGAATATTTTCCCAGAAATATTTTTGTTCAGCCTCTTTGTAGGCACCATGGACAAACCAAAAGGTGTCTCTGTCCTCATGGAGCTTACCTCTGTGTGTGTGTGTGTACAGAGGATGAAGATGGGAAGTTAAAGAACAAGGGCCCCCCCCCCATGTATTTGAAATGATATATCTATATAGTTTCTATGTAAACTGAGCATCAGAGATTAAGGATAGAGAACAATGCAGATGAGGGAAGAAAGCTACTTTACATTATCTCATTTAATCCTAATATCAAGTCTGTGAGGTAGGACGTATGTTAACCCTAAGACACAAAGAAATTAAGGCTCAGAGGAGTTGGGCAACTTCTGGTTCACACATCTTGGGTGGGAAAGAGTTGGCATTAAACCCAGGTTGGCCTCCCTATAGAGTTGTGCTCTAGTCACTATACCCAGTTGCTTCTCAATGAGAATGTCAAAGAAAAAAAATTGCTTGAAGTCATATTCAGAGTAGGGATCGTTAAATGAGAAAATACAGTGGGTTGCTGATGATTAAGTGTCTGAACAGTGGAGCTGAGTTGTTTAATGAGGTTAAGGCTCGTAGCATCAGAACTTGAGTTATTTCATCTTGAGAATGGTAGAAAAGAGGCCAAATAAAAATGCATTACTGGATTCATCTGGTTCCTATTTTCAAGGATCAAAGAATCATCTAATAGGTATACAATTCTTGAAGCCATGCTGTTCAAAGCAAGGTCAGCAGCTAATAAAGACATCTACTGTTTAATCATGGATCAGACCACTTGACTTTGCTTGTATCACTGATACCAGCCATTATTGGCTGCGAACCAGCAGAGTACTCAGTACAGCATGAAATAAGAGAGGTTTGGGGATCTGTTAATTGCATCTTGTCTCAGCTGTAGGAGGTATACTACTCCAAAATCAGTCCCCTCCAATTATTCCAGGTTGCAGCTGGCATGGTGAACCCTGGGTTGTTTTCACCCAATGAAAGAGTCTAATTTTATCACAGAATCACAGGACTGGCAAGACCTTGAGAGGTCAGCAGAGGCTTTCAGGCAAGACTGTGCTGAGTGAATATATCTAATCCTATTTTAAACCATTTCCAGAGGGGAGATTCCATGATTTTTCTTGAAAGCCAATACCAGTATTAAGCAACCTTTCTACAGCCAGTCTAAGATCCCTAGTAATTTATTTTAAATTCATCTTTCACTGCATTCATAATGCTAGTTTATACTATCTCTTATTTTCTCTCTTCACTTTATTTTTAAAAGCAAGTATTGTTGAAAGTTAAAATAACTCATCTGTGGATAGGATTAATAATTTTGTAATTGTGGTTTAATGGGACATTATGTTAATTATTTAGCTTAATGTGCCTGCCTGCATTGAGTACCTATTCCAAAGTAGCTTTAAGAATTCGAAAGAAAGGGGCTCCTGGGTGGCTCAGTGGGTTAAAGCCTCTGCCTTCGGTTCAGGCCATGATCTCAGGCAGCTCAGGTCATGATCTCAGGGTCCTGGGATCGAGCCCTGCATCAGGCTCTCTGCTCAGCAGGAAGCCTGCTCCCCCCCACCAACCTCTGCCTACTTGTGATCTCTCTCTCTCTCTGTCAAATAAATAAATAAAATCTTTTTTTAAAAAAAAAAGAACTCCACAGAAAGAAAAATGAGTTAGCAGGACTTGCCACCTAGCTCTCATTTTCCCCCGTGTTTCCCTGATTCCAGGCACACTGGCCATTTTATATCCTTAAATGTGCCAACCTTGTTTATTTCTTACTCAGGGCTTTTGAACTTGCTATTTGATCCTATGCCTGTAATAGTCTTCCCTAAATCTTTGTGTGGAGGGGGCCTCCTGCTAGGAAGCACCATTCCTCATTGACCTGTTTAAAATTTCCTCAGAACACGTGTAAGTCTCTAAAATTATCTTATTTATTCCCTACTTGGCACGTTGTTGTTTTTGTCTTCCTTGGGAGAATGTAAGAACTATGTGATGGGAGACCTCACCTGACTTTTTTTTTTTTTAACCATTGCAGTCCCAGTGTCTAAACAGGTGTCTGCTAGGGAATCAATAAATATTTGCTTGATAAATGAACAAAAGGATAGTTGAGCAGTCACAGAGTAGGGTAGCGTATTCTGTAAGTCTGTTTACTCGGAGAGCTCCCAGAGCGGTGTGTTGAAAGAAGCTGTAGAGTATGCCTCCATGAACTTGAAGGTCAGACCATGAGGCTTCGAGTCTCAGATCCAGAATTTTTCAGCTGTGAAACCTTGGTCAAGTTACTTAATCTTTGAGTTTTAGTTTGTTATCTGTGACATGGTGACGATAAAACTGACCTGACTTGTCAGTTTTTAGGACAAAAGGGTTATTTTGTAAAAATGAGTTATTTTACATAGTACATAATGAATTTACTTTTTAAAACATCTACTCTGTGTCAGGCACTGATCTAAGAGCTAAGGATGCAGCAGTGACTAAGCAGTAAACCTCTCTACCCTCAGTTTACATTTTGGTGCACATATATGCATGTTTTATAATCATTGTAAGAATAAGAACAGGCTTCTGAATTTCACCTTTGGTGGGATTAAGTTTGAACTTTGGTCATCGTGCTAGTGCTGGCTCTTCGTTCAGTAGTGAACACGTATTTACTATGTGCCTGTTATGGACCCTGGCATAAGTATTGAGTTAATAATGGTGTATTAAGGGATGCTTGCTGGCTCAGTCAGTTAAGCGTCTGCCTTAGACTCAGACTCAGGTCATGATCCCAGAGTGGTGGGATTGAATCCTGCATCGGCTCTTTGCTCAATGGGGAGCTTGCTTCTCCCTCTGTCTGCCGCTCCCCCTGCTTGAACTCCCTCTCTCTCTAACAAATACGTAACTAAATAAAATAATAGTGTATTAAAAGGATTCTTAGAGATGTCTATGTGTAAGAGGATGTGGCCAGTCTTACCTACAAATGGATTGCTTGTGTTTGAAACCGACAGTACATAAGGAGATCTATAAAGAGGTACAAAAAACATGTTTGCTTAATATTGATTATATATTTTTTAGAAAAACTATCACTGCCCAAACAAATGCATATTTCCTAGGACTCTTGATAAAGAAAGACTTTTTTCCCTAGAAATAAGGATGTTTCTTGATTTTAATCAGTAAACCATGTGCATCGGTGGAAGAGTTAGACCTTGATTTTTTTGAAAAAGCTATTTTTCTACGAATAATCCATTCTTCCTTTAGGATGTTTAAAAAAATACATAAGCGGCTAAGAGGAATTTTTACTGATATATTAATAGGTTTAGGTTAAATGTAATTCACATATTTTTTAAACATAGTGAGCTTGTATTTCCAAGATTTACCTTTATATTTACCAGTATGATATGACCCTTATTCTCTCTAAGCAAATACAGATTCCCCATCATTTCTGATAGCACCACAAGATCTGTGTATGAATGTATCTTAATATATTTGTTCAATTCTTAGTTATTGAACATTTAAATTGCTTCTGGTTGTTTTGTTATTCTTAGTACAAATGCATTCCAGTACAAATTTACCTGACCAAACACCTTTGTACAGTTGTTTGATTTCCTTGGGATATATTTGGAAAAAATTACTATACCAAAGAAGAAGGTATATATCAATGTATTTGATATATACATTTCAAGGCATATTATACATATTAAGGCAGACGCTTAACTGAATGAGCCACCCAGGTGTCCCTGAAACCTAATTTTTAACATATATAATAATAAACCAAATAAACTAAAAATGAGAAGTTTGCAGAACATTTGTAAGACATACATAGTATAAAAGCATGATGTTCAAACCAGCCCACCAGAGTTCGAACTTCCCTATGTAGTAGCTCTATGAGCCAGGAAAAGTACTTACTCTCTCTGTGTGCTGAGACTTCCTCATCTGTAAAAATAGGGATATCTAGAGATGATTGTGAGGGGCAAATATAAAACGCCCTGAACTGTGACACTGAGGAATGTGTTTGTAAAAGCTTGTTTAAAATATGTCAGTAATGGCTAATATCCTAAATAGTGCACGAATTTGGAGATCATTAAGACCCAGGATCATAACCTGAGGCGAAGGCAGACAGTCAACCAACTGAGCCACCCAGGTGCCCCTACTTGGACAAACATATTAAGAGCTTCAAAAAGCGTTCACACCTTTGAATCTCTAATTCTTTTTCTGAAAATATACTTAAGGCTGTCCTCCAGAAAGTGCACAAAGTCTGTACCACAAAGATGTTGAACAACATGGCACATCTAGTATGGGGCCAAAACAGGAAAGGGTTAACAGGCCATCTGGGAAGTCAGATTAAACCTGACTTTAAAGCCTGCCTCCACCATGAACTAGCATTTAGTTTGAGACAAACATTAAACCTCTTTTGACTGAAATCTTTCATCCAAAACTGAAGATAATTTACCTAACATCATGGATTTATTATAAAAAGGATGTGGTAACTGACAGAGCAAACTGTCAAGAAATGATTGCAAATTGCTACTATCAATAAAAGCCCCAAATTTTAGATAACCTTAAATAATTGCAGAGTTATAAATTTTTACATGTTTTTCAGATGTCTTAAAGACATGTATAAGTAACGTCATTGAACATTCTAATGGATATAATATTTAGTTAAAAATGAGATTCAAAAGTGAGTCTATTAGATAACCTTATGTGAAACTATACATTTATAAAGTAAATAATATCAATGGTAGTTATTTATGGTAGAATGAAAATTTTATTATTTTATTCTCTATACACACACAAATATATGTTGCAAATTTTTGTGATGTCTAGGTTTTCAGTAGTGTGTATGTGGTAGTCTTAGAGAAAACAACTATTTGTTTTAATAATACAGATTAATTCCTAACTAAAATATTTTTATAGTTATAGTATACAGATGAGAACATAATAATATAATTTCCTTAGTTAAGAATCTGGTTTTTCGTCTTATTCTAACATCTTGCTGTCATCAAATATTTATTATATGTTCCCAGGCACTTAGCACTTGCTAGAGGGAAGCCTGAATAAGTCCCTCTCCTCAAGGTATTGACACATATAAGATCGTCTCAACAATAACATCCACTTAGGTATAAGAAATGTACACGTTTATGGTGACTTTCGAATAAATTCAAAATGACAGTAAATATTTCAGAGTAGATTTTTATGCCCACTGGTAGACGTAGATGAAATTTGTTAAAAGTTTAACACTTAAAAATGATAACAGACTAGAAGCATTTGCTTCAAGAAAACAAAAAACCCAAAGTTTCAAGTTACTGTAAAAAAGTTTTTTTCATCAAGTTCAGAAGTGTATACACTGAGCAGAGCAAGCGGTTTTACTAGCTGTCAATATGTGAGTTATTAGCACTTCATATTTTCCATGAAATGAGAAGAATCACCAATTCCCCCTATCTAAAAACCTTTGTGCACTTGGCTTCGCTTGTGAAGTCAGCTGGAGTGTGCTAAGCAAAACTTAAATCAGTTGATTACTTTCAGTCTTATTAGATATTAACCAAGATCTTCCCAGGAAATCAGTTAAGACAGGAAACTTAATATAACATGAAATTTTATCATCCTTAAACAAAAAGTAATAATAAAAAGCCAAGTGAAATGAAAGATCTGAATGCTGTTCTGAAACAAAGTTGCCCCTCCCCCCCGCCCCTGTCTATACCTCAGCCAGGTCAAGACCGTTTTGCTCTTGCTCAGTGATCTAGTCCCTGAGCCTACTACATAGTGGGTTTTGCTTCAGAAGATGCTAACACAAAGAATGAGAAGATGACATTATAACAAGGCCCTAATATATAAATTAGTAATATTATTCACATTAACTTCCCAATTAAAACATTAATGATTTTGAAAGTACATAGACGCATAGTGGCCTGATACTCCCTGTCACATTCAGAATTTGATAAAAATGATTCCAGAGTCTTTAGTCAGTCCTCATCACTGTATGTGTAGGACCCAGGTAGCCCTACAATCATGTGGTGAAAGAAGTGAGTTACACTTTGGAAGTAAGGGGGCGGGGCATAGTTGTTTGATATAGGAGCAGACAAGTATTTATGAAAATAGGATGTTAGCATTTGAAATTCCTTCATATTAGTATTTCAAATATATAAGTAAGGCGTACTCATTATAGAAAACTGGAAATTATGGAAATCAGAAGAGAAAATAACACATTTTCTAGCACACATGGATAGACATTGGACAATCTGGTAAATATTCTCTCCATTTTTCAGCAACCTCCTCTCTAACACACTCGCTGGAACATGCACAACTATAGCTCTTCTTTATATTAAATAGGTCTTAAAAAAAACCCGGTCTCTGCATTTCTGTCTCTTGATGTAGTCAGAAGAGTTTGATACACTTACATGAACACTTTGGTTCTTTTTCTCACGGCTCCTAATGAACACACAAGCGGTCCTCTCGTCTGATTAGCAGGTAGATATTATATTTAACTCCCAAATTGAAAGTAAAATCATAATGTATAATGTACAATATTCTTTCAGTGGTTCTGTCCCAGTCTACGTAAGGGTCATCTGTTATCTTTGAAATAGGGAAAATAATAGCACCTCTGTCCAAAGTTTTGTTATGAGAATTAAATGAATTATAATAGATGGAGGAATTAGAACAATGACAAGCATATAGTATAAGTTCAACAAATACTCACTGTTAATATTGGCATCATTGTTATTGTTATCTTTCACACGGTCTTGGGGTTTTATAGAATGGAATGGGGCAAAGGAGAAAAATGGGGGCCACATCCATGTGAACTGAAGCAAAGATGGCAAAGCTAAAGACCTGGGTTTTTTTTCATTATATTTTTACCACAATATATGGGAAGAATCATTACATACATGCATCAAGAAACAAACTCTGCTTGTGAGTATGCATGGCAAGATTGGGTTCTAAGACTACAAAATATTTAAAAATATTATGTAAATGCAATATAACAAATTATCATAATAATATTGTGAAACCTCTCAAGATAATTATTTCTCATGATCATTGTGTAACCAAAGCTAATATTTGCTATTCAACAGAAGAGTAAAATAAATAACTTCATGGAATTTGTAGTATCTTAATTAATCTAATTTCATCTATAAAATATGAGTCAACTTGGCAAGGATCAAATGCATTTTTATTTATCAGTATAAAATTTAAAAATCCAGTTGACTATTTTTAAATTGTATAAAAGTAAAAAGAAACAAAAAAGGAATTATTGCTTTCAAAGACATCCTTTCTGCTTTCCCTACTCAAAAATGGCTCTGATTAAAATTTTTAGCTTTGGCAAGCAGTTATCCAAAAATATGATCAAATGATAAATGGATGAGAGATTCATGAGTAAGACTCAGCTTTATGCTATGCTTTCTAAGTAATATTTTTCAACCAAATTTGAGTAATTATTTTTACAATGCGGACTGATGTGACTAATATTTGAACAGTCTGTTAAAAACATAAAGTGGAAGAAATGCTCCTACTAGAGGGATCAAATGTACAAAGATAAATTCACAATCAGATTCTTTAAAATGCCTTCTGCTTATCAGAAGGCTGAAAAGCCTTCTGCTTTTCAGAAAATGGGCTCTGAAATAGAGGTTTAGGATGTTTATTGAGAAGGGCTCTTATGATCAATACCTGTGAAAGGAAAGAAAGGTAGCAGAGGGAGAACTTGAACTCTGTCACAGGCCCCATGTCAGCCTCCACTGGGAGCTCCAAAACTAAATTGGCCCTTCATTGTTGCCCTGTCTTGACTCCAGAATGGCCAAATCTTTGTACCCAAGTGTCATGGAATGTTGGCCTCTGAGACAAGGTGTGGCCGTGGATGAGGCTGCTCTGTCCAGATGAGGCAATTTCCTGAAGGGCTTCCCTGCAGAAGTTTTTCTTGTAATAGCATGCTCAGTATCTGGACCACAAACTCCTCCTCCAAGGATGAAATGGGCAAAACATCCACCACATACCCTCTCATGTTTATCTAGACAAGTAGTATAAGTTCAGAATAAACCTTCCAGGGAAATTTGGTGAAATTTTTCCCCCCACCCCTCTCTCCCGCTGAATTTCATCATTCATAACTGTTCGTAAGACAAAGCTTCTGCATCACCTCCTTCAGGAAGCCTTCCCCGCCCAAACACATATGTGCTTATTACTACTCCCACATTTTGTTTTAGAATTGTCTTTTTATGCATCAGTTTCCCTTAGGGAAGGAGAGTTCCTCTAAGGCAGAGATTGTGTCTTTATCATCTTTCTATGTTAACTGTTTACCACAGAATCTGCATGACAGTGGTCACTCAGTGGAATGTTGTTGAATGAATGAATGGATGCATGAATCTTTCTTGTGTCCATTTGGCTCTGTCCTTTTAATCTCCTAATATTTCTCACATAGCTAAATCAACAGAAGACATTCTTCTTACCACAAATTGTAAATTCCGTTTTAAAAACAAAAAAACAAAGAACAAAACTCTGTCTTTATCACTAGTGTATCACCGGGGACTGATTTAAAAGACCTTAAGTCATTGAGTAGGTGAATGTTGATTTAATAGCTCTGGGGGTGACAATAATGTAGTCTCTATACAAGGAACCACATGATTTAGAGGTTCGTTTTACTTAGTGTTGGAGGCTTTAGTGAATGTCAGGAAAAATTCACATCAATTTTAATATTATTCAGTAAAAAATAAAGCATTTTATTACTTTAGTACATTTGTCACAAATCGTATCATATGATACTTTTTTGGTATTAATTTAGAAATGTCTGGATTCCTATTTCTATAGTCACAGACAATGCCTACACCCAAAGAGACAACAGCATTTTTTGAGATCCTGAAAGTTGTTTGGTTTCACTGTAATATATCACTTAACCCTAGTAATTGTATAAAGCATGTATTATTTTCATAATTTTCATATTTTGGTTTTGTAGATGGACTTATTTTCGTATTTTCATTTTGCAGATGAGAAAAAATTGAGGCTCCAGGGATTTATATAAAATTCCCCAATGTTCACATCTAATGAGTAGAAAAATGGCTTCAAACTGATTTATCATATTTCAAGAAAATATGCTTTAATAACCATAACCAACCAGTGGTGCATTAGAAATCTGTAGATACTTACAGATTTTTAATATTTTTATTTTATTTATATGCACATATTTTCAGAAATTGTGAAGAGTAAAGTTTGGCTTAAAAAAATGGAAGAATTGACTGTAATATTTTGTAAGAAAAACTCGTTGCACATTGCATTTTTCAAAGACGGTCACAACTGTAGTCTCCTATCCCACACGTTCCTTTGCTGTGTGACCTTACCACTCTCCATCAAGTTTTGGAGTCTTTTTCCCTACCTCTTGAGTCTAGGCTGGCCTTAGTGACTTTTGAAATCAATCAAATGTGGCAGGAGGAATTACCACATGACTTCTAAGGCTGAGTGAGAGGAGGCTTGCCACTTCTTCGTCGGTCTTTTGGACTATTCACTTTCTCGCTATTCTTTCTCATGCTATCTTTGGATGCTATCTTTGGATCGCCCGGTTGTCAGGCCTTCTGACTCGGGCTGAATTATACCACTGGCTGTCCTGGTTCTTTAACTTTCATCAGGCAGATCAAGGGAAGGCTTGGTTTCCAAAATCAGTGAACCAATTCTGATAATAGATAAATACATGATCTATTGGCTGGGTTTCTCTGGAGAATCTTGATAGCATTCTCATAATGTCGTCTCAGAACTTTTCTTTGCTTACTATATGATTGTTTTCCGGTCATATAGATGGTCCCTAAACCAATCAAGTCATAAACAATGCAGCCTAAATAGACACAGGCTAGAGGTTATTATTTCTAGCTCCTAATTGTTATCCTTGACTAGAGTAAAATATGGATAGGGTTAGTCCCCTTTTTACCCAAATGGATCTACTAGAATACATGTAATGAGTTCTGGGGAAAGGGAAGAGGCTAAAACTTCTAGAAATAATTTTTAACAATTTAATTCTCTGTATATAATATTCACCAAAATGTATTTGATTATAACTATCTTCAACAGTGCTATCAACATTTGAGGACTGTTTTTTTTTTTTTTTTTGCCATTTTTACATTTGATTAGCTCTTGGATACCATCTGTCCATCCACATTCAGAATATGTTAGATGTTTATGTACATGTATGTGTGTATATATATGTGTGGGGGTATATGTGTATGTGCAAGTATGTGTGAATAAGCAAACCATATAGTACAGTAGGTAATTTATCTTTATGTCTATTTGTAGAATTTCACAAAACACATTGAAATAAATATTAGAAATTAGAAATGGGAATAGCATAGATCTATTAAGATTAATTTTCATACTTTTTGTAAAGTGAAAAGAACATTTGTTTGCATCAACTTTTAAAATTAATTGCCTTGTGCAAAGCAAACGAGTAACATTAAATATATATTTCTTGAAATGGTAAAACCAGTGATTAATTAAACATCATTCACCTTTACTTTTTTTGGGTTCTCAGTCTGAAGGCTAAAATGAAATTCTTGATGCAACTATTTCTATTTTTTTTTACTACAAAGAAGTCAGATTAATAAGAGTTTAACTAAGGGGAAGTAAGTCAACCCTTGGATGTAGTTAACATTCAAATTAAAAGAACAATTTGGCAATTGATCTGCCATTAGGAAAAAACAAAAACAAAAATGAACATACGAAAAACACAGTGCCTGGAAACAAATTTGTCTTCCTTCAAAGCTCACTTTCAAGTGTGTCTGGTTTCTAGCCCAGTTTGTATCAAAAGGGATCAATTTTTCCCCCCTTTTCCCTGTTCCACTTTTGCACTGGTATTGTCTGAATCCCAGAGTGAGCAGCAATACATCATCTTGCTTCAACATCTGTTAGAGCCCCCTCTCCTCCTAATCTGCCCAGATCCCCAAAGCCTTTTCCACCTGCTATAGCGCCAAATGCTCATTATAGCATACAGCTACGCCCTTCACTGTCCTTCCTCCCAGATCCTCAAGGTTAACGTGGAACAATGACTATTATTAAGTGGGGGCTTTAGGAATATAAAAGCAGACTGGGCAAGGAGAAAGGGGGGAGGGGCAGTGGAAGCACTGGGTAGAATGCCAGGATAGCTGGCAGGAAAGAGCTGCTAGAAAGCTGTGGCCAATTTTCCGGTCCAAACATGAGTCACTGAACAGAGATGCCCTAGAAATAAATAGCTTCCCTATTCATTGCCCAGTACAAGCAGAGACCACACCCTCCAATGGTTTTGTGTCACAATACTTTGGGGTATGGTTTTGAGCAGCTTATGGAGAAAGGGAGATAAAAATGGCCAGAGTACGGAGGCTGGCAAGTCTAGAAGTTATGTTTACTGCTTGGCCAACAGTAAATTGTAAGCAGTTGGAAGTTGTTCTGCCTCCTCTTCTTTCTTCTTCAACCAACAACCTATTTCTTCTTCTTACATCGTTGGACCAAGCCCCAATGGAAAATTTGAGGTGCCCTGGATTAGACTACTTAGAAAATAGTGGAATTCCACAGTCTCTCTGACATTCTGCATTCATCTTCTATTATCATGAGACCCGAAAAAAAACATAAAAAGGAATCTAATGGGGGGACAGAGGGAAAGCAGCTATAATTTAAATTTCCTGTCCTTAGCAGCTGTGTACCTCGCTCCCAGATGCCATACTTGGTGCAATTTCCTTTAGGTTTGGTACAAGATATTTTAAGAAGTGAAATGCTGCTTCCTCAGTGATAGTCATAGAGATGATCTTGATATACCACATGAATGCCTGCTGGCGGAGTTGGCCAATTCTGCCGTGGACACACGCAGCTCTCCTGCCAACAGACCACTGGACAATGTCTCCAGCAGGATCAAGTTGCTCCCTATTGCTCCTCGACTCTTAGAAAAAGTATAAAAGGCCACCCTGTAAAATTTTACTTGCCTCCACTCCTCTGGGCCCCAAGGAAACTGCCACCGTCCTGTAGCCACATGATGTGCTGATCTAAATAAGGTTCAGGCCACCTAGCTCAGTCACTCCTCTTGCCAAGAGATGAGGGGGACGGGGCGTCGAATGAACTCTCATTAGTAAAAATAACCAAGTGTAAAACTGCCCGGGCTAGGTAGAGTAGGAGCTTGTTCCTTGCTCTGTGAAATGACAGTGCACCTAAACTATAGACTTACACTTAGAAGGTTATTGTATTTCCTTTTTCTTTTTTTAAAATCCGAGTTTGAAAGTTACAGTGAATTTTGGATAGACAGCTTTTTAAAAACTTGCAATTAAGAGGGGAGAGACATTTTGAGGGTTAGAAGTTCCTCATTGTCACTTGGAATGATCAAGAAACTAGATCTTTGCGGAAGTTTTGTGTAGGATAAAAAAAATGAGAGTTTAAATGATGGACGTTTCAGAAAACAATTCCTTATAGCTTTATTGAGTTACTGACATATACAAATTGTATATGTTTAAGGTGTACAACTTGATTTTTTGATAAATGTATACACCGTAAAAGGATCACTCCACACTAATCTACATATCCATCACCCCTTGTGTGGTTGTAGGCGTGGTGAGATTTCAGTTAAGATCTATCTTCTTAAGAAATTTCAAGTGTATCTACGCTATTGTTAAGTCCCATCACCATGCAGTAAATTCGATCCCCAGAACTTTTCATCTCCCATGACTGAAACTTTGTATCCTTTCACCAACATCCCCCCATTTCCCTTCCACCGCAACCCCTGCCAACCAACCACCATCCTAATCTCTGTGTCTATGAGTTTGACAGCTTTTGATTCCACATGTAAGTGAGGTCATACAGTATTTGTCTTTCTGTGTCTTGCATAATATCCTCCAGCTCCAGCCATGTTGTTGCAAGTCACAGGATTTTCTTTTTTTTTTAAGAATGAGTAATATTCCATTGTGTAGAGGGAGGGAAGGGGATGGGTGGTAGATATTATACATATCCATTCGTCTGTTGAAGGACATTTAGGTTGTTTCCATATGTTGGCTACTGTGGATAATGCTGCAATGAACATAACCTTGAAAATCCAAAATCTAAACCTTGTCCTAGACATTTCATTTATATATTAGTCTCTACCACTGCTGCTTACTGTCTCTATTTTAAGAGAGAGGTAGTAAATGAATGCTAGCATAGAATTTTTTTTTTAAAGATTTTATTTATTTATTTATTAGGAAAGAGAGAGAGAGAGAGAGAGAGCATGAGAAGGGAGAAGGTCATAGTGAGAAGCGGACTCCCCATGGAGCTGGGAGCCCGATGTGGGACTCGATCCCGGGACTCCGGGATCATGATCTGAGCTGAAGGCAGTTGCTTAACCAACTGCGCCACCCAGGCGCCCGCATAGAATATTTTTTGTAAGTGGAACTTTATATGAAAGTAAGAAAATGAAGGAAAATATTTTGGTTTTTTTTTTTAATTGGTGTAAGTCTTCAAAGCATATGGATACTGTAGAAACAAGATCCTAGCTCTTTTTAATGGCATGTGAGTAATATTGGGCAAGTTTTATTTTAGTTCCCTGGGTCTTTTTTTTCCTTATGAAAAGTGGGTATCGATAGTGTGTTACCTACCTTAAAGGGTTCTTGTGAGAATTAAATGAGATGTCTTGGGAAGGCACTAGAGACACAGAAAAAGACCAACTTCTGTTGTTACTATTCTTAGCTATTTATTTGAGGACATTTGCAAAATGTTTAAAAATTTTCTAAATGATTCTGTTTCTTTGCTCCATCTTCTTGTTTCATTTTTTTCTGCTCTGTCATTACTAAATTTCTACTCAAACCTTATAAAGAGCAGGATTCTGTTTTGTTTTATAAAGTTTCATATTAAATTAGATATTAGACTATAATTATTATACAACAAATACCCTAAATTAGGGGTAAAAATCACTGACTGTGTCATAATTAACTTGGGCTGCCATAACAAAATACCATAGACTGGGCAGCTTAAACAACAAATTTATTTTGAAATTTGGGATTCTGGGATCAGGGTGTCAGCATGATTAATTTCTGGTGAGAGCTCTCTTTCTAACTTGCAGATGGTTACCTTCTCCATGGTGGGGAAGAGAGATTCAGGTTCTCTGGTGTCTCTTCTTGTAAGGGCACTGATCCCACCATGAGAGCACTACCCTATGACCCTTGAGACCTAATTTAAACCTAATTATCAAATTAGCTCCCAGAGGCTCCATCTTCAAAGGTCATCACATTAGACTTAGGGCTTCGTAATATGAATTTGGGGGTGGGGGGTGGTAGCCAGTTCAGTCTATAGAAGATTTGTTTCAAAATCGAGACCTTATTTCACCAGCTTGTTGGAAGGTTTTCAGTAGAACCAATAAACATTGATCACAGAGAGTCCACCTTGTAAGACATTTTGACATTGTAGCTGCAGATTTGATTTTGATTAGCTCTATACAGTAGTTTAATCAAAATCTCCTTTATTCCCTAGGAAGTCCCTCCACACTGCTCCAATTAAGTGTTATGCACGATTACCAGTCTGACACAAATTCTGACCTTTTTTCTCCCATTGCTAATCTTTTTTTAATCTTTCTTTAGCCAACTTTGGCCTATCCTATCCACCTATCTCCTCCCCACTTGGGGCTCATATTATCCTACTCACCCTTAGTCCATACAGTCCCTAAGTCTCCCTTTAGTAACTCTTGACTGATAAAACCTTCTTGTGATAACATCTCTTTTGGGTTCTTTCCCTCAGAACTCTGTGTATTAATCTGCCAGCAATATTTCAGATTTCTTGACCACTTCTTTCCACTCTTCAGGCAAATCAGTTTTCCTGACACTTTCTTTCCAGATTTTCCTCCAATGCCTCTTCCCATGCCTCCTCTAATTTTTCCTGTTGCTTCTGCAAACCTAAATCTAGGTGTTTCCCCTAAGGCCACTTTCCTCCTTTTTCCATCTGCTTTTAGCCGTACCTTCCAAAATTTTTATTTTTGCCTTTGTGAACATGACATCCACCTCTTTTTCTTTATCCTGACTTTGCAGCTCCAGACTTTAAGATTCAGGCCATCAGCAGGAGCTGAATCCTGGGAGAGGATCAGGCCTGAAAAGAGAGAATGTGAGCTTACAGGACAGGGAGGAAGGAAGCATGAAGTTGATGACTGAACACTGAAATAGTTAAGATGATTCTCTTTGACGACCTTCTTAGCTGTTCATGATCTGACCACTTCCATTTCATTTAACACTGTAAACTACTCTTTCAGTGTTAAAAACAAACAAACAAACAAACAAAAAAACAAAAGCTCAGGCTTCCCCCTTCTACCCTGTTTCATAATCACACTGATGCACTTGACTTAACTTTTCAAGTTGCCATTTGGATATCTCCTAGAGAGTATGTGTATAAAGTTGATTTCCCCTTATCTGTCTTCTTTTGTAACCATCCCCATGTTTATATTCGTAGTTTTATCTCCCTGCCGGTAATCCAAACTCAGATCTTTTCAGCAGTTTCATAGACTTCCCAATTCACAGGTATCTATTGGTCATCAACAGTTCTGATTCTGTTGGAATTTCTCTTGTCCCTGATACTTCCATGTCATTTCTCTTTTCATTATTTTGTTCAGACTATTGTTTTACATTGCCCACATTTTGTGTCCCCTCCTAAATGATGCCTCTGTTTCTGTTCATCCTCTCTTGCCAAGTTCATCATGACTCCTTTTCTTTTTTATCTTTATCCCCATGTCCTCAGGGCCCATCATACAAACCCTGAGGTGTTAACTTGGCTTTCAAGGCCTTCTGCAAATTAGGCTGTACCTCATTTTTATAATGCACCTCTTAGAAGTCCCCTTAGTGCTGTTAGAGCTAAATCAGAATTGACCACTGTTGAATGAATGTAGTTATGAACACCTTGGTGATGTGGCTGCCTTCACATGGTCAAGAGGCTTCCCTACTCTTCCCACTTGGTGAGATGTTCTTCCTTCGAAGGGTAACCCAGACATCAACCTCAGCTGAAATCTTCCCTGTTTCTACTTGCTGAAATGTTCATAATCACATGCGCGTGTTCACACACATTTTTAAACTTAAGTGCCTTACCAGATTGAGTCTTGTGCTAAAGCTATTTATACCCCCTCCTTATCTCATCTAATACATTAGAAAGATCTCTGTGTCCAGAATCAGATCTTATTTATATCTTTCTCCTCCCCACCAAATAAAATTGCATGGCTCCATAAATATCTGTTCAAATAGTGCTGAGTAAGTCTTGATAAATATATTTTGAATAAATATAAAATAAAATAAATAACTACTAAGAAAAATTCTCACGTACCACTAGGTGTTATTTCTGACATGATTGACAATTTAAAATAATTATTATACTGTTAATGGTTAGAGGAAGAAACCTTTAGTTTTTTTTAATATGTTGGTAGGATGACGTGACATCGGTCAGCTGCATCCTTGGGTGTTTTAAAAAACCTAAAAAACCATGTTTGTGTGTAAAATGGGTAAAACTAATTTTGCATGAATGTACATATCTGCATTAGGAATAAAATTTTGAATAGAAAAATAAAAATGGAATATGGGTAAAATTCGGTCATAGTTAATCCGTAGTGGAAGTACAGTCCAGTTAATGAGTGTCATATGTAAAATGTATAGTTCATGCCATGAAAACTATACAAATTACTATACAAATTAAAGAGCCTTTATTTAATAATTATTTTTGACAAGAGATAATATTTTAATAGAAAGAACTTTTCTGCTACTTTTGAAAAGTAATTTAATAAGTTATATGTAAGGCAGAGTAGGGGTTTTTTCCTATTTAAAAATGGGAAATAACATCGTTATGCTCAAAACTGTTTCCTTTATAGAGATTGCAAGGTCTTTCTTTTCCCTCAATTCCACTGAGTCCAAGAAATTTCAAGTAGTGTAGAAAGCCCTAGCTTAAAAAATGCATTAAAACCTTGTCAGAAAAGCCAGTTATTTGAAGGTATACGGGAGATACATCCTCAGCAAAACAGACATCATAAGACCCTATATTTAGTAATTATTTAAAAGAGAGAAGGGAAGCTGGCTGATGTGATGGCAGCTGTGGGTGGCCATGCTTGGGAGATCCCATAAAAGGCCTCGGTTGGCTGCAGAAGGTTTCAGTATGGGTGACGGGATATTTCCATGTGTGTTTCCTTTCAGTTGATACCTTCTGGTTAAGCTTCCTGTGTGCTGCTGGAGCTCACCTACACCACCCACAGCACATTTCTTGACTTGAATTAGGGTTTCATGGAGTGTGGGTCTTAGCAGTTCGATTCAGTACACAGACATCCGAGAAAGTACTGAGGCCTTGATTGTTGATTTCAAAGATTCTCATGACTGCCAAAACAAGTTTTCACAAAGAGAAAATAAAAATCCACAAAACTTAAATATATGAATTTCAGTTCTTAAGTTGTAAGGGACATTTATTCTAACTTTGTGATTTTGCAGATGAAGAAACAGACCGAGAAAGGCAATTAAGTTGCCCAAGGTAGAATCCCAAGATGAATATAGGTTTCCTGACTTCTAGTTGTTGGTCTTCATAGGCTGACTTCTCTAAAGATAATTACCACCTGAATATTAAGGAACAAATGTTGTATTTAATAGTGAATATACCTTTCTCCCCCAGATCCTTATTAAAAGAGCAGATTAAAAGAGGAGGAATGTATGTCAAATTAAAATGGGTCATTATTTGGTTGCATATGATTTAGTTCTTAGAAGCCCAAAGAGAGTCTACATATATATGGATATAAATATTTTATATTTTTATATAATTTATATTTATATATTTTCATATAATTAAATATATATATATACATACACACATGTGCATACGATTTCTAAATGCCAAAATTATAAATGGTGGAATGAAATGCCATTGGATGTTATTGCGATAAGCTTCACACAATTACAAAATGTTCTCTAAAAATTGGCAACTTATTTTTTACATGTTATTTCCCTAATGAGTTCGTGAGGGATGACAAAGAGTTAGTGAAAATTATCTTTGCCATACACTTGAAAAGGCAGAAAAAGGATAGATTTAAATTATCTTTAAATTTATCTCCTATGTGGCTCTGTTTAAACCTCCTCAGGCCAGCTGAGATGAATCATTAAATAAATTCCTATATTAATACAAGGAAGGCAAAGTGATTTTAAACTTCAGTGTTACCTTAATTTGTGCATAAATATCTTTGACTCAAAGGAAATTTCAAAAGAAAAGTAGAATCTGTAATTGAAATTCATTTCGGTAAGTAAAAACAAAACGGAGATGAACTTGCTATAGTTCAGCTGTTCCATTATTGATCAGTAGTTGTTAAGTGGTGACCTTCTAGGTTATGATTCTCTCTGGTCACCATAATGATTACCTATTTGGCGTCTAAACCTATGCCTAGGAAAAAGCATAGGCCAAGGAAAAGAGCCCAGAGTTGAAATACACTCACAAGAAACTTGTGAAAATTTGTAACCAGGCATATTATTAGCCAGATTAGCTAGAGTAGAGAGTTTGAGGAAAGCTATCCAGTACAAACTGGACTGGACAAAAACTAGCAGGAGGTTAAATATCATTATGGCCACACATAAAATCCTGAAGATGGAGCCAGTGGAAAAGAAGGAGTAAAATAACATCACAAAAGAATGGTTAATAGAAGGTGAGGAACACTATGAATGATTAAAAATCTAGTAAGTGTAGGCATAGAAAATAATAAAGATGAAAGTCTTTGTGGTTAAGCGGCTAGAAATGGTTATTTTTGTGGCACGGTCCTTGCAGAATATAAGGGAATTAGATTTTGTTCTCAATACCATAGTCTAAATAACAACAACAACAACAACAACAACAAAAAGATACAGGGACAGCTCAGGGGTGTATACAGTTCAAGTTCTCCAGAGGTCTCATTCAACTGACTCATAAAACTCAGTAATCCTCACATAATTTCAGCTATGATTCCCTCATCTCTGTACACACACGCACACACACACACTCACACCCTTCTGCCATTAATTTCACTGCAGGCATTCATAAGAGTAAATTAAATAACCAGAGCTTTTTGACATCTCAAGACAACTCAGCTGTTCCCTAAGACATGTGAAATGGCACCGTGAAGCATTATCAACCTTAAATATTGAACTCAATTTGACCCTCAAATTGAGCAAATTACGTCTAATCAATTATACCTCCGTAATCTTGATAGGTATGTAGATAGAAAGAAAGAAAATATTTCCATAGAACGAATGCTTTTTGCCTAGCTAATATTTATCCCTTTCTGGGTAAAGTACTGTCTTGAGCAAGGCAAGATTTTCACCCCACCCTTCCTTTCAACCTAAGCAATATATGGGCTCATCAAAATATTTTTCTAAAGAAAAACAATTCTCCAAATACAGTATAATTGTAACATTCATTGTGCTTAAGGATTACATTTGTTAAATTCAGTAGAAGAGGGGCGCTTGGCACTTGTGCATTATTGGAAATTCCCCAAACACAGACAACAAAAGCTCAGTCAGTTTAATCAAATTATCAGCTTTTCCTCAGTCTGTGTTTAGTCTGTGTTTGTCTAATGTCCGGGTGCATATTTTCTACTTAAGAAAATCAATAAATCTGCTGCTTTAAAAAAAGGCACATTTCAAATGCGGTATACAGCGTATTGCACTATCTGATCCAGCAATCTGTCTGCCTCTGCCCCACAGAAGGAATGAACAAGAAATATGCCTGACAGGCTTATGAGATGGTTTCGAAACTCTTGTGGGAAGGGGGAAAACGATGCCATTGAGAAGTGCACACCATTCACTTCTCATGTGGAAGGATGGCGTGAAATGTGTGTCTGAAACTTCTTTCTGCTCTTTTGAGTGGTTTTAAGTATAATGGGCAGCACTGATAGGATCTTAGCAGTGAAGTGTAGCTAAAGGTGTTTTCTTAGGTAAAATATTTATTCTTATAATATTCTTTTGTCAACATGGCTGTTACTTCTCTGTATATCTCAAGGTCTGACAGCATGTCTTCCTTTATTATTAGCTTTTGTTCTATAACGATTTGAATTCTCAGTCTATTGTATGATACTCAGTTTTTCCAACTATGAAAAATGATAATGTTGCTCGAGGAGCAGTTCTTGACGTCCATGTGGCTCTTAGGTTCTCCATTGTTGTCTCTTTATTTGCCGTAATACTTCGCGCATAAGCACAAACAAGCTGTTGACCAAAAAAACTCCTCTTAAGTATTAATATTTCTAATAAATAACTATTTTATAAATCTAGTCTCTACAGATCACCTGTTAATAAAATCGAAGTTCAGGCTTTTCTTAGATTCAGACAGAAAAGTTCAGGATTTTGATAGTAAGAATTCGGCTCTTGCATTTCCGTGGATTCACTCTGACTGTATTAAAATTAGTGCGTGTTCTCACCCGTACGGGTGGACCTATAGTAAATAAAATCTGAAATGATATAAAGAAGACAGACATTTTGGAAATGAGGTAAATTTTTTCCCATTAGTCAAGACATTTAAACTTAATAGAGAATAGATGCTGGTTTTCTTAATAACAATCAATAAATTATAGACTGCTACACATGTTACATTAGAGCTTTTTGACCTAAAGATTTGCTCACCATTAATCCTTAGAAATGAGCTCGTCTTGATATAAGTCTTTAATCTAATAACCAGTACTGATGCCTCTAAATAAGTTGGTTTGAGCAGTGACAGTGCACTGAGTTTGGTTGCTAGAGAAATGTTATTTACTCTTTCTCCTTCTGTGTTTTTTTGGCAGTGAGGAGATGGGGGAAATTAGGAAATTCACATTCCAGTGAATTTGTCAAGTATTAATAATTGCCCAAGTAATTCATGACATTTTCATTGATGTGTGTGTTTATGCTCATAGGGGACAATGAGTGGGCAAGTACTAGAAAAAGAAAAGAAAGACCATTTAGAACAGTAACCTGAATTCTCAGTAAAGAGAAATTTTGATTAGCTAACTCCCCTTTCCTCTACAACATTTGATAGCAAATGTTTGCTTTGTTTATTATAAAAATGCAAAAGTCATCATTGTCAAATAACTTTCTTATTTCTAATGATTCTGGGGGAATATTTCCATTTTTGGTGTAAAGCTCCCTGGATTTGGTTTGCTGTTTTCCCCACTGTTGTTTATGTGAAGAATTTCTAGGCAGGGTAAAAAAGGTGTTGCTTGTGCAGAGAATCCGTTTAGTGGAGCAGGCTAATAGGCTGACCAGTCATTAACTAAAACACAGCTGGGAAGAGGCTATAATCCCCCAATTTCCTTCACAAATGCAGTAAATAAATATTCAAATGAAGCAGTACACACATTTGCATATGTGTTAAACAAAAGCCCAGCTGAAAATCTGGTTTAAAAGCTCTCCCAGTGTTCTTCCCTTTTTTTACCTACAATTCCTTTACCTGAAGAGATTGCATTTCACAGATGTCCCCACACTCCTCCCTTTTACTTCAAGAATTATCTTAGAAATCTTCTGTCTTGCTGACCTCTGTTAATTCCTTCATTGAACCCCATTTTTTAGATGATTGAAAGCCTCATATTAAATTAAGTGTATTTCCTCTTCTCTGGATGGTTTAAATTTGAGTATCCTTAATGTGTAAGATGCTAGTGTTACTCTCTGTGTTCTGCTGGTTTGCGAATAAAATTCTGGTTTTTTCGACCCCGGAGCAGTAAATACTTGGGAAATAAAACTTGGAGGCTTGATCCCTGATACAACTAATTTGTTAACCTCATGGCTGTAGGAAACCGATTCAGATAAGCTTCCTAAATTCTTTAAGTTTGTCCTCTGAGATTTCAAGCAAGTGATGTAACATAGGATGCTGTTCGGTTAATTATTCCTCAGAATAAGCCTCAATATCATTGCAAATTCCCTATTCTGCCTCTTCTTTCCCTCTCTTGCTCTTATTCCGTGATTGTAATTTCTAGAGTTAGATTCTAGGGCACACCTGACCTTAGGCTTTTCTGAGTTGCTTATCCTGAAGCAGTGTGAGTCCCTCCCAAGGTGAAGAAATATAATTAGAAGAAAAAGAGATCATTCAGTGAGGAGCCTAAGGTAGGACACAAGGGGTTACTTTCTAGGGGAAAAAATAGATTGCAAAAAAAATTTTTTTAAGTGATTCTGAAAAGAAAAAGAGAAAAAAGAAAGCTCTGCAGTTAGAGAAAAAAAGCGTATGAAAAATTAGCAAGGTATAATTGACTTGCACTTGTTTTCAACACTGCTTGTAATTCCGGCAGATTTGTCCCACCACAGTGGAGAAAGAAAAATAAAAGTAGCCAAAGACCCGTGGAGTTCCTAGGTTATAGTGAATTTGTGCTTTTTTTTTTCTTCCTAGTTGTAAGAAATGCACTATAATTATTATCATATATATAAAGCCATATACAATGAGATAAATATATATAATCTGCATTTATTCATGTATATTTGACTACTATATATAAATATGTTTGCATACATTTTGAAGACACTATTGACTCACAGCAAAGTGAAGTGCATAGATTTGAAATATGTGAATCTTAGAAGGAAATGGGCTAGTAATAGAAACACTACATCAGAATTTGGGCCTTCAGCATTATATTTTTAAATAAATAATAGAGGAATTATTTTTGCCAACCTGTACTTAAATGCATGCAAGGATCCTTATTAGTGCCTTGTTAGTTCCTTGCTCTGCAACATCCTGACGTGTTGTAATTCTGCTATACTTAGGAGCGAGTGTAGCTTAAACAGTAAAGCTTATGAGAGCTGAGATAATAAAAGACTTTTTTTCCTTCTCATTCAATCACGTTTACAAAGCATGCTTGTGGGAGAAAGTCACTATCATATAAAGGATAATGCTTTGTATTTTTAACAAAACCATGTCGGTATGTTTTGTATTACCCATTTTTTACAAGTAAATTTTTTCCCTGAAATAAGAAAATAAAAGCATTAATACTGGGAGGCTAGTTCAAACATATGCTCTGATATTATCCAAGTACAAAAGGCACTTTTCAGAATCAAGTTGTCTGAATTGCGCTGGATGTCTATGAGCATTATTTTGAAGAGGCTTCAAAGCTTTCAAAATGCTTATAAAACATGGCAAAATAACAATAGAGAGCTCTCTTTTTTTTTATCTAAGTTTTATCTTTTGCTTATTTCCTTAACAGGTTGTTATTTTTTTTTTTTTTTCTGTTCACGCCACATTGAACAAGACACTGAGTTACCTTACTTGGTAACACAAAGGCTTGGCAAGATGAAGGTGCCCAAGGGACACCTGTTGAATTTAAATAGGAGTTCTTGTTTATTTGCTTGCTTTTTTCCACTTGAACTTTTCAAGAAAACTGGCCTCTCCTCATTTTGTTTTATTATCCTCAACGCTAAAAGCTTACCTAAAGGTTTGTAGTAAAGTCCGAGATCATACATATTCATCCACTACAGTCACTTGAGTGTAGCCCCGCCAGGGTGATCATGTCCCATTAGTATAGGAGGTAAACTACAGTTTTCAAATAACTTGCAAATGAATTATCTCTTTTGATTGGTACGTGCTACTTTTTTTTTTTTTTTTTGCTGTTGCATTTATTGCTTTAAGCACAAAAAGTTATTTTATAATGACCTTTCCCCCTATTTTTTCTTTTCTTAATTGTAAAAGCTCCAAGTTAAATGAGATCGGGGTGTTAGACACTGGGTTAGAGCTTCCTAATCAGCTACATGTTCAAGATTCTGGAATTCATGCAAGTAACCGTAAGTGATGAAGTGACAAGAAGTAGAGAGAGAGTGAGAATTTCAGCCATCAAGACAGGGAGATTTTTATCAGGGATTCTGTCTGAGCAAATGCAGTGTGTCCAGCAGGCCCGTCTGAGGTCATGGCTGCCCCAGAATTTGGGCGGTTGGAGATATTTTGGGATGCTTTCATTAGAAGGTACAGAGTACAGTTAAGAAACAGGCCTGGGGCGCCAGCGTATGATTATGGCAAGACAGGCTGACCACTGGTAAATTGCTGAGCCAACAGACCGAGAGTTGGGTTGACCTCCCCTGGGGCCATGTCCACAGAGAGCCAACTCCCAACACACCTTCTGAGGGGTAATCGGGAAGCACTCAGCGTTTCAAATACTCATCTGAGCAACAGATGTTTTTGTAAGACAAAAGTATTGTACATTTTCAAAGGCTCTGTTTATGAATCTTCTTGCCTTTCTATTTTTAAAGGTGCTTGTATCCAAAAACTATTCCTTATATTTACTTTAGAATGATCCAGCATCCTTGATGCCCATTTCATTGGTAGTGATGGTGGGTGGGTGGGTGGGGGGTGTGTGGGGGGTGGATGTTGCAAAAAAAAAAAAAAAAACTCTTAACCACAATACAAGAGTCACTCACTTAGCAGGCTGCAAGTTACCGGGAGCTTGTTCAGAGAACCATTATATAAAGCAGGTATTTTTTAGACTTCTTATGTTTAATGACATTTAATGCTTCTGGATAAAATCTTTCCACTTTTAATTTGTGGTTAACAAAATATTTTTTTTCCTTCTGTGTTTCTTGCTTCTTATAGCACCCAAACTTGATGGTTTTTTTTTTTCTTGATTTTGAAGCAGCCTGTTTATACAAAGCACGAAAAAGAGTTAAAATGAGAGAGAATTTAGAGAAGGTGTCATTTGATAACCATGACAACTCAGAAGGCAATAAGAAATTTGGAATCTAATATTTGTTTTATGAGCATTAGAAAACCTGGCAATTGAAGCAACAGCCCTCTGTTACCTGGCATCGTCAGAACATGGTTGAAATAGAATAAATCTGAAGAAAATGGGAAAATGTTAATTTGATAAGCTGGAAAGAAAAACACAGTAAAAAATCCACTAATGTCAGTTTTTAATTATCTCACAACATCTCACACAGTTTATTTGAAAAAGAAAAACAAAAAAGCAAGAACCGTGTTATCCACTGATGCCTCTGTGCTCATCGTTCTCCTTCCTCACTTCCTCTCCCATTCCCAGTACACACGAAACAACCCTTCATGAGGTTTGGATTGGGCAATCATGTGTACATTTTCTTAAAATAACAGAAAAAAATGAAATAAAATGCTGAGCAGGATAAATTAATTACGATAGACTCAAACAAATTGTGTTAAAGCATTGACTCTTAGGGTGTTGGGGATTTCAATTTAATTCAGTTTGATTTAAGTAAATCCCTTGAGCTTTTCTGAATCAAGATTTATATTTCAAGTTTGGATGCTATAAGAAGCAAAAGTGCAGTTACATATCAACTAAAACAGACTAAGCCCAAACCAGCAGTGACTATGATTGTCAGATTTCTCCTAAGAAGACAACAAATCAACAATAATGAAAATTAAAGTTTCTACAGAAAAAGCAAATCTATAAAAAATCAGGTCCTACTTACCACTTTATAGTTTGCCTTCATTTGTGTGCATGTGCCTGTGTGTGTATGTGTGTGTGTATGTGTGTGTGTGCGTGTGCGTGCGCGTGCGCGCACACGCATGCGGGTATTTTTCCTGGCTACACATTTGCCTCTTCTCTAATTTATTTCCTCCCTTATTGTTTCTTTCCCTTTCCTCTTTTAAATATATCTTAAGGTCTTCTTCAGCAATTCTAGGCCATCTGTCCTCAGCGTACTAAATAAGCATTCGTGGACACATGGCTGCCTCCTCCAGACTGACAAAGGCTCTTTAGTATAGCTAAGAGAAATGACCCAACAGCAGTGGTAAAGAGGCCTAAAAATATTTAAAGTTAAAAAAAAAAAAAGCAAGACCCACCAACTTTTTCTTTGCTTGACTCCCCCATTTTTCTTAAGTTTATTTTCTGTTTTACCATTGGAATCTGCCCTAACAGAATACATTTGCATAATTGCCTGCCAAATTGGATATAAGCTTATTTTTAAAGGTAAAGAATCTTTATATCAGAAAAGAGAAATTAATAAAAAAAAAAAACAACCTTTAACTTCTTTTTAAGCCATGGCTACATATATTGTCGGGAAGTGTAATTGGCAAACATTTAAAAGATGAAAGATGATTATGTTTAAGAAGCACTCATGAAATTTCTACTTGTATAGTAGCTATGAAGGGGTTGGCAGATAGATATTTTTTAGTAGTTTAATAAGAATGCACCCAGTAAGCAGATATGCTTTCAGATAACTTACATAAATTGTAGGGCATTAAGGACACACAGTTTTTAAAAAAGTATTCAGTATATTAAATTTTCACATAAAAGACTTGAACTCTTAATTCTTTTTTTAGTTGACCAATCTTGGATTTTTTTCATGCTCTATAGAAAATTAAGTTGTTTTATTTCCCATGAATACTACTTTCTTATATGTTTGTTAGTTTATTAAAGCATTTTATCTAATGAAAAATATTTTAATTGGATGTAAATTATCACTTTATTTTTTCACAACAGATGCTGTGTGAATTACATGAACTTATATGAATTTCTGAGCTACTCATAAGTATTCAGAAAACTGCTAAAACCTGTTAACTGAATAGAAAATAAGATATTTCTATCCTCTTTATGGCCTAAACCTTGCTTATGTAAAAATTGTTAGGCTCTCCCCTACCCAAAACTTAATAACATATAAGCAAGTGTTTTTTTTATTCTTACACCTATAATATATGCGCTTATACTTATACTAAATATAGCCCAAAATGATATCTTTTAGAGTTTTCATTACAAAATGGCTGAACACTACCTGTTACATATTTTATGTTAGAAGAAAAAACTTCACTCAACATTGCTGTCATCTATAGTCCATGGTAAATTATTCCTTAGTGTGTTTTTGGCTTACTTTCAGTTATTACTAGTTAATTTGCTGAAAAAATACGTTTCTTTAAAGAGTCTACCATAAAAAAATTCAAATTATATTTTTATAATTTCTAGACAGAATGAAATATTTTTTAAAAGGTCCTTAAATTAGGATGGCACAGAGTGAGTCGTCTAGTTTGATGCCACAAAATGGAATTCAGACATCAGAGAAACTATTATCTCATCTATTTGAAACTCAAACTTTCCAGTTTTAGAAATCCTCTTTGAAAAATGTACACTGTGGTATAGATGCTATTAAAACTGGTCTTATGAGGACTTTTGTTTGTATGTGAAGGGGATAGAGGCAATGAAGTGGGGCAAGAAGGAACTGAATTTAGGTGATGAATTTCATTAAGCACTAGGTGTTCATCAGTGTGTGTCTTACACCAGTCAGTGTTTTTTTATAGAATGTTTTCCCCCTTCAAAAAAAAAAAAAAATCTAGGGGATGTTCAGTGGGTTCTTTTGTTCAATCTGTTAATTAGAATTTTGCCACAAATCTTAGTGAGGAACAAAGTATTGCAGAAAGGTCTTATTTTAAAATTTAGAAAATATGATTGCCAAAATCAAAGTCAGAGTTATAAACATGAGTGGAAAGATACCAAAAGATTTTATGTGTTTGAAAATAAAAAGCACAGCACCCTCTGAATAACGTAAAGCTAGAATTAGTGAAATGTCCAGAATATGATTTAGGAAGGGAGCAGGATCAAAGCAGCAGAACTCTGTATGGATACTAGACAAAATGCCCATCTATTTACATTTTCATTACAACTGGCAGTGAGAGAGTAAATTACAGTTCTCACTCAAGAGTTTTCCAAATCTGGGATTAATAGGTAGAAATCAAGGAACTGTTTCATCTCTAATATACTAAACCATCTCCCCTCCAAAGAAAGGAAAAAAAGAAAAGGAAAAGAGAAAAAGAAAAGGGCAAGAAAGAGATTGGAAAAAGAGACCATAGAGTAGAAACAGGGTCAGTCCAACCCTTCCTAAATAGGACATAAGCTACAACTGTAAGGCATGTCTTGTAAATTTTTTTGTCTGGTTAATGAAGTTTTCTTCAGTAATCCTTTCCAGTTTGTTCTGTCAAATTCTTTTTGTTGGTGGTGGTGTGTCAAATTCTTGATAAATATCAGTGATGAAAAATTTGAACCATATATCTTCTATTTTAAATTAATTTCATAGTAAAATAATTGGCCAAGTACTTATAGACACTGCATTTGAAAATAAACCCTAAATTAGAGAAGCAGCAATTGCACTCTCTGGGAAGCAACATAACATAATGGAATAATACAGGCATTAAAATCAAAAGACCCAAATTATAAATTCTTACTCCATTTCTTACCAGGTATGTGGCCCCTGTCAAATTACGTACCTCCCTGAGCCTCAGCCTCCTCCTCTGTAATCAGGAGATAATAATTGCTTCATCATGGACTGATTATGAATACTAAACATGATAATATATGTAAAGTGCCCAAAAGAGGTTTAGGCCCATAGTGGGTACTTAGAAAATGTAAAGTCCCCCACCCCTGCCTACCTCACCCCGTACTGTCTAATGGCGCGTGATCAGCTTGATCACCAGAGAAGTGATCGCTCAGAAATTTGTTGAAACAATGAGACATTCTTTGGGACGTTTATCATATTGAAGTCAACAGTCTTCTTAATAAAGACTGTGATCAATGCAAAGTGGATTTTCATATTTAAAAGATGTATGTGGGTAACTCTGGTAGGGGAGTTTTCTTTTAAAAATCCCCTACTGAAAGCCGTAATTATCATGAGTTATGAGTATACTAAAAAATTCGCAAAATGATTAGTTTGTTAACAAATTCTCCTTAGTGCATGTATATATAATCCCAATCCGTAATTCAGAGAATATGAATATGGAATGTGATCCATTCAAATAATACTTAGAGTTGTGTTATTGTCACAGTCAAATAAATTTTATAAAGCTGCCGACTCTATTGGTGTATATACCGTAGATGGAACTAACAACTAGTAAACCTTGTGCAAAACCACTGTTTTACAGAAAAACTGATATTTTGCAAAGGAAAAAATCTTTCTGAAAAAAATACCATACCATAATGCTTCATTAACTTTTAATTAATTAATTAATGCTTCAAAACTTAAAAAAAATTTCTGTGGCCTAACAAAAAGAATTTACTTCTGATCAGTAATATAAATAATACACTTTGTCACTATTTAGATATTTTTGGAAGTCCACATGGCCTTCTGCCAAGTAAGTCCATAAGTGTGGAGTTTGAATGTAGTAATATAATACTGTCACTTGTTATAATTTAAAAATTCATAAATGTCCATTTTTAACTGATTACATTGTCTTTTTTTTTTTACTTTAAATACATGAGCATATATGTATACACACAGTCCTTGATTTTATGCATTTAATTGTGCTCACAGAAATACCACTCAAGCTGTTGTTCTGGAATAATCTTACAAGTAAACAGAGAAATACAGTAGGACTGCTTAAGAGAGATTTGTTCTATTTTACCCATATTACAAAGGACCCAAATATTTTTTGGAGTCTAGAAATCCCTAATGGAACTGATACTCCTAGCAAAGATTCCATAACGCCAACATCTAACTTTGCTTTCCACTTATAGCAGAAACAGTTTAAATTACTGTGAAAACAGAAGCACAAATACTTTGCCAGAATCTGTTGTATAAAGTAGTAATAATCACTTTCTCTTGTTGTCAGACAGGAGAATACCATATAAGTAAAGGAGAGAGAAAGAGTCTCTTGGGGAAAAAGATAGGGTATAAAGTTTACTCTATGAAAGGAAAAGGCTAACAAAAAGGAAAGTGAATGGAGTCTGGCTGAAAATTAATATTTCATAGAATTTTGGTTTGATTTACAAGACAACACATTAAAGAAATTATTTCTGGTTAGTTCAGGCAGTGAAACAGTTCATCTGGATTGGTCCTAGTGCATTTGAGTTTCTGTCTGAAGAGCATACTTTGACTAAAAATTCATGATCCTGCACTTTATTTCTAGCCAGAGCAGAAACAGTCTTATTCTAGTTGAAACAGTTGGAGCATTATCTTCATGATAGCCTCTAATTCTGTGAAAAGATAAAGAATGATGTTCTTTTTCAATTTTCAATTTTTTAACATGTGTATTTGTGTGTGTATAATTGAAACTTACATTCACACAGTATTGTATGTCCAATGTATTTCAACAAAGAATGGTATTCTTTAAATTTCTGCATTTCATACTGTGAGCATAACGATTATGGACTAGCTTATACTGAGATAGCAACTCTAAAACTGCAGCAGATTAGCACAACATACATGAGCTCCTTGCTCATCCCAGGACACCTGGGAACTCTGTTCTACACCTTCTCACTCCGGGCAGATGATATTTCTATCATCTGGAAAGTTACTGATGGCCCCGGTAGAAGAGGGGAACGGTAAATTGAACTTTTCTTTTAAAGATTCCATCTTAGGGTGACACCTGTCACTTCTCACATTTCATTAACCAAAGCAAGTCATGAGGATATAAATGGGTTTCATGTCATGAGGACAGGGAAATGCAATTTTACCATGTGACCAAAAGAAGAGATACCAGTGGCCAATCCCAGTTAGACTAACCAGTGGGAAGGCCAAGTGGTCAATTTCATCTGTTTTCATTGTCGTTTGTAATTCTTCTTATCATAACGATTATGTGGAAACCCACGCTGTTTAACATGGTCAAAATTAATGAATGGTTTATCCCTTATAGTTTCATTTCAGACAAAAAAAATAGTCCCCTACTTGCCAAGATCCTTTTTCCTGACAGGTTTTTTCCCATACAAGAACAGCCACTAGAAAACTGTTGGCCTTTTAAAAAACTTAATTATTACAATAAAGATGCTAGAGTCTCAGTATAGAAAGTCCCAGTTACCCCATCTCTCTGTGCTGTGGACACTGTCTTCACAGTTTCTTTTACAGGCTTGCTGTCTGCCTTTCTGTATTGAAAGTCAAGACTCCTGTTTTATCCAAAAATGTCTCCGGATTGTCATCGCCATTATGGCTGCAGTTGTTACTGCTGCACGGTTGCCAAGGCAGCCAAAATACAGACATGGGTTCACAGTACTTGCTGGGTGTGGAAGAGGGTGGTCACTTTTCCTTTCATGAATACAGCTGCTCTGAATGTGACAAATACCATTATCATCATGGGTCTTACTACCTCCAACCGCAAGGTGCTATCTGAACAAATGCTCGGTTTTAACTGTCAGACTCTTGAATATGTCACATTTTTCTTTGGATCATTGGGTGATTGCAGCAGCTGTTTGTAAACATTGTAAAGCCTACTTGAGGTACAGAAGGGGCGAGAATATTTTGACCCACACGTCTGCCCTCTGAACCACTGGAAGGAATGCAGCATGTCTGATGACACTTAAAGCAATAGATTGAAATAGCAACTGGGATCGACTTCCAGCTGAATAAGTCAATAGGCATTTTCAGTTTCAAACTCCATGTGGGTCCCTTTTCTTTCATCGGCTGGCCCGAGGGCATCCCTGGGTATTTGGACCATACTGTGAAAAAGGGTCGGGAGTTGGGGAGGATCACAAGTAGGTATTTCCACCAAGATTTTGTCTGGGCAGCACTTTCACTAAAAGTCTAATGTATGCCCTTCAACAGTGCAAGTTACCAGTGCTTGCCGAAAAGCATTCATTCCTTTTCTTTAGAAACAGGGACATGAGCAACTTTAGAATTTGTCATGCTCTGATCTCTTTCATTCTGTAAATACCCCATGCTATTTTATGTAGTGGTAATGAGTTAGATATTTCTAGTGCTTGCCTGGTAAGCAGTCATGAGGGCTGTTGTAATAAATAAATAGTAAGAGCACATTGCTCTGATAATAGAAACTTTCATTGAAGGATGTGAATGTGCCTTGCAAAAGAGTGATACCAAATCCTTAGAAAGGCGTTTATTAGCAGAAATATAATACACCGATTTTTAAATGAAATGGTAAAGCAGAGTGGAGAGAGAATCTCTGACGTTGTGTCTCTAGTGTCAGTTGTAATTTTGGACACCTAGGCTCTCAACCCTAGGAAGCTAAGAAAAATTCTAGAATGAAAATGCACTTACAGCACATTGAATATTATCAAAAATACAGTCCTCGGGACTTCTTGATTTTACACATACCATGTTGTCTTACAGCAAATTATGGTTGGTAGACAGTCACCTTTGAAAGTAGCCAAATGATGTCTATCCAGTTGAAATTTTACTTCGGCTTAAAAATAAGGCTCTTACAATAATAGTCTTATTCTTTTGTCTACTATTCACAGGATAATTAGATATATTGCATCCATGACCCTCAAAAGTTAAAAAAGTTTTCCACTGAGCTTGCTTAAATGTAGTAGACTACTGTGTTTGTGTACACATAAACGACTCTGACAACAGAGGTATAACTCATGTGGTACCTCTAAAATAAGTACTTTCTGAAAGAAAATTAATCTTATTTTTAAAATGTTTGGGTGGTAGTTAGGTTAGAATTAAATGTATAGCTACCGAGATAAGTAACAGTACACGTATGCGGAGTGACAGGATAAAGTCAGACAGATTGAGATTTAAATTCGCTACGGATAATCGAGAATTGGCTAAATGTGGGATACAAGATTTCATTTACAAGATGTAGGGGAGTCCTTTTAATGTTTTCTTTTCATGTGATGGTTGAACAAATTGAGGTTTGTTCTAGCCTCAACATACACACACACACACACAGACACGCAGGAATCTCAAAATGAAACAGGCAAAGTTGTGTTCTGCTCTTTTATAGGGTGAGGATGTTTGTGAAGTTTCTCACTTTGTTCACATGTTGCCTTGAAATAAAGAAGGCACTTTCATTTGAGCATGTGTCCTGAATTTCTTTATAAAATTAAAATTGAAAATGGAGGCTAGGAATAGTGCCTGCGATCTCTTACATCTGTTTTGTCATGAAAATTATTCTTTGTCAAAGCTGGCCCTGTGTAAGTGGTGGGAAGGAGTCAATTTTTGTTCTATTGCCTTCTGCATCGCTTTTTATTATTCTAGTGTATATTCTAGTACATTTTTCTAGATTGTGTTACCATTCCAGAGCCGTAAGGAGCCCACAGTTTAGTGCCCCTAAAAATGTAGGATTTTTAGAAAGTGCCCTATCTATATATTTTGTTAATGCTCATCGATCATTACGGTTTTCTGAATTACAGTTCTGAGTGCCATGGACTGTAATGAAACGATACGAGTATACCATACATCCTATGTAACAAGCAAACATCCATTCTATCAAGGGATTTTGCTCAGAGAAATTTCTACAGAAATGATGTTCTAAGTGGTTGCTGTGTTTCTAAATTCACAGAAAACAAATAAAACAAAATCTTGAACTTATATTTAACATTGAGTATCCCTGCTCCCCTCCTTGCTGCCCCTTCTCCTGATCGGAAATGTCACTCTCCAAGAATAGGTGATCTCAGCTGTGTTGGTAGAAAACAGTCTGAGAGTACTAATTCCCACTCTTTCGTTAAAGTGCGAATGACTGTTAATCCCTTAAACTCCCAAAGGTTGAGAGGTTAGAATAGTTGTTACCGAAATAAATCATGTATTTGTAGAACCGTAATACAACAGAAAAACTACAGCTAACAATGTTCAGATAATACGTAAGGATTTGTTTTGCAGCCAACACCGTCAAATTTTATCAGTCTAGACTTTTGCCTCTGGATGTTTGTGTCTGCAGTGCTCTCGATTCAGGGACCTTTTTTATTTTCAACTTCTTGTACCATAGAATCTGTAAAAAGTCCCGTTCATCTACATTGTGGTTCCCATTTCAGCAGCTGCGAGGGACTAGTGTGTGGGAAAAGTGTGGCAGGAAAGAAGGTATTATGTACATTGATTTGAGGTAAATCAGAAACTCTGGGTATTTGCATTCAACTAGGGACTTTCTGGGGATAGTGACTTAACTAGAACTGTGAAGTGTTCAGGCTCTGTGGAAGGCGGTTGAGAAAATATTGAAGTCACTCAAATCACACTGTGTGGCCTTTTGTATTCTTTATCTGTAACTCAAGTATTCATTTTGGCTAATTTTTAAGTGAAATACTAGTTTATAAATACGAACCTGGCTTTCCAGCCATGATCCTAGCATTCACTAGCTCTGTGTTCTTAGGAAAATCGCTTCGTCTCTTTGGGTCTCAGTTCTCTCATGAGTCAAATGAGATAGTGATTCTAGCTGTGCCTCAAAAGATGGTGGAGACCCAATGAACTAGTAGATACAAGCATGCTGAGACAAAGTTAGGAACATCATGCAAATTTAACCTATTTTAATTAAATACTATAAGATGGAACAAAATGCGACCTTAAAATATTTTCTCTTCCTCTATATTAGAACTAATTTATTGTGGAAATGAAGTTCAATATATTTAGAGAAATTAAAATGTCACTACTTTCCTGAAACTGAAATTAATTGCCATTTCAGATTTTATAAAGTAATTGTTGGAATACCTATATACAAATGCTTACTTTCTGCCTTTTAGGATGCCAGGAAACTCAATATACTTCTAAGGATCCTTTAACACTTGAAACAACATAGATTTCTCTCCCTTTTATGTCTGTGCCTTTTTCTTTTATTCGTGGGGTACCAAGTTTTATTCTAGGTACAGATTCGAAGATATTTGAACATATGTGATAAACTAAAATTAAACTAAACTAAAATTAAACTAAAACTGAACTAAAATTAAAAATAGGGTTTTAATTTTGTATCATACAAAGCATTTATTAGAGTGCATGGTTTTATTTTGGAATTCAAGAGACAGCCTTTGGTAACTTCAAGATGTAATTGAGGAAATACTTCAGAGGATTGGGTCCTGTGTTTAACAGATTGAAATGGAGACATGAAAGAGTAAAGCTTTCTATATTATTGTCACTGAGGTCCATTTATACCCACACAATTGCTTCTGGGCCTTTTGGCTAAGATCAAGTGCATTTATACCCACAGTGCATGAAGCATTAGAAAATACAAGTCAAAATGAAGTATACTCAGCCAGACATTTCTACTTTACCCAAAAAGATGTTCTAGGGCAAAACCAAACATAATATGACTCGTTTTCATAGATTGCCATTGCCTAGATTTAGGATTATGGCATTTGTCATATTATACGTCTAATTAATAGCTCTATTTGATGAAAATCTGAATTAATTTCAACTATCAATACTAATAATCTAATTCACAATGGATCTTATTCTTTCTAAGCTATGGAACATCCTACTATATACCAAATTTAAAACATAAAACCAAGTAGAAACCGATTTTAAATATATCTTTAAAATACATGTTTATTATATATTATGTATATTAATATATAAATATATGCATATAAAATTAATCTCAAATATTCTCAATATTATCTATCACAAAATCAGGTTTTTTCCTAGATTTATGTTAATTGCGCTTTAAAAGTATTTTAATCCTCTTTATCTATAGGGCTTTAGTAACTCTATAAAATATCCAGACACTTAACATACACTGATTTATTGAACATTAAGGTGACTTGAGTGCCAAAACCAGGTACTTGGCAATTTAGCAGACTTAGGCTGCCTTTGAGTCCATGCATTGTTCACAGCTTCAGCAGAAAGCAAATTGGACCAGGTGGGCTCCATTATGTCCCTTGCTAAGTAACTTGGCCCAGGGACTTGGAGAAGAATATCCACTCACCAGTAAAATGAAAATAATGAAGGTGAAAGGGTGAGTTTGGGTACCACCTTGACTCCTGACTCCTCCTCACTTCTAAACAACAAGAGGTCTCTCTCTTAAACTTCTGTTACATTCATGAGTTTCTCTACCACATCCTCTCCAGTCACCATTATTTCTCCCCTGAATCACTGAAACAGTTTCCCAAATGGTTTCTTATAGTTGACCTCCCCTGAAATTAGTTTTCCATACTGCAGTAGTATAAGTATCCAAAAAGGCAAATAATATCAAATCTACCCCTTACCGAAAAGTCTTATACCACTTCCCGCAGTCCTGAGGACAAATGGATAGGTTTGGTTTGTTTGTTCATATTCGTCTTTTATTTGGTGGGTTTTCCTCAACTTCCTCAAGATTTTTGGATGTGTAGTCACACTTATAAATGATGGACTATACTGAATAGTAAAGGTAGCTGGCACGTATTCTGTTTTCTCTTGTTTGGGACTGTTTCCCCATGAGGCCTCTCACCTTAGTGAGAATCAGGCTGACAGAAGGTTCTGTGTAAGTAGGGAAAGTCAGGGGAATGTTTTGACAGGCAGTTTCTTTCAAGTGCCCCTAGGAAAACAAGTTACAGAACAGGAACCTCCTCCAAGCCTAGAGTATTCTACTCCCAAAAGGGAGTGCTTTCTGACTCTCCTTTAAACCTGTTGTTTTCTGTGTCTGCGTGGCCGTCTAGAGGTGTGTGGAGGTCTGCTCGACTTCCTTCTCAGACAGCAGCATTTTCACAAGAGAACTTTCTTAGCAACATTACCCACATGATCACTTGATTTTTGAGAACAATCTTGGGTTTTCACTGCTAAGCAGAGCCTTTGCTACCCACCCGTAGCTCTATTTATACCTGTAGAGGTAGAGAGTTCAACTACCCTGGCTGTTTGGAAAACAGGATGCTAAATAATGACCTAGGATTGGCCCCTGGCCTATCACTGCCCTCTCTGTTTATTGATAATACCTTGGGGATCTCTCATAACTTTTGTTAGATTTTATCTTTCATTTCTCCAGTAAAAATTCCCAGAATTTTTATAAAATTTTGGTTCACTGATGATACACATTTTTTGTTTCCCAGAGTGTCACGGTGTCATTCATTTAAATTTATCATTTCTCTTCAAAGAGAATTTGGAAGAAAGAAAACACAGACAGATTTGAGTTTAGGCAACCATTATGAATGAGAAGATTGTTTACTTTTAATTTTTTTTAAAAAAATAGTTTGAATAAATTAATAATTAGATCTAGGAGAACTCACTGTTTAAAAATCTAATAAATGATATTTAGGCCATTTTCAGTTATTTAAACAAAACCTTATTTATTATGCCAGTCCTCAGCCAATCTTCTTGATTCTTTCCATCACAGTATAATTTTCAATTATCACATTTTCTTAAAGTCAATTGAAATTATAGTAATTAATGGAGATTAACTAAATTATATACCTTTTTGAACTCTCCTAACAACTAGAAGATTACTGACAAATGATTCAGTGAAGATTTGAAAACTATCATAATATACCCAAAGGAACTGGTTATTTTAAGAGATACATAATGGTAAAAAAGGAGAAACAAAAAGAATCACGTACATGGGGTCTTTCTTCTCACACTGGCTACAAATATTATTGATGGACACCAAACATTAATCCTCACTGAAATCTAGCATTAGAAATAAGTCTATGGGTTGTACATACATTTCACACAAAATCCCATTAAATCTATCTGAGGAGATAACCCATGGGATCAGCAAAAAATGGTTCTGTGGTAGGAAATGACTTTTAACTAAAGGTTAAATAAAATTGTACTGATGTTATTTTAAACTGATTGCTCAAGACAGTAATTTCTTTGGAATTGTCCTTAGTTCAGTTTGCTCTCTACTTCTGTTTCTGTTTTTGTTTCTGTTTTTTTTTGTTTTTTTTTTTAGACTTCAGTACCCCTTTATTTCCCTGATGGTCATACTTTCATCTCCACCTGCTTCTGTCAGTCTCCCAAACCAGATCCTCTGTCCAGGATCTATCAGCGGTTGTCCTGTCTTTCACAAAGATCTGTGTGCATGGGAAACCTCCTTATTCTTTTTCTCCTTTCTCCCATGATTACCTTTTATTCCATCACCAATCAGTATAAATTTGGTTAGATATTTCTTTCATGGGTCTTAGCACTGTTGGTTAAAATTCTAAATGGTGGATGACAAAACTGTGGTGATAATTTAAACTACTCAAGACTAAAATATCCTAAAGGTAATTCTTATTAATATTACTGATCTATCCAAAATATCTTGCAAATTACACATGTCATAATAATCTATATCTTTTATCTTGAAGATATTTTTGTCTCAAAACAGTATAAAAGTAGTGCGTAGGGGAGCCTGGGTGGCTGAGTTGGTTGTTTCCTCTCAGTTTTGGCTCATCTCATGGTCTCAGGGTGATGAGATGGAGCCCCGTGTTGGGATCCGTGCTGGTGTGGAGCCTGCTTAGATTCTCTCCCCCTCCCTCTGCTTACATGCATGCTCTCTCTCTCTAAAAAGGAAAGGAAGGAAGGAAAGTGGGAAGGAAGGTAGAAAGAGAGAGAGGGAAGAGTGGCATATAAATACAACTATTTTCGTATTTTCTAGCCACTCTATAAAAATATCCATTTTAAATTAAGCATACACCTGATAATGCCTTCGCATTAGAGTTAGAATTAAAGTACACTTTGAGACTTCAGCCATGAATATACTGACACTCGAATTTTTCTTTATTAATACTAATAACTACAGTTCTCACAACTGTTAAATTCCTAAAAGCCAAACTTGTTCCCCAAATTATGATTATAGTGTATTCTAGAAAATCATTTCGATAGTTAAGTAATAAGTACTTTAGATAAAACAAGTGTCTCTAACACACATGCAAATATGTTTACATACAGAGGTTTAAAATTCAGTAGTAGGTAAATTTTAACAAGATGAGGTGAAATAGATTGAAAGGAAGGTTTTAATTTTAATTTTTTCAAATGGAATTTAATTCAAGAGCTAAGGCACATTTTATTTAAAAAAATATCTAGCTCTCCTTCATATTTTTCATGAAAAGTTGCCTGTTAATACTGAAGGCATTTCTCTATCATTTGATCTCAGAAAGTTCACACAGCCCAACTATTTAGGATACCTAAGAACCAGAAAAAAATGAGAGATTACTCAAGCATATTAGATAACTGAAAAAATAGAAATTTTGTTCAACATTAAAATAAATACCTCATCAGAGCAACACTTTTAAAGAATTTTGAGAGTCATAGCCGTAAGTTCAACAGCCAGTATTTGTGTATTTCTGTTAAGTAAAGCATTACATAATGTTCTGGAGAAAGACACAGAGAATCCAAGAAGAATCCTTCATTTGAAGAGATTAGAATTTAAAATGGAAAATAGTATGTCATAATATTGTTAATCAATGAAGGGGCAGAGGTAAATTCTGAGGGGTTAAGAATTTTTTATATAATGCAAGTTTGTTTTAAACTGTTCTGCAAGACAGCTTCCATTCCTTTAACTCTTATAACTACACAATGAAAGTTATAGGTTGTTCTCAAATCTTACATGTAATCAGAACAGCTTTTTGCTTCTCACTTCAAGGTCAGTCTCAGTATAGAATCACATCAGAAAGAACGTAGATCTGAGGAAAATGACTTCTAAAATAAATTATTATCCATCATCTTTTAAGAAGGCAATGAAGGGACAACACATTGCACAAACACTGTAAATCTTTTTTAAACTAACTCCTTGTCCAGAGCTTTCCCCAGGGTCTCAGACATCAAACAATTGTTCATATTTTTCTTCTTTTTACAAAATACTGGGCGCTTTTTCTAATAAACTTTTCCATTTTGGAAAAATTTTAGATTTCAGCAATATTGAAATGGGAATGTAGAGTTCCCCTCTATTCCTCATGAAGTTTTTCCTCATGTTAGCATCTTACATTGCCATGGTGTATCCGTGAAAACTAAGAAGTCAACACTGGCACAGTTACTTTTAACTAAACTCATGAATTAACTTAGATTTCACAGTTTTTATATTAATGTTCCTTTTCCTTGTCCCATGATTTATTTCAGAATACTACCTTGCAATCAATCATCCTGCCTCCTTTAGTTTTCTCTGATCTGTGGCATTTTTTCCATCTTTCTTTGTTTTTAATGTTTTTAACAGTTTAGAGGACTACTGGTCAGGCATTTTGTAGAATGTCCTTTGATGTGTAGCCTTCTCTGATATTTTTCTCGTGTTTAGTCTGGGGTTATGGGTTTTAGAAAATAACACATGGGTGAATTTCCTTCCTTATCATGTTAAGGTGTACTTATCAGATGATATATTGGGGTGATGTTAACATCATCATTTGAGTAAGGTCATGTTTGCTTGATTTCTCTTTTGTAAACTATTATGCTTTCTGTTTCTATACTCCATTCTTTGGATGAGTTACTAAACCTGTCACATATTAAAGGGGTGTGTGTGTGTGTGTGTGTGGTGTGATGGTGGTGAAGGAGGTTGGGGAAATACGCTTTCAGGAGTGTCTACATGTATATTTGAAATTCTTTTGCAAATAATGATTGCCTCTTCTCCCCCATTTATTTATTTTATTTCATTATTTGTTTATGCCAATGTGTATTCATATATATCTGTTTTATACCTTGGGTTCCAATTTTATATCATTGTACTGGGTTGAATAGTACCTGTAAAGGTTCTTAACCACCCAATTCTGTGAATGTAAGTTTATTTGGCAACAGGGTCTTTGCATATTTAATCAAGTTAATGTGAAGTCACGCTGAATTAGGGTGGATCATAAATCCAGTATCAATCATGTCCTTATAAGAAGAGGGAAATTTGGCATACTCACAGGAGTGAACACCGACCATGGCGAGGCAGAGATCAGAATGATGTGGCCTTACAAACCATAATGCCAAGTATTGCTTGCAACCACTTGAACCAAGAAAGGGATGAGGAAAAATCCTCCCCAAGAGCCTTCTGAGGGCACTGCTCTGTTAACACCTGTTTTTCAGATTTCTAGACTCTAGATCTGGCAGAAAATAAATTTCTCTTGTTTTAAGCCACCCAGTTTGTGGTAATTTGTTATGGCAACCTACAAAGCCACTAAAATTATGCTGTTTGTTTTGTTGCTCAAATTGTTCCAAGTTTGACCGTTGAGAGATCATTCAGTTTGGCACTTATATCCCTTTGACATGTCTAATCCCATGCTGAATTTTATACTCATTTTTCTCTTCTCTTTTTTGTCAATCTTCTCTGACTTCTTGTATATCATTTTTTTCTCTCTTCCAGATACTGCCTTCTCCTTTGTAGGTAGCGGAAGACTGAACTTTCCCCCTAGTCTTCCTATTATCCCCTCTACCTGTCACCCAGGGACCTCTTAACTGACCAGTTAAGTTAACTTTCTATCCAGAAGAACATAAAGGGGGGGGGCAGTAAGAAGAGGCCATTAGTGATGTGTCTTCTAGTAGCTTTTTATGTATCTGTCACATAATTGGTAGGCCCTATATTCAACTGGTTATCTTTCAGATTACTAAATATTTAATATTTACTGACTTAGTTTTTTAATGCTCAATCACAAATCCAGACTTCTCACTCTTTCCAAAATACCATAAATAAATATTAAAAACAAGTATAAGATTTGGTGGCTTACAAATTTTAAAATTATTATACATCTTGAAAAAATTATCATGTATCCTAAAATCAAACAGCAAATACATGTAGCAGAATTTTCTGTGGGACACAGCATAGAGTTAGCAAGGAGAAATCAAGCAAAGTAAAATCTTCTCTTTCTACTTACTTGACCATTATCTCATTCAAAAATTCCAACCAATGATTTTTTATGAAATTTTATTAGCGCAATTATCCTGTAGCAAAATGGATAGACAAAATATTTACTTCTTTTTGTATTGCTGTCCAATTAACAACACAACAGATAGATTTCATTCAGTCTGTAGGAAATTAGCAAATTAAGCACCAGGGGAATAATCCACAAACTAGATAATTACATAAATTGATTAAAAAATCCTCCATCCTGAGATTCTTCTTGATAAATGGAAAGTAAACAATTCAAATCTCACCATCCTGATATAGAAAGGAAGTGTAATGATAGCAGTTTTTCTCATATTTCATGTACATGTCATTCCTATTGTATGGCAGCACAGCAAAGATAAAGAACTAAAAAACTGGGGAAAATGTCATGGGAACAAAATTGCAAATTAGAGTAAGGAAAAGGTTTAATTTTTCATGATTCAGTGCAAGCCCTGTATTTAGCCATTATCTTTTTTTTTTTTTTTTTGCTCCAATGAGCTCACTATCGAGTCTTATTCTAACCCACGCTGAGACTTGTCTAATGTATAGCTGTACTATCAGAAGCTCAAAGGGTCCAATTTCTATTTCATTTCTTATATAAGAATGGCTAAACTTGAAAGTAAAAATCAAATATTCAATCAAAACTCATGAAAACTGATTAAATTCTTTAGAATTTTTAGAATTTCTTGCTATTCTGAATTGGTTATCTACTCTGAATCTCAAAGAAATGTACTTCCTTTTTTTGCTTTACTTGTGTTCATAATATTATGATAAATTAGTATATGTAAAGAATGGTTTTCTGAATCATTGCATATAGATATTTGT
Source organism: Nasua narica (assembly GCA_028533885.1). Taxonomy (NCBI): domain Eukaryota; kingdom Metazoa; phylum Chordata; class Mammalia; order Carnivora; family Procyonidae; genus Nasua; species Nasua narica. Next base: position 60,578,203 of record CM052809.1, on the reverse strand, counting down.
AAAGTATGACATTCATTTAACCTGGAATTATAGGGAATCTTCTTAGAATAGTATGTAAATCTAGTATACTGGTAGTATGTGTTATGTCTACCCAGTGTACCCACCGGCAGCCATGCACACAGAGAAAAAGGGTTGAAAAATCATATTTGAAGGCACTTTAATATCAGGAAATGAAGAAGAATGCAAAAGAGCAGTTGCCAGGATGCGCTACAAGAAAATACCTTATGTATGGTATATAAATGTCTAGAAAGTTTAGATTGTGATCCAGTAATCTAAGTAAAGATATGCACAGAAATAATAATGAAAATAACTCCATAGTGCTTAAAAGTTGTCATTCATTGTATTATAGCTGATTATCTGATGTCATATATAATCTGAGCCCATAGTCAAAGTATTCTAAGACAAGGCTGAGCATACACAGTATTTTCCTGAAATGATGAATTCTATATGAGAAGGAGGGGTGAATCATAAAATATAGTATATTTGAGATCTATAATATGTTACTATTCTCAATTATCCACTCTTTCCCCTCAACAAGTATAATTCCCCCCTACTCCCAAGTTACCATGCCTTTCTGTAGGTAGACACTTTCCTACTTCATTGTCAGGATTGGACATGTGACTTGCTTTTTTGCCAATATATGTGACATATACCCTCTCAACTGAAGCTTTAAATGTGCTTGCATGGTTTGGTTGGGTTCTTGCTTCTGCCTCTTCCAAAACAACAGCATATCCCATATAGAGGCTGCCTTCAGCCTAGGCTGATAGAATGAGAAGACACATGGAGAAAAGCTGAACTAATTTGCAAACCTTCAGGCAAAAAGTTAATGTCTGTTGTTGCAAATGACTAAGATTCCAGGTTACTTGTTAAAGCACCATAAGTTGACTAATATAACACAAGAGATAATTTTACATTCAGTATTCATTTTCTAATCATCCAGGACCTTCCATCAACTTACTATCCCTCTGAACAAATATAAATTAATAGAGGTGGCTGCTCAGAAGTGTAAGATGGTCATACCTCCTGAGAGGTGTGAGGTCAGTCCTCTCACCCATGGATTTACCTGTTAGACTCCACTGGCTGGGGTTACTTTGGCATTTCACCTCCATTGGACCATTCTCTCTAAGATGTTTTGAGCTGTGAGGTTTCTAGGCTGAAATGCTTCGGTTTGGGACTTTTTATTTGAGTCTATCTTTATAGACTATTCTGAAGGAGTAACACCACACTGACATTGAAATGTGTCAAACCTCTGTTCCTGCCATATGTAAAACCAGAATTCTACCTGGACCTGTGTTTTTCCCTTATTAAAAGTACAGGAGGGTCACTTAGACTAGAGGAGAACATCTACCAAATCCAAATCCATTGAGGTGGATTCCAAAGGCAGTATACTTCAAACTAAGGTGATCTATTGCAAAAGGAAGCTCAGTAAAGGTTTTATGGGAGGGAATGACATAATTATTTCTAGTTTTGAGATGAATAATTCTAGTCACAAAATGGTACCAAAAGTAGTGTAGCAAGAAAATTGTGGCAGGAAAATACGAAGCTTTCCCAAAATCTGTAGTGCAGGCAAGCCGAAATTTCTGAAGGCGTGGAGTACAACAATAGTAATGAAGATAGACAAACATACATTCGGGATATTTTAATGTGATCTTGCCAACCAGAATAAACTCAGTGTGGTGGCGGTAGTATTGTTGCTTTAATTAAATATATTGCACATTTGACAATGTAACAAATGAAAAGTGATCCAAGAGATACTTTATATATGAGATGATGTTATTAATTAACCATGTAATAGTGTGTGTGAAGTGAGCAGAGAGAGGAAAAACTAAATAACTCCAACCTTTTAGGAAGAGAAAATACAAAAAAAGAAAAGAAAAGGTGGCTGAAAAGTGACTAAGGTTACTAAATAAAACACATTATATGATTGGATGCAGTTCTCTGAGATACTATTGTTGTAAAAATGGAAATGACAGATTATGTCTACTCATAAATGAATTTACTTAATTTGGCTTATTTATTCTTAGCACTGTGAAAAATAAGCTCATTCCTATAAATTTCAGTATGGCAGTTTGACTAAATAAAATTGTTATTACCAACATTTTATTTCTGAATAGTTAAACATTAACAAAGTTAGTCAAGTAACTCAGGCAACAGAGGTTAGTAGCATTTAGAAAAGAATGTTTTTATTTCTTTTTTGAGGCCCACAGGTCTAGAGAAACTGGGGTTGAGGTCTCTTAGGCCAGGGTCAAATCCTTTGGGTTCAACATTTGTGATATGAATACTAGTAAAGATTAAGACCTTAAGGATGAGAAAATAGTCAGAATGGAGAAATTGCAAACTAATAATCACAGTCAGCAAAATCTACCATCCTGATTCTGCTTAAGGGAGATGATGACTCATTAATTATACAGAGCAACTCTGAATACAGTTTTCACACATTTCCATATTCTAACCCATTTTGCCCCTCCCTAAGTGAGGACTGGACACAAAATGTGGAGTTAAAACTTCCTTAAGGAAGGAAGGAAGGAAGGGGGCTCCTGGGCGGCTCATTTGGTTGCGCAACTGCCTTCAGCTCAGGTCATGATCCCAGAGTCCGCATGGGTCGAGTTCCGGGCTCCCAGCTCCATGGGGAGTCTGCTTCTCCTTCTGACCTTCTCCCCTCTCATGCTCTCTCTTACTTTCAAATAAATAAATAAAATCTTTAAAAAAAAAAAAAAGGAAGGGAGAGAAGGGTGGAAGTGAGAGAGGGAGAGGAAGTTGGGAGAGGGGAAGGAAAGGAGGGAGAGAGGACAGAAACCTTCCACTTAAGCATTACATTATAAATATACTATTTCCAGTGTTAAATAAAGTTGATCACTTTATTGAGTTTTTCCTTTCTTTTTTTCAAAAACCAAAATGAAAATCTCAAGTTTAACTAGGTAAAAAATAAGAGAACTATATTTTTGCCAAATGAGGAAGGTATTTCTAGAATTGTATTCTAGGACTATTTCCAATTAACCCTTTTTTGATAAATCTGATGCATGTCCTTAAAAAGGGAGTGACATTTATCACAGAAAGAGCTATCTTGATATTACAAAACCGCTGGTGTACTTGGGGGGCTCTTGTGGCAGCAGCCTACATTGGTACAGAACAAAGTCACTTTCTAGTACAAGTGACCTGCAAGGGGGACAGTTTTGCAAAACTAGGGTGGGGAATACAAAAATAATACTCTAATATTAGATAATCTGCATTCTTATGTAAAGGTAAAATAAATACAGTATTGAGAAATAAATAGCTTTTTACAAATAAATCGAGCATTCTTCTTGCCAGATACAAATATAACAGAGTCTCCCTTTTCTTATATCTCTCTCACATATCTATGAAATTGTCTAAAAAAGAAGACTAATTCTTAACTGTTATTTAAAAAATGACAGAAATCAAATTTCCAAAACTTACAAGAATTTCTAGATTCTCTCACCTAATGGGATAGAACCCAAGAACAGTGTCTTCTGTCATTTAGATCTTTAGGGAGTCTTTCTGGAAAGGCTTGCTGCCAAGGGTCAGCTGCTGCAAACAAGGGAGGTGTATGAACTGCAACACAGTTACAGCTTGGATTTCTGGAGCCTGGCTTAGTAGGATCAATCTCCTGGGTGCAGTTTAGGGAATATAATATTGAGGATGGCCTCAACATTTCAGTCCCTAGTATGACCATTTATGTCATCCCTGAATGAAGAAAAAAGTAGTTGCAAGACTTGGCTTGTATGTGTACAGTCAACAGTAGAGCATTGTGCGCTTCAAAGTTTGTTAAGATGGCACATCTCATTGTAAGTGTTCTTACCTAGAAAACAAAATAAATGGACACAAGGAAACTTTTAGAAGTGATGGTTATGTTTATTAGCTTGATGGTGGTTATACTGTCACAGGTGTATACCTATGTGTGAACTCATCAGTTGTTTACATTAAAAATGTGCAGCTCTTTGCATTTCAGTTATACCCCAATAAACCTGAAAAAAAATGGCCTAGGCCCTAAATCCAGTTCTGAGGGTCTAAGAAAAGGGGCAGGAATGAAATAAATGCTCATCTCCAGTTGACACACTTCTAATTTTTAAATACAGAGGATATACTCTACTACTAAGAAGAGCAGCCTTTACTGTGCAGACAGAGTATGGGAAGGGGAATAAAACTTCTTTCCAAGACAGTGTGCTCTTCAATCCCAAGTCCATGTAATATATCATGCCAGTAATTCTTCAATGAATATAAAGCCCATACACAAGAACAAAAATTTTAGCATCAAAGAAGTAAATTTCCTTTGTCCCCCCACTAAGTCATTCCTTGAGTTTATAGCTGGATCTTGGAATTTTTCTTCTAACAACAGCACTAGTAGGACTTCACCCAGTATGAAATAGAGCATAAACTGAGTACTTGGCACCATACTGCAAAGCTGGTTGCTCTTAGACATGGTCTCTAAGGTTTAGCCAAATAATCAACAGGGAAGATGAGGAACAACAATAATAACTGACTTAGTCAAGTTTTAAAGACTCAAGTAAGAGAAAAAAGGTGAGGGGAAAAAACATCCGTGCCACCCCTGATACAGAACAACACAAAAGAAAATTTGAAAATAGCTGCTTTTCTTTTGTAAGGAATAAAAGACAGCAGAGTAGCTGGAAAACAAAACCTGAATTGATCAAGTCTTATTGAAGAACAAGTCATTGTTGAAAATAATTAAGTAGTGAAAATTAAATGGTCTGGCCATCAGTTCATATAACCGGAAATGGAATTAAGAAACATGTGGAATGTGGAAGGTATCATAAAGAATGAGATAAAATGACAGATATAGAAGACTGTGGAAGAATATTACCATTTTTTAAATGTCTAAAGAAATTATATTTGGGTGATGATGACCAATGCCATTAAATGTCACAAATTGAGATACCTAGAAATTTTATACATTAGAAAAGAAGTATACAACACCAGTTATAGAGAATTTTTGCCAAAAACTCAAACGTGAATCTCATTGGACCTAATAATCTAATCCCAATATGCAGGGTACAGAGGAACATATAAAAATGCAGTAAGAAATATCTGATTGTGGGAAATTCTGTGAAAGAAGTAGTGCAATGTCTTCGACAGATCCATTGGAGAGAAAAAGAAAATAGAAAGTAAATTAGAAAAGACTTGAGAGGCTTAACCAAATCTAAATCTAAACCGAATCTAAAGTTGATATCAAGTCAATGCCAGCATATAAGAGAAGGCTAACCTCAGAATGCTTAAAGCAAGACAGTAATACATAAATATCATGCAAAACTAAATTTTCATTAATTTATGACTGGAGTTAAGGAGTGAGGGAGTTTGGGGGGACGAGAAGCTTCTTCTCTGTAGGTTGGGGTTCTATCCACCTAAATCTCCTGGCCTTTCCCAGATTGTTCAAAAGCAGGACCAGCTGAGGCAAAGATTTAATTGTGGGAGAGGGAAGGGGGGTCATAGAGAGCACGCTCCTTGAGTCTTTATAGCAGCGGATTAAAAACAATATCACTGCTTTTAAATTGACGAACAAAGAATGTGCTTCATGGACTAGGGAAATTCTAATTTAAATTGTGATCTCCATGCCTAGACAGAGAGTTATAGATCAGTTAACTCAAATCCACTTTACATTCAGTATAGGAAGGAAAAAGTGAAGAGAGTAATCTAAAATTAAGGCTCAAGAATTACCTTCCATTTTGTTCCGAATTGGTTAATTGCATATGAGAAGGAAAACTTGCTTCACAAGTGTATTTATTTTGCCTAGGCAATTCCATAAGAGGCAGTGGAAATAGTCTCAGTGCCAGAGATCTGAAAATGCCGGGTTAGAAAGAGTCTGTGGTCTTTGTGGCTGGAAAGTCACTCAGTTCAGTTCTGCAATATAGAAAATAGGGACCAGAGGGAAACAGGAATTCAGATGCTCTCCATATACTGTGTAGGAAAGAAAGAACTTTGTGAAAGACCTCACAATGGGGATGCTACCAAGTCATATTCTGCCATACAAACATATGGAAGAATGTAATGATGGCTCAAATGGAATTCTGAGAGGAGGAATTATGAATAAGTGGATTAAAAGCCCTACCATATGCTGAATGCCTAATGCCAAAATTACCCTTTTGTTGGGAGAGTTCTCCCAACTGGATTTCTTCACTTTAATTTCTTTGAACTTTATCTCATAAGGGCAGTGTAATTTAGTGCATGCTTTTCTTCTTATTCCAGAACCTCTGGGTTCGTGAGTATGCCTAATTCGGAGGTTCAGCATTAGGAAGCATAGTAGAATACAGGTATAACCCAGTTCTTGAATAGTAGCTATTGAGATGTTATTTTGGTTGCCATCTCTATCTTTCTCCTTGTATCATTTCTCAGTTTGTTGATGAACATGTCAGGGATTATGCAGATGCTAATTGTTCATATCCTCAAATACTAACCTATGTGAAGGCAAAAGAAAGCTTTTCTCATTTAAAGTATACTTTCAGATAATTGACCACCCCAAAATTAACTGTTCCTACAGGACCATTAAAAGCTTTGTCCAGATATCTTTGGACAAAGGTACTTTTCAAAGAGAATACTGATATAGAAAATAACCAGTAATTACTGGTAAAACCAACCAAAAAATCAAAGAAATAAAAAAAAAGAATTATGGGATGCTTAGTTTATAATAAGGCTTTATTCATTAAACAAATATGTATTGACAACATGCCTTGCTAAGCTGAGGAAATAGTGTTGAACAGACATAGGGATACCTGCTCCCACAGAGTTTAAATTTTTGCTAACTGAGAAGTACTAAAACAAAAGAATTAAATAAAAATGCCTTCTTCGGCATATCTGAATTGGGAAACAGAAACACTGTCAAACTACTTGGAACAAAAAGGGTAATGTGTTGAAGGAATAGGGGGAGGAACTGCTCTTTGTCTACTGAAGTTACATGCTATTTAAGCTCTGCAGTTTTCTAGAGAGGAATTTTTTTTCTTTTCTCTCTTTCTGGACTGTCCCTAATTCAGTATGCATATGGTAGACAATGAATGCTCGAGCCTTGGTTCTGGGCTTCACCATCCAACACAGATTAAATATTCTCTTTGAATCATAATTCCCAGTTGACACATAGGAAAATCTGTTTCACCCAAAGTTAGGGGTCCAGTCTACCACACAACAAACCAGCAGTGACTGGGGGTTGGGTAGGGGGACAGTAGACTCCTGTGATACTGGCATGGAAGCTAGTCCCCTTGGCAGACTTTGCTACTCGGCTATGCAGGATCTATTTTTTACATCTTTATTTTTATAATAGAATCCTGTTTTTGCATGGGACAACAACATGTCCAGATAAAATACAACATTCCTTAGGCTCTCTTGTGGTTAAACATAGCCATTTTAAAGAGAAAGACTTAGAAGGCACATACCTTTTGTCTTTGGCTTTAATATCTTCCCCAAAACTCAAATATATGCTGGTAGTGTCTAGCCATTTCACGAGCTTGGAATGATAAGCCCAATGGCAAAAGATCATTCTGAACTCAGCTGAGTAGAAAGCCTGAAGGAGACGACATCATTTATGTCATGGAAAACCCAGCACAAGAGCCCTGGATTTCTCCCCTTCAGAATATGGTGATGGACAAAAATAAACTCTTGGATTGTTTAAGCCATTGTGAATTGTTTTCAGCCACATGTAGCCAAGTGACTTAAGTAGTGCCCCTTCGTGACCAGTTTGTGATGTCTAGCTGTAACAGAGAAGTGGATCTTGACTGGCTAAGCAATCCAAAGAAGACTTAATTTTAACAAATGGTAGGGATAGCAACAGTAATAAGAATATGGAAAGAAAAGAATCAATGTCAAATATACAGATAAGATCAGTGAAAAATTAAAAGAGCAGAGAAAGAAGTTGTACAAAGGAAATTTTTTATGCTCCATAAAAGTTTAGACCAGTATATGTACTATGCATAAGGATATTTGCATAATGCCTTATGATAGTCAATGTAATATAAACATCAAAGGCTATGGTAGATAAGGAAGTATCAGTTAAACCTAACTAATAAAATTATGCAGGAGATAACAAAGAGCAAACTTTATACAAAGATGAATGGAAATAAAGTACAAACAAAACTTAAAAAATCAGATTAAATAGAAAAAAAAATGCAAACTATGTGTAAGAAATGGACCCAGAGCAGAAAGAACCCACATAGCTAGAATAATGATAAATACTTATGAATAAATTTTATATAAATCTGTCATACGAGTGTATGATCAAACAACCCAGAAATTAATCCAAAAAACACTAGTGAAGTTTACTATTTTGGCTTGAAAAAATTATAAAAGCCAAACATAAATAAATATCCATGCACCAAACAATATAGCATCCAAAAGAATTAAGCAAAAATATTTAGAAATAGAGTATCTGTAAAAAAAAAATAAATAAATAAACAGCAAGTTTTATTCTCATATGCTGTGGCACATTCACTATGCAAAATTAACCTCTAGAGAAACCTCTAGAGAAAATTAAAAAGCCCGGATGAAGAAAGATTATTTTGAATCCTGGACCCAGGTCAAATGCTGTGTAGTTTTGAAGACTCAAAATTTCTATTTTTGAAATTAAGGAAGAATAAGGAATAGGAGAATGGGAAATGAGAGGAAGAAGAGCAGATGGTGGAGAAGGGGTGGTGGGAGGGAGAGAGGGAGGAGAGGGAGGAAGAGGAAGAGAAGAACCTAATCTGGGTCCTGGGTTATGACCTTTATGTATATTATTTCCTGATATCCTCCCATGTACATATATCCCTATTAGTAACAGAAGAATGAACACACTTTCAGAGGTAACTAATTTGTCAAAGATCATACAGAGTGTTTGGTTTTGAATGTCATCATAGTTTTTTATGATATGTGAAATTTATTTTGGGGAGGCTACACTAGTTTGAAAGAGTCAAGACAAGTAATTTCATACTTTAAGGAAAACAAAATATTAAGGTGTGAGGGTGATAATTTCTTGACTAGAGAGATGAAGTGGTATATTATCATTTGCTTAAAACTCGATAGTTATTAATGATTAATTTGCATTTTAATAGCCATTCACTTAAATGTGAACATTTTGAGAGAATTTGGATTATTTGCTTTTGTTTTCCATCATCAAAGCATGAAATAGAGGGAAATAGCTTTAAGTAAATAAAAAGTTGTTCAGTTTATACAAAAATTGTATAATCCAGGCTAAAATATATCTGACATCGGAATTTTTTCACTTTCATAAAAGTAACTATTTGAAATCTTTTGAAGCATTATTCTCTTCAAACATTTTGAAACAAAAAATTTGCCTTTTGATAGAAACTATGTGTTTCATTATAAAGATGGAACATGATGTTCTGGCTTACATATTCTCTGCAGAAGGAGGTCCTTTTTTGTACTGAATTTTTAGCATATAGTAAAGATCCAGATTGTAAAAAATTAATTTCAGGCATGACAGACTGGAAGTATATATTGAACAGATCTGGGAACAGAAATGATGCAAATGCCTTTCTTCCAGCTTCTGAAAATTATGTAATGGACCAGAATTTCAGGATAGACTTCTGTTTGAGTGAAGCATGGACTCTTAATCAAAGGAGAGTACCAAAAATGACTTTTGGAAAGCAAAAGTATAAGGCAGTTTCCCACAAATGGTAGTTCCATTGCCATTGTCTCTGGAAATACCACTGTAGCTAAGCATTTGGATATTCACATATATTTTAATTATTAGTGATGGTAGCAGAACCATGATAGAAAAAATTTTCCTGAATGAGGAAGAGTAGTAAAGGAAATTGACTCATGAAAGGAAGAGGACCAGTGCTGCATTAAGAGCTAGAAATAAAAATCAATGAAATTGTTCTAACTCTTCACTATGCTGCTATTATGTTTTAAAGTATTACACACTTGTTGGGCCACGGTCATGATGGTAACATTTATATTGCCTGCACAGTGATTTATATATTAGTGTTTCTACCTCAAAAAAATTAGAATGAGGATAAGTAGGCTGATAAAAAATACTTGAAAGATTTGTGCATTCCTGTCATTAAACCGTTTCAAATACAACAGTTGCATAGAGTGCAATGAATAGTACTAGATGCTTCGTAGTGTGAAAGTTTTACCGTAACATTGCGGATGAATGACAGGCCTATATGCAGAAAAACTAATGAAAAATTAGTAATTCTAATACATGAAGTGATAAGCTTATTTATATCTGTATACATATTACTAGAATTAGGAAGATAGTGCATAACTATTATTAAAAGAGTAGGTAAGTGGGCTTTTAGAAAGGTACTATTAAACCAATCAGCTTACAAGTTGTCTACAAATTTTGTCCAATTCAGTGCAACTCAGCAAGTGTTTAGCAAGATCCTATTCTACACCAGTTTTTCTCACAGTGTTTTTAGGAAGAGAAGGAGTACCTCCCCCCAACCAAAAAAAAAGATTTGACAAATCCATCATTCAAGGAGTATAAACAAAATGCCGTGGGAATTTACAGGAATCTAAAATGTGTGAAGCATCAGGAAAGACTTCCTAACAGGTCTGGCATTTGAGATGGTACTGTTAAAAAGGTCAAGAATTCAACATGGACAGTTATGGCAGGGGGTAGGAACATTACTCAAGGATGAAAGCCAGTACAAGTCTACTCCCATAAAACTGCTTATAATAAAACTCAATAAAGTCATTAGCTCACTTTGACTCAATAAGTAGAAGGCAAATGATCTGTAAGAGAGAAGAAGTGATATTGATATTAAGTTACACACTCCGGACACCGACCCTAAGTAGCCAGAGCTCATGAATGAGCAGCTTGTACAAAATGGATTTTCATTTCCACCTCTATCTCTAATCCATTTCCATCATCTATTTTTTCTATCAATTCCTATTTTCAACTATTATATGTATATAAAATAGATCCTACTTCATTTTGTCTATGATAGAGTTACAAATGTGTGTGTGTTTTACAGAAGTCTGCTGTTCTCAAAATACCACCCCCAGATGTCATGCCAGAGCATTTATAATGCTGCAAATCTCACTCTGTGAGACGCTTTCACAGAGATTTTGCAGAGTGACCCTGCCTAAACTCATGTCTTTGAGATAATATGTAGGTGAAATTCTGTACCACAAAGACTCCCAATTTAAATATAAATTCACATCTCTCTTTTCTGAAAGCAGTCACCCCAAAGGATAAGAATTGTGTTATGGAAAAACCACCTAAAAGAAGTAAAATGAATCCCCTTTCCATGTTTACTAAAATAAGCAGAGATGTGAAATATTAGTTTAAAAAAAGAGGGAGGGGTGAGGGCAGGGGAGTCTGTGTAATTGGTTTATTTTAGGATCCACTTAAAACCAAAATATTTTTATATTTTTAATCACAAACATTTTTTAATTTAAAATTATGAATGATACCTTAAATTCCTATTTCTTCCTCATACTCCCTAAACTTTCCTGAGTAAATAATGTATCTTCCTCACTAAGTAGGTTTTAATTTCTCTCGTGTATTTTATGTAGATCTAAGCAGACATCTTTATTTCATTTTAAACAGTAATTTCTTTAAAAACCCTCTTCAGTCTTAGAATTTTATTTCACATGGAATAGTAAATTGTCATATACTATTTGTTGGGGTAGAAGTTCATACCTGTTCTTGAATGACTTTCTCCTTCTCTACTTAACGATATACTCATATACTCATATTTTTAGATGGAACTCCTTCCTATTCCCATTTCTTAATGTTTGCTTATACACTGCCTCCTCCAAGAAGTCTCTCAGAAGAAAACAAAATAACAACTATAGCTCTTTTTTGCTTTCAAATGGCAGACACTGAGCTAAATTCTTCGCATCTCTTATTTCTTTTAATACTTTAAGAAAATCCTCTGTGGTCAGTATTCTCATTCCCATACGTAAATGAAAAAATTGAGGCTCAACATTGTTCACAGAGCTTTCAAGTATTTCACATTCTGAAGAGTATGCTCTTTGTATGTTTTTTTCCCTCATCCTTTTACTTGTGTGTACATGCAAATATGTGTGTGCACAAACATACACGTATCATTGCATAAGTGTGCGTATAAATGTGCAGATATGTGTTTATGTCTATATATAAATACATATATGTGTGTGAATCTTTCCATTTCCTTTGTTAATACAGTATCTGACACATAGTAGTTCCTCACTAAATTATTGGTTGAATAAGAAAACATCACTAAATTTGTGTGAACTGTACTGAACACAGTTATAAATGTCTTAGAGTCTTATAATATTTTCATTCACCATTGTCCTCATGGTTGCTATTCACTAGGAATAATATTTTCTATTCATTCATTATCCTTCGCTATATTTTAAAATTTGTTTTAAGGAAATTTGCCTATTACTAAGAATAATACGTTCTGAAAGTGTCACATTTGATTTTGAGTAGCAAAAATGATTACAGATTAACAATTTTATCACAAATCACCTTTTATATTAGGGAAAGTAAGAAAGAAATATCTTTAGGGATCTTCTTTTTCAGTTGATACTAATTAGATTTCTTTAAACCAAGTTTAAAGCTCACACTGTTCTGGCTTGATAGTGCCAAGTGATAATCCAATGTGACATACATTTCCTATAGCAATAACATTTTGGCAGATAAACTCCCCAATGAGAAACAACCATTTCTATGCTTAGATGAATTTTGTGATAAAACGCAAATGCAAAAAAAAAAAAAAAAGTAACAGAATTAAAAAAGAAATACTCCACAGTATAATGAATCTCCTTTCCATGTTTACTAAAAGCGCCTAAATTCACGGAGGGTAAAAATATTGAGTATATAATAGCCGACACATCATAGATACCTCATTGTCCATGGAAGGTTGATAAAATAACAGATTATTATTTACACTGAAATTCATTCCTAGAAATCTCATAACCTTTCCCTTCATTATGCAATACTGTCTTGGACCTGGGAATCTAGAAATGTGGAAATTATAACACTTTGACATACCATGTAAATGAGGTATCGCTGTAACATGCTATTTAAATAAAGTTTGGAACAAACATTCAGTAGGGAAGTTTGGAAAACTTATAACGAGATTACCTCCTAACTTTTTTTATAAGAGTATTCTTGTATTCCCCCCAGCCATCTTTTAATTCCAACAAGAACGCACAGTGTGCCAATTTAGCTCTCTGGCAGCAAAGCCACACGTTGTCTTATTGTGGCAATTAGTCAGGAGCTGGGCTTCTCATTTGAGCCTCTCCTTCTTTTCTTCATGTAGATAATATTTGACTTAGAGGATCTTTGTCTTGCTGATGGAAATACCTGAATTGGATGTTATCAGTAGTCTTCATCAGCAAGGTATTTCCCATCATCAGTTCTGAAATCGAGGCTAGTATAGGATGTGTAGTGAAAGTTTCCATGTTCGTCTACACGCTTTATTTATTTGCCATATGTTGTTTTCATGACTAATTGCAAGACCTGGACAGCTGGATTGTCTAGAAAGCTTTAGGATAAATCCACTTTAAAGGTTTCTTTTAAAAATGTAAGCTTATTTTTAAAAGATTATGGCTGTCCTGCTATGGAGTGGCCACAGTTAGGGATGTGGCCTGGAAAAAAGAGAACAAAATCAAACTATCTCATCTTTAGAAATGAAGTCAGTATTTTTAGAACTGTATTGTTCTTGGGGTAATGTATTTGCTAAGGAGTTAGAGACAATAACTCCTTAAAAATAAGTAAGGTGTAGGTTAGAAGTGTAATTAAAAATTCCAGGTTCCTTATTTTATAATCTCTATCAGACAGGCCAGATATCACCCAAGATATATATTTAGTAAAATACATGTTCATCTTTGTACAGTTCCACAGCTGTCAAAAGGTGTCATAGAGACCTTCTCTGGCATCCATCTGAGCGTCCAGTTGGAGGCACCCTAAACTCTGTGTTTTCTCCACTTTCTAAACTTTTTGAATTCCAGTCACGTCTCCCCATCCCTTCTCTTCAGGTTTTCCCTTTTGCTTCTTTTTCCAAATTTCTTTCTATAAATTAGCGTTGAATGTGAAATCTCTTTCTGTAAAAAAATAAATTATGTAAATCTAATAGAATAAATAAAGTTCCATCAGGCTAAAGACCAGAGAGAGCAAAGAACTATCCACAGAAGAATTTGGCAAGGGAGGCCCCGACAGTCCCTCCCTCAAGAAAAGCCAATGCATCTCCTCAGAAACTATTTCAGTCACCATGTGTTCTCTAAATAGCCTTCTGAAGAATTTCCCAAGGAGATTTCTTCCCAGGGCACTTGGGAAAGGTTCCTTCTATTAGGGTGGGCTTTTGGGAAGAAGTGGATGAAAGAGACCATTAGGTCAGGTTACTAAAGATAGCCTGCCATACACTTTAATCCTGAAAGGAAAAAAAAAAAAAGTAGTGAAACAGGGAAAGCTTTCTAAATAACAGTAGGCAGTTTTCAAATTCAAGTCTGGCTATCCCATTGCCAGTGCATATTTACATCAGATTATATAAAGTTATAAATAGCCTACCTTCTAAGGTTTCATTCCTCAAACTATTTCCCACAATAGTGCCCTATCTCTTATGAAATTTGTAACCTTTCTTATTACATGAATAGAGGAGTAAAAAGCAAATTATTATCATTTTCATAGCTCCTAGGTATATGCAGTAGAGAAAGCCATTTGTCAGTTTCATTTGCCCGAGTATTTTAAATTGATGAGTCGTTTTTAGAGGAAAGCAATAGAATCTAAGTTTAGTCTCCATTTGTGCTCTTTGCCAGTTTCCAGCAGAGCTGGCTGAGAGAAAGCTGAAGGGCACTGATTTAAAATCAGGGTGAATAGGTTAAGTGGGTGCACTTTCTTAACAGAGAGTTCACCAAAGGCACATTTTAATTTCTTCTATTTATCATTTACTTATAATTATAGACTTATCTGTGCCTGGTTGTTTACTTTATTGAAATGTATTTAAATTTCACAGTTTTAAATGAAATATTTCTGTGTGATAATATCAGCTAAACCCAATTTCTAGCTGTTCATTCTTTAATTTTTATTTTGTTTTTATTGTATTTGTGGTTAAAGATATAACATTAGATCTAGCAGCTTTGTATAGTTTTGTGTGCCTATGTTCAAAAATTTAAAATACTTTGATATTAGGTAATCGCTATCTTCAAATGTAGACATATATCTCTTGTATTCTGTCTGCTGACTTCTGAACATATGTAAACACAGCTCCTTCACCTTGAACACACTTTCCAATAGAATATTTTAAGATTA
This sequence comes from Nasua narica, assembly GCA_028533885.1. Classification (NCBI taxonomy): domain Eukaryota; kingdom Metazoa; phylum Chordata; class Mammalia; order Carnivora; family Procyonidae; genus Nasua; species Nasua narica. The sequence continues at coordinate 60,562,998 of CM052809.1, read as the reverse complement.
TAACTTATTCTTTTCGTCCAACAAATAGTCATATTTTTATGTTTTCTAGGGGCCAGGGGAAATCATGTCTTTCTCCACAAACGTCTGCAACATTTTGGATCATTTTGCTTCTCTTTTCTGATAGTTTGCATCTAAGGAAAATTCAAGGGAAGGTGATTCCTAGATTTTTACCCATTGATTAGATGTTACAGGTTTAGAGGAAGTACTGACAAAATTTTGTCTGATATTTTAAAATAAAGTTTTTTATTCTTAAATCCTTTTTATCATCTCTTGCCTATATATACTAGGAAGCCATTTTATTATACCTTATATCTATTTGATTACATTCGTTTTATGTTTCATGAAAATATCACAGCCTTAAACATTCTTGAAAGATTTCTTTCCTATCTGCTGAGATTGGGGAAGTCTACCACTGAAAGTCATATGCTTTATGCCTTTCCTTTTAATAGCTCAGAAAAAAATGTGTGTTCTCCTGTTACTACTTAAAATTTGATGAATATTGGAACATCTCTGGAATTTGTTTTTCTTTTGATAAGTTTTAATTACTGACACTGCTATCATTTCAGCTTCCACTGTAAGCTAATACTATAAAAAGAGAATTAATCAAGCTATAAGAACTAAAGAGATCTTAAATTTTGCAAATTCCATAGTAAGATAATCAGATAACACAGATTTTTAATAGCTGCTATCAGCCTCTATTTATGGCTCTTTATTCTAAGATCAGAAATCGTGAATCAGAAACTGTTAATAATTACTACCTTCAGGCATTTCCATTAAACTAAATATATGAAAGTAAACCATGTAACTTTAATACTAGTTCTGTACAGTTCTATACTATCAAATAAGTGTAATCGGTTAAAAATCAACTTAGAAAAAATTAAATTAAAATGACTGTGAGAATGTGTGCAGCAAATATGACAGAGTTAAATCCTATGACACAAAGTACTCATTGATTAATATGAAAAATACTGGGTTTGCTGGAAAAGCAAATAGATAATTCATAGTAATTGTGTGTGCACATGTGTTGCGTGTGAACACATAAAAATACAAAAACAAAAATATGCAGAAATAGTCCCTAGGGAGAGAGAAAGGGGAAAGGGTGAATAGAAGATGTTTCAAACTTAGCTATCATGATCTGTTTCAAAAATAAATAAATCAGTAAATGAAGCTAATACCATAACATTGTTAACATTCGTCAAACTTTGCTGGAGGGTTCAGGAGAGCTTATTTTCTGTACCTTTCTTATGTTCCTTATCTTTAAAATAATTTATAATATGAAAATAATCACAGAATTTACAAAAGAAATTATTAAAAAGACAAATAATTAGTAAAATCTTTAATGAGTTTTTTCAACATTATAAATAATCAAAAATGCAATTAAAGGAATGATAAAAATAGACAAAAAGTTAACAGAAATTTTAAAATGTAGGATACTCGGTGTTAGCATGGGTAGGATGACAAAGTCACATTCATACAATGCTGTGGGAGTGTAAATTGGTATAACCTTTCTGAAAATCCATTTGGCAGTAGGTATAAAGAGCATGAAAATGTTCAGCTCATTTTGATCCAGTAATACCATTTCTGGGAATCTAGCCTAAAGACAAAAGACAAATGTGAAAATATATATAGGTACAAATATGTTGATCATTTCTTCATTTATTTAATGAATATTTATAGAGCTCCTACTATGTGTCTCATGGTGTATTATGAGTCTATAATAGGCATCAAGACAGACAAGGTCGGTCTCCATTGAGTATTTCCTTTGAGGCATTTTTCTTTCTTTCTTTTTTTTTTTTAGCTTTTTCCTATTTTATTTTTTCCCCAAATGCTTTTTTATTTTTTCAGTGTTACAAGATTAATTGTTCATGCACCACACCCAGTGCTCCATGCAATACATGCCCTCCTCAATATTTTTCTAATAACAAGAAATTAAATTCAATTTACCTGTCCAAAAACAGGGGAGATATTTTATATAGATAGATACAGAGTAGGTGTAGATATTGATCTCTCTCCCTCCCTCCCTCTCTCTCTCTCTACACACACACACACACATCAATGAGAAAATTATAATTTTTGATAGCAAATAATCACATGTATTGAGCAGTTACCATGTGCTAGGACCTATTTTAATCATGATTACATATACCATTTCATTTAATCCTCATAGCACCCCTATGATGTAGTGTATGTATTTCCTATTCTTGCTGTAACAAATTGCCATAACTTTTTAGTGGTTTAAAACAACGGAAGTTTCTTTTCTTACAGTTCTGGAGGTCAGAAGTCCAAAATAGGTCTCACTGGGCTAAACTCAAGGTATTGGCAGGGCTGTGTCATTCTGGAGGCTTTAGAAATAATTGGTTTTCTTCCCTTTTCTGGATTCCTCCTATCCTTGGTTTGTGGCACTCTCTACATATTCAAAGCTGGAAAGGTCAAGCTGTGCCCTTTTCACATGGCCACAACTCCTGTCTCTCTCCTGCCCCTTCTGCTTGTAAAAACACTTGTGGTTACGTTGGGTCTAGCTGGATAATTCAGGTTAGACTACCCCCGTCCCACAGTCCACTAGCTGACTAGCAAACTTAATTCCATTTTCAGTCTTAATCCCCCTTTTCCATGAAACCTCATTTAGTCACAGGTTGTGGAGATTAGGACATGGACATTGTTATACCACAGATAAATTCTTTTTTTTTTTTAATCTTCCTTTTGGATAAAATAAACAGAGTAAAGAGGTGTTCGTTTTTTTGTTCAAGGTCATACACTTATTAGTGAGAAATCTGGTCTTCAGACCTAGCTAAGCAAACCAAAACCTGGCCCTTAATCACTATGTTGTACTTCATAATCACTATCTTGCCAATGTTAAATCCTTTATTATAAAAATGAAGTGTTTCAGAGTAAAGATCTGTTAAGGGTTAATAGCATTTACCTTTCAGTCCCAAACATATGGATAATTTCTATTCTGCTTCTTTATATGTTTTTGAAATTTTCACAGTTTCTTCGATGACTATAGTTACGTACTCTTCTACTCTTCTGTTATCAACTTGATTAAGTGGGGAACTATGTTTTCTGGAAGCCCTTTCCTGGGTGTAGTGTACTAATGTGTGTGTTCTGGAAGGTGGAAAGCAAAGCACAGTCACTATACCCTGATGGTCATTATTAGCCACAGGCAATGAGAGACAGATAGAGAGCTGCAGGTGGTTTACCATTTTTCCTTTCTCTTCTCATCTCTGTGTCTAGTTCTCCTTCTGACTGACAAATCTTCTGGCGAAACTCAGCCTTAGGCTCACCACCAGATTTTTACAGTGAACTCACAGAGTAAACAGTCAGAAAGAGGCAATAACCTTGCACAGATTTCTACACCTGCCTCCTTTTGTGACCCCAGTTCTGCAGCTGGATATGCATAGCTTCTAGATTTCCACGTGTAAGAACCAGCTCATACACTCATTCAGCTCACTCTGACAGGGATGGTTAGTTAATTTTCTCTGAAATTATGACTCCCCCCCCTTTTTTTTTTACTTTTACATTTCTAGCTTCTCTCACAATTGTGGAAGTCCTAATTTCTATAACACATTTCTTTTTCCCAGTACATGACATATAGTGCTTCTTCATCTCTGACTGAATACTGACTGATACAGTTACTGGAATCAGAACTGGGTTGATTTTCATTAAAAAAAAAAATGAAGACAGAGACATTCACTTTGAGACTGGTAGTGGAAAGAGGCTGCAAGGACATTTATGGGGTCAACGAAGACTTAGAGGATAACATAAAAATTATTATTGGAAGCTGGAGGAAAGGGAGCTCAAGTTATGTACTGGCAGAAATATTAGCCTTACCTGTGGTAACATGGAAAACAGAAAGGTTACCTAAGGAACTCATTGATCTGGCTAAGGAGAAGGTTGAAAATGCTAAGTGGCTTTTTCTAACTACATATGGCAAAATATGAGCAAAGAGATAGACTTATGGAGGATGTGTTTACTTTTTGGCAGAATTTAGAGGGACTATAGAGTTAGGTAAAGGAAAGTTGACCATCTAGAATAAGGATCAAAAAGTAAGAAATGGCCTCAGGATAATGATCAACCCAGCAACCGACTAATAGAATACCATCTCAGTTGAAAGATGGAGTCAGGAATGCAGCTTGAACCCTTTATTGAGACTGGAGATTGATCTAATGATATTCCTCACAGATCCTCTCCTCTAGACAAAGATGACAGGGACAACAAAGCTGTAACCTCGCCTGTTAGGCCCTTTTTTCCTAGAGGGTTTTTATGGATTTTAGGTACCATAAAATACCACAGCATCCTAACTCTCAGCCCAAGACAGAGCCACCTATTTCAAAGACATTTGTGATGTGCTTTTGTCTAATAAACATCAGCAGTCTTCCTGAGAAAACCACAGTGTTTTTAGGACAGTTTTAACTGTGGAGACACACCTATATTAAATGAAAGAGGGTCAGTCCAAAAGAAAAATTTCAGAGTCCCAAACTTTCTTCAGGCAGAAATCAGGGTGAAGGAGTTAAACAGCTGTAAATATGGGCCATTTCCTATAGAAAAGGAAGGATCCTTGAGTGTGAAACCAATAAGCAAGAGAGTGGAGTTTAAAACCATAGAAAACAGCTCAAAGGAAGCGGGACTGGGCTCGAATTAAGGAACTGGCTTTGGTGTCCTGACTGGATTTTAGAACCGTTATGGACTGGAAACTACTTTCCCCTCTTTCCCCCTTTTGAGTGGGAATGCCCTTTGAAGTTTTCATGCTACAGTACATTTCCTAAGACCATCTTGCTATGAGTATGATTGAGTTAGCTACATGGAGTGACTGAGTGGGAGAAAAGTGGCTGCTTGAGCCCCTCAGCCGTGCCAGGTGTTCTAGGCAGCACCTCCAAGAACATTGTAGAGAAGAACCAAGGAATCCTGCAGACAGGGAGGACAGAGGCAGCCATCAGACAAGCCAGCAGGCAAGCCATCCTCGTCATCTCCAGATGTTTGCGCCACCCCAGTTGAGACACAGACACCGTGTAGAAAAGATAAGTCTCTTTGCTATGCCCTCCCTTAATTCATGACCCACCAAATAATGAGCAAAATAAAATAACTGTTGTTTTATTCTATTAAGTTTTGGGATGGAATAAACACGTAATCATGTAATACATAATTGAAGCAAATATGCACTAATCTTATAATTCGTATAAAAAATAAAAAGATTGTCAATGTCCCTTTTCTGCATTGGCTAATTTAGTAATGTAAATTTAAAAACTTAGAAGTATACAACTTAACATTAAGATCATTCTTAATGATCTTATACATCTTAACATGAAGATGTATACTTTTCTAAGTTTTTAAATTTACATTACTAAATTAGCCAATGGGGAATCAAAAGATGTCACTTGGTCTGTAATTCAAATGCCGCTTCTCCATAAGCATTTCTGTGTGGCCTGAAGGTGGAAGTTGCCTTCTCTTCCTCTTTTTCCCCATAACTCTTAACTATTTATACCATTCATCTGGCATTCTCTCTAAACTTCGCTGTGAGATGGGCATAAGAGTTTTTATTACAAAGGTTAAGGTACTAAGCCCTGTATTTTAGAAGATGAAAGGTATATATGGTATTGTTCCTGCCCTCAAGGAACTCAACATCATAAGCTAGTCAGATGATTTGTATAAGGAAATATATGTCTGTGATAAAAGAATGACGAAACTTTGTTCCATAAGGAAATTCAGAATATTATGAAGGCTTAAGGGGGAGAGTCCATTTGCTAGAGGACAGAGATAAGTGTAAATATAGAGGATATAGCTGTGATAAAAAATTGGATGATAGAGGCTTTTGGCCCATTCATCTGTGGATTCCTCAAACATCTGTCAGAATTTCAAAATGTATAAAATCTAAAGAATTGTTGAACAAATTATTGGATGGGTTTCTAATTTCTGTGTTAACGGTAGAAACGTTAGAAATAATGTTAGAAAGAAATCATATGGTTATTTATCCCTTATCCTAGGGTAATAATTGGGCAGTAGTTTTTTTTTTTAGGGTTTTTGTTTTCGTGAAGTTTTTTTGCTACCAGTTTCTACGAGATGTAGAGTTTACATGTAAAGCCCTTGTAACAGATTTAGATAAAGTAACTGTAAAAAGCATAAATTATTAGATTTTAAAAAAGGATAGAGTTTACTGATATTTCTCACGCAGCAATGTTTTTGCCATTTACCTAGAAAAACAGGGTAAAATGGCTTCAACATGAAAAATCCATGCAGTTTGTCCAAGGTATTTTGACAGTTTCTGCATTTTCTCATAAATTTATAAATTGTAATATTTATAACCATCAGTTGAATGAGAACAGAAGAGAGAGAAAGAAAATCTAATTCAGCATAGAGCTTTTAAAAACAAAAGAATGGAATAAGGTCCTTTATGTCACTGAGATAAATTGTTACATCCTTTTATGTTCTACATCATGGACCTCGAACACATTCACAACTTGTATGTGTCATATGGGCATGAGCTATTTCTCATCCTCCTACTCAGACTTCCTTCCTAATAGCAAGTTGTTCCAAAATATCTTGTCAGCAAGCCTTTGCTGATGCTTGAAGACAAACTTGATTCTGAAACCCTTTGCTCTTTGCAAAAGAAAGAAAAATAATCTTTTTATTTCCAATGTTAGACTATAAAGCAGTATCATGGATAATTTCAGCATTTTACGAGTGCTTAAATTAAATGCAAGTAAAACACAGTGGCCTATTCTTGATAAGATTTGAATTGTAAAATGGACTCTGCATGGATAGAAAACATTCCTCAAATTCTTGGTTTTCTTGATTGTTTTTAGATCCTTTTTTATACAGTCTATTTGTATGTTTCTAGTTAAGGAAAACTATTGGTAATTATGATGTCTTTGACACATTTTAGAGAAAAATATCAATTAATGTACTTAATATAACCACATTTACTTAAATCTGAGATCAGTTAAAAAAAAAAAAAAACAAACAACGCCAACCCTGACCCAAGTTCATATGAAAATTGAAAAAGGCTGTGATAAAACTTCAGCCCAGAAGTTGAACATGGCTTATCTTGACCATTGCTTAGGCCTCAGAGAAATCCATCATCCCACCCTCAAGAATGGAGTCAATGTCCCTACCAAGTCAGCCCTCACCGCCTATAGTTTAGTGTTAGAGCCCAGTGTCTAGCTCAGAAAAATGACCAAGGAGTAAAGGTTGGAACCAATAAACCACTCCCTCTGTGCTGACTGATAGCCACATTCTACGCTTGCAGTACCTGAGCTGGAATTTCCAAAGCACGGCCATCAACTAGCTGGGGTTAGGACACACTTTTGTGGTATTCATAAAATATCCCTAACCCACAAAGAAATGGTCAGCAAGGGACAGGAAAGATATTCAGTCAGTCAGTCATATACATACATATACATTCATGCTTTTCAGTACATTTACTTATTTACTTTTATGTTGGTGAATCAAAAAGAAGTTCATGGAAATGTGACTGAAGATGAAGATCAATTGAGCAAGCTTCTGAAATTAGTGGTAGTAGGCAAGTAAAGGTGTGATATTGGAAAGGGTAAGAGTATCTCTTGCCTGAGGCAACAGAGAAGAAGATCTGGATGAGTTAAAAAATTCTGACATGGGGAGAGTAAAGTCTTCCAACTTCCCTTGAACAGCTTTGATCAGAAGCTAACTCTGATCTCAGTAAAGAAGTGATTCTGATTGTCTGTAATAAATAAAGGGAAGGTAGAGCGTGGCTTTGGGGCTTGAGGATATTGGAGAGCACTGAAACCTTAGAAGTATATAAGGCAAATGATGGACATAAGAGGCTCAGAAATGATTTAGGACAGTAGTATAGAATTGTCAGTGAGAAAAAGACAGGTGTGCAACTCCCTAGGAATCATTTAGTGAGGGTTCATTAAGAAAATTACCAAATCGAAGGTAAAGTCAAGTTTCTATGAAAGGCAGAATAATGGAAAAGTGTTTGATGGTATAGAAAAATGAATTCGTAAGACTGGGAAAAGAGGAGAGTAAAGAAGCAGTCCAGGTTGAAGTGTATCTAAGGAATCAGGTGAGACTTTGATAGGAATACACATATCACTAGGTAAAGCAGAGAATGTTTGACTTTGACCTTTGGTGATCATTGGGAGTAAGGAACTGACAGATACTAGAAGGCCATAGTAAAACAGAAAAACAGGATATGTAATCTTTGCTGTTCGCAGAATTTGTAGCTTTTAAAACCACAGAGGCCTGACTGGGGACTAGAGTGTTGGTGTGATCCTGTAAACTTGCTTCCTCTGCATGGTTCTGTTGCTGATAACAACCTCATGTTGGAGGAGCTGTTGTTGGAGGACAACCCCTCCGCACATTTGACTCCTACATGCTGGGCTCTGATATGAAGACAGAGGATGTTAGGTGCAAGAGATCCTAGGCCACCTTGCTCCAGGAATTATGTTGAATGAATGAGCAATGTGAAATTACATTTCTTGGCAGTTTATTGGTGAAGTGAAGATTTGCAAACTATAGCGTTATATCAACTTGTAGAAATCAGGGCCTGAAATAGGACAATATTGCACAATTGCTGACTCAGTAGGGCCTCAACTATTTCCTTCCACCAAACACAAAAAGCAGCAACTAGTTCTCATCCTTAAACCAGAACATGCATTATAGGAACGCTTTTCTTACTGATCAGTCTTATCCTTTTTGTTTTAGAACATCACATGATGGTATAATGCAAAGAGCACTAGATAGGAAGGTGAGAGTGTTCATGCCCTTCAGTTACCAAATTATCTAATCTTTCCATATCATAGTGGTGTCAGAAATGGATGATCCCTGTAACTCTTTGAGGATTAACATGATCATATTTGGATGTTAGATAATGTTGACACTAAGATGGAGGGTAGGTTGGTACCCTCCATCTTCTTTCTGAAGAGATTGGAAGCGATTAGAAATAAATCAAGAAACTTTTGTTACAATCGAGTGAGAACTGATGGTCTCTGGACAGAATATGTTTAGGGAGATTAAAGTTTAATTGCTAATCAGATATGAAACAAATGATTGAAGTAGGGGGAGGAAGGTAACCAGGATGAAAGCAAGATCTCTGGTTTAGGTGAAGATGCCTTTTCTGAGATGGGGAACATAAGGTGACCGTGTGTGAGAGGAAAGATTAAAATTCACTTTTAGGCATGTTGGCTTTGTATATTCAATTTTAGACATGTTGGAAATACCCAACAGGCAGCAAGATAAATAGTTCAATAGTTAGAAGATAGATGATAGATAATATGTATTCAATATTATATATTGAATTCATATATATGATTATATATATACATATACATACATACATATATATATATATGTATGTATCCATTCTTTCATTCGTTCGTTCATTCATTCTTTCTATCTATCTAGGAGCTCAGAGTATACATAGTTCGTAAAGTTGTGGGTCACCCAGGGAGAAAACAGAGAAAAAGCCCATACAAGATATTTTAATTTTAACATATTTGAAAATTTTTTTCTTATTTATTTGACAGAGGGAGAGAGATCACAAGTAGGCAGAGAGGCAGGCCAAGAGGAGAAAACAGGCTCCCTGCTGAGCAGAGAGCCCGATGCGGGGCTCGATCCCAGGACCCTGAGATCATGACCTAAGCCGAAGGCAGAGGCTTTAACCCACTGAGCCACCCAGGTGCCCCATATTTGAATTTTTAAGGTAGAGATGAACAAGGAACAGTAAACCAAGGGCTATCTTAACATAAAACATCATTTGAAAAAGAAATTATTGTATGCAAGCAATTGGCAGTTAATGGATTAGTTCCCTCGCCGTTGTTTGGGCATTTAAATGCTTCCTTATCAGAGTAAAAGAAGCAATGTATCCCTATTTGTACTGTGTGTGCATGTGAACATGCAAGCGAGAAGAAGCAACAAAAAATGCTGTGTGTCTATGTGTGTTTACGTTGTGTATTTGGGTATCCATGGCATTCTTGTGAATAAAAACATCGGAAGAAATACTAACAGTTGGTTTTTAAGGACTAAGAGGAACGCTAGTTTTTCGATGATGAGGAAGGATGTTTGTTACATGCGTCTGATTACTTTGCTTATAGTTCTCTTCTAGTGGGTTGTAAAGTTAAAACCACTCACAGAATTTCTATTCAATAATATAAAGGTCAGAAAGCATGTTTTTCCGTGGAAAGACCTAATCGAAAGCAAAACTCTTAAAAATTCAATTGTTAGTTCTAGCTCTAGTTCTAGTTCGTGTGTGTGTGTGTGTGTGTACACACATACATTACCCACACACAGCCACACACAATTTTGTCACCTGTGGAAGGAAAAAAATTTGAGTACAATGTGTTGGGCCGTCGGTCCCGGGGAGTGTAGGAGACTCAATAAAATGACTGCTGATCCTCCATCTTGAGATCTTCACCCTGAAACCTTCCCACCAAGAGGCCTTCCTTCCTTGGAACACAAAGGAACAAAGGCCCATAAAAACCTGCCCTTATACAGCATTGTCTAGCCCCAAAGTCCAGCCTTATATGGTGATTACCTGAGCCCCTCTTACTCCCCCATAAATAATCAGCCTGCCATGTTTCTAGGCAGGACTTCCCAGCCTCACTCCCTTGTGAGCCTCAGAACCTCGCCCGAGAGCGCATCCATTAAAGCTTGCCTCTATTCTACTCTCCTGGCTCCTCTTTCCCACCGCAGAGTCAAACCTGACACAGTGATCATAGTGAAACTCTTAAACTAAAAGAACTATAACCGAAAACTGAAATAAATGAATTATGGTTAAATAATCAACCTTAAACTTAGTAGCATTTCTCCTGTAATAATACAGGTTTGAAAAATTTGATTAATTTGCATAAGCTTAATGTGCCAATTCTTTTTTTAAGATTTTACTTATTCACTTGAGAGAGAGCGCATTAGTAGTGGGGAGAGGCAAAGGAGGAGACTCCCTGCCAAACCAGGAGCCCAGCTAGGGGCTCCATCCCAGGACCCCGCACTCATAATCTGAGCTGAAGGCAGATGCTTAACCATCTGAGCCACCCAGGCGCCCCGTGTCAATACTGGATAATGGTATTGAAAATTATATTGAAAAGAACTATCATTTCTCATTCTCTATGTTTATATCTATATATCCTTGATATTTACACTAAACTCACATCATCCTTTTCGTAAGCTTAAACATTTAATGAATTTTATGCTTGAAGTTGCCTAAAAACTATTCCCAGAATTCTTCTCTAAAGAAATAGACAACCCTAATGCCAACAAACTGAATATGTAATACAAGACTTTTAGGGTAGGGGCTCAGGAAATGACACTTATATTTGTCCCTTCCTTTTGAATTTGTAACTACTTGAGAACTGACAAATAGAGCACAAAATATTAATTTTAGTATTGATGAAATTTATCAGAGAATGACTTTTGATGTGTGACAGAATGACTTAGCTAAATTAATTAATCAGATTTGAATGGATAAGAAGTGATAAACCCCAGAGAGATATAGGCTATTCTTAAGAGCTTAACCATAGTGCATAGAGCAGAAAAGAATGCATGTATCAGAATGCGGCTCTGAAAAAGTACACAAAGTACATTCGGTTATATTCAGGTTTTCTCATAAGCTCATCCCTCGGGTAAATCCCTTCAGTTTCAGTGAACAGAGGAAAAGAAAGGAAGGAGAAATATTGCAAGTAGCCTCCTCATACTTTTCCTTTCTGGCGAAGTGGAACAGAAATTTGCTTTCCTCTTTGAAAACATGGGCAGTGTAAAATGCATGTATTTCACAGGTAATAAGCCACAAGGACATATCTCACTCACTGTATATAAAGTCCCTTGTATTAAGCAGATTATACAAATCAGTGTAATGTCACGGAGAATCAGGTCAATTCTATACTTTCAAAGATATTCATCCGCAGTTTCTTTTCATTGTTCTTGCTCATTTAAATTGGTGATTCTCATCTTGGTTTTTGTTTTTGTTTTTTGCTTCAGGTATTTTTATGTGTCTATTTGTCACTCTTATTTAAACCTTATGAACCTAAAAGTATTTTAATGGACAGTTAATCAAATTTCATTTTTCATATGTCTGTAATATTTAAGGCACTTAAAAAATATTGCTTTTAACCTATCTGCCCCTGCTTCATTCTGTTTTAAAGAGTCACTACAGACAACGTTAAGTGTATTTTTTATTCAAAAATAATTGACATATAACACAGTATTAGCTTTGGGTATACAACTTAATAATTTGATATATAATAAATATTCTAGAACAGTGACTTGATATATATGATGTGTAATATATGTTAATTATATATTTATATATAATCTATTGTGAAATGAATACCACAGTAAGTTTAGTTAGCATCCATCACTACAGAGTTACAATTTTTTGGAGAACTTTTAAGGACTTTTTAAAGAACTTTTACTCTTCCAGCATCATTCAGAGATACAATACATTATTAACTATTGTCACCATGCTGTATATTACGTCCCTGGACTGACTTATCTTATAACTGGAGGTTGACCACCTTCACCTACTGTACCCACTCCTTAACCCCCTGCCTCTGGCAATGATCATTCTGTTCTCTGTATGTGAGTTTGTTTTGTGTTGTTTTCGTTTTTGATTCCACATATAAGTGAGATCATACTGTATTTGTCTATCTAAATTTCCCATGGCATAATGTCTTTGAGGTTCATTCACATCATTGCAAATGGCAGTTATTCCTTTATTTTTATGGCTGAATTTCATATATATAAATATGTATATAGAAGCGTATATACATAATATATGCGCATATACATATATAAATAAATCTATTTATATGAATATCCATTCATCTGTTGATGGACACATAGGTTGTTTCCATGTTTTGGCTATTGTAAATAATGCTGCAGTGAACAAGGGGTACAGATATCTTTTTCAGTTAGTGATTTCACTTTCTTCAGTTAAATACCTAAGAGTGGAACTGCTGTATCAAATGATAGTCCTATTTTAAATTTTTGAGGATCCTCTATACTATTTTCCACAGACTATACCAATTTACATTCTCACCAACAGTGCATAAGGGTTCCCTTTTCTTCATATCCATGCCAATTTTTTTATTTCTGGTCATTTTAATAATAGTCATTCTAACAGGTGTGAGGTGATATCTCATTGTGATTTTTGATTTACATCTCCTTGATGATAAGTGATACTAACCACCTTTTCACGTACCTGTTGGTCATTGGTATATCTTTTGGAAATGTCTATTCAAATCATCTGCCCATTTTTCAATTGGATTGCTTGGGGTTTTTTCTATTGAGTTGTCTGAATTCTTTATATATTTTAGATATTAATCCCTTATCAGATATATTATTTGCAAATATTTTCTTCCATTCAGTGGGTTGCCTTTTCGTTTTTTTGATGGTCTTTTGCCCGTACAAAAGTATTTTGTTTGATACAGTCCCAATTGTTTATTTTTCCTTTTGTTGCCTTTGTTTTTGTTGTTAAGTCCAAAAAAGTCACTGCCAAGATCAATGTCAAGGAGCGTACCAAATATGTTTTCTTCTAAGAGTTCTATGGTTTCTGTCCTTATGTTCACATCTTTAGTCCATTTTGAGTTGATTTTTGTATATGGTGTAAGATAGTGATCCAGTTTCATTCTTTTGCATGTGGCTCTCCAGTTTTTCCAACACTATTTGTTGAAGAGACTTTCCTTTCCTCGTCGTATATTCTTGGTGCCTTTGTCAAATGTATTTTTGTAAGATCTTTATCAAAGAAAGTTGACCCTCTGATTAAGGATCACCAGAATGATAATATTTTTGTAGGAATAGAGGGTAGTATTTGAAAGCAAGAGACAAAAGAATTTGGACTGGAAGATGGTTAACTTTGAAGTAGATGATTAAAAACTCTTTCTTGTAAAAAAAAAAAAAAGCCTATACCTTTAAGGCACCTAAAAATAAGCAATGTAATCATATTTACCTCAATTTCTAAAGATATTCTAATTACTAAGTTAAAGGTAGAAATCGTACTATATAAAACATCCAACAGCTCATTCCTCCTGTTAATGTTACTAGATTTAATATTATTACTACTATGTGGTACCTGAAATTCTACCCCAGAGGGGGGTAAATGCCATGAAAATCTTAGTTTTGTGATTGAATTGCACAGTTAACATAAATTTATGAAGCTAAATGGCAGTATTGTTATGGATCAGTGAATTGGCCTTATTAACATTTCTATTTAAATTAAAAACTTTCATAAGATTTCTTTCGCTTTTTTTTATCACTCCAATATATATAGAAATTTAAAGGAATTGAGTGATGATCACAGATTTCATGAAAGATCTTCAGATTTCATGAAAATAGAGATAACAGGGATCCCTGGGTGGCTCATTGGATTAAAGCCTCTGCCTTCAGCTCAGGTCATGATATCTGGGTCCTGGGATGGAGCCCCATATTGGGCTCTCTGCTCAGCAGGAAACCTGCTTCCCCTCTCTCTCTGCCTGCCTTTCTGCCTACCTGTGATCTCTCTCCTCTCTGTCAAATAAATAAATAAAGTCTTTAAAAAAAAAAAAAAGAGAGATAACAACTGATCAGTTTTGTTGACCAGTGTATTCTTTATGCTGAACACACAGTATGAATACAGTAAAGTTTTGTTGAATACATGAATAGATTAAGAAACTAGGGGTAGCTGATAATATAAAAAATAGCCTCATTCTTTTTGAAAGGCCTTATTAATTTGTAATGGGGCTGAAAATTACTGATCTTTTCAAGATAAAGGGAAACATACAGGTTTCTTTCATAATTGTATTATGTCCAGAGAGGCCAAGGTTTTATGATGCATTTGAAAGCATTTTTTTTCCTAAGTAGTATAAATTTGGCTTTAACATGTGAAATGGTGTTTTAAAACTTCTTTCATTCCTTATTCCTAGAGGATATTTTAAATAGATTAAGGAGTGTGGTGGTAACAGTTATTAAGCATGGAATAAATGAACTGTTGACCCACTTTTATGGGGAACCAGAGACATTTTCATGTGTATTTTAATTTGTTTAGATTGTCAGTGAACAATAAAGGAAAAAGAACAAGAAAGGCAATACTGCCTTCACCAGGGTCTGAGTTTGGGACAAGATAAAATAATCATTTAATATAAATTGGGGGATTTCCTACCTTTTCGAATAGAAAGGATCTTGCAAGTGTAACCATAATGACCCTGGGATAATTTGCAATTTAAAGCATTTCAGAAAATGAGACAAATTATGTGACAACATAGTGAGAAATGAGATTCAAATCTGAGTTTATTTGCTTTTGAGCCATGCGGTTTTATGAAGGGACTCAATCTCTCTGTATCTCATCTAATTTATAAAATGAGGTTGAGAATAGTTCTATTTCATATGGGCTATTGTGGGGGCTAAGTAAAATCATCTAAATAAAGGACTAGTACTATTCCTGGGCATGGTAGATGTCCAGTAAGTATCAGCACCTCTTTTCCCTCAGAAATGTGGGGAAATTTTAGATTCTCCTACTAAAAATATGAAGCTAAGGAGTCTCACAAAAATTATATAATATTTAGCATCTTTTAATAAGATGTTAAAGCAATCGTATGGAAATTTTTAAACAGAAATGTTAATAAGACCGATGTATTGATTCATGACAATACTACTGTTTTAGCATCTACTGAGATGTGTTTGAAAAAAGTGAGAGATACAGAACTTCTTTTTTTTTTTTTTAAAGATTTTACTTATTTATTTGAGAGAGAGAGAGAAAGCATGAGAGGGAGAGGTCAGATGGAGAAGCAGACTCCCCGCTGAGGGGGGAGCCCGATGCGGGACTCGATCCAGGGACTCCAGGATCATGACCTGAGCCGAAGGCAGTTGGTTAACAACTGAGCCACCCAGGCGCCCTGATACAGAACTTCTTACATAGTAATTTTCTCTAGCCAAGCCTCACTGCAAAGGTTTGGTGTCGGCTGGGTAAGGGAAAGACCATCTCTAAAGATCTCTGCCAAGAGACTCTGAGCACAGGGGCCAGATCTTCGTTCTAACAAGCTCCCCGGATGATCATTATGTACACTAAGGTGTGACATGCACTGGTCTCAGAATAATAATTTTTCTAAGTCCTGAAGTGGCTCCTTTTTTGTTTTTTTTGTTTTTTTTTTTTTTTTAAATAGACTGCTACTTAGTGGATTGAGCTCAATCACTGAAAAGGCAGTATACTCTTCTCTCTTTTTTTTCCTTAGGGCAAATGGTATAATTATAAATAACAGACCACTGGAAAGAGTTTTTTTGGTGCTTGGATGGATGAGTGAGAACCTCATCTTAACCTTTTTTTCTCAACTTCCCAGAGTAGTCCCCTTGTGCAACTAGGGAGGAAGGTGTAAGGAGAACTGAGCTAAATCCCCAAACTGATTTGTGCCGTAAACTAGAGACCAAACTATGCTGGGTTTAAATCAAAATGAACTAGAGTTAAAGACAGAGTTGTTGAGATTAATATGAGGTGAGGATTCTTCCCTTGTCTTCATTTCTAACAAGAAGGAACCTTTCTTACATAATTGATGGGTAGGCTTCATGACTTGCAGACTTCTATTTTTTAACTGTTGGCTTAGCGGTTACTATTTTACAGATTCCTAGATTCATTCTTATGTCATTAATAATGCCAGAGAGCAGCTGCATTAAAGCTGAGGCTGTCTCCCGAATTTACCAGCCATTGAGGTCACCATCTATAAGTAGTTCAAAGGAATTCTGCTCCCTTCAAGGTCTGATGTTTCCCCCATGTGTTATCTCTTAGAGCAGTTCCCAACTTCGTTTGCTAATATAATCTTTCTGCATTTATTTCTCTGGTTGTTCTTCGGTTTTTCTAATGAATATTGACATTATTTTATCCTTGTGATATTCATCTAGCTTACCCTCTCCAATTAAAATGTCTTTCTAGGTGCACCTGGGTGGCCTAAGCATCTGACTGGGTGGTTAAGCATCTGCCTTTGGCTCAGGTCATGATCCTGGGGTCTTGGAATTGAGCCCCAAGTCGGACTCCCTGTATATCGGGGAGTCTGCTTCTCTCTCTCCTTCCGTCCCCATGTGCCTCTCTCTCCACTCAGGTGCTTGCTCCCTCTTTCTCTCTCTCTCAAATACATACATAAATAAATAACACTATCCTTAAAAAAAAATAAAATGTCTCCCTAGAATAAGATCATACACTCCTAATTTTTAAAATTCTCATCTAATGTTTCAACCAGTGAGCTCCTCCTGCCTTGTAAAAATGAGCTTTGGAGGCTTCCTCTTGAATATATCAGTAACTTCTCCAGCTGTTCTGGTATATTTCCATCTACAGATAAGTTCTCCATTGTCAGTATTTTAAGATTTCCAAGTTATGTCCCTCATGAGGGAAGACATAAAATACAAAAAGAGAGCTAGAAACAATATGAACACCCAAGAACAAACAAATGAGTACTTTTGATGTTGCATCAAATATGGTACCAATGCCCTGATCTGGTGTTCATGAGTTTGATATCAATTTTGACATTTTGATGTTCCAAATCAAAGATGTGGTTAAAGATCACAGTTACCATGGAGACCTCAAAAAGAATGGCTGACCTTCAATGAGTTCTTTGTAGCATCAATGAAAGACACATGAAAAAGAAAGGTATTTAAGATGCCTAGATGCCCAATATTTCATTGAGAATTTCTTTTTACTAAGAGTTTGTGAGGTCTAGGTTTATACTCTTTTGTACCTGATATGAATAGTTTCTTAATATTAAATGAAATCTAATACTGAAGAGTTCCTAATATTATCACTTCTCTTTGTTCCCTGAGCATTCCAGGGTTTTATTATTTGGTTGTCAATTTGACCCAATTTGTAAAAGCAATCAGTCAGGGATGCGGAAAAATTGAACTAATTCTGTTTACTTAACCAGCCCAATTTAGGCTTTGTAGCATTTTTTTTTTATTTTTAAAGATTTTTATTTATTTATTAGAGAGCGAGAGACTGAGAATGAGAGGGGAGAAGGTCAGAGGGAGAAGCAGACTTCCCACAGAGCCGGGAGTCTGACATGGGACTCGATCCCGGGACTCCGGGATCACGACCTGAGCCGAAGGCAGTTGCTTAACCAACTGAGCCACCCAGGCGCCCCAGGCTTTGTAGCATTTTAAACAAGGGAGAAATGTTATTCGTCTTAAGTTGGGTTTCAAACAGGAGAGCACTTCCATTGGCTGTTGCCTCTTGCAAGCTATGAATGCTTATCTTAGAAGAGAGACACATAAGTTAAGGGCAGAAACTCAAAATGATGAAATGGAAAGCTCAGAGAATAAGTGGTACAATCTGCAAGCAAAGTTCTGGCACTCTTCCTTTGCCCATTCAGAAATTGATGTTTTCCAATTCATTCACCTTACCGGAATGAGGACTTCCTACTTTAATATACACATTGTTCGAGGAGAAGGCCAGTTCCTCCTAACCATTAAACTTAGGGAAAAAAATCTTCCTACAGGGCACCTGGATGGCTCAGTTGGTTAAGCGACTGACTTCAGCTCGGGTCATGATCCCGGAGTCCCAGGATCGAGTCCCATATCGGACTCCCAGTTCTGCGGGAAGTCTGCTTCTCCCTCTGACCTTCTCCCCTCTCATTCTCAGTCTCTCTCTCTCTCTCTCTCTCTCAAATAAATAAATAAATCTTTAAAAAAAAATCTTCCTACAGAAATATGCCTGCCATCTTTTTTGCTTCCTTCCCCATTATGAACATAGGTCTTAATGAATATATACAACACACACACACACACACACAATATTTGTTTTCTATTGATGTATAACAAATTACCACAAACACAGCACTTTAAAGGATATAGCACATATTTATCATCTCACAGGTTCTGTGGGACAGAATTTTGGACATGGCTTAGTTTGCTTTTCTTCTCCGGCTCTCATATGGCTTCAGTCCACATGTCAGCAGGGCTGGTTCTCATCTGGAATCTGGGGAAGAATCTACTTCCAAACTCTTTCAGGTTTTGACAGAATTCACTTTGTTGTGGCTGTGTGCCCAAAGCCTGTAGGTCCTGCAGGCTGCCTGCACTTCCTTGCCACCTGGGTCTTTCCATAGGTGGCTCATACTGGCACTGTTTGCTTCTTTAAGGAGACAGGAGAGTGAGAGTGGAGCATTTCAGAATTCCCTAGGCTCTAGCGTTTAAAAAAAAAAAAACTTATTGAGAGATGATCATTTGCAAGCAGGCCACATCAAGGAGGAAGAGCTTTACTTGGGATTTTCTCGCAACAAATCTAAAACCAGGAATTCTAAAGACTCCCTGCTGTACATTTCTCTGCATCATTTGCCTGTGTATTCCTGGACTCAAAGAAGGACTTGCATAATTTATTGTATGTAAATTTCAGTTTATTAGTCTTTTACTTCCTGAGAGTCTCTGGGATTTCCAAATCGTGACATATATAAAGGTACATACCAGCTCCCTTCTATTCTCCTCTACTACTCAACCTCCACCCTCAACCTCAGGTAATTTCATTGATTTCAGGGGCCTCAGAGCCAATCTGTTATGCCAGTGATTCCCCAAACCATCTATGTAAAGGCCAAACTTCTCTTTCCATATTCAATCCTACATCATAATTGCCCTCCAACATTTACTGAGATGTATTACAAGTAACGACATCTAAACAATTCAGAACTTAATTCATCACCATTCTTCCCCCTCATTTGTTCACCACTCACCTAATCCTCTTCTTGTCATTAAAAGCAACACCATCCATTCAGTGGCTCAGTTCACCAGCATAAGACTCCTTTGTTTTGTCCTCTCCCTTACCATTTACAAATTAACAAATACTGGCAATTGAGCTTCATTTAAAATTTTAATGATGAATGTTGTATATTTGTAGCAAAAGTCACTATTACTTTCTGTTGAATCTCACTTTGTGTTTCTCTGTAGAGCATCCCAGTTCTTCCTCCCCCAGAGTTAATTACCATTCTGAATTTTGTGTTAATCATTACCTTGTTCTTCTTTATATGTATTCCCCTAACAACACATTTAGCACTGCCTGGTTTTGAACTCTATAAAAATGGCATTCTAATGTAAGCTTTCTTCACCAATTTGCTTTTTTCACTCAAAGCTATGTCTTGAGATTTATCCATCTTATTGCATGTAGAGGTAGTTAACTTGAAATTTGTGTAGTATAACGGATAAACATTTTATAAATACATAACAGATCATGCATTTACTTTATGGTGGTCATTTGTGTTCTGATTTTTCTTTTATTAATGCTACTATGAAATAGTACATATCATCAATTCACATGATGTGAAAAAGAGCTTTAATTTATGGATTGCAGTACATGCATATTTCCAACTTTATAAGTTAATGCTAAGTTAATTTCCAGGGTATATATTAAAAATTTAAACTCCCTCTTACAGTGTCTAAGAGTTCTTGTTGCTCCATATCCTGACCAACATTTGATTTTTCAAGACATTTATTTTTGTCAGTATGGTGGGTGTGATGTGAATTTTTCTGAAATGTAATGTAGGTGGATATACTTTTATTTATTGTTGGCTATTTGTTTTCTGTGAAATATATGGGCATATATTTTTGTCCATTTTTCTATTAGGTTTGTCATTTCTTAGTGAGAATTATAGACATTTTCCAGTTATGAATATGCAGATTTTATTCTCCCAACTGGAGGCTTTTGCTTATTTATTTGTAATCAACAGAAGAGCTCTTTTGATTGATTTTTCTTATTCTTAATGTATATTAGGTAATTCTAATTTTGTTTGTGTTAAGTGATTTTGTGCCTCATTTAAGAAATACATTTACACCACCAAAGTCATAGAGATATCCTTCAATTTCTTTTAAATTCCTTGTATATACTTAAAATACTTCTGGGATGGTTGGGTGGCTCAGTCAGTTAAGCATCTGCCTTTAGCGCAGGTCATGATCCCAGGTCCTGAGATCTCACATCAGGCTCTTTGATAAGCAGAGAGCTTGCTTCTCCCTCTGCCTGCCACCCTCCTGCTTGTATGTTCTCTCTCTCTGTCACAAATAAGTAAATAAAATCTTTTAAAAATTTTAAAATATTTCTTCAATATTTAAGATTTTAACCCATCTAGGATTGATTTTTGTGTAGGATATAATGTAAGAGACATTTTTTTTCTTTTTTTCTTATTTTTTTTTTACAATTAGAAACTTATTATTCAGTTATCATTGATTAAACAATGTGTCCATTTCCTCATTTTAGATCATGTTTTTATACATTGGTGCATCTACTTCTTGGCCGTCTTTTGTTGATATATTTTCTGTCCTTGTGCCAAAATCATGCTGTAAAATCTGTGACTTCATCATAAGTCTGGACAACCAATGGAGCAAGTCTACCTAGTTTTGCTTCAAGAATATCCTGAATGTTTTTCTCTTTCCTGTATACATTTTTTTCATTGCCATAGGCAATGAAAAATCCTGTTGAATTTGTGTTGAAAGTATAAATATGTTTGCAGAGAATTGACATTTTCATAATATTGAATCACCATATTCTTGAACATGGTATACTTATTACATATAAAAAGTTGCTACACTTTCATTCTAATAATTGGTCTTTTGAGTTTTTCATGTAGATAATCATGTCATTTGTTCATGATTGTTTTGTTTCTTCTTTTCTAATACCTAAGACTTACCTATTTTTCTTGTTTTACAGAGAGCTTCAGGATATCAAGTGTAAGGTAAGTGGAAGCATTAATAATTTTCCTCTGACTTATCATTTTTTTTCCTTACAGTTCAACTTTTGGCTTTGTTAATAGTCACTTCATTTTATATTTCATTAATTTCTAGTCCTAACCTTATTATACCCTTACTCCTACTTCATGTACTGTTCAGTTTTTTTTCTAACTTCTGAAATTGAATACAGTCTCTTTGAATTCTGAGGTCAATATTAAAGGGTGTAGATTTCATTTTGAGAATTTTTTTGGTTGCATCTCACAAGATTAGAAATTTTCCTTATTGATCAGGTCTAAATATTTTCTAATTTCTGGTATAAAATTTACTTTGACCCATGAGTCGTTCATGCGACGTACAACTTAAAAAATTTTAATGCATTTTTGGTTTTGTTGATTTCTAAACATACTAAATTTTAGCAATTTAGACATTCATTTAGTATTAAGCAATTTCGGTTAGCATGTATTGACTGTGAATTTTTCAAGACTTTGTGAAACTGTTCAGTGTGTGGTTAAAATGAGTAAGTTTACCTCAGAAGGTAGGTATACAGTTCTTTACGTGTACTTTACATGTATGTGTTATTTGTTAAACAAAACCTAGTTTATTAGTGTCATTAAAATCTTTTATATCATTACTGATTATTTCATCTTGATTTAATAGTTGTTGTAAACTGTGTTGAAATATCTCATTTTGATGTCAAATTTTCACATCATCTGTTGTGAAGCTATATTATTAGGTTTTGGGAAGTTTAAAATTATTGCATCTTCCTGATGAATTAAAGATTTATTATTATATTATTACCTTTTTCATTTCTAGCAGTGGGGTTTTTGCCATAAAACTACTTGTGTGATTTTGATATTACATAGTATTATTTTGTAGATTATCCTTTTTCTTGAAGTAGCTCTTTATGAATCCAGGATCCATGTGGGGGTTAGTAAGGGGTAGATATGGATGGAGGAAGGCTGCTGTCTTCTGTCCCCCATATATGCCGGTCATTAAAATCTAAGCTCTAGGCTACCCAAGATCAGTAGACACACCCCAGGGTAGCAGTTAACCTTCACTGCTTACTGACTACTGGATTCATGTCCATGCTTATTTCTGGTGCCAGATCATTTGCATTTCCTTTCCTACTTGAAAATGAACTTACTTACTAAAGAAAGCTTATGGATGTATAGATATACTATACACATACCTACAGAAACACACGTAGAATTATTAAGGTAAATCGAGGAAGAGTTTTAGTCCTCATCTGTCTTACTGCCAGAAATGGATGTCCTTCATTTTCAGCATCTTTTAAATGCATCCAGTTCCTGTCATCTACACTGCCACTAACCTTATTCAGGTCCTCACTTTTTT
Source organism: Nasua narica (assembly GCA_028533885.1). NCBI lineage: Eukaryota > Metazoa > Chordata > Mammalia > Carnivora > Procyonidae > Nasua > Nasua narica. The sequence goes on along the minus strand of CM052809.1, from coordinate 60,540,024 downwards.
TCCCCCTTCCAACCACTTCTCCTATAGCCTGAGTATCCTTTCTGAAACACAGATCTGTCACTCCGTCTTGTTCTTAGCATTAAGGGTGAAATTATTTAATGTGTCCCAAATGGTCTTAATGACTCAAACTGCTCATTGCTCTTTATTCCTGCCTCACCTAACTCCAAAATATCTAATTCTGCTACAAAAATTGCTGTCTACCTTTGTGGAGGATTTTTTTTTTTTTTTTTTTTTTTGCTTTATAAACATTAGCTTATCCCTGCAAAGATCTTATTTAAGTACTATTATCCCCATTTTACAGGGAGAAATAGAAATGCTAAGTGACGTAACCAAAGTCACACAGCTATTAATTGAAGGAATTGAGATTTCATCTTATGTCTACCCAACTTCAATGATGCTTATTTGATTTTATGATCCTCCTATAGTCCTTTCTCATTTCTGGGTCATTGTTCCTCTTCCTAGAAGACAGCTTGTCCTTCCCTCTCCATCATGTCTTTTCCATCCTTCAAGTCTTCCTTGATCCAGTCTCCTTTTCCATATGCCTTTTTACTCTGTCATAATATCTCAGTTTCTTTCCTTTCCTGCATTTCCCTTCAGACTCTAAATTATATGACAGCAGAGACCGAATCTACCTTCTTCTCAGTGGCATCTTTAGGACCATGACACATACTTTCTAAAAAAATCCCTCATATACTGGTTCCAAAAACCCTGATGTAATTCAGGAAAAGAGATTTCATGATAAATCAAAGCATGGCGACTTTTTTCTTTCTTCTTTTTTTTCAAGCGATAGTTACCAGGTCAAAGAGAGTATTATTTTTATTTGCTGTTCTCAGTGCGAAGCTGCCTCTGCCTCCTCTGCTTGAGATTTTATAAATGTAAAAGTAGGAGCTACAATATTAAGAACCCATACCACATATGAGCCTATACAATGATTGTTTAATTGCACATTGGGCAAAATTTCCAACATTTCTAATATTATAAAAGAAATGTGAATTCCAAAAAACAAAAATCTAACCACTATATTCTATATTCTGTATTCTATTTTTTTTTTTACACTATTGCTTGACTAACAATTCAGATAAATGTGGTTAATACATTCTTGGTATTTTATGAGGAAAACGTGTATTTTCATCAGAAAAATACAGATATTTGTAAATCTCTTTTAGGCATTAATACTTGATTTGCCTTTTATTTTGAAATTTTTGTTAAACTATGCATTTCTTTCCATGTGAACTATGGAACACTAGATGGAATTTGCCTTTAGAATTTAAGAAACTCTTTTCTTAAATAAAAGCAGTTGAACTGGTACAACCAACTGGTAAACTTTTTTTTAATTCATTGTAGTGAAGTTAAGGATATATATTTTTTTCATACCCAGCAGTTCACTTCTAATTATATACCATAAAAAGGCATGATGAGGTATATTAGTATATATATATGTACAAGTGCCATAGCATCTTTATTCACAATACCCCAAAACTGTAAGCAGTCCAAATGTGCATCGGCAATAGAATGGAAAAATAAATTAACGCATATTCATACAATGATTATTAACACTAGTTCATATGAATGAAAGATAAATATACCTAACAAAGAAATCTTAAATGCTAACACTGGATGAAAGAAGTCAGAGGTCACCCCGAATAAATATATACAGTTCATAACAGGCAAGACAGTTGTATTGTTTACCGATGCATTTTGAGGTGGTAAAACTACAAAGAAAAGCAAGGAAAATACCACCGTAAACATCCAGAAAGAGTAGGAGGGAAGGTGTTGCAGTTGGGTAGGCTGTTGGGAAACTTCTAGTTTGTAACCTGGCGGTGGCTACAGAGATGTTTGGTTTATTATAACTCATTAAATTATGCACTTAGGTTTTCTGTACTATCCTTTATATCTGCATATTTCACTATAAAAGGATGACACCATGGTAAAATTTAATTTCTGTTTGCTCTAGGTCCAGGGAATTAAAGTTGAACTGGACTTAGCAATTTCTATCAACATTTTAATCCATACTGCTCAGGAAGGGAATGACTTCATTGAGGAAAAAGGAGATAAAGTTTGTTTTGGCTAAAGGAGAATCCACTTTCTTCATTAGCAACTGTATAAAACGTTAGTTTTCCATTTATGGTGATAAGCAGGGTTGAGCTAGTAAAAAGAAAAAAATTTCCATATGATAGTGGCCAGTTTTGCAAACTAAGGCTGTAGAGTAGAGCTTTGTTTTTATACAAAGTTAATTTGGATAGTCATTTCAGTGCCTGATATTCCTTTATTACTATCATGTTTTAAGAAAATCTGTAATTTCATCAGACATAAACAGGAAAAGTCTTGACATCCTTAGTTCATCAGCCATTCAGTATATAAAATAAATTATAGGAAAGTCATAACAGTGTGTGAATGATTTGGTGACAGTCCTGTACTGCTTCTTACTTTTCTGCAGGATTGAAAAACAAACCCACTAATTTATTAAAGAAGTATTAATTGACCAGCCACTCTTTTGTGGTTCACAATGCTTAGAGCTAAAAATATGAACATAAAAACGAAAGGCTTTCTGTATTTAACTTGTTTAAAATATTTCTTACATTTTTGAATTTCTTATATTCTTGAAATTTAGTATTTTATCTGTGGTTCATTCAACTATTACAATTTAAAGAATATATTGTTGGCTCCATTTAATTTTAATTGTTTCCTTTATCTATCAATATAACTTTCATATTCAATAATAAATGTCTTAAATGACTAGGTCACTTACCTTAGTCTGAATGAGAAGAATGTTTTAAAAAAAAGAATTGGTGGATTTAAGAAATACTTGGAAGTTTGTGTGGAAGAAGGAGGGAAGGAGATTATACATTGCAGTTTTGGACGTGTGATTTCTCAGATAGTTGTGGGACATTCAAGCAGAGAAGCTATGTAGTTAAATATATAGGATTGACTGAAGCTCATCAGAAAGATAATAGTTGCGGATTTATTCCTTGGATTAGATTCCTACACATGGAGGTGGTAAATGAAGCTACAAGCATATGGATAGCAACTAAAGCTTTCAATTATATTCCTCAGGTAGAAGGTATATAATGATAAGAGCCAAAGGCTTAAGAGATAGCCCTGAAGACACTAATATTTAGGAAAATGGAAGTGAAAAAGGAGTCTACAAAGAAAATGACAGAGTGTTGTATTATTGAACCAAAAAACTTGTGTTCAAAGAGGAAGAATTAGAAATATTAAGTTTTACAAGTACAATAAGGTAAGAATAGTTTTAGAAATAAGACATCATTGATGACCTTAACAAGAACAGTTTCAGGAAATCCTTGGGAGTGGTTTCCAGATGGCAATGGGTTAAGGAATGCTTAGAAAGTGAGGGAAGGGTAAAACTGACTCTAGGCCACCTTTTTCAAAAAGTTTGCTTATAAAAGGGAGAGATATGACATTATTTAAATAGTGACTTGAGGATGAGGGTATTGGTTTATTTTTAAAATTGGAGAGGCTTAAGAATATTGAAACAATATTATTTTAGAATGATCCAGTTAAAAATATGAGAATCTGAAAGAAAAATCATGATTTCTGAGGTACTGTGACCCTTAAAAAACGCAAAATAGGTCTGTGGGGCAGCAGGGGGGTGGCGAGGAGGGAGAAGGATGAGGAATGTATGAGGAATAACACCTCTAAACCTGGGATGGGAGAGTTAGAATCAGTGGTGCTGATGTTCATTTGCTTGATTATGGGTTCTGTTTTTTTTTGTGAAGAGATAGTAAGGTGAAGGTAGAAAAGTGGCCAGCATGAAGGAGAATAGAGACAATAACTGTCTTTGGAATAATGGGAAAGAGAGCTAGGGAACAAGGAAAAATTGATCTAATCTTGAGGTTTTTCCACGAAGATGGTGATACAGAAGGAAAATTTGGGAAGGACTTTGAGGTGAAAAAAGAGGAAGTAGGGGACCAGGGAGTCTAAATCAGTTGGGAATTAGATCAGGGCTAATGGATATACACAATTTTCAGCATTAAGGGATTAAAGATCTTGGTCAGTTTGGATAATGGGGGTGACTGAACGAAGCCTGGAAGGCTAAGAAATTGTTGCCAAAGAGAAAAATTTAAAATTTTAGAGGTGGGTTAACAGATTTCAAGTTTCTACATGGCAACTGATAGCCAAAAATGGAAAATGAATATTCAACCAGAGTTGCCTGTCTATCCCTTCATCTGCTGTATTGGTTTTATATATCTTTATGTGCAAATATTTGGTCTCTTTTGCCTTCCCCTCCGATATGCAGTTATTTCCTTATCTCTCTATTCAGAATCTACCCACACTTCACACGTCAAGGCCAACGTCATTCAAACCTTTCCACATTACCTCAGCTCCTGGGATTACCTGCTATTATGAATGTGTAACGTTCAATGTGTTTCCCTCAGTGGCCTGAATGAGTTACCAGGGTGTGTCGCAAAAGTTGCATTTCCCACTCTCCCTGTTGTTCAGAGCAGCGTACCTTTGCTCATGCCTGTGCCTGTCTGGAAAGCCTGTCACCTTTTCCTTCTCTCTCGCTTCATCAGCTTTCTAAGTTAGGTGCCCTCTCTGTTCTCCTCGTTCCATATGCATACATCTATTTCAGCACTTACTACATTATGCTCACATTAAACTTTTTATATCTTATTCCTTATAAGCCCGCACACTTCCTCAAACTGATTTTTAATTTTATTTATCCCTGTGCCAAATACTATGCCTGGTACACAACAGATGCTCAATATAGGTTTACGGAGGTGAGCTGAAGTAAAGCCTTGTTCAATCATTTAGTGGCTATGTGACCCAGATAACTTCCATCCACTTTCCCAGCCCCTGTCTTCTCTAGAAAGTATGAGGACATCTCACAGGGTTGAGGAGTTAGGTGAGATACCTAATGGAGAGGAAGCTTCTAATGTGCTCGTTAGCAGATAGAAGACTGTAGTGAAGTTTTTCACCTTAATTTTAGTCTACTTTGTGCTACCTTATGTTTTTTAACTGATACTTAATATATCTTTCACTGTTTGACATTTTTCTAAGAATGTCTTAATTCATCAACTAATTAGTTTCTTGAGGATAAGAATCATATAGTATATAAGCTATGTATTTTATTTTACCTAGCATATGTTATGACTATGAATACTTACAAACAATGGCTGTTGAACATTACCAAACAAATGAACTTTCACAGATTCAGTTTGATGTCCTAGCTCTAAGAGAGATGAGGCAGGATGATTTTTCCCTTTGAGGACAAACAGAGTTACATATATCTGTATTCAGTGACACAGTTATACCTTAACCAACCACTAACTGAATGGGGACTGAAAGCGTGAATTGAAATTTGTATACCATAAGCAGAATGCTTTTTCATTCAATGACTACAAGCCAAATTGCATATAGTCTAGTCTGTATCATTTGTGGTTCAGGAAATTTCTAATCCGGGCTGCTTACCACATAAGCAGACGAGAACAGCTATAAGAATTGAATGACATAAGATATGCAGATGCTTATATAACACCTGAATCATTAACCCTCTTTTCTTCAAGTTCATTGGAATGTTCTGGCATTATACAGACATAGCATTCAGCTGCACATTATGCTGAAAATGAAAATAAACAAAAGCCTTGATATAGATGACATACATCAAACGGTGCTGTTTTTCCTCATATAAATGTATATAATTTTCATTAAAAATTGCATTCTCAATTCTTTAATGATTGCTTGGTGAAGACAGCAAAGCCTATTTCATAACTGTATAGTAGAAAGATTTATAAATACCTTATTATATGGAGGGAAACTGAAGCAAGAAAAAAATGTCACAGAATAACTTAACAGTAAATGTATAGAAATATACTTGGTCCTCAGTTCTAACGATTCAAAAAGAAGGCAGGTGCAACCCTAACCCATCAAGTCCGTTCCTTTATTCTGGCAAATTTATATGGTTCTGATCAGGAAGTTTTGAATAATATGCATGTCACAACCTCAGAGTGGAGAGCTGATTTGACTTGTCTATTTGTTTGTACATATTTTGAATTTTTTAAAATGACACAATACAACTTGAAAAAGAAACATTTGATTGCAGGAGTTCATATGTACTCTTTAGATGTTTTCATAAACCTTCTTCATCTATATTTTCGGCAATTTTTCTTGGACGTCTAACAAATACTGAAATCAGTTTGCCTCTCCACTTACCCTTTCATAATGTTCGTGACACAAGCCTGTGTAATTTGACACCTTGGAACTTTAAACAGACTCAGAATCTTTTGGACCTTCTAGCCATCATCAATTCACATAGTGTGCAGTAAATCCAGCTCAAAATAAACAACACAGATGGAATCGAAGCTTATAGTACAATGTCAGCAGTATCCACAGATTGACAGAGCTAGTTAGGCTGCCAGATGCACAGAATGTTGTTCTATCTACTTGTTCTTTATAACTGGACTTGATGGAGTACATCAGTGTCAAACTCCTTGCTGGTTTCCACACGCACACGCACAGAAACGCACCCGCATACACACGCGCATTCCTGCGCTCTATATCAACGGCACCATCTGCTCTCAGCTGTACATGTGGTAGCTAACTAACTATCCTACTGTGCCTGGGTCTCACCGACTGCTTTCCCTGGAAACAAATGACAACAGTTTTTATCTTGTGCCCTCCTTGGCATTATAAAATAAGGCTCTTAACATTTCCATACGCATATATTTTACATGCATTTTTTAAAATTCTGTTCTCCGTTTTATTTACTGATTCCCTAGAGAATGGCAATATCTCTTTTTATATCTCCCCCAAATTGAGATTTGCCTATGGAAGTTCACATACTGAGATTGTTGCTTCTAAGATTTACATAAAAGCAATGTATGTAAAAGCCATGGGCCTTGGGATCATTTTGTTCTCTGCACTATTTTGTAGGGTGCCGCATACTACTTATAAAATGGGGGCGTAAAATGTGGGGATTCAGAAGAGAAAAGACATCCATTTCGTTCCACTATCCTTCTATAAAATTACACTGGCAATAATGACCATGCTGGGAATGTGAAGATGAGGGAGTTGTACAAACATGAAATATTTTCATACACAAGTATCTTGCCTGCAGCAGAAAGCTCATGTGTTACTCTGTTACCAAGTGTAGAAGTTTTGCCTTGACCTCTTTGCCATCTCATGTGAAATCTAGATGGGTAGTAAGATATAAAAAGAGATAATCGCTTTTTTTTTTTTACTGACAAAATTCAATTGTAATGTCTTTTCAAAGCAATACGTCCATATTAACTGAAAGTAGGAACTGTTATAAGAAGCATGTATGGAATAAAATAACAGAAAGACGACCCAGGTTTGGGCCGTACCAGATATCTTTTCCTGACCCATTTCCACAGTCTGACACCTGTCTTTATGACAATCTTTCCAGAACATCTACGGAAATTATACCTACCTTCTGGTAACTAGGTAACATAATCTCCTGGAGGCTAGCTAATTGCAGCCCACGATAACCTCACATACAGTAACTGTTAAATTTTTCATTTCTTTCATATTATTATGGATCAGTGGAGAGGGTATTGATTTGATTCATTAACGGATTCCCAGTCTGTTCCAAGGTTAATGATCACATGTATCTCAATTACATTCTTAACAGGTTATACTGTATGATTTGTTTTAACGGCTTTGTACATTGTGTATCTTCCCCAGCTGAAAGGCTTCTTAGCACTTCATGATTTAACAAATCTTTCTCTTCCACTTCCTAAAACAATGAACCTGCTTTGAAGGAACATATCAAGGCAGGACAAAAATAAATGATAAAAGCTTTCTGCAGAATTCTCCAAGAACCATAGCAAAACAGTTTATTTTAGTCAGGTAGATAGTCTGCAGTTCATTCGTGTTTAAGATGTTTATAAGTAGTATGGAACAGAGGGGTCGATCCTTTCTCTTGGTATTTTATTCCATCTTTCTTATATAGGAGGCACTTCTCTTTAACTTTGATCTTTTGAACATACCCATAATGCAATTTATGTTTAAAAAGTAGAAGCAAAATACATATTTTTAAGTCACCTTTTATCCTTCCAGCAGAATCCAGATACATTGTAACTGCTCTGAAGAATCAAAAAACATTTTAAAATTTCAAATCTAATGTTCACGTGACACTCTTTAGAATGACAATAAGTCAAATGACTTGTAGGTATGCTTTGCACATTGGCCATGGCTGGTCAGGCAGGAGGATAGAGGGACCCACTGCAGGGAATCTAGGGCGGAGGACACATCTATTAATTAGAGGACAACATGATTTTGATGAGAATGAAGACAATCATTTATTCCAGTCCTTCTATTTCCTTTTTATCCCTTTGCCACTGCCTCCAACCCTACTTGCCTCTGTGTAGTTAAGCCAAGCAAACTTCTGTGTCATGAACGAGAATTTGTGAATCTAGGGACAGTCTAATCTTACTTAATTTTGATGCGAAAGCCCTGTTTCTCGCACAGAGTACTGTAAAGTCCATAGTGGGAATTACATTTTAAAGAATCTTAGTACTTTTACTATCCACTTGTATTCTGAAAAAGCAAAACACCAGACTCCCCTCCTTTCTGGAACCCCCAAGATCCTGACAGAGTTTGGGGACTCAGAAGCCAAATGGGAATCATCAGGAGGAGAGACTTCAGTTACACAATCCATTAAATAAAACAATAGAGCCTGCAGCTGAGCTATTAAAAAGAGTAGAGCAATTTTTATTTCAATGGCTACATTTTATTTCCTCTTCTGAGTGACTGTTAACAAAGGGCCGCTGAAAGGACTGGATAAAAAGCAGGCGTCAGATGCAGGATCCATGAGTTAAACAACATTATTAGATACAATTTCATAAAATCTAGTTGCTTTTTTGCTACTAGAAATCATGTCCTTTTGTCAACTTGTGGTCACATCAGCACTTCTCTGATATAATTTGCTCCAGCTGCAGAGCATAGCTGGCCTGCAAATCAAGAACCAGAATGAGGACAGGCAGGAATAACTCAATGGCTTGGATAATGTGCAAATCACTACACTTCTCGCTATTAGTCTACTTTTTTTTTTTTTTCAGAATATTTGGAAGAGGAAAAATTTATCTTTAGCAAAGCATCCAATCAGCCACCCTCTTAAGAACTGGTTTGTCTGGTTATCTTCTGAAGCCTAACCCTCTTTGCAGTGATGCTCTGTAATCATGATATTATGAATTTAAGAAAAAAAAAACCACAACAACACTAAACTTCCTTTGTTTACCATAAACTGGCAGTGTGAACACCTAATGTCAAATAGCTCCTGGTTTTGTTCACCTCCCCTAAAAAATGTTCCTTAGATTTAAAAATCCTCCCGTGTATTTCTCCTCATAATTTTTGCATTTTAAGTGCTTCTATCTGGCCTGGAATGTACAGGTTTACAAAATAATACACATCATTCGAATGTCAGCAAACTGCTATAAGTGCCTCAATTCAAGACACAAAAAGATCCAGTTAAAAAGGAAATGAAATACTACTTATTGATTTAGACATGAGTGAAAATGGTATAGGTTTAACTAGTCATTCAGCATTGAACTTCATACTGCTCTGTTTGCTGGATTAGAAACTCTATTGATTTTCACTGGAATCAGTTAGAATTGGATCCCCCAACCATTTCAAATTCAGCTATAATTGAATACTCAACAACCACTCATGTATGGGGGAAAAAAAAACCAGTTTCTAAATAAAAGCAAAGTCCAAGTATTCTTGCATATCTGAGGAAATCATTATACATGGTGAGCAAGTAAGAACAAACAAAAGCATATACAGCTGGAACAGCTGAATCAGTGTCCCTGATAACGAGAGCAGCTTATCAAGTGTGCAAAGGCAGCACTAGCCTGTTGTTCACCAGTGCAAGTGAGCTGATACTCTGTTTTCATGGCGTGGCCACCTTCCAGGGCCAGGTGCAATCATAACTGCAAACCCATTATGTAACCTGTCACCTTCTCAAATTCATTGCTGCAGCAAGTACCCACATCCAAAGCTATGGCTGGAAGATCCCTTTTTCTTTGTAAAATGACCTGGGAAATTTTATGACTACAGAACATGCTTTTAGACACTATTGTTTTAGAAAGGGCAAAGAGAAGTCATGTGCCAGATACTGATGGCACCGAGTCTGTTTTCCTTTTGGCAAAATTAGGCAGTGAGATGGGGATCAGTCCCATCATCCTTTTTTCTTCTTTCCCAACACAATGCAGCGGTGTATCTGTCAAAACCCAGAGCTCTGTTTACTTCTTAGATTAGAATGGTAACATAATATTTTCTGAAATTTGTGTGGACAATTTCCTCCCCTCCTGAAAGTTTTAGAAGTTTGCCCCATCTAGATACAGGTCAGTGAAGTTCATAAACTCTAGCCTATAGGAGCAAATTTCAATTTCTGATTAGAGTCAGTGAAAGCTGACCCTTTGCATTTTTCGGATGTATGATACCCACACTTTTTTTGTAGCTCCCCTCTGAGAGGGTGGCAAAATTATGGCTTATTTAAGATGGAATCCTATTTTATTATGCTCTTGACTAGCAAAAAGGCACTGCTTAACTATTATATCAAGTGAGTCTATTTAAATAAATGAGAAACAAAGTGAATGACATTTTACCCCTTTGGGAAAATAAAAACACCTACTGATGAAGAAAAATATTTTGTAAAATGAATTTTGACATCTCTAATCACACTCTTTCAATCCTGGTCTTACCTGGCATCTTTATAGGTGGGGCTAGGGACAAAAGGTAGGGCAAAGGAAAGGAGCCTGAAATCTGAGGTGGCCCTTTAATGATGATCACTTGTTTTATGGTTCTTTGTTTATTCCTCACCCAGGACAAGATCTTCTTTTATCATCATTAAACCATAAACTAGTTGTAGTAGTGAGCAAAATGTGCGGGGAACTTTTATAATGACACTATACACAGACATGCTTAAGGCCACCAAATTGCTACTTCTTTGTCAGATCTTAGATGCTCATCTGACATCCTTAATTTATGTCTAGACAGGGAATAGCAACAAAAAATAAACACTAAAAAAATGCTTCTGCTTTTTATTTTATTTTTCAAGAAGGAAAGCGTAATTTACTCTGTCCACATTAAAGTTAGAAAGAAGCTATTCTTTCTAAAATGTGTCTTTCTATATCCTCTGGATTGCTTGTTCTATAGAAGTCACAAATCAAGCAAGAATACATGTAGCACTGAAAGTCTACTGTAACAATCTAATAATTTGCTTAAAAAAACGTTTCAAAAATACTCCACTTGGAAGTTGCATCATCCCACAAATGTACGAAGAATCATAAATATTGAATATACTGTTATTCAGGTTCATTTCATGAGGTGTTACCCTAGCATGGGGGTGATAAGGTTTTCCCATCCCCCCAGATTTAAAGAATCATAGTTCAAATATTAATATCCAACACCTTACCAGCTTGTGTGCTATTTTACCAGTTGCTTTTGTTGGCAGTTGGCCGCCCTTGTAAAAGATAAAGATTTTTTCCACAACAACAAAATCTCTGCATAAATTTTAATTTTATTGCACTTTCTTCCCAGTCCCTATATGCTATATTCTGTTTATGTCTGTGGAACACCAGATGATGATGGGAGGGGGATGACCGCATTGGAATATTTTGAGGGTGACAGTTAACCTTAAAGTATCACAAAACTATTGAGGCAAATTTAATTGCAGAAGTACATCTAAGTGGACAAAAACCAAAGGGGAGAGAGGAAAAAAGGAGGAAAAGAAAAAAAGAACAAAACAGAGAGAGAGAACGGAAAACATAAAACCTTGGAACAATTTCTGTTGCTTTATCTAATGTTTTGTCTGCTTTAAACAGATTAGTGAGTCACTGTCTTTTCGTTTTGTTTTATAGGAAATTCTGTTGACTTAAAACACTACTGCCAACATAGACAGCAATACCACAAGTATAGTTTTATGACAAAAATATTTAAAGCAAAAAAATTATTTCAGAGTCATTCATGTTACCGTGGTTGCCTGAATTTTCACAAAACATTCCCAAGGACTCAGTGAGGGTCCGGGAGCCAGTTGTTTCTCTGCGAGTTCCAGTTAGCCCAAAGCAACTCTACTGTCAGATACAGGGACATGCAGGCTTGACTTAGACAGCTGGTTAATGAAACCCGTGATTGTAATTATTTTCAAAGATTTCTTAGAACAATGTGTACTTGTAAAGTCAGAGAAAATTCCCACACAACAATTTAGGAGTACTATGTTGTGTTGTCATTTCAGTGACGATGAATCTCACAGTTCTATCTATTGTACTTTTTTTTTTCTTGTTCATGGTATTTGTTTTCAAGTTTGGATGCAAGCCTTGTAAAAGGGGAATAACTAAGTTAATATTTAATTTATTTGGGACATAGTATGTGTTCTGTGAAGCAAGTATTTATGGAAAACTCTTCTTTTCCTGCTGGATTGTAAGGCTGACTACATCACAGATTGTGTCCTGCTTAGATATGCATGTCCTGGTGAACAGCAGAGTTCCTTGCACATAGCAGAATGAGTGAACATTTGCAGAGTTAAAGTGAAATCCAATTGAATTATAATGGTAGTAAGACAGCAGTCATTTGACAATTTTCTAAAACAGACACACAGCTGATAAATGGACAATTTCTAGCATCAAATGGATTAAAGAAAGATGAGCTTATATCCTTTTTAGAAGGCTCTAATTTTTTTTTATCTTGGATTTTTCAAATACCTGTGTCCCCACTGATCATGGCTTTTCTGTTAATGGTAATAATTGTCCCTTTTTGAGGGTCAGCCCCATCCTGGGCATTATGGCAGGTATTTCAGGCACATTATTTTGCTACTTGTTATACTAGCCCCTTGAGATAGTCCTAGTTCATCCCATTTTTTCATTGAGGAAACCAAAATCCACAGAGATGTTGAATGACTGCTCTTAATGTGTGGCAGACTGAAAAATGGCCCCTCAAAGATACCATGATGTAATCTCTGTAATCTGTGAATGTTACCTTATATTACAATAGAAAAAAATTTTTGCAGGTGCGTATGATTAAGTTATGAATCTTGAAATGGTTAATTACTCTGGATTATCCAGAAAGTCCCAAAGTACAGTGACATGTATACTTATAAAAAGAAAGTGGAAGGAGAGTTTACACACACACACACACACACACACACACACACACACACACGTGCAGGAGAGGGGGAATGGAGAGAAGGAAAAGGAGGCATTGTGAAGACAGAGGCAGAAGCCAGGAAATACCAACAGCCACCAAAAGATTTAAGAGGTAAGGGATAGATTTTCCTAGAGCCCCCAGGGGGAGCACAGTCTTATTGACCTCCTGATTTTGTCTCTAAGATTTTGATTTCAGACTTCAGGACTCTGAACCTGTGAGAAGTTAAATTTCTGTTGCTTTTAAGTCACCACACATGTGGTACTTTGTTACAGTAGCCTGGGGGAAACTAATATACAACTACAAAACTTTGGCAGTAATGTCAGAACTTGAACACAATGTATTAGTATTGTACTGCATTGCAAATTATCACAGATTTAGCTGTTTAAAATAACACCCATCTATTCTCTCACAGTTGTCTAGGTCAGACATTCAGGGCGGGCTCCACTGCGATGTTTTGCGTAGGGTCTTACCAGGCTGAAATCAACATGTTAGTCATACTCAAATCTTACCTGGAGGCTCAGGGAGGAATTACCACAGTAGGTTTGGCCCACCAGAAAAATCTCCCCATCTTGAGATCACCTCATTAGTGATCTTTTTTATATCTGCAAAATCCCTTTTGCCATATAACCTAATTGCCAGGGAACAAGGCAGCGGTCATGGGTGCCCACTCTGTCTTCGTGATTCTGAAGCTTATGCTCTTTCTTGTACCATACCACACTCCCTCCAAAGCACTTTGTCTCCAGGGGTCTGTAGTGAACATTATGCTGTGTGAAGAACTTGTTCTTAGAGCCAGAATTCCTTTGTACCTATTTTTATTTCTATTGGTTATGTTAACTTGCAGCCCTGGTTCATGTCTTAATCCATGAAATCTTTACCACTTCTCTTCCTAAAAGTCCACATAAGCAATAGGGTGATGCTCTGAGAAATAGCTGGGAGGAGAGTCAAAGAGGTGGGAGATGGCTAGTAGGACACAGATGAGGACTGGCCCAGAGACCTACAGAAGTAAGATATATAATGGTCCTCACTTGGTACCCTGGCCAGATCACTCAGTCCCCTTTAACCATGATGTGTGCTCCACTTCTGTATGTTTTGTTCTAACATCTCTCAAAGGATTGCACTGACGTTATTGGAGCTAGCTGGAAATGTGGGAACCTAGCCGGGGAGCTAGCTGGAAATGCCTGGGAGTTTATGTCTCCCTGGGGTGACTCAAGGACTGTCTGGTAAAAAGATACGAAGCCCAGTCCTTAGCATAGAGACACGACAAACTGACTTGCTATTTAAGCTCCACAGCTTTTTCTGGAATCTGGCTGAGCCTAGAATTTCACCTGATAGTGCCCTCCACCTTTTTTTGTTTCTTCTTCCTCCCTATTCTGAACTCCATTAGCAGTTTCTCCTGGGAGCATTGCCTTAATAAATAACTTGCATGGGAGATCTTGGCTCAGGTTTTCCTTCTGGGATGACCTGACCTCAGATAAAGAATAGACTTCAGGCACTTTTCTGGAGCCAGGAGCATTAGGGGCTGGCCACTGTAAAAATCTCTACCTGGCAGGAATGGAAATTATCCAGGCTGTTTTGTGTGAATAGCGAATGCAGCCTAGTCATTACCTGGCAGCCAGATTCTCTGCTGTCAAACAGATGCCTCTCCTGAGAGTGAGATTGTGTGCTGGACACAGAGGCTATTTGGCCTCTCTTAGCAAGTGCTACTGAAGGTCTCTCCTTGAATAGTAGAACTCAAAGCCTCTTCCAGCACCTCTAGAAAAAACCTTTGTCCTTGATTGGCCACTATTTGAAACTCATTGCCTAAACTGTGTGTATGGCTTTCTTCTGGCTCAGATTTGCTATTTCCCAGTGTGTATACATGGAGTGAATGATTAATTTTAAGTGCCTGTGAGAAGTACAATGGTGAGTACATAAATTGAAGGCTGAATGAGTTTGCAAAGAGTGTTTTACACATTATCCTAGTTATTTCAAATCTGCAGTGATATGAGTACAGAATACAAAATGATGATTCACAGATGGATCCACTGAGCACTCTTAACTGCATATTCAGGTGCATGTGAATGATGCTACAAGGAGAATCAGGATTCAAGATGAGAGCTAGCATAAAAGGAGAGAGCAGGATGTGAAAAATAGTGCCAGAGTTGCTCATTAGAAACTGCCAAGAACTTGTAGTTGCACAAGAGTGGGACAAAGCTCACCTGCTGTATTTGATGAGGGTTCCATGATTTTTCACCATGGTACCCTACTGCCTCCTAAATTAAAAACAAAAATAAAAACCTTACATGGGAAAGGGGATTATGCAGATGTATAGCTAGTTCATTCATTAATTCAGCAAGTATTAAAAGATAAACTACTCTGTTCAAGATGATTAATTAGATAAAATATTACTCTTTGGGCAATGAAATTATTCCATGTAAATGAGCTAATTACAAAGAACAGCCTCAGAAGCTTTAGACCAGATTCCTTGTGCTTAAGAATCACTATATGGCAGTGGGTCCCAGTCAAACAGGCTTTAGATACCTAGAACTTTTTAAAAGGGGTCGTATGATTAAGTTAGTTCCACTAGGGTTATCTCCTTAATGTAAGGTTACCTGATTAGTAACGTTATGATTACATAGTCAGATAGAGTTTCTTCTTCTCCGAGGGTCAGCCTTTTTATTCTATTCAGGCCTTTAACTGAATGGGGGAAGCACTCCCACATTAGAGAGGGCAATCTGCATTATTCAGTCTACTGATTCCGGTGGTATTCTCATCCAAAAACACCCTCATGTACACATCCAAATACGTTTGATCAAATATCTGAGTACCTTCTGGGTTAGTCAAGTTGACACAAAAAATCAACTCTTATAGTTGGGTCATTTTTTTTATCCACTCTGATAATCTCTTTTGTTTGGGGTGTGTAAACCATTTACATTGATTGTAGTTATATGTGTGGGTTCAGGTTACCTTTTTTTTCTGTTTGTTCCTTCTTTTTCATTTTACCTGTTTCCTTCCTCTTTTCTGTCTCTTTGGACTATTAGATCTCTTCCCCCTCATCTAGTATTCAATTTTAAGATATCTATTGTTTTTGGACTATATATCTTTTAGGAATTTTTTAGTAATTGCTCTAGGGGTTATAATACACACTCTTAACTTTTAACAGTGTACTTAGAATTAACTTTTTACTACTCCCAAGTGAAATGTGGAAAACCTACCAACTCAGATATCCCTTTACCTTCCCTTCTTTTATTACATTGGTTTATATATTACATCTACATAACATTAAAAACACCTTCAGAAAACGTTATGATTTTTTCTTTCAACTGTGAAAAATATTTAAAGAACTAAAGAGAAAGATACTCTGTTTTATTTACCTATACAGTTAGCATTTCTATTTCTTTTACTTTATTTCAAATGTTTTTAAGACTACTAAAAAAAATTTTCCCTTCTTAGTGAATATTTTCTTCTCAATTATTTTAGAGCAGGTCTTCAATATAGACAATGGTCTATATTGAAGGTCTTCAAATATAGACAATGAATTCTCCTAGTTCCTTCCATCTTAGAATGTATTTATTTCACTTCTATTCTTGAAAGGTATTTTCACTGGATAAGGTTGCTAGGTTGACAATTCTTTTTAGCATTTTTTAAATGTTGCATTTTATTCTGACCACCATTGTGTTTTAGAGAGAAATCCACAATCATTCAAATTATTGTTCTGTTACATATAGTACATCATTTTTCTCTAGCTGATTTCAAGAAATTTTTCTTTAGTTTTCAACAGCTTAATTATATGTCTGGACCTAAATTTATGTTTATCATGTTTGGGTTAATGAGCTTATTAAAACCATAGGTTTACATTTTTTACCAACTTGAGAAGTTTAAGCCATTATTTTTTTCAATTTTCTTTTTCTTACCTGAGTTTTTTTCTTCTTCTGGACTCCAGAAAACTTTGGGTATTGTTCCACAGGTCCCTGGGATTATGTCCATTTGCTTTTCAGTATATTTTCTCCTTATATTTGGAATGGATGATTTCTAATCATCTGTCTTCCAATTTAGTGATCCATTCTTTTGTCATCTCTATTCTGCTACTGAACCCATCCATTGAGTTTTGTTATTTTCAATACTTTAATTTTTAGTTCCAAAATTGCTATTTGGTTCTTGTTTTGATTTTCCTTTGCTTTACTGGTAATGCCTATCCTTATATTCATTTCAAGAGTGTTTGCTCTTAGTTCTTGTATCATTTTTCATAATAGCTGCTTTAAAGTCCCTTTCAGATAATCTGGCTTCTATACCAACTGGGTATTAGTTTCTCCTATTAAGATTTTCCTGGTTCTTCCTATACTGACAAATGTTGGATTGTGTTCTGAACACTTTGCTATGTTATGATAGTCTGGGTCTTGGTTAAATCCTTAGGAGAATGTTGGTATTTGGTTTAGAAGGCAATTGACTCACTTGGATTCAGGCCACAAATTCTAACCAGGCTTTTGAGGGTTGTGGTTTTAGTGTCAGTTCCATTTTCAAAGCCTTTGAAATGCTATTTATATCTGTCCCGTGTTTGCTACACCCAGTTGCCAGTCTAAGATTGGTGGTAGTCTATGTCTTATTTCAGTTCCCAGAGATTTTAGTATAATGTTTAGGATCAGATCCATGTATATAAAGCTCAGGAGTAAGCCCAGAGTTTATAAACAACTTTAGAGGTCATCTCTCTAAATTTCTCCCTTTTGATTGATATCGCCAGTTCTTTCTGGCCATAAAGCTGGAGATCTGGTTGTCTTCCTTTCTTGTGCACCTTACATTATCACACCCTCATCCAGGGTCAGGGAACAGGAGGACAAAGGAAAAGGAAATGGATTTGTCTAACCTACATGGGACCACAGATTCTGACGCAGGAAGGTTTTATCCCTCAGAGTTGTATAGTTGTGGGTCCCCCGCTGTGGCACTACTGCTGATAGGATACCCTTAAACTAGAGAATTTCCTTGTGAGCTTCCTCTATCCATGCTGATGCCCACTTCCAAATTTCAGGGTGAGTAGAGTCTAGCCCGGTTACTAGAGGAAACAGAAAGGTAAACTCCCTGCCTGTTTGAGTTATACTTCGAATTCTGATCTTCTCCAGTTGCTCTGCTGTTTGTTCTTCATAGTTCTCAGATAGCTGCTCAATTCACTCCAGCTGCATTCGGTGCATTCGGTGACAAAGAATAAATTGTGCTTACTGTGTCTTATCTGCCATAAAAAAAACCCATGGTTAATTTCTGAACAAACTTCATGAGCATGTCATAAATAATAAAATAATAATAAATATAGTAATGAATTGTGCCATACTGCAATTTTGCTTAAGCCATGGCATTTTGTTCTTCATTTGAATATAAGATCCTTAATATAAGACCCTTTAATAAAAATATAAGGCATTTATATAAATATAAATTACATGCAGTTGCAACTCATTCATTCAATGTAAGAAATATTCATAGAACAGCTACTTCAAACAAGGCAATTAACTAGTCACTACAGGTATAATACTATTTCACATGGTATTGGAGGCAAACCAGTTGTGTGGCATTGTAAAAGCAAAGGTACAATAGATATTCCATTGTTATTATGACAATTTCTTTACTTGGAAGATCCAGCCATATTCCTCATCTAATTTTAGCCTTGTATTCTTAACTCAGCAGGCAGTCATGTTTACAATATTTAGGAAAAATTACTATTTTGACAGATTGATCAGCTCTTTCTTCAAAACCCTGGGTAAGGCCTATTTTTTCATCCAACTGTTGAAAAGTATCCACATTTTACCTCTCTGATCTTTGGCTCTATTTTGGTACCCAATTATACAATTCATCTGCTTTCTTAAAGAGTGAGTAGTTAAATCACTCTTTTGCCGTATCACTAAAGATTATTTTCCTGAACTATTGTGAGTATTAACTGATTTATTTACTATTTTTGTGAGAAACATTAGCAAATTCAATATGTGAGCAGGCTTTAATAACCAAGCCTACAAAACCCAGACTGCAGATGAACAAAAGCCTTAAAAAGACTTCTTATTGGAAGCAACATATTTTATTTCTTAGCATGATTAAGGGTTAGGATTACTTTTTTGGTTTCCTGAATGGAAAGGGTTTAGAATATCAGATAATCAATAAATACAAAGTAACTGATGAACTGGTGAAATATAGTAATATTCAGTAACCTGTGGTCATTGCTAAGTTTGACATCATTAAAGAAAAGTTCTGCCTAGAGGATATGCATTAGAGTATTTTTTTAAGATTTGTTTATTTATTTGATTTTATTATGTTCAATTAGCCAATATATAATACATCATTAGTTTTTGATGTAGTGTTCAACAATTCATTAGTTGCATATAACGCCCAGTGCTCATCACAACACATGCCCTCCTTAATGCCCATCACCCAGTTACCCACTACGCCCCTCCCTTCTGTAAACCTTCAGTTTGTTTCCCAGAATCCAGAGTCCTTCATGGTTTGTCTCCCTCTCTCATTCATTCCCATTCTGTCTTCCCTGCCTTCCCCTTTGGTTGTCCGCACTACTTCTTATGTTCCACATATGAGTGAAATTATATTTATTTGAGAGAGAGAGAGAGAGAGAGCGCGCATACCAGGGGGGTGGGCGGGGAAAGGGGAGAGGGAGAGAAAAACCCAAGTAGAGTACGTGCCGCCAAGTGTGGAGCCCAACACAGGGCCCAATCTCCGGACCCTGAGATCACAATTCTGAGATCACAACCTGATCTGAAACCAAGAGCCCGATACCCAACTGACTGCACCACCCAGGTGCTCCATATCAGGGTATGTTAAAACAAAAGCCTGTGCGTGCTTTAGAGATAATTATACATGTCTGTAATGAAGAAGTTCATTAAAGCTGCAAATGTTACTATAAAATGAGAAGGTAAAATCTCCCTCGACTCTGCTCCTCAGGAGCAAAAAAAAAAAAAAAAAAAAAAGACTAGAGTAAGAAGGATTGAGAATAAAATTCTGGCTCCTACTCATTCTCTTTCAGAATCTTGAGCAAGTCACTTAGCTTAAATCTTGGTGTATTCACCTATGAAACGGGATTGTAGTATAACTTCATACAGTTGCTACAAGGATAAGATAATATGAGGAGACTTGATGCCTGGCACACAGTACACAGTAAATGATTGCTATTATTATTACTAAAGGAGTTATTTAGAGTTCAGCATTTTGTCAGAAAGGGAAAATAAATCTGTAAGTGCCAAAGACATCTCTGGTGATTATATCCAAGCTGCTTACCTGGCAATGTGATTTTTTTTTCCTCTTGTCCTTATGGAATATGTGTGGATTTGAGGCTTCCATAATATTCTCAATTAGAAGTAATACCAGTACAGTGAAGTTCGTTTCTGTCCATTCCTACTATTCTCTTCAGTGCCTGTTTATTCACTTTTACCCCACTCATTTATTTGACTTTAATTGAGCCTACCAAATGCCAGGCACATGGTGAGTAAAAAGATAATGAAGACTCAGCCCATCTCTGAAGGGCACCCAATCTTTAGCAGAAAGATAAACATTGACATCAAAATTTCAGTAGTGTGTGGAGACGTCTTGTATCTTTTCATAATAGCCAACTGTTGAAATTCCAGGAATTTTTCAATTTGTTAAAAACACTGTCATTACTAAAAAAAAATTACATAAATGTATAATTATATTAAAATACAGGTAATATTTAAAACTCATCACTATCATTTTGCTACATTTTACTATTATCTATGCGTTTGAATTTACTTACATCTATTATTTCTATAGGCTGGAAAACTTGCATAATGGCGTGTTACTGTACATCTTTGCCCAATTCCATGCTTCATGATTACCACACTGGCCATTTGAAATCAGCCCTGGTAGAGCATTTACACCATGGGAATTGACAAACATTACAAATTACGACTCTTTTCCCTAGACCTACTTTTGTCTAACAGTGCCAGCATAACAGTTCTCACTCTAGCACACTGTGATATGTATCATCAGAGAGACCATATAAGATACTATAGGAATACAAACGAAGTGAAGAGTGAAGCACTGACTAGAGAAATTCAAGAAGGTTTTGTGGAGAAGGAATATTTGCATTGATGACATTTAGAGAATTTGGCTTTTTAACAACCCTGAGGACTAGAGAAGGTCTTTTGAAAACTGTGACAGACTGTATTATTGCTCCCAGCTCTTTACTCCGTCCTTCTGTTTTATATCACTACTCAGTGCTTTTGAACTTGGCCTTGTGAACTGATTTAGTAAGTGGCATGTTGGTGGACACAAAGTAAGCCCCCTTGATCAGAAACTTTAAGAACCTTTGCATGTGCTTCCAGCTCTCTTGCTCTTAACTTTTGCCTGGAGAATGTTATGATTCATATAAACGCAGTTCCTTCATCCTGGGTGCTAGAATGAGAAGACTTGGTGTAGTATAAGGAAGAGATGCAGACAACTGTCACTAATTTCAGCTGATTATAAATAGCATCAGCTGGCACGTTAACATGAATAAGAAATTAAATCATTGTTGTTGTAAGTTGTTGATATTAGAGAGTCATTTATTACCACAGCATAATATATTGAAAGCTGACTATTACTTATAAGGTGGGATTTAACATTAGCAGTTTCTTGTGTACTTATCATTGCCAGGGAAACTTTCTTGTAAGCAAAATGAATCTGTGATATACCCAAAATGCCTTCAGAACATGTTTAGAGCCCTCTTCCACAGAACTTCTGCTGATGGCACAGAGGACCAGGTAGACTTTGGTATAGACACTTCTAAGAGCAGGAAACTACAGAAAATAGATGGTGAGGATTCTAAAATCACCTGTGTTACAGTTTTTGCTCAAAGCCAACACTGCATAAAACTCAAGCATGCATGTGTCATCAGAGTTAAACCAAGAAGGAATCTACATAATCACATCATGCAGCTCCTACATTTCACGGTTAGTGAAGCCAGGGCTCAAGGAAGTTGAATGATTTTTGTAAGACGTGAGCTAAGAGGCTGCCATATAGCTCCTGTTCCCTAATTTCCAATGTAGTTTCCTATCTTCGGTATCCTCCTCATCATCAGTAACTAGCATTTATTACATATTTGCTGTGAACAGTACTCTGATTTAATTGCTTTATACATATAAATTCATTTAACCTATGTAACTTGTTTAATAAAAATGAAAAAGAGAGGTAGGCATTATTAATATTTAAGTAATAGCTTAAAGAAATCACCCATGATCACGCAGCTTTAAAGTATTAAGATTCATAGCCTCACATTTTATCACTGGGGCCAGTTTGCCTCACTTATACTGCTCCATGAAGTACTAAGAGATTTGAACTATAAACAGGTCATTCTTTTCTTTCTGAGAGCCAGCATGTCATTTTTTCTTACAAAGGTCACATTGTTGCTTTAATCTGAATAAAACTGTATTTTATTTTGAGAGATACATCACTTCTCAAATTACTGTCTGCTGTAATCAAAACCACCTCCTCAGAAGACAGCTTTTTTTTTTTTTTTTTGTAGGGAGGGGTATTTTCTTTGGTTTGTGGGTTTGACTCAAAATGTTCTCTTCAATACTAGAAAGTAATGACTGATAACTTGGTAAAAGTCCATTATAGAATTATAATATGTGTTAGAGAAGGGATTGATATTTTTTTAAAGAGTTACCACCTTCGAGTCCATGTCAGCAAAGGAAATGTATAAATGTGCCCAATAGATAAAAAATGTTTATTTTCCCATTTTATTGATTAAGTCAACCAAAGTCTCTCTCCTTTCCCATTCAGAATTTTTAAAAACCGTGAGAATCAGTTTATAGTAACTCTTGACGTTAACCAGATATGAGTTGAGACTATTTTGACATTGGAGAACACTCATGAAATTAGCCTAAGGCTTAGGTTTTTCTTTTGCTTTCAGGGGAAGCTCCCCGAGAGCAGAGGGAAAATGGTCTCATTCTTTAGGTTTCTTGATTGCTTTCTTTTTCCAATTCACCTTGCATCTGAAGACATGATTTTGTGAAAGAATTCCACAACAATTTAGAAGTTAATCCTTAGGGTTACTAAATTACCTGATGGAATTATTCTCCTATTCTCCATTTTGCCTCTATTCCCCCAGTCCTTCCCCAAAGCTTTCCACCTTTGGAACAAAGTGCCAAGGATGTGCAGCAGTCTAGGAACTTGACAAAAAGGCGTCCTGGTGCGCCCCATCTATTTCAAAGCACCCTCAAGTAGATCAATCCATACTGTCATCCAAATTACAGATATTTCCCTAAGCAAAAATCGAGCCCACTATTTTTTATTTGTCTTTGGAAACACTGGAGCACAGAGAATGTAGGGAAATTGCTCCAAAACATCGAAAAAAGTATGAGTGATAAAAGTATTAGAACCTAAGGTACATTTTTTTTATCAAGAGGCTAAAGCCTCTCATTAATCTTTTTCACACACTTCAGTTTAGCTCTTCTTAGCATTTCTTTTGCTTCCTTACCCATGAAACACCCTGATCGCCTGTATCACCTACATTTATATAGGGTAAAATCTCGTGATTATTTGGTGTTCAGTGAAGTGAAGAAAGAATCAGAACAGAGCTTCACTGAGTTTTCCTGAACTGCTTTTACTTTTGGATGAAAATCCTCTTTATATAGGATTTATCTCTTATCTTTGAGATTTGCCACCTGATGAACAGAAGTTAGTTGAGAGTTTACTTATATTAGTACTAGAATTCATTCATTGAGCTTTCTTTAATATAAAAAAAAAAAAGCATAGAATTAGGAATTATGCTAAAGAAAGAGGATGTCATAAATGGTGAAGCAACTTGTTTTGATGATTAAATTTAATTCTAGGCCTTTGGTTTAGAAAACTGCTTTTAATATCTCTGCTTTAGAATTTGGTCTAGTAGAATATGCTTCTTTCTTTTATTTCTTTATAAGCTTACATCTTTCTCAATCATTCATATATATATGCATATATATATATACACACACACACACACATTTATTTTTTATTCAATTGTTACTTTAGCAGTGTCTGCAATTAAGAACCAGCTCACTAAATGAACTGTAATTATTGCAAATTGTGGTAAGCACCAGTAATTAAAATGTTGCAGTAATGCTAGCCAGCTTTGCTAGATGCCCTTTGAGAGTAGCATAAAATGATATTATGTCTTTAACGGGTATTTGTATTACAGATGAGAAAACCTGGAAATTCAGGCCTTCAGAATCCTTTGGCTGTCTTTAGAGCATAATGTAAAGTGAGGATTAGCAGTTAGCTAGTGAATGCACACTGGGAAGATAGTCAATTTGGTTAATTCCACAGCAATAGTGGCTTTTTCTTTAAAATGTACAATCTTTAGGGCATAAACATACATGGCTTTCCCATGAGGGGAAAATGAACAATAAACTCTAATCTCTTCTTTGTGTTTGCAAGATGCTAATAGTGAGCCTTCTGGGTACAAAAGCAAGACGGAACTCCTTTAATGCGCACCCATCTTTTGAGGATCCTCACCCAGCTGCTACCCCCAGTGAACTCTCCAGCTGTGTAGTCATTTGGCAGAGTGCACTGTTATGCATAACTTAAGCTATTTGTGTGTGACTCCAATACAACTGGTGAATAAAGGCTGTCCACAAGGAAACCCCTTAACTTACTGCGAATGAAAAACAATGGATTCAATGTGGTCATGAAAATCCATCCATTCAATGGATTCAATGGTTGTGTGGTCATGAAAATGACCTAAATTTCAGTTGTAGCATTGACTGAATTCATTTGCTGACATATTTGATTATTTGCTTCTTTTCCACCTTTGCTCAGGATGGTCCAAAAAAATGTCCTCTATTTAACCAAAGGTTGTGAATTAGAGGAAGACAAGACAAAATGTGACACACTGTTTGTGAAAACAGTGCTAATCCACAGTACTACACTTGAAAAGATTTAAGTTCAATAAATCTCCATAAGGGCCTCAGAGAATATAGAGATTTGGAGTTGGGGATAATGTTGTCATGTTACAAAGTGAAAGACATTTGCCAGCCACCTTGTGATCCTGAAAATCATCTGGTGTCCCAAAACATTCCAGTGACAAAATCCAACGCACAAGTCTTCCCATCCTGGCCATGATAGGTTATTGGATATTGGAATAATTCTCCTACCACAAACAATTGTGAATCTAGGGGAAAAGTAAAATCAGCTGATTTTAGACTTTATATAACAGACAGAACAGCAGGTTTGAGAAAAGGCAAACAGGTGGAGTCAGTTTTACACTCACCCCAGCATTCTGCCTGGGGGTGTTTCTCAAATTGCAGCATAGGGAAGTAGAGTCCAAACAGAGAACATTGGTCTCTCTGGGCAGAAAAAAGAGAAACCAGATTTATGGCTGCTGAGGTGACCAGAATTTGAAAAAGTAGGATGTTAGAAAACAGAGAGCAGTTTCAAGAAGAAGCCCCAGACATCCGCATAGTTGTACCCTTCCATCTTTGGCCAACTAATAAGTTGGACATACATAGGTTAAAACTCTATGGGACCTGGGAAACCACAGTTACTGAGGGACTATGAGATGATAGAGATTGTAGAGGGTATTCGGTGCTGGAAGACTTTGGAATCCCAACCAGCCAGAGTGAAAACATCTCTCTGAAAAACCTAGTCATTCAGCTGAAACCACAGCAAGGCCATACCCTAAGAGTAGGACAAGCCTAGCCGTAAAGGAAGGGTTACTCCAGAACATTTTATCAAAGCATAAAACTAAGCCTCAACAAAATCAGATTGCATTACCAGCAAATTAACTGCCTGCTAGAACAAGTCTCAACACTTTTTAAAAGCAGTATAATTTAGACTAATATACTATTCCTAATGCCCAAAATTCAGGGGAAAAAAATTACTGGATATACAAGAAGACTTCCAAAATGTGACACAGAAACAGGAGAATTACAGTGGACAGAAACAAACCCAGGTGTGACATGGGTGTTAGAGTTAGCACGCAGGGACTTTAAAATAGTTGTTGTAAATATATTGATGGGCTTAAATAAAAAGATAATGTGCAAAAAGGTAGAAGTATATTTTCAACAGGGAAATATAAACAAAAAATGGAAATTTTAAAACTGAAAATAAAATAATTTAAATAAACATTCCAAATGCATAAGCTTAATAGCAGATTGGACACTTAAGATCAGTTAATAAAAACTACCCATATTCAAGCACAGAGAGAAAATCATTGACTTGTGGCACAGTATCAAATGGCCTTATATGCATGTGATAATATAGGAGACAGGAAATGGCAAAAGAAATTGATGGAGAAAAAAATATCTCAACAGTGGTGTCCACTTTGTGGTAGGAATTTACTGGGAAAGGACACGAGGGAACTTTTTGGGAAGATGAAAATATCCCTTATTTTGAAAAGAGTCACAGAGTTGTATTTGTCAAAGCTCATTGAGCTACATTCTTATGGTCTATTCCTTGAAATCTGGTTTACCTTTACTCTCAGTGTGACAAATTGTTAGTGTCATCTCTTCTTTCTCTACTTTTTTTATAAACTCTTTCAGTGTTCCTGTTGTTAAACCCACTGTTAAATATTCACGTTTCTAAGTTTCTGTCCTGGGCCGCCTTTTATTTCCACTTCATACATTCTTTTGGGACCTAAGATACGATTAGCACAGTACAAGTGTTCACTGCTTGACAGGTAGATGGACGGATGCATCGTTGGATGGATGGGTGGATGAGTAAGTGGATAACTAGACAAGTAATGAGTCCTCACCTATTTACCTTCATTCACTTTATGTGTCAGGCACTTTTCCAGGTGCTGAAGGCACAGTTGTGAACAAAGCAGAAAAAAAAATTCTTCTGTTTTCTAGTGTTCACATTTTACTTATAGTGAAGTCTTGGTTCAACTTCCAATTTCAGGTTCACATCATTTCCCAAATAGGAGCGCGCTTGCCTCTGATTTGTACCTTGTAACTTCAATGCCAGAGTAAAATTCTTAAGACCTATATCTTATTTGTTACTCCTATATATTTTTTAATATTTAATGTGCGTAAATTTATATGCATTTTGTAATGTTCAACCATATCTGTACCTTAATACCCTACACTCCAGTCATATAAAATTATTTTCTATTTATCTCTTTCACTGTGTATTTTTGCATAAGGGATTCCTTCAGCCTAGAATATCCGTGCTCTTCTCAACCTTCACCTTCAGTGTCTCCTTGTAGAATTCTTATTCATTCTTCAGAGATGCTTAAGAGATCTTTTAACATTTTCTTGACTTCCTAGACAGAGGTAACATTTTCTTTTCAAAGTTTCTTTTTAATACTCCCCTTAATTATTGTGTATAAGTTTATCTGTCAGCTGGGTGTTGGTACAGGTTAATCAGCCATAAATAGCATAAATAGACTATACTGTGGACGTAAAAAAAAAAGGGGTACAGTAGAAGAATTAGAGGTATAATACCAAATAAAGCACTGGTGGTCCAAAAAAGTCTACTTGGGAGAGAGCAGAGGGAAAAGTCAGATGTTCTAATGCAGAAGTGGAACCCAGTGTTCAGGAGTAAAGATGGCCAGCGACATTAGGCAGCTACCGAGTACAACAGACTGGACTCCATCTATACCCAAATCCCAGAGGCACGCATATCTTCTAGGGGCTTCATATAAAAGGGGCTATAAGCTAACAGCTGGCTGATTAAAATTTATGCAAGGATAGCTAATGACCAGGAGCACTGGACATGGGGAACACTTTTGCCCTTAAACGCAAAAGAAACTTAGGACCAATTTTAATGCACATTAGACTAGAATAATACTGTTGCCATTTAACTGGCTATGTGATAAAGGCAGCTGCCATGGGTGAGTTGGAGAGCACAGTCTGATACCTTTTCCAAAAAGGAGTTTGTTATACTACTTGTTAGACGATTTACCTTTCGAGGCATTAAGGTCCTGGGTGGAGGGTATACTAAGTTCTTTCCGCTATTGTGTGTGGCCCATTGTAGGCCCTGAAAGTTCTCTTTTAATAATAAATTAACAGTTTTCAGTGAGTGGAGCAGTATTCACACAAAGCTTTCTTTAGTCCTTAGACATGCATTCTTTGCTTGGGATTGTGATGGTTTTGTTGCCATGAGAACATTTTACCATGAGAACATTGTCAAGACAGTAATCTAAAGATGTTACATCCAAATATCAAGCAAATAGATCAGTTCAAAATCAATTAATACTCTTTATATTATGTAGATAAGTGATACTTCTTTTTCATTTCATAACTGATTATCTTAATATCATTTATAATTATCCTAGTTTATGAAGCTGTTCTCTGCCCTTGGTAAGAATGGATTTCCTAGATATTTCACAGCATTTTGTCCATGTTGTGCTGTGGAACACTGCTTCAAGGAGATGTTAATGGATGCACTACGCGAGGATATAGACTTTAAAAGTACAGCCATCCTGATCTCTGTCTAGAAGATTCACAAAGCACATTAATATGCTAAAGATACCAAGAAGCCCTTGGTGGGGGAGAAGGTGATTTTTTAATACACAAATGCCAAAGAGTTTATGACAAAACACTTTCTTCATGACAAATAAGGAGCATTTGGAGCAGTGCTTCCTGAGTTTAAGAGATTTCCTCTAAAGAATAACAGTTATCGGGGTGCCTGGGTGGCTCAGTTGGTTAAGCAACTGCCGTTGGCTCAGGTCATGATCCTGGAGTCCTGGGATCGAGTCCCGCATCTCCCCCTGCTGAGCGGGGAGCCTGCTTCTCCCTCTGACCTCTCCCATCTCATGTTCTCTCTCTCTCTCAAATAAATAAATAAAATATTAAAAAAAAAAGAATAACAGTTATCTTCTTTAGAAAGACACAGAGCCAAATATAATGAAATTGTGACACCATTTGGAGTCAGAAGTCATAGGCTTCAGTCACCTAAACCAGTTACGAATTCGTCATCCAGGGAAGTTTTTTAACCTCTCTGAAGATTACAAAGACTATCCTGCAGGTATAAGATGCTCAACAAATACTCGTTTCATTTTTCTTATTCTATAAACCCCTCTCACATTCTGATGATCGACCAAGTACCAAACTGTGCACACAGCTGGAGTGGACCATCCTTAAAGAAGGGATGGAGCTCCCTGGTAGCACCTGTGCTTCTAGAGAGCCAGGTGGGGAACAGTGATATTGAGACTAGGCAGGGGGTAGGTGGGGAAGTGGTTAGTCCACCCACACATTCTCACATGTTGCAAAATGCAGCTGGTGATTATTCTCTCAAGAGATGGCTACTAGCATGCATGCCAATGAAAATAAGTCCCCAGGTCTTGTTTGGCACATGTTCCTTAATTACTAACCCCTACTTTAGGGAGATCAACAAGGAAGTTCTCTCTTTTTCTGTGAAACAATCATAAAAGCAGCCCAAAGAGTTAAGGATAATACTTTTCAAATATAATACCTGGAAGTTTCTTTAGGCTATAACTACAACATTATCTGTAAGCTTTTCCTGTATTAAATTATCCAATGCTAGTTACAAATCAAAATGTTGGGCGAGTACTAAAACTTTAAATATGGTTTTCCACAAATTTTAAACAGATGCAGCTTTAACCTAAGAGCCTTTTCTCTCCATTTCCTCATTCTGTTTGTCCTAAGAAATGACTAGCATGGACATTTTGGTGAAAGGGGTGTCCTGACTAAAATGGAGCTTAGTCTTCTGAGATTACCAACCCACTGTACCCTCTATCCCTACCCCATCCCACTTCCATGCCCCATCTTCGGCCCATGGCAAAATGTGAGCAAAAGCACATGCCATGTAGGCTCTGTCTTTTTTAGAAAAAAGTCCCCTTTGTCAATTTTCCTCACACATCAAACATACATTTGCAAGGATGACAGCAAATTGAGCAATAATTTAGGCTAAAAGGTGCAAAAGACTGAAAATTAAATGTTTAAAAAATAAAACCATGTTTTTCTCTTGGAAATTGAGAGCAGTGACATGGGATCCAGAACTTAGATATTTCTAGGGAGTAGTTCTATAGCCAAACCCCATGTCAAATAAATTGTGATTCCAGATGCAAAGGATGCCTGGGTAAGGCACACAGCAAGTTTGGTAAAAGAAAAGACAACCCAGAGCAAAAACTGTTACTCATCCTCTTTCGTTCTTTTCTTTCCTTTTCTATTTTTCCTTCCTTCCTTCCTTCCTTCCTTCCTTCCTTCCTTCCTTCCTTCCTTCCTTCCTTCCTTCCTTCCTTCCTTTTCTTTCTTTTCTTTCTCCTCTCTCTCTCTCCTCTCTTCTCTCTCTCTCTTTTGTAATGAGCATATAAAGTAGTTCCAGATGGTGAGCAAGTGGCCAGACTCAAACAAGTTGCTAAGCTTGCTGGCATAAGAGAACCTGCTTAGTGGTGACACAGAAGTACTGAATCCCCACAGTCCTGCTTCCTGGTGAAAACTGGAGAGAACAAACTAACAATAGAGAAATGAGTACTGTAATTTATCTTGGAGGCCATTTAGGTTGTTTATCCCAAACTACATTTTGATTCCAGTTACAGTTTAATTATGAGTATTTGTTCTCTAACAGAGACTAAACAAAGGGTAACTATTTTCTTTTATCTTTTTCTTTGTTACGAAAATTTCAGTTTCATGTTTGCCTCTCCTCTCTCCTTAAATAGTGTCTCATGCTATGTAAACGCATTCAGCTCAATTTTTTCCCACTCGGTTGAAGTCTCTAAAACTAACAATAAGAGCAGGAGTTTTTACGTATAAGAAATGTGTGACTTAATAATGCCTTATATATTTCTTTGAGCTTTTATTGCATATATCTGATGAATCGCTTCAGTTGTAGAGGAGACACCACCAAGACTCTGGGCATCAAACAACTGACATAAATTTTTACAGTGGAGGAAATTCACTAAGTTTATAAATACCCCTCTCCAGCTATAACTGGGAAGGTGTTTTTCTTTCTGATCATGAAATGGAAAGTTATAAAGTTATAGAAGGAAGGTGGGTTACGCTTATTCTCTTTTGTCTATCTCCCACCATTTCTGTCTCAGGCCGGCAGTGATGGATTTGCTTTGTTTCAGAGCCCATAGTCCACTTGCAAAACATATTCTGTATCTGGTTTTGCAGCTGTTCAAAGGTTAGTTTCAGCACATAATTTTTGTCAAATATACTGCTGAGGAGATTTTTCTTCCATCGAGAACACCCTACACAATGCTTGCTCCTACTTTTTGTCATGGGAAATGACATTTTCCTCTCTATATGCTATAGATGGGCCCCTGTGACTTGCTCAGCCATCTCTAGATTCCGCCAAAATTAGAGCGATGAAGAATGTTTGATAATCACTTCTTTCTTGGTAGAAAAGACACTTCCGGTTTGGGTTGAAACTAGATTCTATACTGCTTTAAAAATTAATTAAATTAAAATTTGAAAAATACATAAAACATTGTATGCAACAATTTAAAAAGAACTTCTTTACTAGAGAGAGCCCATAATTTTGATACTTAATTCACTTTTCCTACCACAAGAGTAATACATTTTGTTTTCATCTATCACTTGCATTATTGATCAGGTTTTTTTTTCTTTTTTTTAACAAACTTTCATTTATCTATTTTTGGGTTTATTATTTTTTTGTGACTGTTCTAAAAAAGCTATTTCCACTACCATCTGTGTTTTGCATAGTCTTGCTTTTTATCTTGTCATGAAAAGTTTTCATATTTCGGTTCACGTTAACTAGGATCTCATGTGGTTTCAACATAGTTGCTACACATTTAGCGAATGAGAAAGAAATGGGTAGTTTATCAGTAATAATCTGCATTTCATTCTCTAGGTCACAGTAAAGATATACATGGTATTAAGTTGGTTTTCTTTTTCAAAAGTTCATCTACGGTCTTTGAACAATGAGTGGTACATACTCCTTGCTCAGTTCAGATGATGCAGAACTGAGGCAAACTCATCAGCTCCTCTGCCATAGCTCACACACTTAACATGACACCACAGGTTATCAGGTAGGGGATTGAGGGCATTCACTTTGGATTTGCAAGTCTCTCTGTATTATGTACTTACAACCTGTCAGATGTTCAAGTCACTTAAATTTCTGAATCTCACTTTTCCAACGCTAAAATAGATATAATATTTATCTTGTAGGTTTGTCATGAGGATTATAAAATATAAATGTACAAACGTGTATAATTTATCAAATATACTCAGAAAACATGAAGCATAATTATGCTTATGAATATTATTTCCATGCAATAATTTGACCCAGAAATTAAAACATATCCGATTAATTTGAATATTTGAAAAATCATTTCTAATGAAATGGACTTGTAATTTACCAAAAGGTGTTTTTCTGCCAAGAAAGTGAATATCATATTCTAGGAAATAACTTCTTGCAAACTATTTTTAAAGGAAGGTTTTTTTCCTCCATTGTGACAGGTATAAAATTTTAATATAACCATTAGAAGAAAGAGCTCTCTGGGGTGCCTGGATGGCTCAGTCAGTTGAGGGTCAAACTCTTGATTTTGACTCAGGTCATGATCTCAGGGTTGTGAGAGTGAACCACAGGTCCCAGCGTGGATTCTGCTTAAGATTCTCCCTCTCCCTGTAACCCTCTCCCCCTCCACTTCCCTCCCCCACTTGTATGTGCGCTCACTCTCTCTAGGAAGGAAGGAAGGGAGAGAGGAAGAGTTTTCTTATGATTTCTCAATTTGAAAAATTTAAAGCAGCATTGGACAGATCTTTAAAAGGGAGTGACTTTTATGGATATCCGAGGGCTCCTGTATGCACATTTCAGATTTCACTGATCACATGAAAACAAGTTGATTCCTTCTGAAAGGTAATGTAAATTTTAATTTGAAATATAACTGTATTTTCTATCAAGAAAATTCAGGACAAAAACAAGAGTAAGAGTACAGTATAAGAAAAGTAAACAATAGATAAAGAATAATTTACTGAAATTTATTTATTTATTTCTTAATAAATTACTCTGTATTTACTTGGTGTAGGCGCATGCCACCCACACGATCATGAGCTCATATACTACATGCAGAACTCTGCTATTTGGCTTGCAGTGAGGGACTCACCAGGGCACCTTCAATGATTCACCAGGAAGGTCCCCACTCTTACAGTCAGTAAGTTAATACAGAAGGTCAAAATGTAGATACAGCATTGGAGAGACAATCTTAAAATATGATTATAATACAACTTTGCTGGAAATCCATTTTTGGAGGTAAGAGTTCATCATCTGGGGACGCCTGGGTGGCTCAGTTGGTTAAGCAGCTGCCTTCGGCTCGGGTCGTGATCCTGGGGTGCTGGGATCGAGTCCCTCATTGGGCTCCTTGCTCAGCGGGGAGCCTGCTTCTCCCTCTGCCTCTGCCTGCCACTCTGCCTGCTTGTGCTCTCTCTCTCTGACAAAAAAATAAATAAAATCTTTTAAAAAAAAAGACTTCATCGTCTGGACTATATGGTTCAAAAACTGAGTATTTGGGGACTCCAGTTGCAACAGACATTTATCAAGTAGCAGCCAGGAACTAGGAAAGGAACTGGGGAAGCAACAATAAGTAGAAGACAGATTTCTTTCCTTAAGGATATTACTGTGTCTGGAGGCAGACACATAACAAATATTTGGAACATGCTAATTGATACTAGAGAAAATGTGAATGGCTTATGAAGACACAGTGAAGAATATGCATCCTAGATCCTCCTAAACTAGTCTGTGAGAAAATTTTTGGAGAAGGTGATACTGTCAGAAGGGGTGCATGGGTGGTGAAGAGACAAGGCCACAGCTTGATAACCAAAGGATAATATGCTTCAGTCATGAGCTCCCTTTAGTTTCTATGAGACACAGGAATCAAGCAACATTGACTTGAACAGGGTAGGTAATCAAAAGAGCCTTGGATAAAATGGAAAGGAAAATCTCAAATGGAAGCTAGCTTACCTTTTGTTTTCCATATAGTGCTTTTGCTGCTATTCTGTGACTGGTTTAAAACACATTTTATTTATTTATTTATTTGGTTGGTTTTTTGAGATAGAACACACATGTGCAAGTTGAGAGGGGGCAGGGGGCAGAAGGAGAGGGAGAGAGAGAACCTTAAGCAGGATCCATACCCAGCATGGATCCCACCATGCGACTCAAGGTCAGGACCCTGAGATCACAAACTAAATGTCAGAACCCTGAGCCAAAATAAAGAGTCCGACACTTGACCATTGATCCACCCAGGCACCCCCTGAAAACAGATTTTTAAAGCATTGTCTCTGTTCATTTTCTCTTGGTTTATTCTTCACTTTGAGAGCTACTGAGAAGAATTCATATGTTTTTGCTACTTCTAATTTCTTACCTCAGTTTAATATATATAGAAACTCTCTTTTTAAATGTAATGAATGAAATTATATTTCTCATTTATAAATGAAAATATTCCTGATGGACTTCAAATATTTTAAAATCTATCTCAGTGGGGAGGCATCTGAAAGATATTCTTACCCTCCGAAAGCACTATAATGGTAGTCATTTGGCTACATGCAGGATTCATTTTATATTGCTAAGCCCTTGCAGCCTCCTCAACTTGTCAACAGGAAGTGGGAGTTCCTTGACCACAAAACCTTTGGAATTATTAGTATTCTGAGACTACATTGAATGGGATTTCCTAATGTATCTTCTCAGATTTTGGCAACTGGGGCGGTGACCAGAGAATTCTCGATGCTGAGCCCCCAGGTCTGGATCATGTTTCCTTTTCATTACACTGTGGTCTGATGTTGGTAGTTTTTAATTTCCAAAACAAGAACATCTGTTTAAAACATTTTTTTAAACAACTGATAGGAATTTCTCATTTACTATTGGGGTGAGCTTTGTTGATGAGATAAATTTCTGTCATTCTTTGGCTCATACTAATTTCTTCTTAATATTTGCTTAAGGTAGTCAGAGTTGTGGGCGCCTGGGTGGCTCAGTTGGTTAAGCAACTGCCTTCGGTTCAGGTCATGGTCCCAGAGTCCTGGGATCGAGTCCCACATGGGGCTCCCAGCTCCATGGGGAGTCCGCTTCTTACTCTGACCTCCCTTCTCATGCTCTCTCTCACTCTCTCTCTTTCCTAATAAATAAATAAAATCTGAAAAAAAAAGTATTAAAAAAAAAAAAGGTAGTCAGAGTTGTATCTCAAGGTAAGGTAGAAATTTGTATCTCAACAAATAGACTAATTATAAACAGCTAAGTAGGTACATAACAATTTTATCAGTTTGGGTCCCCTAGAAGCAGATAGGAAGACAGAATAAGAACTGCAAGTGATTTTTGAGAGCAGTTCCTGTGACAGATGAAGGAGAGCGTGAGCAGGAAGACAGGGAAGGCTTTCAGACTGTGACACAAGTTTGATACCCATGAAAGAAGAGGGGAAAGAAATAAAGAGGCTGGAGTAAAGAGAGTTTCAGATACCATGTAGCTCTTGGAAAGTCTTAACCAGGCCAATGTGTAGTCCCAGAGCAAAAATGAACCATTGGTGTGGGCTGCATTTGGCAAACAAGGCTGGAATCATTTCCCTACTCAGAGACTGACAGAAGTTCATCTAGAATACAACCTCAGCAAAGCTAAAGTGGAAGCTAATTATGTGTTCTCTCATAAGATAGATCCTGAACAGTGTACCTCTGTGGCTGCCACCCTGGTCTTTCTCAATATTTTGCATCCTATCATGGAAATCTCACTTACCAGAAAAAAATACATAGGCAGGATTTCAAAAACCATTAGAGTATAATAAATTATAGCAGTACTTTTAGTTATTTTGACAAAATAAAGTTTATTGAAAAAAATGAATGTCAAAATCCTACTTGAAGAAAATCCTGCTGTAAGGGTTCATTATTTAAAATTGGTATTTTTGACCTTAAAATGTCTTAGAGCCACTTAATTATTTTAACACTGATAAAAATTTGCAAAGAAAATTAACATTTTTTTGAAAAATATTTAGCATTTTATTTCATCACTGTATATTAGAAAAGAGACTAATTATCCTATTTGGGACAACATGGATTGACCATGAAGGCATTATGTTAAGCGAAATAAATCAAGGAGAGAAAGACCAATGCTATGCCATTTCACATATATACAGAATCTAAACAAAACAAACAAAAAAATGAACTCACGGAGACAGAGAACAGATTGGTTGATGTCAAAGGTGGGAGGTGGGAGATAGGTGAAAAGGGAGCTGTCAAAGGTACGAACTTTCAGTAATAAATACATAAGTTATGAGGACATAATTTACAGCATGGTGACTATAGTTAATAATAGAGTATTAGGGGTGCCTGGGTGGCTCAGTGGGTTAAAGCCTCTGCCTTTGGCTCAGGTCATGATCTCCGGGTCCTGGGATCAAGCCCCACATCAGGCTCTCTGCTCAGCGGGGAGCCTGTTTCCCCCTCTCTCTCTCTGCCTGCCTTTCTGCCTACTTGTGATCTCTCTCTCTGTCAAATAAAAAAAAATTTTTTAAAAAAATTTAAAAAAATAAATAATATAGTATTATGTATTTAAAAGTTGCCAAGAGAGATCTTAGAAGTTCTATCATAAGAATAAAAATTATAACTGTGTGGTAATTAATGTTAACTAGATTTATTGTGGTGATTTTCTCACAATATATACAAATATTGAATCATTACGTTATATACCTGAAACTACTATAATGTTATATATATATATCTATCAATATATATATATTTATCAATTATATCTCAATGAAAAAGAAGAATAAGAGTATTCTCTTATTCTTAGAGTATAAGAGAGTAAGAGTATTCTTACTATGAAAAAATTATGAAAAAAACAACATTGAATAATTTGTGTTAAATAGTATGGGAATTATATAAAGGTAAACTAAACTTGGAGTTTTTTGTCCCTGGAGTTTTCAGCTTTACCTAGTGGTACTAGAATATCTTGAAACAGAGGAAAAAAGAAAAACACATGACCCATCATATACAAAGTATATAACAAAACATGTTTTAGAAAAACATTTAATGACAAGAGAAAATAGACAAGACTATTATTAAGAGGAATAAAATAATTAAAAGCAGTTTGAAAATGTCCCCTTTTTGCCAAATTTATATACTACTGTTTTAACAATACTTATTTCTAGGGTTTTAGGATTATATATGTTTGCTTAGGTTTTCTGTTTATAAGTGTTCTAAAATAAAAATGTATTACTCTTATAATTCTGAACAGCTGTAAATTTTTAGAGTGATAATTACTAGCTAGCAAGTTTACACACACACAAATGCATGCACAATCACTAATACAACACATCAGCAACAATGAAGAGGTAGAAAATAATTGACTTGTTTTTATATTGAAGTATAATTAACAAGTGTTATATTTGTTTCAGATGTACAATGATTCAGTAATTTCATGCATTACTCAGTGCTCATCAAGAAGAGTGTACTCTTAATATGCTTTATCTCTTTCACCCGTCTCCCCATCTCCCTCCCTTCTGGCAATAATCACTTTGTTCTCTGTCTTCAAGAGTCTGTAGTTTATTTGTCTCTTTTTTCCTTTATTCAGTTTTTTTCTTAAATTTCATATATGGGGAAGTCATATAATATTTGTCTTTCTCTGTCTGACTTGTTTCATTTAGCATCATCCCTCTAGGTCTACCCTTGTTGCAAATGTCAAGATCTCATTCTTTTTTATGGCTGAGTAATATTCCATTGTATGTATCTGTGTGTGTGTGTGTGTGTGTGTGTGTGTGTGTGTGTGTGTGTGTGTTCTTCTTTATCCATTAATCTATGGATGTACAAGTGGATTTCTTCCAGATTTTGGCTATTGTAAGTAATGCTGCAATAAATATTGGGGGTTCATATATCTTTTCAAATTAGTATTTTCATTTTTATTTGGGTAAATACCCAGTAGAGGAATTAATGGATCATAAGGTAATTCTATTTTTAGTTTTTTGAGGAACCTTCATAATGTTTTCCACAGTGGCTGCATCAATTTGCATTCATACCAATGGTGCTCAAGAGTTCTTTTTTCTCCACATCCTCACCAACACTTGTTATTTCTTGTCTCTTTGGTTCTAGCCATTCTGACAAGTGTGATATTTCACTATGGTTTTGATTTGCATTTCCCTGTTGATGAGTGATGTTGAGCATCTTTTCATATATCTGTTGGCTATTTGTATGTCTTCTTTGGAAATAAGTCTATTTGGGTCCTCTGCCCATTTGTAATCAGATTATTTGGGGGGGGAGGTTTGGTCCTGAGTTGTATAAGTTCTTTATACTTTTGGGCTTTTAAGCCCTTATTGGATATATCATTTGCAAATATCTTCTCCCATTCAGTAGATTGCTTGTTTGTTTGTTTGTTTGTTTGTTGATGATTTCCTTAGCTGTGAAAAGTTTTTTTTTTTATTTTGATGTGCTCCCCTTAGTTTAATTTTGCTTTTGTTTCCTTTGACTGAGAAAACATTTCTAGAAACATTGCTGTAGATGATGCTAAAGAAATTAGTGCCTATGTTTTCTTTCAGGAGTTTTATGGTTTCAGGTCTTACTTTAGTTCTTTAGTTTATTTCGAGTTTCTTTTTGTATATGGTGTAAGGATGCGGTCCAGTTTCAAGCAAGAGAAAACCCACAAGGCTATCAGCTGATTTTTCAGCAGTAACTTTCATTCCAGAAGGGAGTGGCATGATATATTCAAAGTGCTGAATGGAAAAAACCTGCAACCGATACTCTACCTGGCAAGGTTATCATTCAGAACATAAGGAAAGATAGTTTCCTGGACAAACTAAAGTTAAAGGAGTTCATCACCACTAAATCAGCCTTATAAGACTTGTTAAAGGTAATGCTTTGAGTGGAAAGGAAACATCATAATCATGAATAAGAAAACTATGAAAGGAAAAACTTTCATAGGTAAATTCAAATATGTAATAAATAGTAGATAAATCACTTGTAAAACCAGTATGGAGGTTAAAGGGAAAAAAAAAACAGTAAAATCAATTATATCTACAAAAAAATGAGTCAAAGCATTCACAAAATAAAAGAATGTAAAGTATAATGTACATAAAACATGAAGGGAATAAAAATTCCCCTAGTGCTCTTAGAATGTAACTTCAGCAACCATCAGCTTTAATATAGACTGCTATATGTATAAGATGTTCTATATGAACCTAATTGTAACCACAGGAGAAGAAGAAAGGAACAGAGAACTACAAAACAACCACAAAACAACAAAATGGCAATAAATACAAACCTATCAATGATTACATATATGTACGTATACATTAATATAAATGGACTAAGCCTCCAACAGAAGACAGAGTGAATGGATAAAAAAGCAAGACCCATCCATATGCTGCCTATAGGAGACTCATTTCAGACCAAAAGACACATGCAGATCAAAAGTGAAGGGACAGAAAAACATCTACCATGAAAATGGCATCAAAAAGAAAGAATTGGGGTAGCAGTACTTATATCGGACGAAATAAACTTTCAAACAAAGACTGTAACAAAAAATAAAGGAGGACACTATATAATGATACAGGGAAAATCTAGTAAGAGGATATAACAATTATGTGTCCAACATGTGACACCTAAATACATAAAGCAACTATTAACATATATAAAGGAAGAAATTGACAATAATATAATAATAGTGGAGGACTTTAACACTTCAGTGGATAGATCATCCAGATGGAAAAGCAACAAGTAAACAGTAGCTGTGAGACACATTAGACTAGATGGACCTAACAAATAAATTCAGAGAATTCCATTCAAAAATAGCAAATTACAAATTCTTTTCAAGTGCACATTGAATATTCTCCAGAATAGATCATGTTAGGCCACAAGTTAAATCTCAATCAATTCAAAAAGACTGAAATCTTATCATGCATCTTTTTGACCATAAAGGTATGAAAGTCTATAGAAATCGATCATAAGAAAAAAATCTGGAAAGAACAATAATACACTACTAAACAATGAATGGGTCAACCAGAAATCAAAGAAAAAATAAAAATACATGGAGACAAATGAAAACACAATGGTCTAAAATCTTTGGGATGCAGCAAAAGCTGTTCTAAGAGAAGTATATGCAATACAGGTTTACCTCAGGAAAGAAGAAAAATCTCAAACAGCCTTATGCCTAAAAGAACTAGAAAAAGGAAGGACAAACAAAGCCTAAGTCAGAAGGAAATAATAAAGATTAGAGCAGAAATAAATGAAATAGAGAACAAACAATAGAAAAGATAGATGAAACCAAGAGCTCGTTGTTCGAAAAGACAACAGAATTGATACACCTTTAGCCAGACTCATAAAAAATAAAAGGACTTGAATAAGTAAAACCAGGAATGAAAGAGAAATAGCAAGTGACACCACAGAAATACAAAGGATTATAGGAAAATATTATAAAAATAATATGTCAACAAATTGAACAACCTAGAAGAAATGGATATATTCCTAGAAATATATAACCTTCCAAAACTGAATCAGGAATCAATAGAAAATTTGAATCAGATTAATTACTACCAATGCAACTGACTCAATAACCAAAAATCTCACAAAATCCCAGGACCAAATACTATCAAATATTTAAATAAGAGTCAATACGTATTCTTCTCACACTATTCCAAAAAAAAAGGAAGAAATTCCTCCAGATTTATTGTACAAGGTCAGCATTAACCTGAAACCAAAACCAGCTAAAGACACAACAAAAAGGAAAACTACAAGCCAATATCTCTGATGAAGAGATGCAAAAATCCTCAACAAAATACAGACAACCCTAAAGACTCTTCCAAGAAAACTACTAGAACTAATAAGTGAATTTAGTAAAGTCACAGTTGAAAAAATCATATATGGAAATCTGTTGCATTTCTGTACACTACTAATGAAATAGCAGAGAAATTAAGAGAACAATCCCATTTATAACTCCACCAAAAAGAACAAAATTCTCAGGAATGAACTTAACCCAACAGGCAAAAGACCTATACTCTGAAAACTGTAAAACACTGATGAAAGAGATTGAAGATGACACAAACAAATGAAAAGATATTCCATGCTCATGGATTGGGAGAACCAAAATTGCTAACATGTCCATACTACCCAAAGCAACCTACAGATTTAATAAAATGTCCATACTACCCAAAGCAATCCAAAGATTTAATACAATCCTTTTCCAGAAACCAATAGTTTTCATAGAACTAGAGCAAAAAAAATCCTAAAATTTGTATGGACCACAAATGTCCCCAAACAACCAAAGCAATCTTTAGAAGAACAAAGAGATCTCACAATCTCAGATTTCAAGATATACTACAAACCTGTTGTCATCAAAACAGTGTGGTACTGGTACAAAAATACAAACGTAGAACACTATACCAGAATAGAGAGCGCAGAAATAAACCCATGCTTCCCTGGTCTATTCATCTTTTTTTTTTT
The DNA here is from genome assembly GCA_028533885.1 of Nasua narica. NCBI lineage: Eukaryota > Metazoa > Chordata > Mammalia > Carnivora > Procyonidae > Nasua > Nasua narica. Next base: position 60,498,631 of record CM052809.1, on the reverse strand, counting down.
TCATTTTCTTCTATATGATTTTTGTGTTTTTACATTTTTCACTTTTATTTTTTTTATTAACATATAATGTATTATTTACCCCAGGGTACATGTCTGTGAATCATCAGGCTTACACACTTCACAGCACTTACCATAGCAATAGCCTCCCCAATGTCCATAATCCAGCCACCCTATCCCTACACCTCCTCCCCCTTAGCCACCCTTAGTTTGTTTTGAGAGTTTAGGAGTCTCTTATGGTTTGTCTCCTTCCTAATCCCATCTTGTTTCATTTCCCTCCCAGACCCCCCACAACCATCCACCCTGCCTCTCAAATTCCTAATAACAGAGAGATCATATAATAATTGTCTTTCTCTGATTGACTTATTTCGCTTAGCATAATACCCTCTCATTCCATCCATGGCGTTGTAAACGGCAAGATTTCATTTCTCTTGATGGCTGCATAGTATTCCATTGTGTATGTGTATATATATATATATATATACCACATGTTCTTTATCCATTCATCTGTTGATGGACATCTAGGTTCTTTCCATAGTTTGTGGACATTGCTGCTATAAACATTCGGGTGCACGTGCCCCTTCGGATCACTACATTCGTATCTTTAGGATAAATACCTAGTAGTGCGATTGCTGGGTTCCAGGGTAGCTCTGTTTTCAACTTTTTGAGGAACCTCCATACTGTTTTCCAGAGTGGCTGTACCAGCTTGCATTCCCACCAACGGTGTAGGATGATTCCCCTTTCTCCACATCCTCGCCAACACCTGTCATTTCCTGACTTGTTAATTTTAGCCATTCTGACTGGGGCGAGGTGGTGTTTCACTGTAGTTTTGATTTGTATTTCTCCAATGCCAAGTAATGTTGAGCACTTTTTCATGTGTCTGTTGGCCGTTTGGATGTCCTCTTTGCAGAAATCTCTGTTCATATCTTCTGCCCATTTCATGATTTGATTATTTGTTCTTTGGGTGTTGAGTTTGAGAAGTTCTTTATAGGTTTTGGATGCTAGCCCTTTTTCTGATAGATCATTTGTGAATATCTTCTCCCATTCTATCAGTTGTCTTTTGGTTTTGTTGACTGTTTTATTTGCTGTATAAAAGCTTTTGATTTTTTTCCTCCCCAAATGTTTATTTTATTTTTTCAGTGTTACAAGATTGATTGTTCATGCACCACACCCAGTGCTCCATGCAATACGTGCCCTTCTCAATACCCACCACCAGGGTTG
>CM052809.1:60463577-60496913 GCA_028533885.1 Nasua narica | reverse complement strand
CATGAATTGTTTAAGTTCTTCTTTGATTTCCTGGTTGATCCCAGCATTCTTGAGCATGTTGGTCTTTAGCCTCCAAGTGTTTGAATTCCTTCCAAACTTTTTCTTGTGGTTGAGTTCCAGTTTTAAAGCATTGTGGTCTGAGAAAATGCAGGGAATCATCTCAGTCTTTTGGTATCAGTTGAGACCTGATTTGTGGCCCAGTATGTGGTCTATTCTGGAGGAAGTTCCATGTGCGCTCGAGAAGAATGAGTTTTCTGTTGTTTTAGGGTGGAATGTTCTGTATATATCTATGAGGTCCATGTGATCCAATGTGTCATTCAAAGCTCTTGTTTCTTTACTGATTTTTTGTTAAGATGATCTGTCAGTTACTGAGAGTGGCATGTTAAGATCTCCTACTATTAATGTATTCATGTCAATATGACTCTTTACTTTGATTAACAGTTGGCTTATGTAGTTCGCTGCTTCGATATTGGGGGCATAAATGTTTACAATTGTTAGATCTTCTTGGAGGATAGACCCTTTAAGAATGATGTAGTGTCCTTCTGTATCTCTGACTACACTCTTTAGCTTAAAATCTAATTTATCTGATATGAGAATTGCTACCCCAGCTTTCTTTTGAGGTCCGTCGGCATGAAAGATAGTTCTCCATCCTTTCACTTTCAGTCTGGATGTATCTTTTGGTTCCAAATGTGTCTCTCGTAGACAGCATATGGATGAGTCCTGTTATTTTATCCATTCTGCAACCCTGTGCTGTTTTATGGGAGCATTTAGGCTATTCACGTTGAGTGATTATTGAAAGATAAGTGTTTATTGACATCATGTTGCCTGTGAAGTCCTTGTTTCTATAGATGGAAAATTTCTGTTCTAAGTCACTCATGTGTTCTTTCTACTTTTATAGAACCCGCTTTAATATTTCCCAGAATGCTGGCTTGGTGGTCACATACTCTTTTAATCCTTGCTGGTCTTGGAAGCTCTTTATCTCTCCATTCATTTTGAATGACAGCCTTGCTGGATAAAGTATTCTTGGCTGCATGTTCTTATCATTTAGTGCCCTGAATATATCATGCCAGCCCTTTCTGGCTTGCCAGGTTTCTGTGGACAGGTCTGACGTCATTCTGATGGGCTTTCCTCCATATGTAAGGAATCTCTTACCCCTAGCTGCCCTCAGGACCTCTTGTCTAAAATTATAATTTGCAAATTTTACAGTGATGTGTCTCCCTGATTTTCTAGACTCGTTGATCTTGGCTGGTGTTCTTTCTGCCTCTAGGACATGAACACTTGTTCCATTCCCCAGATTGGGGAAATTCTCATGCGGAATATGGTCGGCTATATCTTCTAGTCTTCTGTCTATGATTCCAATGATATGATTCTGACGTTGCAGCGTTTCATGGCGTCATTTATTTCCCTAAGTCTGTTCTCATGATTCCTGAGCAGTTTGTTCCAGCTCTCCTCCTGCCCTTTCATCTGAACCATTCTATCCTCTAGATCAATAATTCTATCCTCTGTCTCCATAAGTCCAGCTGTTAGACTATTTAGATTGGATTGGATCTTATTAATAGTACTTCTTACATCTGCTATGCTGGATCTCTATTCTCCCTTAGAGATTCTATAATGTTTTTCTCCATCCTAGCCATTGCCTGGATAATTGTCACCCTGAATTCCCTTTCTGACATACTGTTTATGTCCATGTCCAATAGTTCTGAGGGAGAGGGTTTTTCTTCTGTTGGGTGTTCCTCCTCCTAGTCATTTTGATGAGAAGTGGATGAGAGGATGTATAGCTGGATATATCGCCCCCGATCCAGGCAGGGTGCACCCTGGAGGGTTTTGGAGCAATTGGGATTCACCACCGAAAAGAAAGAATAAGGATTAAAAAAAGAAGGAGAAAAAGAGGAAATCCCAGCCAGAATGGGTCCCAAAAATAAGATTTACAAGGTATGTAAACAAACACGAACAAACATATAGACCAATACAAATAAATGACAAGAAGTAAAAGAACCTAGCAGAATGAACCCCAAGAATAAGATTTATATAATACCAGAACAAAAGCAAATACGTAGAAACACTGACAGAGGGATAAGATGAGAGGGTGGTTATAACTCCTCGCAGGCGAGGAAGGTTATTTCAGGTCCTCTTGGGTTTATAGTTGTATTAAACCTCTTGTTGTAATGTTAAGTAGTTAAAAAAAAATAAATGTGAAAGCAAGTGAATAATAAAAAAAGGAGAGAGAGAGAATAAGAAAGAGAAAAAAAAACTTGTATCTATGAAATATACAGGATTGAGGGTATTACCAGGAGCTTAATATATTGATTTCCCCTGGTGTTGGGGTTTAAAATTTTATGGGGATGCTGTGTTTATAGTTCTTTAGTTTTTTGGCTGGTCTTCTGGGGGAGGGGCCTGCTGCGTTCTTCTCCAGTCAGTCTTGCTTGGGTTGAGTCACCCTGCCCCCCAGTCAAGGGGCTGAGCTCTGTGGAAACCGGTTTCTCAGTCTTTCGCTCTCTGAAGGTTTTTGGCCTTTTGTAGCTTTTTACCTTTTCAGAGAGTCCAAGCAAGGAATCTGCCCAGAAGCACTCAGACCTCTGTGTCACAGGAAGCCCGAGTTTCTGCTCCCCTCTGTGTGGTTCAGAACACACACTCCCCTCCGCGAAATTTCTGCTCACAGAGCAGCCTGTCCGAGGTGGCGTGCAACCCTAGCCACCTTTCTGCAGCTCTGCAAGTGTGGACCCGGGAGGCCTGCAGCGAGCCGCGAAAGTCGCCACCCTAGCCGCCTTTCTGTGGCTCCACGAGACGGGACCGGGGTGGTTAGGCCACTTGCCCGCGTTCTCTCTGGGGCCGGCAGGGATCACTGCGGCGGGCCGCGAATGTTGAGGTCGCGGGCGCACACAGAGAGAAGCTGTGGCTCATGGACCACAGCAGACTCTCTAAAGGCGCTTGCAGGCGCTTGCAGGTGCGCGCCTGGCCCACAGATTTTTGCAGAGAGCAGAAAGCTGCAGGTTCAGGAAACGTGGACTGAATCCCCCCACCAGTCTCACTTTGGGGTGCTCCTTCCTGGGAGCATGGGTCCAGGCCAGTGCCCACGACCACCCCCTTCCACTAGTTACTCCTCAGAACCTTTTGCTCTTTTTAAGTGTTTTTAACGGACTTTATGTTAATGCTGGTTCCCGCCACCGGGCAGTTTCCTTTGGGGTATTACTGTCCTTGGATTGCTTCTTGTGGCTCCCTCCCCCTTTTGTTTATCCTCTGATATCAGTTCGAGTGTTCCCACTTTGCTTTTACCTCTCCACTGCTGTCTTTTGCTCTTGGAGAGATCCAGAGGTGAGAAATCTTGCTCCTCAAGGTGATTTCATGGGTGTTCAGCGTGTTCTGGTAGATATCCAGCTCACTTTTGGGGACTGGTTGCAACAGGATCTCCTACTTCTCCGCCATCTTGCCCCCCTCAAAGCTTTTGATCTTGATGAAGTCCCAATAGTTCATTTTTGCCCTTGATTCCCTTACCTTTGGCGATGTTTCTAGGAAGAAGTTGCTGCAGCTGAGGTCAAAGAGGTTGCTGCTGGTGTTCTCCTCAAGGATTTTGATGGATTCCTGTTTCACATTGAGGTCTTTGATCCATTTTGAGTCTATTTTTGTGTGCGGTGTAAGGAAATGGTCCAGTTTCATTCTTCTGCATGTGGCTGTCCAATTTTCCCAACACCATTTCTTGAAGAGACTGTCTTTTTTCCATTTGACATTCGTTCCTGCTTTGTTGAAGATTAGTTGACCATAGAGTTGGGGGTCCATTTCTGGGCTCTCTCTTCTGTTCCATTGATCTCTGTGTCTATTTTTGTGCCAGTACCACACTGTCGTGATGATTACAGCTTCGTAATAGAGCTTGAAGTCTGGAATTGTGATGCCGCCAACCTTGGTTTTCTTTTTCAACATTCCTCTAGCGCTTTGCGGTCTTTTCTGAATCCCTGTAAATTTTAGGATTATTTTTTCCATTTCTCTGAAAATAGTTGGTGGTATTTTGATAGGGATGGCATTAAATGTGTAGATAGCTTTAGGTAGCAAAGACATTCTCACAATATTTGTTCTTCCAATCTATGAGCATGGAACATTATTCCATTTCTTTGTGTCTTCCTCAATTTCTTTCATGAGCACATTATAGTTTTCTGAGTACAGATTCTTTGCCTCTTTGGTTAGGTTTATTCCTAGGTATCTTATGGTTTTGGGTGCAGTTGTAAACGGGATCAACTCCCTAATTTCTCTTTCTTCTGTCTTGCTGTTGGTGTATAGAAATGCAACTGATTTATGGGCATTGATTTTTATATCCTGCCACTTTACTGAATTCCTGTATGAGTTCTAGCAGTCTTGGAGTGGAGTCTTTTGGGTTTTCCACATAAAGTATCATATCATCTGCAAAGAATGAGAGTTTGACTTCTTTTTTCCCAATTTGGATGCCTTTTATTTTTTTGTTGTTGTCTGATGGCTGAGACTAGGACTTCTAGTACTATGTTAAATAGCAGTGGAGATAGTGGGCATCCCTGCCGTGTTCCTGATTGAGAATGATATTCGCTGTGGGTTTTTCATAGATGGCTTTGATGATGTTGAGGAATGTACCCTTTATGCATATACTGTGAAGAGTTTTGATCAAGAAAGGATACTGTACTTTGTCAAATGCTTTTTCAGCATCAATTGAGAGTATCATAGGGTTCTTGTTCTTTCTTTTATTAATGTATTGTATCACATTGATTGACTTGCAGATGTTGAATCAACCTTTCAGCCCAGGAATAAATCCCACTTGGTCGTGGTGAATAATCCTTTTAATGTACTGTTGGATCCTATTGGCTAGTGTTTTGGTGAGAATTTTTGCATCCATGTTCATCAAGGATGTTGGTCTGTAATTCTTCTTTTCGATGGGGTCTTTGTCTGGTTTTGAGATCAAGGTAATGCTGGCCTCATAAAATGAGTTTGTAAGTTTCCCTTCCATTCTATTTTTTGGAACAATTTCAGGAAAATTGATATTAATTCTTCTTTAAATGTTTGGTAAAATTCCCCGGGGAAGCCATAAGGCCCTAAGCTCTGGTTTGTTGGGAGATTTTTGATGACTGCTTCAATCTCCTTACTGGCTATGGGTCTGTTCAGGTTTTCTATTTCTTCCTGGTTCAGTTTTGGTAGTTTATGTGTCTCTAGGAATGCATCCATTTCTTCCGGATTGCCTACTTTGCTGGCATATAGTTCCTCATAATATGTTCTTATAATTGTTTGTATTTCTTTGGTGTTGGTTGTGATCTCTCCTCTTTCATTCATGATTTTATTAATTTGGGTCCTTTCTCTTTTCTTTTTGATAAGTCTGGCCAGGGGTTTATCAATTTTATTAATTCTTTCAAAGAACCAGCTCCTAGTTTCATTGGTATGTTCTACTGTTCTTTTGGTTTCTATTTCATTGATTTCTTCTCTGATCATTATTATTTCTCCTCCTGCTGGGTTTAGGCTTTCTTGGCTGTTCTTTCTCCAGCTCCTTTAGGTACAGGGTTAGGTTGTGTATTTGAGGTCTTTCTTGTTTCTTGAGAAAGGCTTGTATTGCTATATACTCTCCTCTTAAGACCACCTTTGCTGTGTCCCAAAGATTTTGAACAGTTGTGTTTTCATTTTCATTTGTTTCTATGAATTTTTTTTAATTCTTCTTTAATTTTCTGGTTAACGGATTCATTCTTTAGTTGGATGCTCCTTACTTCCATGTATTTGTGTTCTTTCCAAATTTCCTCTTGTGATTGTCTAATTTCATGGCATTGTGGTCTGAAATTATGCAGAGAATAATCCCAGCATTTTGGTACTGATTGAGACCTCATTTGTGACCCAGGATGTGATCTATTCTGGAGAATGTTCCATGTGCACTAGAGAAGAATGTATATTCTGTTGCTTTGGGATGAAATGTTCTAAATATATCTGTGATGTCCATCTGGTCCAGTGTGTCACTTAGATCCTTTATTTCCTTGTTGATCTTTTGCTTAGATGATTTGTCCATTTCTGTAAGGGGGGTATTAAAGTCCCCTACATTATTGTATTCTTATTGATGTGTTTCTTTGATTTCATTATTGATTGGTTTATATAATTGCCTGCTCCCATATTAGGGCCATAGATATTTACAATTGTTAGATCTTCTTGTTGGACGGTCCCTTTAAGTATGATATAGTGTCCTTCCTCATCTCTTATTATAGTCTTTGGCTTAAAATCTAATTTATCCGATATGAGGATTGCCACCCCATCTTTCTTTTGACGTCCATTAGCATGGTAAATTATTTTCCATCCCCTCACTTTAAATCTGGAGGTGTTTTTGGGTCTAAAATGAGTTTCTTGTAGCCAGCATATTGATGAGTCTTGTTTTTTTTATCCATTCTGATACTCTTTGTCTTTTGATTTGGGCATTTAGCCCATTTACATTCAGGGTAACTATTGACAGATATAAATTTAGTGCTATTGTATTGTCTGGAAGGTGACTGTTACTGTATATTGTCTCTGTTCTTTTCTGGTCAGTGTTACTTTTATATTCTCTCTTTGCTTAGAGGACCCCTTTCAATATTTCCTGTAGGGCTGGTTTGGTGTTTGCAAATTCTTTTAGTTTTTGTTTGTCCTGGAAGCTTTTTATCTTTTCATCTATTTTCAATGACAGCCTAGCTGGATATAGTATTCTTGGCTGCATATTTTTCTCATTTAGTGCTTTAAATATATCACGTCAGTCCTTTCTGGACTGTGAGGTCTCTGTGGATAGGTCTGCTGCCAGTCTAACATTTCTGCCTCTGTATGTTACAGATTTCTTGTCTCCGAGCTGCTTTCAGGATTTTCTCTTTGTCACTAAGACTTTTAAGTTTTACCATTAGATAACGGGGTATAGACCTATTTTTTTTTTTTTATTGATTTTGAGGGGTGGTTCTCTTGCCTCCTGGATTTTGATGCTTGTTGCCTTCACCAAATTAGGGAAATCCTCTACGATAATTTGCTCCAATGTACCTTCTGCCCCCTTCTCTCTCCTTCTTCTTCTGGGATCCCAATTATTCTAATATTGTTGTGTCTTATGGTGTCACTTATCTCTCAAATTCTCCCTTCATGGTCCCAGTAGTTGTTTGTCTCTCTTTTTCTCCACTTCTTTATTTTCTGTCAGTTGGTCTTTTATATCACTAATTCTCTCTTCTGCCTCATTTATCCTAGCAGTTAGAGCCTCCATTTTTTTTTAAAGATTTTATTTATTTAACAGAGAGAGAACACAAGCAGGCAGAGAGGCAGGCAGAGGCAGAGAGAGGATCAGGCTCCCTGCTGAGCAAGGAGCCCAATGCAGGACTTGATCCCAGGACACCGGGATCATGACCTGAACCGAAGGCAGCTGCTTAACCAACTAAGCCACCCACGCGTCCCAGAGCCTCTGTTTTTTTACATGCACCTCATTAATAGCTTTTTTGATTTCAACTTGTTTACATTTTAGTTCTTTTATTTCTCCAGAAAGGGATTTTACTTCTCCAGAAAAGGATTCTCTAATATCTTCCATGCCTTTTTTGAGCCCAGCTAGCACCTCGATAATTGTCATTTTGAACTCTATTTCTGACATATTACTAATGTCTGTATTGATTTGGTCCCTAGCCATTGATACTGCTCCTTGTTCTTTTTTTTGTGGTGAGTTTTTCCGCCTTGTTATTTTATCAAGATAAGAATAGATGAATGAGAGAACTAAGTACTTAAGGAATAGCAACAACCCCAGAAAAATATACACTAACCAAATTAGAAGAGAGCCAAAACCAGGGGTTGAGGAAGAAGGGGGGAGGAAAAAAAAAAGAAAAAATAGAGAATGACAAATATATATATATGTTAATATATATATTAATGTTAATTATGTTAACATTATATAATTATGTTAACATGCTAATATATATAATAAATATATATATTTATAATATATATATAATATATATTAATATATATATGTTAATAATGCAAATGCACCCAAAGCGTATATGAACAGCAATTGAAGTATTCTACATGGATAACCATCTCAAAGTAGGCCATTAAAGTGATTTTTCCTTAAAGTGACTCATCTAAATCAAACAGTAACATAAAAATATACATTTCATGGGGCGCCTCAGTGGCTCAGTCAGTTAAGCATCTGAGTCTTGATTTTGGCTCTGGTCGTGATCTGAGGATTGTGAGATCAAGCCCCACAGTAGGCTGTGCACTGGTCATGGAGCCTGCTTAAGATTCTCTGTCTGTGGGTCTCTGCCTCTGTCTCTCTCTCTGCCGCTACCAACCCCTCTAAAAAAAATAATAAAATATGCATTTCATAACAGTACAAATTACAATAACAAATACAATACAATAACAAAAAATACAAATTTTGTGAAATGTGAAACATCTTGAAATCTTTATTCCAATAAAAACTTTCTAACTAAAGGTAGCTGCTTTAATCATCTCAGTTTTAAAGCTAAATTAGAGACACAGAATATATCAGGAATAGTTAGTAGGTGCTTTGGTTTGTCCCATTTAAAGCTTTCATTATGTAGTATCACAAACTGCTAGACTTGGGATTAGAAAATCTTGATAAAAAGTGGCTCATCTAAGGAATCTTTTGCACAGAAGTCCTAGATCAGTGATAAGTCAAAATGTTTCAGCCCTCTCTATGCTGCCTGAGGCTATCAGTCCTTCATCAACTGGAGAGAACCTAAACCTTACACACTCATATCAGAATTGTATCGCCTTTTCCTCCCTTCATGTTTTATCTAGGATTTTTCTAACTTCTCAAATTTTTTATGCATTGAATAGCTCAACCTCCCTATTTCTGCATCTGTCTTTATCACAACTGTTGTCATTATCAGGGTAATTTCTGGGTTCACCTGGACATGGAAACCAATACACCAGTTCTTTTTCGTTAATCTCTGCAAGTTCCATTCCCTCGATCATCTAGCAGTTCAAGCATCCATTACCACAGCCACACCTTTGACATAATCATCTTCAGAACTGCTGTACTTTTAAAATATTCAATTTTTATCTGTCACTTTCTCAGGACGGTCTTCAGGATTCAGAAATAAAGAAAGCTTATGGAGAAATCATATTCATATATGTCTTAACAATCTTAAAAGCTATGAGAAAGAATAGATAAATTACTTACAAAGAAATGACAATTAAACTGACAGCATCAATAGACACCAGAAACAAATGGAATAGTGTTTTCAAAGTGCTAAGGGAAAATGATTGTCAAATTAAACTTCCATGTGCAGAATTAATGAGTGAGGGTGAAATAATGATACTTTTAGACACACAAAGTCTAAGAGTTATTCTGCTCATAGACCCCCTATTAAATGAACTACCGTATCTCACTGGATTTAAGATGTCATCAATTATATGATATATCAGCAAAAGAAAAAAATGTTTTTAATTAAACTATGATATGCCCTCAGTTGTAAAGTGCATCCTAATTAGAGATGTTGAAAATATGAAAAACTTGTATTTTAGAATAAATTAAATAAAAACAAATAGAAGAAATACTTCATCAAAAAGGAACCCAAAAGATAAGAATAAGATGTAAGAGACAGTATTGAGCAAAGAAACTTGTAAACATATTTGCAAATGCAAATAAGACCTGACAATAGCTAGCAATAATTTCTGTGTGACTGAAAAACAAGATTGAGCTAAAATGCCAGTACATGATAACATGGAAGAGAGGGAAGAGATCATGTTAATGATAGTGTATGGTCCTTATATTATTTGGAGGAAAGGTTAGCAATATTCCTGGGCATTGTTAAATATTTTAATGGTTACCTGTAAAAGAGGAAAACAATTTTCTATATTCAAACAGGTAAAATAAAAACACAGAAATTTTTATTCATATAATGATTTAAATAGAGCAATGAGAATGAATGACTTAGACCTATTTCTGTAAATATATGTAAATCTCAAAAACAATGATCAATAAAAAAAGCAAGCTATGGTGTAACACTGAGAAAATAAATCCTTCAATTATGGTAACTAGCCAAACAGCTACTATTTACTGATTGTTGAATATTACCTAGGTCCTTATATAATCTACACAACAACTGTCAGAAAAAAACTAACTTCCCATACTACTACATAAATACTCAGAAGTTACATATATATTAAGAATGTTACTCCACTCTCTTTGCATAACATAGTTACTAAGTAATTGAGCTCATTTTCAACTCTAGGTGTTCTATCTCAAGAAGAATATTTGTCCTTCATCACCACCTTCTACTATTAGTTCCCAATCCTTGTGCAACAGCACCTCATATACAGCAGCCATTCAATGAACTTATTTTTAAAGGAAAGAAGGAAGGGAGTCAGAGACAAAGGCTGAGGGAGACATAGAAGAGTACTGGGAAGCATGGGGAGAAGAAGGAAAGAAAGTTGAGTTATGATGCCAACTCAGGACACTAGTACCAAACTACCTTTACAACCAGTATTGCAATGGCAACCAGCTGGGAGCTTTTATGGATGCATTTCCTTAATCAAGTAAATAGAGCAAAATTCTGATGAAAGTCACGCTATATGTGTGTAAAGAGTTGGGGAATGTATCATCCTTGCATTCTTGGAAAGAATATACTGAGAAGATATTTGCCATCTGTATTCAGTTTGATGAATATAGTTTGTATAATTCTGGCATGAAGATATCTGGATAGATATTCTACATTTTCACCTGCCAGGAAAGCTGAGGTTTACTAAGAGGTTTCATTCTAATAAGAATGAACAAAGTAGATGAGTAAGAAAGGCACAGAGTATGCTGATCACTTACGTAAGATTATGAAGATCCAAATATAAATTTCTGGTGGTTTCCCATTGTGGAAATAACAATTCCACTGAAATAGGGGTCATTGAATTTGTCCAGAACAATATATGTAACTTCTTTGACTGCTGTGATTCTATTTGGGTTCCGATTATTTGCTGAATCAGGTGAGAAAACAGATTTTTTTTTGAGTATTTTTAAGATTCAAGTGACAAACTCAAAATCCCCAGTAGCTTTTTTGTTCAGTGGAATATCTGATGTTGGCATTTGACTTCTAAAGGACAATACATGGCTCTCTCATCCTGACTCTTCGCTTTCATATCTTCAGCATCGCAAAGATTTCTCTTTCCTTGAGCTGCGCTTTTAAATCTGGATGGCATGACATCTGGACAAAAGAATAACTAGGGAAACCTCTAGGAGGAAATTAGAAATAAATAATACCGAGATTTTCTTACCTCTCTTGACTACATGGGAGACATATCTCTGAGGAGTTGTAAGAACTCAAATTTGGATGTTTTCCATTTATATGCCACTGGTCACTTGAGGACTTCCTTTTGAGAGGGGAAAAATAAAATGATAATGAAAATGAAAATGATAAGTGAAATGATAAAATGAAAACACGGTCTAAATATGTATCAGTTCAGTAATTGCAAATGCCAACACACAAATTTTCATATTTTACGCTAGATGTGGGTATTATTTCAAAAATTCAAAAAATTCAAAAAATTCATTATTTTCATATGCAGAAAGATCTACCAGTTAGTAAATAGAGTAAGAATTTTATTTTAATGCCAGTCTGATGAAATAAGTTCTACCATGATGCTTCACAGGGATAACACCTAAATTGTATTTCTTTTATATATCTGTAAATGAAACATGTATCTTATTTGGTGTCCAGGGATAGTTTCATACAGATAAACTCTTGAGTGTTTCCTAAATTATGGATATTTACCATTGGTGATCCAGGGAGTGATTTGGTGTGGTGCAAGGACATGAAAAAATATGAAATATAAAAGTATTAATTAAATATTAAAAATTTAACCTTTTTGAATTATCTTTGAATTTCTTTTTTTCTTTTTGAACAAGAAAGAATATTGAAGGCCCAGAACCTTTAGCAGACAATAGCACCTTGCTAGAATCAAATGATGTTACTCTGTTTTCAGCGTATTTACTTTTATTTTCCTCCTTTTTATATCAGTGATTCTAGCTTTTAATATAGACGAGTTACAATTATTTTCTTATAAATAAATGCATTTAAGTGAAAACGTCAAGTCGTAAGGAAAAATATTGGATAGCTGTACAAGTTCTATTTTGAATAAGGCAAAACTTACAAGTTTGATAGAAGAATGAAATCTCGTACAATATTGTAGTGAGTCTTAAGGGACATAGCATTGATTGACAGAGCAAATTCTTTCTTTCTATATTAGCAAATGGAAGTAAAGAATCGAGAATTATCCTCCAAACAATACTCTGAACAAGTGAGTCTCGATAGCCTATGTACTTTTCTGCAGGGTGTGTGTGTGTGTGTGTGTGTGTGTGCGTGTGTCTCTTAGCTACTGGCAGTGGGCACTTTCCTTAGTTGTCTGGTTCTTCTGTAAGCTACAGTACTCTCAGCCTTCCAGTCACTGAGAAGTAGAACGTGTATGCTAATATATTTTACTGTATACCTGTGCAAAATCCATGGGCAGATTCAGAGTATAAATAAAGTACATAAAGGGAAAATATGCAATGGCTCTCTTTTCCTATTTGAAAAAGGACTCTGGTACAGAGTTTGTTCTTTTACTGCTGGCTGATTTCCCTTTAAATCGCCCATATGTTTTTGGAACTTAGAATAAGGCCAAATGACATTCTCTAGTTAGGGTGGCTGGTCTTCAGGAATGAAAAAGGATTTGCCTAAGCTTTGCAAAGTATTATGAATGATGAAGGAACCACAAGCCCATTAAGTTTGTTGTTACTGTAACCTCTGGACTGAACAATTCATAACAGCCCCAGTTCATAACCATAGCAAAATTCAGAATTATTCAAGCTTTCTACATAACAGGAACTTAGCTTGTTCCAATGATAAACAGACACACATGAAGGAAAATTCCACTGACCTTCACCTCACCTCCTCCTCAGAGGCCTAATTGCCTTAAGAAGTAGTGTCAAAACAGAACACGTACCTTCAATTTCTACAGTTTGAATACAGGTGAATATTTTGCTTTTAAGTAAACCAGAGTATGCTTAAATTGTTGCATAAGGATCAGTCAAATATTGTAATGGTTTTAAAAGATGAGTTAACATCTTTCTAAATGCAGAAAAACTAAACATAAGTCTTGGTGGGGTCATAAATATAGTTGTCTTTTGACAAAAGTTCAAAATGAAAAAAGCTTATTTTGAACAATGGTCAAGATAATTGCTTCAATAGCAGTAAGATACATTGATATGTGTATGCGTGCCTAGAGAGATTTTGTTGGTGGGAGTGTAGAAAAACAAACTTTTATTCACTTTGTTTAGGATATTTAGCAAAATCTACCAAAATTTAAGTTGTGGATACTAACCTAGTTTTCTCACTTCTATTAATTTACTTTAATTAGATCTAATCAAATGTAGAATAATATATGTCCATGATATAAGTTAGAGCATGTTTATAACAACAGCAATAAAAAAAAAAAAACCTGGAAACAGATATCTGTCAACAATAGACTGGATAAACCAGCTGTAGTATAGACATTCCTTGAATACTATGCAACTCTAAAAACTAGCAAGTAATACCAAAAAAAGTAAATATATATGTAAGCACATAGAAAAATTTCTTGATCTATTACATCAGTAAACAAATTATGCATGTTTTAAAATAAACGAACCAAAAATACACACACACACACACACACACACGTGCAAACATATATATCTTTATTTCTATGTACTGGCTTGTATTTTATAAATACTAAATCATCTGGGATGTTATTCACCAAAAAGTTAGCATCAGTGGAGAACTACCATTATGACTTCATGGGAAGTGCAGTCCATGGGAGAGTGATAGCAGAGCAGAAGAATATGACGGAATAGGTTGTAGCTCTTGGGAACTACTTACGTGAACTCCTAGGTAAAATTGGGTAAGACTTCAACAGAGCTTGTTAATCTTTTATCAGCAAAGTAGGGAGCAAACACCCATGATTTGGAAGTTGTTTAAATGTGACTACATGCATTGTATAAATCCTAGAAAATGTGAGTTACAATTTTGTTTTTTTAAATTTTTCACTTAGTTGTTTGATATCAACTAACAGGTGTAGGAGTTATATGAAAAGGTCTGTACAAGAGTTGTTTGATGAGGTATTTCACCCACAGGGCACTCAAACATTAAGATAATACTAATAACAAACATTTGTATAGAGCTTGATGATTGACATAATGTATTCATACAAGTATCTTGTTATAGTCAAATGTCATGAAATTAATGCATCTACTTCATTCGTGTTATACCACGTTAAATACATCAACTATGAGTGGAAACTTTATGGAAAAGAAAGAGATATATATTTAACAATTTTGATTTTGTAGTAACTTGAAATGAGTTAACCAAATCATTCTGTATTATGGGTTAAGATCAGGAAGGAAAACTTCAGTCATACATTAAGATTTAAAACAAAAACAATAAATGAGTGAATGTGAGTTTTGTGACACAAATAGGATTCTGAAAAAGACAAAGCATGGTCACACAAAAGTTCTGGTAAAAATTACAACACATTTTTTTTCTTTCAAATATCCATAAGCCACAATCTATACTATTATTTTAAGAATAAAAACAAGTGCCATTCCAAATGTAAACCAAGATTTTTCTGCATTAGTGGTTTTAGCTCTACTATTTTATAGAGAAGTGGCCTTCATTTTGAGAAAATGGTATATGAAGACCCACTAAAGTGTTTGAAGTCATTTTCGTGTTTGAATGAGATATCTCAAAACAGAAGACATGACAAAGGAGGAAGTAGAAGGAAAGAGGAAGAGGAAAATAGGTGGGAGGTTGTTTTCAAGAATGTCAAAGAACCATTTCAATATCTATTGTAAATGTTTATTTCAAATTGAAAGTGGTACAGAGAGGAAGTTTATAAAGAATTCAGGGGAAAGAATTGATTCAACCCAAGAGTTTCCTTAGTCTACCAAATACAATTCTTTTCTTCTTCTTCTTTTTTTTTTTTTTTGCATACAATGTTATTTTAGGAATTCTATTTCCTTTTTTAAAAACAGAAATTAAAAGCAATACAATTTAGTTGTATTGTACTGACTTCTTAAGTTTCTCCTAATCTATAAAAATTCTCTTTAGGGGAAAGGACTCTATAGTATCTGTTCAATATTTGTTTCTTAAGGAAAAGAACAGTAATAACAGCAAAAGTAAAACTGTCAGTTTTACTAGAATGCTTCCAGCAAAATGAGCTTTATCCCTATCGAGGTAACATCAAATCAACTGACAATTTAAGTAAATTCTAGTAACAAAACAAAGTAGTTGTTCTACTAAATAACCAGAATTGAAGAAAGAAAGTAATTAAATTAGTAGAAATTTCACTCAACCCAACTGATTGAATAGTTTTATTTAGATGACCTGGTAATCTTGGTTCACCCTAACAAGAATACATTTTAATCTAGGCAGAATTAGAGAGGGAAAAGGTAAAAAAAAAAATCCTCAGAGGCAAAAGTAGTTCAAACTGGGCAAACCTTATTATAGTGAATTTCTGGAGGATGTGTAAGTTCTTTTGTAGAGTAGGAGTGAAACCATATATTAAATATTTTTCCAAATAGGCCTTCAGTATTTAGAAATAGTTTTTCTAAATAGATAATATGCAATAATTTCCTATAAAAGAACTTCAATCAAGATCTCTTAATTTTTATGATTAGATAATGTATTGCTAATGTGGCTTTTTCCAGATATAAACACAGAGAATGAAGGACGCCCTTACAGTCACTTGCACTGATATTTAGCTGACTCTCTGACTGACTACATGATCTAAAACCCAGTTACAGTACCATGTAGGAATCTGTACCAATGGAATAATTTTTGTTCCCGTCTCATTCAGCTTCTTCAGCATCTTTCATTTAAATGAAGAGTAGTAACAGAATATTTTTATTTCTGTCCTTTTTTGTGTTTGGTTTTTTGCCTTTTTTTTTGCTTTCATATAAAATAAGAAATTATTCAAATAGATAAATGTGGTGCTGGTTTGCCAAGTGAATATACCATTTATCTGGGTTTCCTAGGGCTCAAAACTCTCTAGTGTATCTCTGATACACTAGTTGATATCACTAGTTGATAAGTTTTTAATAGGTTTATCTAAATCTAGGAAAAGTGCTTGAAAGCTTTAAAATATCACCACACTTTTAAAAAATGTTTTTAATTTAAATTCAATTTAGTTAACATATAGTGTATTAATTAGTTTCAGAGGTACAATTTAATGATTCATCATTTGCATATAATACAGAGTGCTCATTCCAACACATGCCCTCCTTAATGCCCATCATCCAATTACCCCATTAGCCCACCCACCCATTCCAGCAACCCTGTTCGTTTCCTAGAGTTAAGAGCCTCTTATGGTTTGTCTCCCTCTCTGTTTTTGTCTAATCTTTCTTTCCCTTCCCCTATGTTCATATGTTTTATTTATTAAATTCTACAGATCACTGAGATCATATGATAATTGTCTTTCTCTGATTGGTTTCACTTAGCATAATACTCTCTAGTTCCATCACATCGTTGCAAATAGCAAGATTTCATTTTTCTTGATGGCTGAGTAATAGTCCATCGTATATATAAACCACATCTTTTTTGCTAAGATTTTGTTCACTTATTTGTCAGAGAGAGAGAGCACAAGCAGGGGGAGCAGCAGGCAGAGGGAGAAGTAGGCTCCCTGCTGAGCAGGAACCTGATGCAGGACTCAATTCCAGGACCCTGGGGTCCTGACCTGAGCCACAGGCAGATGCTTAACTGACTGAGCCACCGAGCCGTCTTACCACGTCTTTATCCATTCTAGGTTCTTTTCATAGTTTGATTATTGTGGACATTGCTGCTATAAATATTGGACTGTATGTGCCCCTTCAAATCACTATGTTTGTATCCTTTGGATAAATGCCTAACACTGCAGTTGCTGGGTTGTAAGATATTCTATATTTAATTTTTTGAGGAACCTCCATACTGTCTTCCCAGAGTCACTGCACCAGTTTGAGTTCCCATCAACAGTGTAAAGAGGGTTCCCTTTCTCCACATCCTCTCCGATATCTATTGTTTCCTGAGTTGTTAAATTTAGCCATTCTGACCTGTGTAAGGTGGTATCTCAGTGTGGTTTGATTTGATGCCAAGTGATGTTGAGCACTTTTTCCTGCGTCTGTTGGTGATTTGGATGTCTTCTTTGCAGAAATGTCTGTTCATGTCTTCTGCCCATTTCTTGATTGGATTATTTGTTCTTTGCACATTGACTAGTTAAGTTCTCTATAGATTTTGGATACTGGTTCTTTATCTGATAAGACATTTGCAAATATCTTCTCCTATTCTGTAGGCTGCCTTTTAGTTTTGTTGACTGTTTGCTGTGCAAAAGATTTTACTTGATGAAGTCCAAATAGTTCATTTTTGCTTTTGTTACTCTTGCCTCTGGAAATGTGTCTAAGCAAGAAGTTGCTATAGCCAAGGTCAAAGAGGTTGCTGCCTGTGTTCTCCTTCAGGATTTTGATGGATTACTGTCTCACATTTAAGTCTTTAATCCATTTTGAGTTTATGTTACTGTATAGTGTAAGAAAGTGGTCCAATTTCATTCTTCTGCATGTGGCTGTCCAGTTTTCCCAACAGCATTTGTTGAAGAGCCTGTCTTTTTTCCATTGGATATTCTTTTTTGCTTTATCAAAGATAAGTTGACCAAAGAGTTGAGGTTCCATTTCTGGTGATCTCTGTGACTGTTTTTGTGCCAGTAACCATACTGTCTTGATGACTACAGCTTTGTAATAGAGCTTAAAGTCCAGCATTGTGATGCCTCCAGCTTTGGTTTTCTTTCACCAGACTTTCCGATCCTCTTTATATCAACTAGTTACTTCGAACAAACCCTGAAACTGTACATCTTATCTTTTATAAATGTTCTAGATGTGAGGAAGATGGAGATAAAAGACAGTCTGTGCTCTCAAGGAACACAGAGACTGCAGAAGACCATTGTGTATCATATCATATAATATGGAATGATCCCATAAAATATGTGGTACGATGAAGACACAAATAGGATATAATTGGTGCTCAGAGGAGCAGTATTTAACCCTGGTATTGGATGTAGAAAATTATCCAGAGATAAGTTTATTTGTTCATTTGTTAATGAGATCTAAACTGAGTTTGAAGATTAAGTTGAAGAAAGCCAGGTAGACAAAGTGGAGACGTTATTCAAGGCCTAGAGATGTAAAACTGTAGGACACTTCCAGGGAACAAAAAATAAGTTTATCTTATTGGAGGGGACACATTTAGAAGGTGCTGCACTTAAGACTAAATAGATAGCACAAGCCAGATTATGAAGGGCCATCTCTGCTGAGATAAGAACATTTTATTCTGAACATATAGAGAGCCTTTAGAGAGCTTTAGGGGGATGGTATAAGCAGACTTGCATTTGGGGGAATAACAGCATGTGGAGAGTGTAGAGCATAGCAGAACTGGAGGGTTGGGTACAGAAGTGTGTGATGAGCAGTAGAAAAATTAGGGGTCTCTTTGCAATGATTTAGATTTGAAGTAGACTAGTGACACTGGGAGAACAACAGGAGTTAGATCTGCAGTATTTAAGCAAGTTGCATGCTAAGGCTTGATAATGAATTAGAGATTGAGGGAAAGCTGGAGGAAGAGAAAAGGAGTACACTCAGGTTTTTTGTTTGGGAGACTGGATGTGAGTGCTATCCCTTCACATTGCTTAAAGTCTTTACTTTTTTTTTTCCTTTAAATCTGTCCTTTCATCCATTTATTTCTTTAATATCACACCTCCCCTTGCCCTCATCAATGAAAAGCTGGAGAGATAAAGTGCCATGAACTATTCTACTCCATTCT
The DNA here is from genome assembly GCA_028533885.1 of Nasua narica. Classification (NCBI taxonomy): domain Eukaryota; kingdom Metazoa; phylum Chordata; class Mammalia; order Carnivora; family Procyonidae; genus Nasua; species Nasua narica. The sequence continues at coordinate 60,478,128 of CM052809.1, read as the reverse complement.
AGTTAGCTATATAATTTTCACTAACACTTAACTGGTGATTACTCTGAGTGACTTTTTGTTTACCTGTCATTCTTAAATACGGTAAAGAGTATCTACTGATAGAAAAGCCAACCAGTGACAAATTGTGTTAAATGGATCCATCATAGTAGAAGAATTTATTAAGACATAATGACTGATACAGAATATTGAGATATTAAAATATAAATATCATGAAGCAGAATATTGAGATATGTTGTGCAAATTTTCTGGAAATTCCAGGTAAATAAACTTTTACTTCATCATCCAGAAAACAAGAAATTTAGGGCATGTGTTCACAATAGATTAGAAATATATCTCTGATACACTTTACAAATGTTGACTATTTCACACATAATTTTAGTTCTCTAAGGTTGTGTACCAAGAATAAGTATTATGCTTCATACCAATATGAGAGGACAATATTTTCTCAGTAGAACTTTACCTCATCTTTTATTAAATTATTTTACTTAATAGCCTCCAATAGCACATACTATATTATGCAATTATATGTATTACATATTATATTTAGTATATTTGCTTATTTGGCTAGAATATGGTTATTGTAGAAGAGTTCGCTAATTTTTCATCTTACCCATTCTACTGTTTTTTCCTTTTGTGACAGACCCTCCCTGCATGACCACCCAGCTATATTCCCTATTGCTTAGCATCCCTTTTAGCTTCTTATATCTTGTAACTCAATTCTTTCTAGTGGAATAGGAGTAGAAATATGTATAACTTTTAGGTCTTGTCCTTAAAAATAATATGTCTTGGTCACCTTCCCCCGCCCTTTGTCTTCTCCCATTGGTTGTTCTTGCAAAAGACAAGAACAGGAAATTTTCTTCCACCCCTGATAGAAGTCCCATGATAAAGAAAGCAGTGTCAACCTGCCAGCTTGGGTCCTGGATTACCATGTCAAAGCGGCTCGTTAACTGTTTTCTCCTGCAGAATTATATGAGAGAGAAAGACACATCTGTCTTCTTCAAGGCGCTGTATTTTCTGTCTCTGTTATAGAAGCTTCTTCTCTATCCAGACTCATACTGGTGATCATGACAAGGTTTGCAGCTCCAGTGTAACACAGCCAATGGTTTTCACACAAGAACAACTGTCTCAAACACATATCATAAAAGGGACAAGTTTTTCAAAGAAACTGGGCAGAGTTGAGGGCAGATGGGTAGAGAACGTGAAGACAGATCATAGCAAAATGATCATGAGGACTGGAAAAATAATGATGAATCACATGAATTGTTTTTGATCCCACTGTTCTCTACCTCCCACTCCTAAAGTTTCATTAACTCCAAGCTCAACATTTAGAAATTGAGTATGTGGAAAATGGGCCATCAAAACAATATTTTATCTGGAATTTGAGAATGGTTCATAACTCTTAGCTACACTGATCACTGATAATGGCCCATGGGATATAGGGTAACCACCCTATGACTGATGGCACACTTAACATGCATGTATCAAAAAACACTGAATTGATAAGCTTTTTTTGCACCGTGAGTAAAACCTACAAACATGGGCACAGCTGGTCAGCAACTTGGTCATTTGGACTTTCCATTCTGAAAAAAAATCCTTACTCATTTTTACTTCTTGCCTCCTACAAACTACATTTGGATTTTACACTTTAGACTATGACATCTCACTTCTAAAAACTAAAATGTAAAGGTTTGGGCGGTATTATTCATCAGCTTGTTTAAAAATGCATTTGAATTCATATTTATAGCATCATGCAAATATAAATATCATGAAGCAAGAATAAACACTGTGCCTTAAAGTGTTTCATTCCAAGAGTGTGTGGAAACCTTTAGAAGTGGGCAATAGAACAATCACACTGCCTGATTTTATTTATCATCTACCCCTCGAGGAGTGGGCAGACTAGAAAATTTGTGCATTTCTTCAGAAGTCGGCTTCATCTGGAAATAGGACAAGGTGTGAAACTGAGAGTAAAGTCTCAAAGTAATGTGGCTGACAGTGGAATAAGAATTAGTGTAATGTGTATTATTTTTCCCTTAGGTCACAGAACCTCCAGCGCTACCAAAAAACGTAATAGAATTCCCTCCAAAAATAAAGTTGATCTTCAATTCATGACATTTCAGAGTTGATTACCATGATACCAAGATGGTAGATGGGTTACAAATGTCAACATTAGTCTTTCAGTAACAAACTATGGACTCAGTAGAGGTTGAACTGAGAGCCTTAAAATTTAGGCCCTGGTATGTTCAACATTTCTGCAAAACTTGAATGGAAGTCTATGCTTTGACAGATTAATGTTGACTTTAACTAAATCAAAGAAACTGTATTTGAATATAATTGAGCAAAGCATGCAAAATATACTGCTTAAGAAGCAGACTGAATTCTTAGGTCTGGATAATTTATCATTGGTTTTATGGAGATTAAAAAAAGTCTGATAAGGAATATGACTATTTTCATAATGAAAACGAAAGAAGTACCTGTTAGTAACTCTTTAAAGAGACTTCTCTGTCAATTTCAAAGAAATGCACTTACCAGCGAAAAAGAAAATACTCTTGTACTACTTAAAAGACTTATCTGAAATATATTTTTCTCATTTTTCCGTCAGTATTTTCATTATTCCATACTAGAATGACTTAAAAAATTGTAGAATGATTTACTTAAAATTCAGAATTTTACTAAAGTTAGAATTTTTTAAATTTAGTTTTCTTTTTTTAGTTTTTCTTTTTTTTTTCCCCAGTGTAAGTAAATAAGTGAGGTGGTGGAATAAGAAATGAAATACAGAGTGGTACTATATTTAGAAACTTTCTTTTGAAAACCTTACTTCTTTTTCAGAACAAACATTCTTAAAGGGTCACCATACAAAACTGTAAGGGAGGAGTTGTAAAGCAAAACATAAAAGTTAATAGTAGGTGTAATTTATTGGTCCTAAATGACCACGTAGTTTTGAGGAATAATTTACTTCCATTTGGTCTGAATAGATATCTGGGGTGAGAAACAAATAAACCTATTTGATTGGGAGGACAGATAGCAAAATAAATTAATATATCCAGAGATTGAATGATAAATACACTTCTCCCTTGATAGTACCTTTTTCCAAAGAATTTGAGAATGTTTATAATGGCCATCTTTACTTAGAAACCCCTTTATCAAGATGGCAGGAACTCAGCCTAAATTAAATATACATCATTTATGTCTCTTAATTTTAGTCAAGTTCTTATTATTTTAACACAGAATCATCCTTTGTTGGCACGCAACAACAGACAGGAAAGTAAGATGTAAAATATAATGTATATTTATCATAATCTGAAATAGACAAATGTATTTTTATTTGGATTTTTTTGGAAACCTACACACATGTATCAACATCAAATGCAAGAATGTAATATTCTTGAAACTTATGAAGACATATAAGTCCAGGAAAGTCCAGGAAGTCACTCAGTCCAGGAAAGTAGAGATGAAAATATTAGGACAGGCCCATATTTTTCCCCTAATAAAAATTGTAACATGGCTCTAGGATCTTTTCTGCCTGATAAATGTGCACAGTAATATTATGGAAAGGAATTGAGCTCTAGGTATTTCAAGAACTACAAGTATCTTAAGATTGGAGACATTCAGTGTATAGTATATATTTAACCACATACCCTAGTATTGGCCTATTCAGCTTATATATTCTGTTAATTTGGCCCACCTGAAACTGAACTGAACTTTCTTTCTTAAAGAGATAGATTCTACTCTTGTCCTCATTTTGTTACTATTACCACCTCTTTCCTATTGTTCTAGATTAGGATTATCCAAGTCATATTTTATTCCATGTTTTTTCACTCACCTTTCTCATCTGCCCAGCAATTTACAACTTTGCATGCTCTGTAATATTTGTTTTCTCTTTTCCATTTCAACTTCCATTTAGTTTAAAATCCTAAAATCTCACCCTTAAACTCATACCTATACTTTCCAAAGCATACCTATACTTTCCATACCTATACTTTGCCTCTAATATTTCTCTTTAAAGACATTTTGTACATTGTTGCAAAATTAACTTTCATTAAATATCATTTTCATCATTCCACTTATGTGTTTGATAATGTGGAGACCCAATAGCCCTGAATCTTAGGCTTCCTAACTGCCAGTTGATGTGTAGTGTCACTGTCTTACCTCACTTCCAAGTGTGAAAATGAAGGTGTTGGACAAGTCATTCTCAAAGTTTGCTCTATCACGTGTGTGATTGTAATTATGTGATCCTATGAGCAACCTGGCCCTTCTACTATCTACAGCAGCAGTTCTCAAACTTGGCTGTACAGAAGAGTCACCTGCTATATTGTTGTTTTCCATTTGCCCTCTCCCATATATTCTTTATCCTTCTCTACTTTGTCTCGTGCCCCAGGAGGATAACCCTCACTGAGTACACCATCTAGGTTCCCTTGCCCACTGGTTTCTCCCAGGATTTGGCCAGTGGTAGACGCTGACAGAAGACCAGTGGACAGGAGGAGAGTGTCAATGTGGTTTTTTTCCTTTAAGGAAAAAAAAAATGCCTTTAAGAAGGGCAGATCTTAGTCTTATTCTGTTTGGGAGTCGCATCTTTAGCAATAGTTTTGTTCCTCTGACTATAGCTCCTACCAGGAGGCCGAATGGATTCCAGATGTTACTAAGATCTGGCCACCTTCTCCTTAACACTGAATTTGTGGCATTAACCTTGCTCACAATTTTGCAAGTTGTCCCTACATTAAACCCTCTTCATTTAAATCCTTTTTCTGGGATCCTGATCAGTAGATATGAAGAGGTTTTTTTTGTTTTTTTTTTTTTAACTACCAATACTCTGATTAGTTGAATCAGAAAACATGCATGTGGGGCCTAAGTTTAAGTAATTTACAAAAGCTCCTCCTGATAGATTATAAAGTCCAAATATTTTATCTTATTCAAGGCCATGTGTCATCTGATACCAGCTAATCTTTTTGATCATTTCCATCTTTTGCAGATACTACAGAAAAAAAAAAGTCTCTCACAACAAAATTTGGCCAGTTAATAATTTTGCCAGTAGGCTAATTTAAAGAAACATCAACAAGTACAAATAAACATGACATATACTGGGCACACTGCTTACATGCGGAAAAAAAAAAAATTGCTTCCCAAATGGATCTGTACCAGAGTCAGGGAGAATTATTGGTACAAAAACTTCTGGAAAGAAGTGACTTTAGATTTAATGAAATATATTAAGAGCAGGTCTTTCAAGGTATCATATTCTCCTTAGTTTTCTCATACCTGTGAAATGCAAAGTCACAAACCATCATTTACACAGTTTTCTAGTAGGTATGTTTCTCTTTTAATTTGGTCAGTTCTTAAGAAGTCTAAAATTTGATTTTCATATTTTCTCATTTGCCTTGATTACCATTGTTTTACAAGCAAAGAAATGTACAAATAAGTTGGTAGGTAAGGTTAAAAAAAAAAAAAGAGATACCACTGGTCTTCAATTAGTAGGAACTGGTGATATTTGGAGCGAACACATGGTGGCTAGTGCCTTTAGTTATTTATAGTTCTAAGATTCTAGGATGCTTTCAAGTCTTGATTGTCTGACAGATAACTTCTTCCCTTGTGCTTGTCATAAAGGCTTATTTCAACTCCTCTAATCTCAGCTGGATGGCTACTGTTAACTGCTCTTGGGAAGTGGTTTCAAATCAGTAGGTCAACCCAATCTTTTGGGGATAGAGCCATTTATTCAACAGTTATAGAATGCCAGCCACAACCAACCAGAACACCATAAATTTGATGTCTGGAGTTGGTCACTAAAACAAGACTTTACTGGATATGGTCTTTAGTTGAGTTAGTAATAACACTGGTAAAATGAAATGATAAATGTAGCAGATATATAATTTATTTACTCCAGATGCATATGCAAAATAGCTGCTTGAGGATTTAAAATTTGATTGCAATATGTTAGGGCACCATTATCCCTACCTGTGTTCAGTTTTAGATGGGGCAGAGGATACAACGGTAATGACCACTATGAGTACATTTCCTGCAGCCCAACAATTAATATCACTGTTGTTCTTTTACTGTTCACAAATAGAACGGATCTTGGCCAAAGAGCTCTGTTACTTTAATTTCAGTGCCTAAAAGAAGAGGCAAATGGATGTCAGTTTTGAGTTAGAGTCTTTTGCCAGAAGAACCGATTATTCCAGTTAGTGGGATATATTCTAGGGCAGTCAGCTTCTGCATAAAGGAGAAAAAGACCATAATGTTTGATCAGTTATACCTTAGCCAATTTAGTCAAGTGTAAAAATGTGAAACACTTCTCAGGAAAAGAATTATTCTGATTCATAAAGAATCTTTCCTCCAACATGAACTATGTAGTTTTTTGTTTGTTAGGATATATTGAGTTGCCGTTAGTACCCAGTGGTAAACCAGCCAGTAACTCTGAGGTCTCTAAAAACATTGTTTGATGACTTAGGTTCTTCTGACTGTAGCCAGATACGGAAAAAACAAAAATTGTATTTTCTCTCCATTCAGTTCCAAGGTCCAAACTTCAGTGTTTAAGTAAGGTTGTACGTGCAAGGATACCTTCATGCTAGGCTTACTCTTTAATACACAGGAAGATTATAAAACCATGTAAACTAACATTGGGGGGGGGCCTTTTCTCAGTCAATCAGAATGTATGTTTATACTATAATCAAGACACTTGAGCTGCCTTAGAATGAAACAAAATCTCAGCAGGTATTGTGGGTCTTGGAAGGGATTGTGTGACTATGTCATTAGAAAACCATTTTTTTTTCACTCTTTGAATTCTTTAACCAAAAAGGAAAAAAAAAAAAAACTTTGGCAGAGAGAAGAATAGTATGTCTTCTAAACACTAAAAAATTCTCTCAGAGGCCTTTCCAAGATGTTTTGGATGGCTCTCTGCCTCTCCCTCTCTGGCAGCCCCCTCTTCCATCAGTGTTTGCAGAAGGTCAATAAGCCCTGTGCAGGCTGGTGCTGGGGAGTGCATATGTGAGAAAACCTGCTGTTGTTGCGGTAAATGCAGTGTCCACAAATTCATTAGGAATGCATTTGTTCCTGGAAGTGCTAGCTATTCCGGTAACTGGCTGCCGCCAATGTTTTTAACCATATTCTCCACTTCTCTGCAGACGGTACAGGGCAGAAAACCAGGCTTCTGTTCTCACTGCCTGCATCAATTTGTAGTTTGTTACTTGATCGGCTCGTTTTACCTTTCGTCTAGTGTAAAGGGCAGTCTGGGACACTGTAGTTATGTCTGGGGCCTTCTTATTAGACTTTATGATGAAAAGGGGCTCTCTAGGGTAACGAAAACTATGAATCTACTTATTCGGCTCTAAAGAAAATAGAGGCGTAAGGAAGAGCTGAAAAATTGTAGGCAGTGTGAAAATTGGAGGAAAATAACTTCTACCTTCCAGATTCTCTCATACACAATAGAAAAAAAATATATATATATAGTGATTCCTTTAACATGTTAATAAATATTTTATTAAGGATTCTTTTTCTCTGAAAATATAGAAAAATATCTCCATTCTTTCTAAACAACACTCTCAGAAGCTAGCTCTCTGTATGTCAATAATATTACCTGTAATCTAGAAGGAAAAATTTGAAAAAGGCAAAATGAATTGTGTACTAAAATGGCCAGGATTGTATGGGCATACACCCCAAAATCAAACACTACTATTTTTAACCTGATCTGACTGCCAAGATGACAGGAGAAAACACTACATAAAAATGGGACCCCTGCCTTTTTCTCAAAAAAACAGCTCTGGTCTGGCTTTCTTGAAGTAATGTCACCTTAAGGGGGTGACAACACTGAACTTCCTGTGATAACAGTATCTGACACAACATGGGTTCAGCTTACTTGTAACTGTCACGTTAGAACTCGTGAGAAGTGCGAGGCCCTTCCATCACGAATGAAACACATCTGTCCAGGAAATACACTTCACCGCGCCAAAATGCTTTTAGTGTATCTGCCCCCTGAGTGCCCTCTCAAGCTACAATTCCCTGTCAGCAAGTACCTTGTAATTCCTTTCCTTTTATGTTGATGAAAGTCTTGATCTATTATGCCAATATCGCATACTTTCCAGTCTCCCAGAAACTATTACTCAGTAATATGCACAGGAGATCATGCACTGTTACTTAGAAAACCAGTCTCAGCTAAGAGCATCAGGCCTTGCAGAAAAGAAGTAGCTAGGTGGTCAGACTTTTTAATATGGCTTACGTTCCACTTTGGAAAAGGGGTAGGGGGGAATGAAAAAGCAAAAGGAAAAAGGCCAATGATGAGATGAGACACTAGAGAAAATGATGCACTGCTTTTCAAGGCAGCCAAGAGGAATGAGTCAAGGAGGGACTTGACTTGCTTTGTTCTCCAGCCTAGTGAGTTGTGACTATATCCAGCAAGTTCAGGTTAGGATGAGTCAGAGTTGGAAGTCCCCGTGAGGTTCCACTTACATCAGCAGTAGCGGCAGAGGCTCCAAATGAAGGCTAGGTGAGCCCTACCCCCATTCTTGAGAAAATCGTAAAAGTCCAGATTGTCTCTATGTTTTAAGTTACTCAGGCATTCAGAAGTACGTCATAGTCACAGTCGTTCTCAAAGGCTAACTGAATTCTTTTTTTTTTTAAGATTTTATTTATTTATTTGAGAGAGAGAAAGCATGAGAGGGGAGAAGAAGGTCAGAGGGAGAAGCGGACTCCCCACGGAGCCGGGAGCCCGATATGGGACTCAATCCCAGGTCTCCGGGATCATGACCCGAGCCAAAGGCAGTTGCTCAACCAACTGAGCCACCCAGGCTCCCCAAGGGCTAACTGACTTCTTGAGCTCAAGAGTTTTGGGGTTAGCACAATTAGATGTGATGTACATCTAGACCATAGAGTCAGACAATGTGAAGATTCAGGAGTGTCCTGAGTTGAAAATCATCGAACCTGCTACAGTCGATTTGACAATAGTTTCTAGATGACTCGGGTATCATTAGCTATAGAGAATTATTCTGACCGTGAGCCAGCCACCATGTTTGGTGCTGAGGTTACAGGGCAGGTAATAACTAGCGCACCTGCTACTGCTGACTGCACACCAGGCAATGTTCTAAGCATTTTTAAAATATGACCTCATTCAATCTTCACAGCGACCTTCAGGGAAAAGTATTACTATGAGAGCACTCTTACAGGTGAGGAAACTGATGCGGAGAGGCTGACCACCTGCTCTGGGGTACAGGACTGTGAGGTAGCAGAGGAGGGCCTCAAACCAGGCAGCCTGGCTGCACTCGTAGGCTCCAGTGGGCTCTCACATCCCACAATCATTAAACACAAACAGAAACACGGTCAGTTAAATGACCACCACGGTCACAGTACATTGATGGTAAAATCAAGAAGACAGCCCATCCACTTCTGGGTCCCTGACCACTTGTGGTTCAGGCCGCTGAAACGCAGCCCAATGAGAGCTGAGAAATGTTTATCGGCTCTTCCACAGCCCCAGTTTTGCTGGACAAAATCCAGCCCTTGGAATGTGGCTTTATTTTTTTTTTAGGTTAATTATTTAATCATTTGTTCTTGAACTGTTCAATGAAAACAAAATGAAGTCTCACATTCTGAATTCAGTATGTCAGAACCAAATTTTATATTCAAAACCCACTCAAAAGAAAGATGGTATCTTTGAAGGCAAGACTAAAGTTTCATCAGCCCTTTTTCTTTTCTGATATGATAGCACACTGAAGAAACCCGTTTTATTACAGAAGTCTTTGAGAGTTGTGAAAGTTTTAAACCAGAGTCCTCGGTGGATGTTTCTCAATGAATAATACAGGATTTGCAATAGACCTTTTAGCCTCCATGTCCCAGGCATTGTGAGAGGAGGATAATAAATCCCCTGGCATAGGTATAATTCAGATTTTCAACTCCATATTCATATGATTGTTTAATATTTATTGACAAGTACAATTTGTTGGAGGCCCAAGTCGGCCAAACATTTAAAAAGTAATTTCCCTCAGTAGAAACTCCAGTTTATAAAAATAACTTGGCAAATAATTTGTAAGTGATGTTCTTAAGTGATCAGCATGCCATCTAAGGAAATGTTGAAGTCAGTATGCTATTTTAAAGAAGGAGCACACAAAAGTTTCCAATACAATTTATTATGAGACAAAGTCGTAGGTGGAAAAAATCATTAATATTACTCTTCGGGTGGATATAACGGATCGAAAAGCACTCCATTTAAAACATGTCACTGCAGGAGTGACTTAATTATTCATTTTGCCTTCTGAGTCATGTATTCAAGCTTTGTAACCTTTGGTTAAAAAAAACCTTCCATTTACATTTTAGTTTGGGAGCTGTTTTTAATAGTTTGTAAAAGGAAGCAAAATGAAAATTTAAGTCACTACCTCTATCATAAAGTAGGACATGGCCCCTTTTCTTTTTGATGCAACTCTAATTCTTTCATCTGTTTAATTCAAATGTATATAAATACCTGTATAACTAGATATATGATTATGTAATCTGTAGCTAAACAAGTCAATTACTCTCCAGGGTAGTATTCCAAACACTGCAGGTTGAATAAGGCACAACCCCAGACTTGAAGAAATTTACAACTTGGTAGAGAAAATAAGAGTTGTATGTCACTCTTTTACATGTGTGATATGAGCCTGAGAGCCTCATAATATCAACTCTGTATTTGAGGAATGCAAAAGAAGAAGCGATGTATTTGAGACATCAAAATGCTTTTCGGAGAGAATGCATCTGAGAAGGGCTTCGAGCATTGGGCCTGGACAGAAGTCCCCAGAAAGAGGAAATCAGGCCAGTACCTGAGAAATGACCTAAAAGCCAAAAATTAAGCATGGCATCAGGAGGAAAAAGAGTGGAGAGATAAATTTAATAGGTGCAGAGTGCCTTAAAATGGTTAAGGCCGGAAAAGCTGGTTAAACATGAGAATGACTCTTCTAGCTTGTATCTCATCTAATATGGTAAAGACCTTTAGAGAATGGTCATTGAGTCACTGTAGTTGCCCTTTATGCAAGTATGTCACCCAGTGATTTGCAAGGTGGACAACATAGAATAAAGACTAGAGATAGCAAAGGCCAGTGAGGAGAGAGGGGAAGGGGAGGGAGGAACTGGGGTAATATGATAAACTCACAGGACCTAAAAGGGCAAAGAAGGAATGGGGCGAGAGAGAGGACTTGTGATTCACTGTTGAGGAAGAATTTCAAATCTTCATCATCTGATTAGATTAAACATGGGTTAAGAACTTTGAATTTCTAAAACTCTTTCTTAAGCCTTCATGAACAGGAGAAACATCCCAAAGAGAAGTATTGGTGCAAAAAAGATAAGCCTAATAGTAAGCATCTATTTATCAGAGGCTGTAGGCAGTTTAATACGTGGGAGGCTGTTAAGAACCTCTCAAAACCACACAGCATATTCACCAAAGTAGATTTGCAGCTTGAAATCATCAGAGCAGATGCATTTTCTATGACCAGGAGTATTACTAAAAATATCCTTCAGGTTTTTTTGTTCCAGATGAAAGTGCTACTTGGGTGAATTTGAGCTTTCAAGTTGAAGGTGCTACTATTGTTACTTAGATGTGTTCTTCTTATTTGAGAGTGTTACTTCCTGTGGCGTGAGTGTCCCCGTGATAACAGTAGCCCATTCTTTGGCCCCTCGCAGAGATTGGGGAAGAGTCTTAGAGCCAAGACTGACAAGGCTTGTGGCTTTCTAAGTTAAGGTCATAGAGAGTGCAGCATTTTGTTGCACCACTCTCTTCCGCAGTCTCAATGGAGCAGACCACCCTGGTCACTTAATGCTGTCACTTCTGAGTGACTGACAGCTCAATTCTATGTTCTGATTCCAGTTGAGCACCATGCAAGTGCAGGAGAGTTTGGATCCCACAGACTCGTACTCTAATTTCATTTAGTCATGTTGCTTACAAACTCATTTAATCTAAGGTGGAAAAATTGGTACTTTCGAAATCTAGGCTTCACCAGTTCTATCATAGGTCATTATTCGGTGGTATAAATTTAAACTGAATTGTTGGCAACTACCAAAATGGACATTCGGAAGTAGAGCTACATCCTAATCTCTCCTAGGTCTTGCTCTCATACTAATTATTAATAACAGTTCATTTCACATATCACATTGGTTATCGATTTGAGGATTCCCATTATTCAGAAATGTACTTGGGTACCTGTTGCATCCCAAGCATGTAGCCAGCTCTGAGGACTCACAAGAAATAGAGACGAGTTTTATCCTCAAGTGGCTTAGTGTCAAAGCACAGAAATAGAAAAACATACCTTTTCCAAAAATCTTTGTCCACAGCTGTGAGAAGGTATCTGTTAAGTGTTCTCTGAAACCCTCAAACAGTATATGTTACCTGGTAACAAAAAATCATGTATGAATTGTCTAAATATTATTTATTTGAGCCTTTTGGATGGCCTTTAACCAGACTTCTAATGCTTCATTTATTTGCTCTCAGAAACCCCACAAAATTGAAACATCAGTTCCTGGACAGTTGTTTCTGGAGTTTTCATGTTCCCATTGAAATTATAGGGGGATAAATGGTAATAGAAGGAAGAGGCAAAGCTGATCAGATACTATGTGTCTGAAGAAAATATTCTGCTATGGGCATGAAATGAATTAATAGAGTGGTTGCAATATCTCATTATAGTATTTTGCAAATACAGAGCTCCTTCTTAAGGAGTAAAAGTTGCTATTCACAACTAGAATTGTTATAATAAGAACTCAAGATCGCTCAGGCAAAGGAATGGATATTATGAACTCTTTGAGATCAAAAATCGAATGTAGCTAGACCTCTTTCTTAATAGTTTACTTTCTAGACCTTGTTCTTCTGGCATTTTGTCCACACTTAGGGACTCTAAAGTTATTGCGCTCAGAGGTCATACTTTTTTGACCTCTTATTTATCTGTAATTGAGTATTTTCTAATTAATGGGTTTAAGTCATTATAAAATACTTTTCCCCCAGTTTCACAAAGAATTAGAGCTGAGGACACTAAATGATTTTGGAATTAGAGAGTGACTTTATTGCTCTCCAGACATTGCCTTTTAATGTACCATGAAAAGTCTACTTTCTATGCTCCTTGATAATAACTTGGGCAGAACTTAGATTTCCAATCCCTTTCAGTTATAAGAACACCCAGATGATGGTGATGATGATGGTGACGATGATCACAACGACATAGATGATGATGACAGAAAGAGGACAGCTAGCTAGCTGTTTAGATAGACAGATATTGAACTATTGAAAGTTCAGCCTCTACAAAATAAAAGCGTCAAACTCATAGGCCATCCGTGGCTCTTTTCCTCACTCCCATAAGTATTAGATTTCCTGCAAAGATAATGAAGGTTAAGCTTTGGGACCCTGACCTTTCATGGCCCCCTTACAAACCCATTAAGGGGGTTTGTAATAATATTAGGGGTTTCCTAATACTATATTTGGAATTCTGGGTTCTACTTTTCAAAAAGGATTCCCTACTTCTATAAGGCCCCTCAAAACCTGCGTACCCCCCCTCTTAGAAATTAAAGCCTGGAGGACATGTGGCCTAAAAGCTGGATAAGAAGGAGTGAAGAAGGAGTTAATCTACCCTTTCATTCCCTTCTCCTTTGATTCTTTTTTTCTTTGATTCCCTTCTCCTCACGTGTTTCTACCCCTCAATACTCCAGAGTTAGAGCTGAAGAGAAGGGATTGGAAAAAAAAAAGCACAAATAGCAATAGTTGGTGGTTCCCTCTTTCTTGACTATGGACATCTTCTCTGAGAGAAGCGTGTAAATGCTAGCCCTCTCTTGGGGCGGACTTAACTGATATGGGCAGTGCTCTCTCTAGATGACCTCACATGACTTCCTACAAACCACCTTGCCCATGGGTCCCTGCTCCTGCAGTCCATACAACAGCCTCTTCCTTCTCACACCTCTTGGGTCACCTCCTGGGTAGGTGACCTTTGGAGAGTTCAAAGTCGATTACCTGTTATGGCATCCACCTAGCTGGCTCATACACATTCTTCATAGCCTTGCTTAATAGCAGTGATAGAGGCTGTGTGACTGCTGCCCTCCCTTTCTTTGTCATCTTTCCAATTGTGTTCTGTATCTACTCAGATAATATCAAGGAGAGATTACCCAGTCTGCTGCATAGGCAGATATCCAGCCAATAAATGAAATGTTTGTCTCTCCGAAAAACACTCCCCAAAACTCTAAGAATGATACTTTGGAGCCCCTTTCACTTGCTTGAGTGAGGAGAGAGTATGCAAATTCTCCCAGGCTAAAGATTTCTCCTCTCACAAATTCTATTTCAACCACGCTTTGTGAATTTTTGTCCTACCTTTATATAAATCCTGGTTGGAGTAATAGAAATGAATGTGAAAGACATATCTGACTTATCAAGGAGTCTTAGCAATGGTATTTGGTAGCGACTCATTTCATTTTTTTTAATGATTTCATAAGGATTTATTTATTTATTTATTTATTTCTCCCCAAATATGTTTATTTTAATTTTTCAGTGTTACAAGATTGATTGTTCATGCACCACACCCAGTGCTCCATGCAGTACGTGCCCTTCTCGATACCTACCACCAGGCTCACCCACCCC
>CM052809.1:60354719-60463077 GCA_028533885.1 Nasua narica | reverse complement strand
GTTGATTTTGGCCATTCTAACCGGTGTAAGGTGGTATCTCAGTGTAGTTTTGAGTTGGATCTCTCTGATGGCTAAAGATGATGAACATTTTTTCATGTGTCTGTTAGTCATTTGTATGTCTTCTTTGGAGAAGTGTCTGTTCATGTCTTCTGCCCATTTTTTGATGTGATTATCTGTTTTGTGAGTGTTGAGTTTGAGGAGTTCTTTATAGATCTTAGATATCAGACCTTTGTCTGTAGTGTCATTTGCGAATATCTTCTCCCATTCTGTGGGTTGCCTGTTTGTTTTGTTGACTGTATCCTTTGCTGTGCAGAAGCTTTTTATCTTGATGAAGTCCCAAAAGTTCATTTTCGCTTGTGTTTCCTTTGCCTTTGGAGACATGTCCTGAAAGAAGTTGCTGCGGCTAATGTCATAGAGGTTACTGCCTATGTTCTCTAGGGTTTTGATAGACTCCTGTCTCACGTTGAGGTCTTTTATCCATTTCGAGTTTATCTTCGTGTATGGTGTAAGAGAATGGTCAAGTTTCATTCTTCTACATATAGCTGTCCAATTTTTCCAGCACCATTTATTGAAGAGAGTGTCTTTTTTCCACTGGATATTTTTGCCTGTTTTGTCAAAGATGATTTGACGTCAAGGATGCCCACTCTCATTTCATTTTTTAGACTACAGTGTTCTTTATCAATTATCAGCTTTGAAGTCTTAACTAAAATACTGAGAGAATGGAAAGAATCTTACTCAAATGAAAGAATCTTACTCAAAAGCTTTTTTTTTTTAAATAAAACTTTTATTAGGGGACCTGAGTGGCTCAGTCAGTTAAGAGTCTGTCTTGGGCTCAGGTCATGATCCCAGAGTCCTGGGATTGAGCCCCTCAGTGGGGCTCAGCGAGGAACCTGTTTCTCCCCGTCCTCCCAACTCCTGCTCTCTCTCACTGTCTCTGTCACTATCTGTTTCTCACTCTCTCTCAAATAAAAAAAATAAAATCTTAAAAATAACACCTTTATTAAAAGGTTTATAAACCTCTAAAAAACACATGGCAGAGTGGGGCTTACTTGGCAGTTGGCATGAGGACTTACCTAGCCACACACTAATTATCCCTGCACACACAACAAGTGCCTTCACCGTACCAGACATTCTAGCACATTTCCTGTCTACAGGGACTATCCCAACTCCTGCTGTGTCTTTCTGGTCTCATCTCCTGCCACTAGACTATAAAGCCCAGAAGGAGGGACTCTGTCAAATGAAACACTGCTTTTGCTGCCTGAAAGGATGTAAATGATGCCAGTAACTAAAATTAGAGGTATAGAAAAAGGAATGAGTTGTGGGTGAAGGTAGAAAAGTGTCACTTTTAGTATTGACAATGATAATGACCAGCGCATTCTTATATAGAAAGACACACAAACAGAATGATTCATTCAATCACTAAAAAAATAGTTTATTCAATACTTCCTCTGTACCAGGTTCTATGCTAGATACTGCTCTCATATTATCCCCCAATAGAATCTAAAACATTATCTCTGATTAACATACACATGTACTTCTTTCAACATGCAACACATCACACTTCATATATGATTGATTATAGACATTACAGTAGAACTGGACAAGTCTGTATGCATACAGGATTTCACAAAGTACAGTATTAGAAAATTTGAACATCATGAATCCCAAGTATTTTAGACAAGTCATTCTCTGTGATAATTGTGATTAGAGATTCATCTGAAGTTCATCTATTGCCAAATAATTTTTCAAGAAATTTTGTTGAAAACCTACTTAGTAAATAAGAGATCAGTTCTTGAGGTATTATGATTTTGTTCATTTAACTTTATCAAGTGCTGTGTTGCTGACAACTCTCTTTTCAGATTTATACTGTTTGTAGCACATAATAAGTGCTCAGCGAATATCTGCAGATGGAATGAATGATTCAATGAATGAATGAATGAATGAACGAACGAACGAACGAATGAATAAATGTTATATTCCCCCAGCATATTTATCATCTGGAGTAAACAAGCTTTTTTGGTAAAGCAGGCAGAGAGGGACCTGACCGTAACTTGCCAAGTACACTTTTTATTTCTTGGCATGACTGCTAGTATGCACGAGGATTACATACATATTTCATACAAGTCTCAGCTTCTTCTGAGGTTTGTCACTCTACATGGCAACCAAGTTTATCTTCTCTCCAAATGGACTAGTGACATTCCTGGAGAAAACACTTTCTACTAACTCCTAAGGAATGAGTCCCTTTCAAACATGAAAGAATATACCTATAATTTCTGTTTTCTATTCTGTTACATGGTTTGTTCCAGCACAGGTAAATTAACAATACCTAATTAAAAATCCAAAAATTGGAATAGCTGTAGTGTGCTCAGGAATTAGCTCAGGGCTTGCACTTGGGTTCTGACTTTCATATAGGAATTAATAATCCGTTGTTTAAAAAACATAAAGTTGGGCGCCTGAGTGGCTCAGTCGTTAAGTGTCTGCCTTCGGCTCAGGTCATGATCCCAGGGTCCTGGGATCGAGTCCCACATCAGGCTCCCTGCTCTTCCGGGAAGCCTGCTTCTCCCTCTCCCTCTGCTGCTCTCCTTGCCTGTGTTCCCTCTATCACTGTGTCTCTCTTTGTAAAATAAACAAATAAAATCTTCCAAAAAAATTAAAAAAAATAAAAAACATAAAGTTAAGCAATATTTTTAATGGTTTTCTTGGAAAAAGTAATGATGCAAGACCAAGAGAAAATTTTCATTAGGTTGAAATCTTAAATACTGAAACATTACCTAGATATTTTTGTAGCTTATTTTTTTATGTTATTATAAGAATCATATTTCTTTTAAATGGAATTTTTCAAAAACATGACTCTACTTCCACATATATAATACTTATGCCATGATGCTTTATATTTTTAAACAATCTTATAATATTATCACCAATATATAAATATAATGAGGAGAAGATAAGACAATGAGTAGCTTTCTCTTGACGACCACACAGCTTGCCCTTCAGTACTAGAGGTGAATTGGTACATTCGCCTAAAATGAGTCGAATTATTACCATGGTGGTTCCATGGCAGTGACTTTCCAGGATCACCATTCAGGCTTTATTGCCTAGATTTATGAGATGAAACTTTGTTATTTTCCTCCTCCCATAACTTACTAAACTTCACCACCCCATAGAACTGCAGAATAGGATCCCACTGTTCTAAACCTTTGCCATTTATATATATTGTATTTTCTTTGATTTCCGAAGTAGCTTGGCTAGTGGCAACTTCCTTTAAAATGCTAGTTGCAAGAAATAACAAACCACCACTTCTTTTTTTTTTTTTTGCCCTTTCACTTTATTGAGACTATAATTAAGCTATTATTCACTTAATTCAAGTATAAAAACAAAACGCACTGAATATTCAAGGTAAATGTCTGTAGTATGTTTTTAGGATTTTTTTTTAAACTCAAATTGCTGGATGTATTAATTTTCTATTTCATTTAGTATTTGGTAACCTAGGGAGGAAAGGGGTATCTCAAGAGAGTTTTATAGTGATAAGGGCAAGAATATATTGACAAGGAGAGATGTTACTTGTGATAAAATTTCCTAACCTCACGAATCAGTGGTAACACCACAGGCTTAAATTATTAAAGAAAAAAAACCAAACTACTGAGTAATATACTTTTCTGTAAATACGCAAGAATGATGTAAATTGTATTACCAATGAAACCTTTTAGATTGTGTTTGTAAAGATTCCCACATTTCAACTGACCCAAGTAGTTTGTCAGAAAACAATGTCCCTAATCACTCTCTGTAGCTAACCAACACATTAAGCTGACTTTCTAATGGCATGAGCAGGATTTTCCTCCTCATGACAAGTATGGTTTTGAAACCAAGAACCTTAAGTTTGCCCTTCAAGAAAAGTGATTTATAGGAGTTAGTGGGGGTGGGGGGAAGGAACCCTACTTTACCCAAAAAGGAGGCGAAAACCTTGCCAGAGGCAACATTGTGACATTGCCAATGTGAGAGGGTTGTGAAATCCCAAGTGTATGTTTTTGTGGTAATGTCTGAAAGTACTGGTACTGTACTGCTGTCTCGCTATCATGCGTCTCTATTTCCGGATCTACTTCCTTATAATTGCTAATGCAAACAGTGCACTGAGCACAGCAGTGTATAAGTCTCCGCTTCACTTCTTCTGTTGTTTTCATTGATAGACGGCCTCTATATTGGAATCAAAATAATTCTCTTCTACCTTTAGGAAAGAAGATAAATTGTTTTTCTGATTAAATAAATATATTTGTTAAGGTGGTTTAGCCCTTTGTCCTACAAGCTATTGATTTCTTTATTCCTCTCACCCTGGCACCCATTACAACCTGTTCCTATTAATGTGTATTTTGCAAGTAATCAAGAGGCTAAATAACAGTAACTGAGGAAAATCAGGACAAACCTAATAGTAGCCAAGCTCTAAATAGAACTGTAAAATAAAAATAGAACATATGACTCACAATACAGCACTAGTTCTTCATCTTACAGATGTTCCCAGCCATCAGAGTCAATGTGGGCTATGACACTGGTAAGTGTAGCCTAGCTGGGTAAAAATTTAGAGAGAATGATAGGCTTTTTTTTTTTAGACTCTTTTTCCTATTACCTCATTTACTTTATGTTTATAGAATGTACAGAAAACTCTGTCTACTCATTTCCTATTTGCCTTAATAACAAACTTTCAGTGAACCTTAAATTAGTAACAGAATAGCCACCATCTCCTAATGGCATTTTAGGTTTACAAAACACATCTTAGGAAACAAGTCTCTGGCTTTAGTTACTTGGTAGCTAACTGTCGTCACCTCATGAAACAAAATTCACCAATGATTCCTGTCATGACACACCATGCATAGGACCAACCAGACAGAAAAGACAGCATCTCTGACCATGGAAGGGACACAACAGAAAGGCTGTCATGATATTTATATCCCACCTACTCAGAAGACCAATTGAGAAACTCCATATGGACTCCAGTTTGCCACTAGCCCACAGAATTGAAATTTCTTGACTGGCTTAAATTAAGAATTTTGGGGATAAGTATAAAACTTTGCAGATATTTATTTTCATAATTCTAGGCAGTTTATTTTCATGTAATTCTTCTCATCCTACCCAATTCTCTTTTAGTTGACACATTAAGCAAAGGAAATGCGTTCTTAGAAAGCTCATAGAATAGAGGGCAAAGTATAATCAGAAAAAATAAAAGAACACGGCCAAAGGAAGGTACATTAATGAGAGAAAGGGTGTATATATGTAGTTTAAGACAAGAAAAAGAAGCTAGCCTACATGGAAGTAGATTGGCTGATTTGAATTATCTTGGGGACCGAAACCCCTTCCTCTCACTTCTCAACATTGCCCAAATGGCAGGTGGTACAAGTCCAGTTCCCCAGTAAGTTCCTGTAAACAAAACTACTTATTTATAGACAGCTTCTCAGTACTGTTTTCAGGAGCTCAGTCAGACTGCAACTCAGAGTCTCCTATCAACTGCAAAGAAAAATAAAGACATAAAATCCTGTCTGCAAAAATTTGCTTTACAACTGGAACCAAATAATCTGACATTCTATATATTTGGGGGACCCTCAAAATCATGACTGAGAACTGGTATAAAGAAAGAGAAAGAAGCCCATGAGCCTCTTCTTTAGAAGGAAAAGAAAATTGGACTGACATCATGGAAATATGCCAGCAGACCTCAGCAAAATTTGATGTCTCTACTTCTCCTTTCTACTCTTTTTTTCTTTTTGTTGGGCATTGATAGGAACCAGCCTTGATGGAGGAATCACTGAGCCTTCGTGATAAATCACAAACTGGAGAACTGAGATTATTGAAATATCGAAAGCTTCCCCAAAGTGCTTTGCCATATTCATTTACCTTAGTCAAATTAAAATACTAATAATTCCAATGATAATGCCTTCCTTTTAAATATATATATTTCAGTGTACTTTCATTTATTCTCATAATTCTCCTTATGATATGTACGGATAGATAGGTATAGATAAACTCAGCATATATTTTAGAAGGTAAAGTCCTCCATTATTTTAATCTAGACTAGTGTTACACATAGAAAATAGTATGAAGAAGTGTAACTACTTAGATGGGTTAACAACATGGCAGTTTTTAATGTAATGGCTAAATGATACCACTTCATATATCTACCAATTTTTATTCATCAGTTCTCAAATTCAAGGCACCTTGTTTGTTCCAGGAAGTGGATACAAATGCAACCTTCAAAAATATAATCTTACTCTTCAGGAACTAAATTTTACCAAAGAAATAAAATGCAAGCTCAATTAAAGCAGAAGTGTATTTGCTCATTGCTGACACATAATAGGCACTTAGTTCATATTTCCTGAATGAGTGTATAAAATGTAAAATCAAATCTAATATAATGCAGGATATAAGTCCCAAACATGATCAAATGCTAATAGAGTTTCAGATGAAGGAGTAATCACTTTTAGCTGAATGATCAGGAAGAATTCATGGAGTTGTATGAGCTGATAAGGATTTAAATTAGAGAATGGTTCAAAATGGATAACAGGTAGGCAAATAGGAGAAGAAGTCCCAGACAGAGAGGGGGAAAAAAAAAAGACTATATGGAGATGGGGTAAAACACAGAATGCAAATAACTGGCATCCAGGAAATCAATTCAGTTTGAGTAGGGAGGGAAGGAAATAGTGGAAGAAAATGGATTGGAGCCAGATTACAAGGGTTGTCGTACTGAAGACGTCAGGCTGTTTTTCTGGACCAGCTGAGTCTAGGTCTCCCACGCGGCTAAATTTTTTTGAGCACTCACCACAGTATGTGTATATTTTATACATTAGGATTTATAAAGTAAACATACATAAACTACTGATCTATACAAATATATACACACACACATATTACAAGTAAAAATTTTTAAGTGTCCTATAGGTACTATAGTTTTTAACACATTGTAAGTTTAATTAATTATTTTGTACATATTTGCTTAATTCATGCCATCCATGTCCCCTATCAGATTGTAATCTCCATAAGAGCAGAAAACTTGGCATTCTAGTTCTTTCAATATCACTAGAGCCTAGTGCAGTATTTGGCACAGAGTAGAGGTTCATTGATTATTTGATTATATTATAGTATTTGATTATATTATATTATTCAAGATAGAATACTAATGTGGAATCATCAAACATCCCCCACATTTCCCACTAAAGAATGACCATCTATCCACCATTTCATTTTCTTATAAACGTATATCTTCAGTTTTGGAATTATCGGTGACAGACTTTTTTTAAAGAAAAGATGGAAGAAACGAGACTGTCTTCATCTTGAATTATAACACTGAGACTTTATTAACATATTATACTTTTTTTTACAAACTGAAGAAACAGCCTAAGCATTTTTGCCCCACAGATGATGGATTAAAAAGGAATATAGAAATCAATTTGTAATTTCTTTATATAAAGCAAAGTTTCGCAAAGTGAACTCCTTTGAGTCCAGGCGTTTCCAGTATGGTCTTAAGTGGCTCTCACAGTATGAGGGTTAGAAGGGAAAGTTGGAGTAGGGGTACTCCACACTGTCATTTCAACCAGCCATCTTTAATGTTCTCCATTAATATGAGTACTTTTTATAAGATGCTGTTTCAAAGAAGGGACTCAGGCAATTAAAGTAATACATTAAAAAACCCTGATTTAAAGCTGTCTACATGCTATAAATATCCAATTAATAACTGTGTAAAACCCTGACTCTTAATAGTTTTATTATGTTGGCTTGTTTATATTAGAGCACACCTACTCTTTCATCTGTGGTATTGCTGCTGAATCTAGAGCAAAATTTAAAAATGAAACTAACACTTTCATCAGAGTAGTTTTACCCTTCTAAATTGTTGGTAGTTTTCCTATTTGCCTTCCCAAATCCATCTCCTTCCTTCTATTTTCTATGACCTGGACTCTGTTGTTGGCTTCTGGTTGGGAGTTACCCAATGAAAGAGACCAGAGGGAGATCAGGAAATGGGAGAAGAAAGGTCATGGTTTATTGTCCACTCCCTGCATCTCTGGCAGTAGCTGCAGCCCTTCATGGCTCCCACAGCCAGATGCCTGTCCACAGTTCCAGTTTTCACCAAGCTCTAGTAACACTGCTTCCCCCTCTTCAGCCCCAGAGGGTAACAACTTCCCACCTCTGCTATTCTCTGGTGTCCTTGCCAGCCTTCATTTATTCCCTTGTTCCTCTCACATCTCTAACTCCTTATCTCTTTATTTGACCCATCTGTTGAATTGTCTTACCTGTCATGACCCTGACTGATAACAAAACTTAAGTCTATTAAAATCGCAAGACCTAAAATACAGAAAATAAAATATAAAAAATATATATAAATATTTAAATATGAAAATACATAGTAAAAAATGTTTCAGTATTGACTCTTGCTTGTTTACTATATTTTCTTCCCAAAACAAGAGACTATGAAGAAAAGAACTATAGAAAAGTGAAATCAGTGCTGTGTCCATGAATGCCCAGAAAAATTCTTACTTTTTTGAAAATGATGGTTCCCACTTTCCACTGCCCACTTTCCCACTTTCCACCTCCATGCAAGCCAGTAGGTGACAAGGCCACATAACTCACTTGACAAAGCCAGGGAGGACTCAGGAAATGTCCCTGAGAATATTGAAAGAGTAACATTTATGTATGTGAACATACATACATTTTCTACACAAAAGCAGAGTATATAATTGTTAGAGGCCTGAGATAAGAGTAAATGACTAATAATAAAATATTTTTGTCCAGGTATAAGTGTCAGTTACTGCCTATATTTCAGTGAAAAGTACAGTTGGTGCACTTTGGTAACCATAACTAACATTTAACTCTAAAAAGTGTTGTCTCTAGGAACCTTGGAAAAAAATGACATGAACATGAAGAAATTTTAACAAGACTAAATAAATTAAGAACATTACTGTATGTTTTGAACATATTCTTGAAAAGAAATCACAGAAAGAAAGTTTCCATAGAGCTTTTTTGAAAACATTGACTAGTTATTTTTATATAGCTGTAAAAAAATTTAGCATGCTTCTTTACAAAGGAATAAAGAGAAAATTCTTCTGATGAGTTTTTAAGAAAACCTTGCTTTGAGAGAAACATTCAACAATCCACTCATACTTTAGGGATCTGAAAAGAATATCTACAAAAAGAAAATAGATATTAAAAAAAGGTAATACTGGAATATGTTGTGGGAGTTAAATAATTATAGCACCATCATGTCTAAAAATAAGAAGGAGGTCTCATCCAGACCGACCGTTAGAGAAAATGCGGGACATCTTCTCTGGTCAAAGAGTTGAAGGCAACTGGATTTTGGCTTCCATATGCCTTGAATTTACTCAGTCTACAGCAAAAAAGACAAAAACAAAAGGAACCTGTCTTTGTCAAGCAGAATCACAGTACTAAAGTAACAGAATGTCCCTGAGGTTTCTTCAGTGACGCACATGAAACATGGCTATGATTATACAAAATTTATGAGAAATAGCAGTATCCTGCCTACAGTCTACCCACAACAGAGAGACTGAGCTTGGGTCAGAGGTGAACTTGCCTCCCCTGGGTTTGAATGGCAGAATGACCGAGACCACTGTGACTCTATGGGTGCATGAGGTAGGAAACTGCTTATCTCACAGACGCTAAATTCGGAGAAGCAGCTGTGGGTGAGCAAATTACATTACAAGTCACATTTGCAATCCTGGGCACTAAGAAGACTGATCGGTGGGAGAAGGAGCACTCCTTACTTGAAAAAGAAAATTTTCTTTAAAAGAGAACTATGTACTAAAATTAATGTCATGAGGTAGTAAAACCATAGTGCCATTTTGCAACTTGAAACAGCTATGTTCTTCGAATTCTGCAGTAATATTTTCTCTTCATATATGTGATAAATTCATTAAAGTCATCGCTTTATGCTCTTTAATTATGACATGATCCCTAGGTACTTCCAATCCAACTTGCACTCAGCAATCAATAGAAAATACTCAGAAACCCTCCAAACTTTCTCTGCAATATTCAATATGATTTATCACCACTTCCATCTTATAATTTCTCCTCCCCTGGAATTGATAACACAGGATAGACTTGGTTTTTCTTCTGTCTCCCCAACCACACTTTCTCTGACAACTTTCCTCTTCCTATCTGCCAGGTGTCAATATGCCTACATAACAGACTTTTTAATCAGTCAACTATATATATAGTTTTGGGTCTTGAGACATAAGAGGAAGCAATTTGTTTTACATAGACAGAACTCTATCATCAACCAATTCTTCCAATTATTATCAAGATGGTTCTTAGGTTTTCTAAGATCAGGCAAAATAAAACATTTTTAAAGATTTTATTTATTAGAGAGAGAAAACCGTGAGAGAGGGAACACAAGCAGGAGGGAGTGGGAGAGGGATAAGCAGGCTCCCCACTGAGCAAGGAGCCTGATGTGGGGCTCGATCCCAGGACCCTGGGATCATGACCTGAGCTGAAGGCAGACACTTAATGAATGAGCCACCCAGGTTCCCCAAAATAAAACATCTCTAATAATATTCTCACCTAAGAGCAGTTTTGTTTCGTTGTAGAGTTTGTATGTGCGCATGCACAAAAACAGTCCTGGACAGGCTCTTAGGCACACTCAGAGTTTTTGAATTCAGAATATCTTTAATGCATCAATTCATTGTAAAGTTTTATATATTAAGCACGAACAAAGCAATTTCTTAAATGATAAGCATATTATCTACTCTCTAAGAGTTTTCAATTTCTTACCTAAGAAATAGTAAAATAACAGGCAAGATGAGTGAAAGATTATTAGAGGAGTTAACTTTGTACAGCAAACAAATTACCATCAGTAAGAATCCTTTCTTGGCACATAGGCTTATCTTGTAAGATTCGGTGGTATAGCTTCCATGGGAAACTCAGCTATTGGTTTGTATAGTTTCCTTGTTTTACACTTAGAAGAAACACAAAATATCATTCTAAGTTGCTTTTATACCAAGTTATAGCTGTCATCAGCTACAAATGTGTTTAAATGCTCTGAAGGTTACCATGAACACTGGTCCTGCTTCCCCTGCTCTTCACTTTGTAAGTGCCTTGGGGGCTTCCATACTTCCTTGGCCTCCTCTGAGTTCTAATTCCTGAGTGACCCCACTGAGCATGTGCTGTTCTGTGAACTGCTCTGTTATTATCAGAGGGAACCAAGAGATCAGAAAGACACCTTGAGAGGTTCACAGATCTGCTCAGAGGAAAGAGAGAGAGAGCTGCCTTGTCACTGACATCAGGTGTAGAGCACTTCAGCTTCATGAGCTTCATTAAACTAAAAATACCTAGCACTAAAGCTTTACGCTAAATCAGATGAGATTTGTACTTTATTCCTATATAGGTACATAGTAGCAACAATCAATATTTTAATAAAAATTATCAAAGAAAGCACTGAATTGGGAAAAACATCTATCTTTGCCAGTGAACTGGAAAAATACTAACTTTAACAGTAGAACACATTAATACAGCTCAAGGAAAACTTTCTGGAAAGGAGCTTGCAAACTTCTGTGTTGGATCACAGAGTAATAAAGCCATAGACCCTAAGAGATGGAATATGGCTTATACATTATGTATTATTACCTTTTAATTTTTCAGATGTGAGAAATGAGGCTCAGATAATTTGGGTGAATTTTCCGGTTATATAACTAAATAGAACTGAACCAGGACTCAAGAACATGGGTATTCTGATTCCTCATTCAGCACAATTTTCCTTATTCAACAGTCTCTTCTGCCTTCTTCTTACATGGATTTTTTTTTCTTCTGAAAACATCCAAAAAGTATGAAAGAGTTTTTCAGATTCTGTGATAAAAATGTTGACATTCTGAGTGGTCACTAATAGATACTCATTTTATTATCTTATATTTTTCTAGCCCTTAGCCAACTTTCCCAATAAATTTAATGAAAGAAAACAAAAACCGTTGCTCAGTAATGATCTTTAAAATTCAGTGGCTTGAAATACATTAGGATTTTACTAAAAATTACTTAAACAAAATTCTCTTAATAGCTTTGAAAATCCACATTTGAACAAATAATTCATTGAGCTATTATATGACCTACATGCTAACAGGTAAATATTTGGTATTCAAGAGGCAATAATTTAAGTTGGAATTATAAATGTATTTTAGAAAATCTGATTCTTGAGATTTTGGTATCCATTAATTTTCGCCATTTTTTGTGTATTTCAAATACCCCAGAGTTTAATGGTAGTATTCACAAACTTATTTACTTGCAGTTTCGCCTTTTCCTTGAGGCATTTCTAAGTGCCCAAAACTATTAATAAGAATGAATAAATAGACACAAATGAGCTTCTTTTCAGTCATTTACAATTTAGTCTACTATGTGCTAATCCTGTGTCCTGCGTTAATCAACCCCAAAACACAAGTCTTCCATTGTGCTTAACAGAGATGAGGCATATGTGGTGGAATTCAGTCAAAATATTAATTTAGACATCTGGGAACCATCACCTTCTTGAGAAAACTATCAGGTAAAATATACTCATTTTCAGCCAAGCTAAATTCCCACGTCCATGAATTGCACAACCCTGTTAAAGTCAGTAAGTGTCAAAGTCTTGAGCTATGGACTAGACAACATTGCCCAATAACCACAATTAGGGTTTCCAGCATCTGCTGTTCCTCTTTTACAAATCTGAATTCTTCTTCCTATGCTATCTCTTACATACATTATTCATGCTGATGTTGAAATACTGACAATTTATGAGGAGAGTTCAGGAGTTTTGTGTAGCAGTGGAAATCACTGCCTAAGTAACAGAAGGAAAACATAGTCCGGGAAATTATCTCATAAACATTCCTAAAAGTCCATTTTATTATGGTGTGCTTTTAAAAAAAAATTATAGAATAGTATTTTGTGAAATCTTTTATTTGTCCTGAACTGAAAAACTAGATTTTAACCCTCAGTTTCAGTGTCCTTCACTGACTTGCCCTGATTTTACTTTTCTTTTTACCCTCCACTTCCTATCTGTCCTTTAATCAGTTAAGTCTATCTACATTGTACTCATCTCTCCTACTCCTGGCCTCCATTCTCTGTTATACCTGAAATATTTTAGCAGCTTTCAGAATTATCTTTCTTTTCCTCCTAATTCACAGAGCTGTCAAGATACAACAGTTTAATGTAATTGATATTTATATGCAATAATTATTTCCACTAATTCACTATATATTCCTTAGGAATTTAATTTATTTGTCCCTTTGCTCTTCATAACACCAAGAAAAAAAAAAAGATGAAAGCTCACACAAAATGTAAATCAGCCATAAAAATAGATAATAGCCCTCAGGCCCTTAGTCTAAAAGAAATAAAAGACCTAGTGAGAATCAAAAAGTGGAACTGAAACAAAAATTATATTTCTTTTCATTAAAAACATTTGTTTGGTTTTTATGAAAATATGAGTTTTTACGAAACCGTAAATATTACTGCCTTTTACAAAACTATTTCTTCTTTAAGTCAGGCAATCTATCAAAGTTTTGGATTACCAAGAAGAAAATTAGATGTAGGAAAGTCCACTTTTGCAGGGCAGATTTAAGTTTGGAGCAAAGTATATTCTTAAAAACTAAGAAAATGTGATATAATTATTTGTTTATATTATGCATTCAGTTAATATTTACAAATATTCAAAAGTCTTTATAGAAAAGATAGAAAGTCCAGGTACAAACGATCATTTTTTGGCTCAGTACTACCTATACATCTTCCCATTGCTCTATGGGTAACCCAAGATCAATGGCTGAACCAAAAGAATCTCCATAATGCATTTTCTTGAGGCTGGTAATAAATGAACTTCTGTCTTGAGGAAAAAGTTGACTTACTGATTCACCAATTTATTACTAAAGCTAGCTCCTAAGGAATCTCTAAAAATATTTTTAACATGAAGTTCGCAACGTTTATAAAGCATTCTAACTCATTCATCAACTCCTTCCATCCAGACATTTGTTTTCTCTGTAATCCTTTTCCCCCTCCTAACAACAGCTGTAGCACTGTATAGCGCCCATTAGTCTAATGCTATTCTTAACTAAAATTACTAACTTGTCTTTAAGAGATGCACTAGGGGGGGCCAAAGAGCAACTCACTGTGGGTTTTCCATTGGCCTACCCAACATCTCATCCATTCAGATTGAACCAAACTACTCCTACTTAAAATAATCAGATGATCAACTAGCCTAAAAGCTCATCGATAATCTACTACATATAAGGCATCGTAGGAGGCAATTTTTTGAGAATACGAAGAAATATATTACTGACGTAGGATTCAACATTGCTACTTTGACTACCCTCAAGCAATAGTCAAGACTTCATGACATGTAACAATTTGTAATTTTGCTGAGGCATGAAATTGAATTACATGTGGCAAGAGGCGGGACTGTCACAGGAATCCTTTAGCTCGAGTGTGCTTAGAGAACTGGCCCACATATCTTCTCATAGCGGTTTAGATATTCTCTACTTGTGGTCAAGTTACTATGTAGTAATTCTCATGACATGATGAAAAACTATTTTCTTTGTGAATACTTTCCCTGAAAATAAAGTCAGCTGCTAGTTCTGGTGATGAAAGTAAAGTGGAAGCAAAACTATCCAAGAAAGTGATGGTTCTAATCCAGAAAATAGAAGTTTTATGGAGACAATTACATGCTAAACTGATATTCATGAATTTGGGACTGTGGTATCCCTCATGAATATTGAAGATCTGCCATATAAAATAAAGCCCTTATCTTCAAGGACCATTTAGAAAAACATGAAATTCTTCATCATAGTTACCTTCTTAGAACCCGCATTGTCTTTAGATCATTGCAGACATGAATGTCATTTTAATAACATCAGGACATCCATTTTATTTATATCTTCCTAAATATTGTGCACAAAATCACACAGTATCTACTCTTCCCCACACAAGATTTGAGGGACTGACCAAAACTTCAGTTGTTTTGAGGGGAGTTTTGCGTTTGTCTGTTTTTTAGTTTTGGGTGCACGCTTATATAGGTTAGGTTAAGATAGAGCTAAGAATAAGACGTACCTGTTCCAATTAATTGTGGTAACGTATAATATGGGCTTGGGCCAAAACAACTCCATTGGGAAATCGGATCTGATAAATTCTTGCAAAGTGTCCAACATTTTTTTCTAAGCAAAATAAGCCTGGAAACAGTTCCTGGAGCCCAGAACATGGTGACAATATACATGATGTTGCACAATGAGAAGTATATGGCAGGCATATCTTGGCCACCTGTCCCTTATGAAGATCAAGGCTCATCATTTCAGCTTATAGCAGCTGTTGTTTTCCATCCTTCCTTCTTCCTGCTGCTGGTTGTATATCCAGCCATCCAGGGTCTCCTAACCTTGGGCTGCTACTGTTTGTGGTTCTTGCCCTTGCTATTTTCACTTTACATAGGCTGTTTCTGTCCTTTTTCAAACTTGTAAAAATAGTGCTCCTAATAAGGATTGAAAATCCAATGCTTGACTTCTTGAGCATAAAGCTTCCTCTTTCCCTGGACTAGCACACAACAGAATGGGGGGTGGGAGACGAATAAAGGAAGTAGGAAAGAAACAAGTCATTTATCTCTTAAAGTTTGCAAAGTTCTTTTTGAAAATGAGAATTCTTTGTATTTTTAAAATCCTCTCCACCCATTAGCCTCAACACTACATTGCTGCTATACTTACACCTCGCTCGTTATGTATTTACTTTTTATATAACTAAGCAGCACCCTGTCATAAATGAAATATTCATGCAAAAAAAAACTGCTCAAAATGAATTTATAAAAAGAACATATAAAAACTACCATCTGCTCCCAGTCCTAGCAAGCCCTTAGATACCCAAGTGTAAGCCCTCTGATTCCGCAGAGAGGTAAGGCAATGTGTCTGTGATGTATTCCTGAAAGCCAAAACTTCAGACTTTGTATTTAGATGGATCTGTGAGCTCTGGCCATTGAAATGCTTAGATCAACATTGATGGGCTTAGATATTGCACATAATGAATTCACGTGCTAGCATATTGTAATGGGTAGTCATACCCGGTCATGTTGTGCTAAAATGAGCTGAAACTCTTCTGGGAAGTTGTGAAAGCATTTTGTAGTCAATTGATACTGCAGTACTTTATAATGTGTCTTCCTTTAAAAAAAAAAAAAAAAGTTGTCCAGACATTCCAGGACTCAAAGCTGAAGTATGGGCACTTGGCTACTGTGTTGTTTTAATTCACCTAGTCTGATGTACTCAGGGCATTTTACTCTTTGCACCTGGAGTATCATCATTGCTATACATAATAAGATACATGATTTTCTCAGGAGTTTCATTTCTTCCAAATGGTAAATTGTACCTTTATAAGTTCTATGAACATTTGAGAGAGATTCTTCCCTTTCTGTAGACTCCCCTTCCCATCTAACACATTCCCACTTTCCTCAATGTTCGGTGCTGTGCACTCTGAACTCTGTGTTCAGAATTTTTATCCCCTCCCCCCCGGAGTCATTAAGAATTAAGTTTGCCTGCAAGCAACCAAAGAGCAAAATAACAGTGCCATAAATAAGAGTTTATTTTTGTCTCATGGGAAAGATATCCAGAGACATGTAGTCTAGAACTAATATAGTGGTTCCAGGATCATCAGGAAAAGAGGCCCCTTTTCTTGGCTTGCCCCACTGATGTTTGGAGATGACTTCTCCAGGTCTAGTCATTTCACTGTATTCCAAAAAGCAAGAAGAAAGTTCTGCTCTCTCCTTTTTCAGTAAGACTTCCAGGAAGTACTACACATTTTGAATATACATCTTTGACCGGAACTTAATCACCATGCCAAATCTTGCTGCCAATTAATTACCCTGGGGAATGTAGTCTTTTAGCTTGATACCTTACCACCCAAAATAGATTCAGAGTTCTCATACTCAGGAAGAAGAAGAGAATAGATGTTGGAATAGGAAATTCATAGCCTGTGCTTCACTTCACTGGATCACATCATGGCTTGTTGTTACATATCCTTTGTTTAGGTTTAGATTTCTAGTTGCCCTACTTAGTTGAATAATCCAGCTATTTGTCATTCAACAATCAAATTATAAATTAAAAAAAATTAAAATGGAGAAATGAATTCATAAATTTATTTTGGTTTACTGTTACACTTTGATTTTATTTAAAGGAAGTTCTGAGACTGCCTTCAAATAACTGACCACACTTCATTACCTAAATGGATAGAGAATTAGGTCCATAATTCTATGGCCAAGACTCTCAGTGCTTTCCTCATCAGAATAACCATTTGTTTTATGAACCAAACCAAAACACTTTTGAGGGTGTGAAGGAGGAGTTAATAATAATTACATGGAAACATCAAGGGTAAATCAGGACTGTCCAGAGCAAACTGGGATATTAGGTCACCCAACTCATCCTCCTTACTAGAACCCTTCACATGCCAAACCTATTCATATAGATGTCAGTTTACTATTATTAATTTACCAGTCATTTCTCACTGGAAATGTGGTAGGATATGAAGAAAGCGTTGCAGATTTGGGCTATTATCCTATACCTCATGTCTGTCAATTGGATATACAAGGGATGAACTCTAGTTAAAAAGTTCAGAGTAGGGGGGCCTGTGCAGCTCAGTGGGTTGAAGCCTCTGCCTTCAGCTCAGGGCATGATCTCAGGGTCCTAGGATCGAGCCCCGCATTGGGCTCTCTGCTCGGCGGGGAGCCTGCTTCCCCCTCTCTCTATCTGCCTGCCTCTCTGCCTACTTGTGACCTCTCTCTCTCTGACAAATAAAAATTAAAAAAAAAGTGCAGAGTAACTTAAAGTATTATTAATAAACTATTTCCAGCCATTCGTGCTACACTAAAGCCAAAATTGTTCCAGGAAATGGGTATGAGAGATGGACATCTACCCCTAGTGCTAAGAATCTAGTTACAAGGGATTCTTCTTAGGATCTCTGAGTTTGTAGTATTTTTATCCATCATCCTGAATAGTTTGTCACTTTAATCTGTAACCTGTGACAGTTGACAGCTGTCAGTTGGAAGGATTTGCTCTGGCTAAGGGCCAACCATAAAGAACAAGGGTAAGAGTGAGAGCCGAGGCTGACAAACTATTCTGGCTTTCTTCACGGGGCACTAACATGTTATTTTTTGAGAAATCACCTCTTCTTATGATGGAATCTAATACTAGATCCTCCCTTTATCCTCATATATTTTTGCATAATTTTTGGAAGCATATTTCCATCTGGAAAAGATGAGTATCTATTGTACCTTATTGGTCTGGAAGCTTCCAAAGATACTGATGCTCAACTAAGGAGAAACAAAGGCACTAAAAGAATTTGGATTAGTAATAATTATTAGAAATAGTCCCAAACACCCACAGACATCGTAAGTTAAAATCCCTGCTCTGCCACTTCTTAACTGAGCTACTCTGAGCATATCAACTATCTGTAAAATGAGGATAATATTAGTAATTACCTCATGGTTGCTTGAATATTTATTGAGTTAATATGTTTAAAGTGCTTAGAGTAGTGCCTGGCATACAGTAAGAGCTTTTTAAGTGTTTGCTATTTACAACCTAAAGATGGACACAAGATATAAAACTTGTCTCCGTAAATAGATCCAGTCAAACTCAAGGAGTTCAAAAGTGAACTCATCTTCTATAAAAACATGTGCCTTTTCATGGTATCCCACTGTATGTTAAGCCTATCACTTTCCTCTATGCACCCAGCCTCTAAATATTACCCTATATTCCTTATCCCTTTCTGTCCTCCCTCACATCAAGAAGTATTCAAGTCTTCTTCCAAAATCCACTCCCTTCTTTCTCTTCCCACTGCCACTGGCCTAATTCAGATTCTCTAAATTTCCTGCCTAAATAATTCCAGTAGCTTTCCTAACTTGTTTTCTGTATCTCCCGGCTACTCCCTTCAAAACCATTTTTGTAAGGATCTCAGAACATTCATGTTAAAATCCTCCTATGAAAAGGTTCCAGCCTATCTTTCCATTCTCATCTTCCTCTACCCTCATACCCCAGATAAGTAACTGTGCATTTTGACACCTTAATATTTCCCACACTCTTCCAACTAAAGAGAATGTTCTTGTGCTCTCTGATATTCATTTTCTGAATATTAAAGTTTGCCTATTTTAAAGGTCCAGCAGAGGGGCACCTGGGTGCCTCGGTTAAGTGTCAGACTCTTGATTTCTGCTCAGGTCATGATCTCAGGGTCTTGAGAACCAGCCCCGCATCAGGCTTGGAGCTCAGTGAATGGAGTCTGCTTCTCTCCCTCTGTTCTACCCCCACACTTGCATGAGCGCATGCTCATGCTCTCTCTCAAATAAAGAAATCTTTAAAAAAAATAATTTAAAAAGAGGGCCAGTAGACATGCAAATTTCTACATAAAACTTCTGAATTGTAAGTACTCTTTCCCTCCTTGGAGGTTCTATGACTTGTACAGTTGTAATAGTTCATTACATTTCCCTCTAAGTTATAGTTTCTTATTAATACCTCCTCAAGATTTTAAGCCATATGCCTTTGTACTTCCTAGTAAAGTTCTTCCTCTTACCCACTGGGCACTCCTAGGCCACTGAAAATGATTGTGAAATTTCTGTACTACTCTAAAGCATGGGTCTTTGAAAGCTAAAATCTAGCCCAACCTCTGCCCGTGAAGCCATGTGACTCTGTGTTTCCATAAAGGGGAGAATTTCTTACCAGTATTCCTAGAACCTGTCAGAAGGGGTTGCCTCATTCTTTCACTCCCTCCAACAGACAAGCTACACACCCTCCAGGAGGAGCACCTTTTACTTTTTTTTTTTTTAAGATTATTTATTTGAGAGAGAGAATGTAAACTTGAGAGAGAGCAGGGGGAGGGGGAGAGGGAGAGAGAGAGTCTTGAGCAGACTCCAAGCCTAGTGCAGAGCCCAACACGGGGCTTGATCTCAGCACCCTGAGATCATAACCCGAGCTGAAATCAAGAGTCAGAGGCTTAACGGACCTAGCCACCCAGGCGCCCCTAGGAAGAACACATTTTTCTAACTTATACACAGGTGCAGTTTAGGACACGACAGGCTACAGTAGCAAAAAGAGTCAAAACGATATAATGGCTCAAATATGAATGAAGTCTATCTCTTACATAATATTTCCAAGAGGGTGTCTTGGTTGGCAGGCAACTCTCCTCATGGTGATTCAGAGATGAATGTGCAGTGTGGCTAAAGGAGGATGTTTTGTATAGAGGCATGAGGAACCATAGCAGGTTTAGAGCACTGCAAATAGTTTTGTCTGGCTAGTGCGCTGGAAACCTGAGGGAGTATGGCAGAAGATGAGGCTAGGTAGATGGGCAGGACCCAGAATGTGAATTTATCTGAAATTCCTGTGAAGAATCAGACTTGGTCCTACAAGTAACAAGAAGCCACTGGAGTTTGTTTCTGGGTTTACCATAATTGTCATTATCATTTTTTTTATCAGGATGGTTAATATTATTTGATAGAGATGTTAGAAAATCATCACTGCCAGTAGTATATGAGCTGATTTGGATTGCTCTGAACAGAAAGTTAGGATCATCAACAAGGCAAATATAACATTCCAGGAAAAATGTTGAGAGCTCAAAGTAGGGCAGTGGCGGTGGTGATGAAGAGGAAGGAAGAAGAAAAAGAGCAATTTAGGAAGCAGGTCAGAGCAGGATTGGTGATTATTTAAATTCAAGGGATTAGAAAGAAAGAGGTGAGGATGTCTCAGCTTTCTGGCTGAAGTGAGGTCTGTGGCTGTGGCTGCAAAAATCAGAAGTTATTCATTTCTGCTTTAACGCTGAATTTATGTTATTCTGGTCCCTAGTGAACAAACTGAATGACAACAAATGCCCATTCCACTAATCTTCCGGAGGCCAGGCAGTTAGACCTTTCAGGGTGGAACACAGAATCCATCATATTGTCATAATAAAGTCTGCAGGTTCCTTAGTGGTTAAATAGAAAAGTAACCTGCGAGAACTGACTCTAACTTTTCAGTGATGGTTGCCTGACCTAAACCTCACCAAAGAATACCTACCGGAGCCTCAAAATAGAATTAGCTTTGCCTTTTCTGAAGTTGCTATTCATTATTCATTGTCTTCCTTTGTTTTAAAAAGAATTGGAATCTGAAAGTTTGCAGTCCTCAATAAAAATCAGTATATATTTCATGATACTTGCTCCTGATGGCTGCTGAGTATTATAAAGTTAGAAGCAAACACAGAGACTTGTGCTTGCTCTATTTTCTCAGCAATGTGGAAAAGGCACATTGGCCTCTTAAATCCATCTCCCAGGGATTAAAGGAAACTGGAAATGGTTTGACTCTTCACTGAATCTTCCCTGCCATATGAGGCTGGCTGAAGATGGCACTCTGAGTTGAATTGGCGCAGCTCCGCAGCATTGGAATGGTGTTACTTGACAGGGTTGGATGGCATATGTAGTTTTGTGTATTGTTCTGGTGCTTCTTAAATCAAATTGCCCAATTTAAGCCAAACAAATGTTCTCTTCTCCACTGTCCCTTCAAGTCATACCAATCCTTTGCTTGGTGAAATCATAACCCCCTAACTGGGCTCTGCAGATTTTCCATGGTGCTGAAAAAAAGACTTTCATTATAATAGACAGTAATAAAATAACACATTCAAGCATGCTTTCAATATTTTTATTTATTTTAATTATATTATTCCTATAGTAGGTAACTATTTAAAATTTTTAGTAAGTTCATGAGTCAATCTTATAAACCTGTATACCATAAGTGGCTCTAACTGAAAACAAAAATGGTTCTCAGATCTCAAATCAGTTTCTGGATTGCTTTATATTCTGAAAACAGTTTACCTGCATTGATTTAATTTAATTAAAGAATGTCTAAGTCACCACTGTTGACTTGTGTGCAACCAAGTTGAAACACTGAGTGTTGGGCATTTCCTACAACATTATGAGTAGGCAATTCTTCCAACTACTCTTGGTTTGTTCCTTATTACAATCAGATTTGACAAACTTGAGGACAATTATGGATAAACCTATCTTATAATTTTAATCTTCTGTTTGAACTCATAAAGGTGTCCCCGGCCTTATCATTATTGATCTAGATCATTTCTAAGATTTTCTACCAATCACTCAAAGGCAAGACCTTAGTAATGCCCTATTTCTCCTGTGTTCCTGGATCTTAGCCCCCAAGGTCTATCAGGCAAATTTTTTGGCAAAATTGGGCTCGTGACTGATAATTCCCAAGGTGTGGCACCACAAGGAAAATAGCTCCATTTTGACAGTCGCATAGAGTGACTTATGTTATCGGCATCTCACAAATCATACCAGTTGGGTGGCATATAAGGTTACATGAAGTCCTGCAGGAAGGCAAGTCACATGATATAAAGAATATCTGGGCCTATAAAAAAAAAACTCTAGTTGATAATCTAGATGTCTTAGAGTATCAAAGTGGGAAACGGAAAAGTTTGGATCAAAGAATTAGAACCATGAAATGGTTAAAATTGGTGTTATGTACGGAACATTTGTGTCTACCTCCACATATTCATATGTTGAAATCATAACCCCAAATGTGATGGTATTAAGAATTGGAGCCTTGGGAGGTGATGAGGTCATGGGGTAGAGCCCCCACAAATGGGATTAGTGCCCTTATATTAGAGACCCCATAAAGCTCTCTGTTTCTTCCATGTGTAGACACAGTGAGAAGATGGCTGTGTATGAAGGAGGAAGAAGGCCCTCATCAGACACCAGATCTTCCCATGCCTTCATCTTGGACTTCCCGGACTCCAGAACTGTGAGTAATAAATGTTTGTTGGTTAAGCCACCCAGCCTGTGGTATTTTTGTAATAGCAGTCCAGACTGACAGTTCATGTTAAAACAGGGCACCTCTAGGGAATACACTGTCTGGAGTCCCACATTCGCATTCACCTTCCCTCAACATTTTGTGAGGTTTATATTATAAAGTGGACACTCCAGACTTCAAGGCGTTTCCCTACTTTACATTTCCTGGTGGGAACTGACCCCAGCTGTACCATCATACCACTCCACGTTCAGATTCTGTCCTGTGGCAAGTGCTCGGCAGATCTCTACCCTGTGTGAGGACAGAATATGCCTGTGGGCCATTTACACTGGCAAAGCTCTCTATTCTTAAACCATAATGGTTGCTGCTTTCTGGCCTGCAGCAGTTTGCTTCAGGTAATTCTTAATGTCACTTTCCTTTTTAAGGTCTCTCTTTGAGCTTTGACCTGTGGACTCTTTGGAGAATATGAGCATTGTTCCATCCTGTTTTAATATGATCACTTTTTCGAGCCTCTTAGATAACCAAGAGAAGTAGGTGGGGGAAGGAGGTGGTTTGTTTTTCATTGCAGGCCCCAGATCTGGTCCCTTTGGAAACAGATGAAAATTCTTTAGTCACTGGATCAGCCTATTTTGCCTCAGATAAACTTTCTTGGATCTGAAAAATAAGCCTTTTACTCATTTTTTAAAGTTTAGTTTTATTTCCCCCTGTGGTCAGTGTTATTTAGCTTCATTTTCTTCTCCTTATTTCTCTCTCTGCTTTTTCTTCTCTGTAGCTCTGCTACCAGGCCCTGCCAAGTTTCTTTATCAACTGTCTCTACAGCCAACTTAACTTTCTGAGCCAACGGTGTCAAAGCAGAATGCATATGGGTGGCGTCAGTCTCACATGGTGCAACTTGGAATTAATTTCTGATGCCTACCAGATATTTAACCCATGAGCAGAGTAAAACTGAGGTGGCCTTAGAGTCTCTAAATGGAAGTGCTCTCTATTTAACTCTCTATTCCTCCTCCTGCTATTTTGACTCAAACGGAAAGCCTCAGAGTCTAGCTACAAGCAAGGCATATCTTCTGCATTTTCCCCAGCCCCTTACCTACCTACCTTTTAAGGCTTGGGCCCACCCATGCTTCCTAGCCCCCCTTGTTCATGGTCTAACACCCTGTCCAGCACTTGCTGATCCCTGGCTTTGTATCCCTTCAAATCACTGTCCGCCCTGGTCCTCCTCTACAGGAAAGGCTATCTTCAAACCCAAAAAGCGACTGTGTCAGAAAACTCTCTAGCATTCCCTGTGCACAGTATAACCAGCCCTCATATTTGGGGCCCAACATAACCTTGGACCATTTCCTCTGGGCACATTGCCTTCACCCTAGCCAGATACTTAAACCAACTTGGCCAGTGGCCTTGGCCCTAGAAATGAGCCTCCGTGGTTCAAGCTCACTGTCCCCACCCCACCCCGAGATGGCCCTCTATTAATATCTCAAACTTAAGCTCATGTCATATCATCACATCCAATCTAGAACCTGTGTATTCTCTCTGCTGAATGCACTTTTCATTAGATACTAGCTAATAACCTGCTTATTTCTTCTTTACTCTTACTTTTAAATGAGCCCTTCCCAGCTCCCCTTACCACACAACGCGATCCAGTTCAATAGAGACCATCTTAGAGAAACATCAGTTTCATTGTAGTTGAATAACTAGTTAAAGCTCTTTAACAGAATACACCTGTACCATGATGGCTTTAGAAGAAGTTATCCTGTTTCGTCAGAGCTCAAACTTAAGTAGAGTTAATATTGAGTAACAACTCTTTGCTAGTCACTAGGCTTATCATTCGGTACTTGTTCAACTTGCACAATGTCCATATGGGGGAGATACCATTTTAACCCCACTTTCCCTGGCAGAGCATTAGACTTGGAAAAATGAAGTAATGTGCCTGTGGTCAGCAAGATAATAAGTGATAGAGTCAAGACTTGAACACTGAATTCACGCTCTTATCCTCAGTTACACTCAGGATTGCATGCCGTGAAAGAAGTGCACCTCCTTATCCTTTACAGCCTTTTAAGTCCCATTTAGGTATCAGTTTCCCAGGAGATAATTATTTTACTCATTCATCAAAGATTTTCTGAGTACTTAGTAAGTGCCAGTGACTGTTCGAAGCCCAGGGGACGTATCAGTTAACTCAAGAGGTAGGATTCACTCAACTGCACTCAGGTATAGAGGTGGCTCTTCTCATTTATGGGGAAAAATCTTCCTCAAAAGGAGATGATCAGTGTCTTGAGGAAGGTTAGGCTTCTCCACAGCAGGCTCCAAGCACAGATGGCCATTTTGTCATTCCCTGTGGCTGAGGCATTCACCACAACTTGTACATTTGCTCATAAATGGGGCATTTTAAATTAATCTACCCAGAATCTGGAATGTCAGAACCAGAAAGAACAACAGAGGTCATCTTGTTTAACAGTCTTACTATAGAAATGAAAATAAACAACCCACATGCTAAGGAGTTTACTTTTCAAGATGACATAGGGGTGTAATGAAAGAATCGCTTCTTAAATACAGTTTTCTTAAGTCCCATCCGGTGCTTTGCTTCACACATCACATGGTATTCTCAGGAAAAGATGGGGTACATCTTGAAGCCAGAATATCCAGGGCTATTGGCAAAAATCTCCTGACCGTGGATCCACTTCTCAGAATAAGCTCCTTCATTTAAGCCCTTGCCCACGAAGCACTTCCAAAGTTTTTCAGAGTGGCCCTGAACAATCAGGCAATGGGAACTACGTCAATTTATAGGACCAGCACATCCTACTACTGGCGGTAGCCAATGGTGTATGGACTTGGTACCCATCTCCTGTTTGAAGCAGGAGAGAAACCAGAAAGTTTAGAGAACACTATCATCTGTCCTGTGGAGCCTGCTTATTCATCAACATCCTCACAGATTTCTGGTCCAGACCCTCCTTCAAACGCACCCAGGCAGCATTCTTGGGGTTTACCATTGAGGATATGAGGTTACCATGAACTCATTTCCGAATCTTCACCACAGTCTCCTCTTACGGGTTTTCCACTTTTGCAGTTTATCCTGGTGCTTAAGTGTATATAATCTCCTTGCCTCCCTCACCCCACCCCTTGCAGTGTGAAGTTAGTTGCTTTGTGCATCCCTTCTGACACACTTGCTTTGTGCTATATTTAACTCCTGTACATTAGCATCAATCCAGCCACACAAGTGAAGCTGCCGCTGTGCATTACTTCCACCAGGTACAGTAGGGGTTTCTTTGGCTAATTCCCTTTGGGGATAAGGAAACAGATGCAAACACAATAAGAAAAGGTTCTCTCCACAGTAGACTGAATACAAATCTTTATAAGATTTTTATGTGCTTGAGTTTATTCTTTTGCTTTTTACCTACTTTTTGCCTTGGGTTTTGACTGGTGCACAAAGGCACTTACAAAAAGGGAGACTGACAAAATAAATGTTCCCCTGAAAAGAACATGTTCTTAACATTAAAAGAAAGACAAAAGATCATCAACATAAGTTATTCTTAAAAGATTTCCAGTTGCCTAGAACAGTACCTGGTACATAGTGGTGCTCCAAAAATTAATGAATAAAACCACATGTGATTTCTTACCTTCTGGCTAGTCTTCCTTTAGCTGGATGGGAATTCTTCCTATGCCGAGAAGGTCAAGACCATGAACCAGAGAGATGATATAGTCATTATAGGGTATATATTTTTTGGCCCAAATATCTTTTTTTCTTTTTTCTAACTTTTGATTTGTGAAATTCTCCTCTTCCATTTTTCTCCTCCTCCTCACCTTCTTCCTTTTTAAAAGTACCAGTCTCTCCTTTCATTTGCCTTTATTTGTTGAAGCATTCAGACCACAGTAGGGTTTTGTTTTGTTTTGTTTTGTTAGGTATAATAAATCAATCACTGCTTCATTAGAACCAAAAACTGATGTATTTATGCAAGTAAAAGGCAACTTTTTTTTTTTGGCTTGACTTTGTTTTTGCGAGAAAGGGAATAAAAGCAATATTTGTTTGATCCTTAGGTGGTAAAAATTTAATGAAAATAAGTAAACAAGCTTACAGTTTTATTCAGTTAAGGAAATAGGGATGGTTTGTGGAAGAACGGAAAAGGCATTGGGATGGGCAGAAACACTCATAAGTGACAGAAAAAGGTGAGAAAGAGAGACAAGTAGACTAGACTGGGAGGAAAAATCCATGGAGAGAGAAGGGTTCCAAAGGGAGGGGAGTTCCATGTGTACCCTCAAAGGTCTTTTTGCAGAACTTCCGTGGGGAGAGCAGGGCATACGTGGAGTGTGGCGCTCCTCTCTGCTGCACATCCACCAAGAACACAGGAGCTGTTCTCTTTTTAAAGCCCCAGATCCCCTCTACGAATCTTACTTCCACCCTCTTGGTCCTTCAGCTGCATCAGAGAGGAAGCCAGCTGGAGCGAGAGGAGGCTTCTAGGATGATATCCAAAATCAGAGAACTCTGTGCAGAAGCTGTTCTGCCTTTTATAAATGAGAGTAACTCAACTGAGGGGACTCTCCACTAATAAAAACCTACCCATTAACGAAAGGTATAGCCACGGTGCACGTGGAGAGTGACACCCAGCCTGTGTCCACTCTAACTGGTCAGTGCCGATGCAGCTGAAAAAATGAAGTTACTATTTTAGATCGCATGTACCTCTACTTCTTTTAAATATGTCAGTTTAAGCAAGTTAGTTTCATTCAATCATTTATCCAAGGACTGTTTATTGAGTGCTTATTATTGCCAGACAGTATGCTAAGCAACAGGAAGTAAAGTTTGAGATTGAATTGGTGACCTATTCTGGGGGTACTCTGTAGACCATTCTGAAGGTTTTAGAAGGGAGGTGTGGGTAGTCCAATGGGTGAGCCTGGTGAGGGGTATTTAGGAGGGCCAGGATTGCATGGAACACTACATCAAAAACTAATGATGTACTGTATGATGACTAACATAACACAATTTGAAAAAAAAAATTCTATTTTGTTCTGCTTTTAATAGGGAGCGAATGAAGAGTTTTAAGCAGGGAACCAGCATAGTCAGATTTCTACTCAGAAATATCACTTCACTATCCCAGTGTAGTTACAGACTAGTTTAAATGCTGATGCAATAGTATAGGTAAGAAAGAGTAATGATCAGTTTAACCAAAGCTGCAACAAAGAAACTGGAGAGAGACTTAAGAATGGAAACAATAGGACATGGGGACAGCTTCACTGTTGAGTGTTAGAGGGGCAGGATGGTTCTCAGCTGCCTGCACGTGATGTGTGGAAGGTATAGATTGCTTCAGAAGGAGGGATCTAGTGAGGGAGAGAGATGAGCAGAGTGCTGCAGACAGAAGTGAGAACCAGGAGTGGAAAGTATGTAACAGAAGAGGGTGAGACCGTACACCGTACGGGCAGTTAGAAAAGAGAATCTGGACAGTACAGTCAAGTTCTGAGTGATTCAAAGAGTGTAGACTTTTTTTTTCCGATACTGAAATAGATAGCATGATATAATAGGAAGTGGGAAGGGTTTGGAGTCCAACTGATAGGAAATTAAAACAGCTGTCACTTACTTGCTACAAGATCTTGCACAAGTTACCCAACAATCCCCAGATTTTTAAAAAAATTTATAAAATGGAGATAATGTCTTATACATAGGATTGTTCTGAGTACTAAAGTTGAGAAGCTTTCTTCCCTGCTTCCCTTCTCTTTAGCTTTATCCTCCTCCAGGTCATCAACTTATGAGCTCATTTCAAAAAAGAGGTTTCCCGAGACTAGAGCCTTGTTTATCATCTTGGCAAAACTGTATCTACAGAGGTCACAGGTGCTTCCCCTTTCAGCCCATCTCTCATCACGTTTTCATATGTCATTCCAGCTATACCATCTTGACAGCATTATCTTTCATATATTCACATCTTTGAACAAACTGCTTCCTCTTCCTAGACT
This sequence comes from Nasua narica, assembly GCA_028533885.1. Lineage (NCBI taxonomy): Eukaryota > Metazoa > Chordata > Mammalia > Carnivora > Procyonidae > Nasua > Nasua narica. The sequence continues at coordinate 60,434,404 of CM052809.1, read as the reverse complement.
GTCCTCATCTAGTTCTCTGACTACATAAATCTTTATCAACTTTTTTTTTAAAGATTTTATTTATTTATTTATTAGGAAAGAGAGAGAGTGAGAGAGAGCAGGTCAGAGTGAGAAGCGGACTCCCCATGGAGCTGGGAGCCCGATGTGGGACTCGATCCCGGGACTCCGGGACCATGACCTGAGCCGAAGGCAGTCGCCCAACCAACTGCGCCACCCAGGGGCCCCTTTATCAACTTTTTAAGACCTAAGCTCAAGAACATAGATCTCCATGTACATGCCTTAGCCTGATACCTAGTCTGCACTAACCTCTACCATCCACACATCAAAATCCTCCTTCCTTGCTGCCATAACATTGTGTAGATTCCACCAGTCATACCTAAGCAACGTTTTAAATTATGTGTTTAATTTCTTCCCACCCAATAGACTGATATTTCCATAAAAGCAAAATGATTTCTCATCGTATCGTCAGTGATTTCACTTTGTAGTTGCTCAGTAAGCGGCAGTATAATAAATTACAATTTTAGTGTAAGGCCATGGGATGCCACATGGACAAAGGATAATTTAGGCTAGTACTTTCTTGGGAGTCTTGTGGTCAGCTGCCAACCTTGAGGTTAGATTATATTTGAGTTTAAGCAGATCATGGCTTTTCTGGCAGGATTTAGGGTCTAAAATCATATCATCCTAAAGGTTTGTTTCCAGCCCTAATTTCTGATCCAGAGGAAAACGGAAAAGTACTTTGAGAGAGAGGAGGCGTAGTGTGGTAGTTAAGAACACTGGATGCTGGAGTAGGACTGTCTGGGTTCAAATCCCTGTCACTGGTCATTACTAACTACAGGATCATGGACCACTTAACCTCTCCATCACTCAGCTCCTTTATCTAAAAATGATGGTGATAAAAATAAGACACACTTCCCAGAGACGTTATGAGAATTGAGTGAATTAATACAAATGAGAAGAGTAGACCAATGTCTGGTACGTTTTAGTAAGTCTTAGTTTAGTTTCTTTTGACTTATGACTTCTTTTAAGGATAGTAGTAGCCGAACTTACGTTTCCGTATACCACTTTGTGCATATATATATAATTAGCAGGAGAAGAACCATAGGCAAATAGAATTTCATGAAAGGCCGTAGGTAAATCTGGATCCTAGGGGCGCCTGGGTGGCTCAGTGGGTTAAAGCCTCTGCCTTCGACTCAGGTCATGATCTCAGAGTCCTGGGATCGAGCCCCACACCGGGCTCTCTGCTCAGCAGGGAGCCTGCTTTCCCCTCTCTCTCTGTTAAATAAATAAATAAAATTAAAAAAAAAATCTGGATCCTATACTGGCTCTGAAAGGAACATGAGCTCCCTGTGGTCTCCTGAGTCTGAGCTCCTTCTCCAGCATGCAGTCCTTTTAGAACCAGCAAGGCAGAGCAGAGCACTTGGAGATGAGACTTAGTTTGTTTTGTTTTGTTTTGTTTTTTGACACTTAGTTTTTAAACAAGGAATTTGAGAATAGATACTAGTGGTGCTAGTCAATAAGTATTCTCTAAATACCTACTACAGTTGAGCCACTGTTCTAGGTACAGTGAGGTCAATCCCTTGTATTCAGACCTATTTAAAAGACCTCTAAAAGCAGGGAGATTCACCATGATTTGGGGCTTTAAGGGGTTCTCCCTGGACAAGGAAGACTCTGGGCTTTTTTTTTCCCCTTCTTTCATTCTTCCTTTCATTTCCCCTCCTAAAATAACACTCTTACCAACGTGTATAGGTACTATGGTGATAGCTGCTATATAAATACAGGAAGAGAGAACAAGAGAGGAGGAGGAGATAATTAACTCAATTGTATAAGGCTTTCTTTTAGAAGAAAGGTTCTCCTTAATTTCATTTCTCTCTCCAAACATGCAGAAAAGGGCGCTACGAAAGACATCCTGACAGTCAGCCCTACCGCACAGTGCTGACTCCAACACCAAGTCCACTCAGTCCTTACACGTGACTGTGCAAAGCAACCTACTTTCCCTCCTGCTTTTCCCTCTTTTTGTAAATAATTCTTTCTTTATAAATGGGAAAAATGGAGAGCAAGTCTTTCAAACAGTTGTCATAAATTAGAATAAATTGCATTAATTCAAAATGTAAAACTAGGAGAGCCAGGAGAACATGCAACATATTTTCCCCAAATAACACTGTGAACAAGCACAAGTGTATACTTTGGGCATATGTATATCTTTCCTCTGACTGACAGCCTGAAGGATAGTCCATGTGATTTTTGTGTTGCTGAGGTGGAAACAATCTTTATTTGGATTGAATAGCAGAGTAAACAGGAATGAATAAGAGACACAAAAGTTTACAGTACAGATGGTTTTCCGATTCTTTTTTAAAAATTGTATGCGTTTTCAGTTAAAAGCGCATTTGTCTTTTGTTCGAGTCAACTGTCCTAGAGACTTTTCATGGTTACACACCAGAAAAAGTAAAGGTGATCGGTAAATCAATGTTCTGGGTTTAATAATGTTTATCTTCTCTACTTTTTAATCTGAAAAAATTAAGGTTTATCTTGTAGAAGTCATTAAGGAAACTAAAAAACTTAGTGATAACAAGCTAAGACAAAAAATAAGGACGATATCATTTACACACAGTGTGTGTGTACACATATACCCACGTTCGTGGGGAGAATGGGTAAAAGTTTGTGATGATTCAAGGAAAATATTAAAAGGTGTGCCAAAAGTGGTCTCCAGAGACACAGAAGAATTTGATTAAGCTATAATTACACCTACCTATCAGCAGCGTACACCTGTGCACCAAAGAGCCGCCCTCGTAGAACTGGAAGAGGATTTTCCTTCTCGCACAGTCATCGGGCTCTGTCACCAGATGAACTGCTTTGGGTGACACAAGGAAGGGATACTATAACCATCCATCTTCTGTTGACAAGACCCCTTTACCTGTTCTGGGAGGCAAACGGCTACTCTGATTGAAGGACCCACAACTTAATGATAGTAATGTTAAATAAAACAGCAGTGCCAAAATACTTACTCAGCATTTTTCATTTACATGATTATGGCACTGAATCATGGTTTATCTTTTAATCTGTGTCCAACATTACCTTTATCCACCAGCATTTCTTGCCCACAGCATCTAGGGCAGTTAGAAGGTCTAATTCAGGGGCGTTTGAGAGGTAAGTGGACACACACGTCGGTCTGACTTCCAGGCTCATCCTTGATTCTGCAGGGTCTTCTGCCTGCCTTGAAAAGACAAGTTATGGCTCTCAAGGGTGCTCTAATCTGGAACAATTCCCACAAAACAATCAATGGCAAATCATTATTTCTTTCCTTTTCCCCAAGAACAGGATGCACAGAAAATAATGCACATGTAGTAAAGAGCTGAAAGCCTAATGCACAAAGGAAACTTGCCGCCCCTCCAAATCAGCACATCAGGCCACCAGATACCAGTCTCGGGCAGGAGTTAGTCATCATTTTCTTACATGAGCCATGCTCTTCTCCCTGGATTGATGCATCTTCTTCCCCTCTACATAAAGAATTAGCTGAACAAAGTAAAAATAAGAGGACTCTGGGGCCGCAGATGGCTGACCAGCTGTTTCTGAGTGACTCCCCGTGAATCAGTGCCTCATCTGAGCTTTACTGCTTCCATGTTTGGGGGGCCAAATATGCTGCATTTTGGAAAAGTAGTTCATGGAAAATAATACAGCAAACTAACATTTATAGAAAACCACAGTAATCTTGTAACAAATGTCCTAAATTATGTACTCCAAAGCAGATCCAATTTTACCCAAGGTTCTCTGTCTACAGTGCCCGTAGGTTTTTGTTGTTGTTTATAACTGCAGCCCCTCTGAACCCCCAACCCAAGTGCCTCTTTTTAAATGATACACCACTTTACATAAGATACCACACAGAAGACAAAATTTCAGCTTGGAGAAGAGGCAAGGGGGTGGAGGTAGAAGATTTAAAGGGCTTTACTTTTCTGTCCCCTTTAGAGATTCATCTTCTATATTTTCATTCAGTTTGATGGTAAGAAAGATTAATGCTGCTTTTGAAAGCTTCCTGGTTCCCTTTTAAACAACACCGTTTCTCAGTGCTTAAGTGCAATGTTGGGGGGTATTGACAAAATAAAAGCAGAATGGAACTTTATATTCCAACCTCTTCCATTCTCTTTCAAAGTAGAAGTTTCTGGCAAGACAAGAACTTCACTGAAGCCTTTTCCTGGTGGTTCTCTCTAGTTTGAGATGATCGTTCGATGTGGATATCTCTAAGAGAATTTATTTTAATACACAGAGGAAGAGAGATAGCTCCAAATGCCTATTATCAGGAAAAAGGCATTATATGTGATGGGAGAGTAAGAAACCTTCTGTGATCATTTTTATTCAATGAAAGCCATTCCTTTGGGTGGGAGAGTCAAATGCTAGTACCCACACATGCTGCATGCATACCAGCACGAGCCAGAGGAATGCAGATTTCTGTATCTGAGAGCAGCTGCTAAGTGAAATGGAACGTCCAACAGATGGCTGCATTGTCATTGTTGGGGGAGGAGGAGAGGGAGCTATTTTGGTTTTCCTGTTGAGTTTGTGTGTGTGTGTGTTTAATAGGATGTGTTCTCCACTACCTGGATCTCTCTGGTGTTTTCAAAGGCTTTTCTTGACTTGGAATATTAAACCTAGAACAGGCATTAGAGATCAAGGACACACAGCTTGTTAGAGCCAAAACCAGAACCCTTTCATGAGGGCCATACCACAGAGAAGTCATGCATTCTACTTACTTGAGTATTGTTACTTAACACCAATACCAAAGCTCAAGAGAGGGAAATGCTAGATCAGATGCTATATAAAAACTATAAATGCTATATAGTCTGACAAGTATGTGAATATTGTTTTCTTTTAAAATTCTAGGGTGGAGTTGCCTTGTAATCTTCACATTGGAAGAAAGAATCAAGATGCTTTATAAGCAAAGTCATATCAAGTCTCTATTACATAGTTCATTAACTGTTTGGGATGATATGACCAAATTTAAATAACATGCTATAGAACACCATAATTCCATAGCAGATTCATATTCCAGAATATAAGGAATTAACCTTCTAAGTCAAAGCTTTCAAAAGCCATAGCTGAAAGGCAAACAGAAAAGTGTGGAGGTCCCATCATGACCTGTCTGCAAAAGGTCTCCATCTCCCTGATGATGAGAGCTTTGGGTAAGTTGTACAGTCACATGGCTCAGCCATTGGTTCATGTTTTTTTCCAGAAATAGAATCAATAGAGAACAGACAAACCCACAGTTGCCAGTTTGTACAGTCTTGTGGTTTCTGTCAGGGGCTACAGACTCGAGCAGGTCTACCAGATAATGAAGGCAAACTATTTCAGTTCCTGTGGGTCCAGAGCGCCTCAGCAGAGTTCTGGTTTCAAACAAATGAATAACAAATTAAAAGGTACAGTAAAATAAGGGGGTGGTTAAAATATATTAACTAAAATCAATGGAAGAGAAACACAGTTAAAATCGCTGCATTCTCAGCAACAGTCTGTGATGCATTTTGTTAATCTCTTAAAATTTATGTTAAAAGCCTTTTAACAGAAAGTCAATATATTTGGGTGGTGGAACGAGTACATCATCCGGTACCAGTGGCTGCAATAAATATGATATGGAGGCCCCACTGTCTGTAGGAAAAGAACGGGGGTCCATCCGACGGAAGTCCCACCTCAAAGAGACCAGACGCTTTTCCCCCAACAGTCTGTGGAGCCCAGCCCAGTATTATGCCCCCCCTCCTCTGCCTAGGTTCCCCAGCTGACGTCAACTAGCGTCCTGGAAATGAAGCAGGATCAGAATACCAGAAGCATAGCCTAATAATAGAGCAAAAGCGGAGAGCAGATGGAAAATAAAGCTTCTCAATAAAGTGAGACCTAATGTTATAAATTTGTTCAGGGAAAGAAAACAACAGCAGCAAAGCAAAAAGGCCTGCAAGCAGACTTACTCGTGCTAAAATTCTGGAAGATGGCTGACTAGAAAAACACCTAGATACTTAGAAAACTTCCAGAAAAAGACTGAAAAATAAACGGGAAAACGGGCAAAATCAGTTTTTGGATGAGTTTGAAACACAGCTACTAAATGTGCCCAGAGGTGAAAATGACACCAAACCAGAAGAGAAAACTAAAACAGATGATTAGCAGCTTGTTTTACCCATGAGTTGTACATAATTGCATTCACTGTATTTGCATCGCACCTGGGACAGTCTGCTTAATACAGGCATAAACTCTAAACATGGCAGTTAAGTGGTTTGGGTCCAAAGTACAAGATTTTGCTAAGGGGTCCTCTCACACCCAGAACTCCTAGAAATGTTCTCACAATTTATTTGGCCCTGCATCCCCATTGTGTGTGGGTGTGGTCAAAGTCATCAAAGGCTACTTTATCTCCTTGTGTGGCTGTGAGATAAACACTCCACTTACTTTTCTGAGATGAGCAGCAAAGTCTTGAAACAAACCTCCTATTAATTTTTACTAACTATGTATACATTTTTACAGGAGAGATTTTTAGATCTTAATAATCTTATTCTTAATAATTGCATTTATACATACGCTATTTTTTATATAGACAAAGAAGGCCCAAAGACATTAAGATTTACATACAATTTCAAACTGTAAGTACATGTTGTATCAGGAAATCATGACAGAACATTGAATGAGCTACTGGTTGGAAAGGCTGATGAGGTCATTGTCTCTTATTAACCCACTAACAGGTTTGGTGGGGGGAAAGCCAAGTTTTAAAAACTGTTCACATTTGTGGCTTATCACTCTAATGGCTTCTGGGCTCTGTCTCTAGCATCCAGAGAAAGAAATCTTGTTTCTTCAGGTACCCTCTAGGTCCTGCCTCTTCAACCTCTTTACTCTGTCTAGCCAACATTTTCCTTCGAGTCTGATTCTAGCTCTGCTCGAGCTTGTGAACTTGACATTTCACACCCTCCCACACTCCCAGGGGAATTCCCGCACCTTGGACTTCAACTTCAGTCCCTGCTCCTCACCCTATGACTGAGCATGAGCCCAGTCCATCCCAGGCCAGGCCTCTTGCCCCACCCCAGGAGAGAAGACACTGTTAGCCATCTCACGGGGGAAGGTCCCCAGCCTGATAGATCACAATGAACTATCCTAAACAGTATGAAAGGAGGGAGGTACGGACAAAAGAATCAAAGACTTTTAGAACTAGTAGACACCTCGAGATCAGTTATTTTACAGGAGAGGTGTTACTCAAACCCAGCTGACAGGCCAGAATTCCTACAAGAAGAGGGTGATATATATAAAATGTTTCATAAACTATATAGCACTATACTGTATGCATAGAAAGTCAGTGTTTGTCTTCTAGTTAGTATGTTTGAGAGTTATTCCAGAGATGCTGCCATTACTCAAAATGTTTTAAATCTCGTCTTTAAAATTGTCATTTGAAGCAGTTAAGATTGTCACTGTACAGTCACATCCTGTTCTTATCAGTAAAGGTATTATCCAGGGCTCAGACATTCATCTCAGATTTGATCTTAAATGTCTTCGAAGGCAGAAACCATGTCTGTCTTGCTCCTGGTGTACTGCCTGCCACTTAGTAAGCACCTAATAATTATTTGTTCAAGGAGTTTTTTTTTTTTTTTAAAAGCTCTAACCCACCCTCAGAGAATGATGATTTGCTGTGATTGATAGGCAAAGTCTCGAAAGACATTTCAAAAGAGAATTTCCCAAATAAAATTATTTTTGAGCTGTAACACTGTTGTTGGAAGAAGTTCAAGGTTATTCATTAGAAGAGGACAGCGTTCATTGTATTTACACATCTGTGTTCTGGCTGACCTGTTTACATTGTTGAGCCAGATTGAAAAACAGCAACAAAAGGAAACCCATAATAACAGTAATGTTAATGAAAAGCCCATTACTGTAATTGTATCTCAGATACATATGACAAAAAGCAGCCCACAGGGTGGGTTCCTTATGTGTGGTTAGCTAAGGAGTGACAGTAAGTAACAAGAAATAGAGAACAAATGAGACTCACCCAGTCTCGAGCACATGTCTGCATGCCATCTGGCCCTTGTTCCCTGTTGAGTAAAAGAGTTACTTACAGCTACTAAGAATGCAGTCATAAGGAAACATTCTGGGGTGACTGAGGTGACAAGATTCCCAGACTGATCACAAGTGCCCGGGAAGAAAGGCATCTGTGGGCAGCAGTGATAACCAACCATCACTGCCGTTAGCACTAACAGGTAAAGTCAGTTTTTGAGGATTCCATGTGACACACAAAAGTGAGAACAGTGCCTCCCCAGCAGGCCGATGTTTTGTTTGAAGAGGAAAGAATGAGCACGATACCGAGTGGGGAAGGCATATTAATCACAAGACAAAGTTGTCCACCTTTCTCACCTAGATATTTAATAGCTGCAGCTGTTCCCGTCCACTACCTGGACCTCCCCAGGTCTCTGATGCTACATTCTAGCATGCCTGAAATCACCGTTACAACTTAAGGCTAATTCAAGAGCGCGTCCAGGGCGCCAGCTGTCCAGCACTGCCACAATAAACTTACGGGAACAAGTATCCTTTGCTACCTCCAGCCATCTCATCACAAAATTGGCCCACGATACCGAGTGGGGAAGGCATATTAATCACAAGACAGAGTTGTCCACCTTTCTCACATAGCAGTTACTCTCAGGAGTCTGAGAGTAGTGATTTTACACTTGTTTTAAAACCCAGTAGGCACACAGAAAAAGTCCACTCCATACCGCAACAACAAGATCTTTCTCCTGGATTTCAACTAGCTCCAGTCTACCCCGTCCTGGCCAGGCTAGGGTAAGGTTATACGTTTTATGAATCCTGTTGGGCTTAGGGCTTGATTAGTAATTGCTCATTCAACATGTTTACTTGTTCCTTTTACTGCCCTCTGAAACACTGGATTAAGAACCTTCAAGCAGATGCAGCGAAAAAGCACAGCAAAATGTGGTACCTCATAAAAATGAAACCAAGGAGTGTTCAGAAGAAGAAATAGAGAATGCCGAATTTCTCACCAGACCACCGGCTTGCTCATTTTGCAGCCACTCTGGTTTTGATGAGGACCAGAGCAGGGGTGTCATTCATGATGTGTGGTATCCACAAGAACAGTAAGTCATTTCTTTTCTAGAAATAAGTTATTCCGGTGCCATACTAAAAAGGAGGAAGTATTACTTGAATTCTGAAGTGATTAAAAATTTGAGCTCTGTCCTTCAGCTGAGGAGGTATTATCCAAAGCAGCTTCAGGACTGCTTTTCTGTACTCTTTCCTAGAGAATTTATGGTGCCGTGTCACTACCTTAAATCCCATCCCAAGCCCAAACTCCAAGACTGGGTTCCAGTACAATCTCCACCGTGCATTGAGAATAAGTTTCTAACCTGCGAATCTAATTCTATATACAGGTTAAAATTCTTTTATGTTATCTGTGTTACTTACTGGAGTCTGATTTCTGAGCTTAACAGATGAGGATTTTTAAAGAACTGGCTTTCTCTCATCTTTCCAACCTCACATTCTATGACTCCTCCACTTTGCAAGCTCCAGCTATAATGAATTAAGTAAAGTCTCCAGAATCCAGGATTCCACTGTGTTCACTTATACCTCTATTCTGAGGAACACGTACTTTCTTTCACCTCGTTTTCTAGAAAACGGCTATTCATTCTTCAAGATGCAGACTCTCATCTTCTCTTCGAAGACTTTTGCCATCATTCTCACTTTCAACCCTAACCATGCAGATTCAGATACTGCTGTATAGCAATTCTAAACAGTACACAATGTTTTGAGCCATTTTGACTTTGGGCCTGCTGTTATAATAACCTTGACTTTCACTTCCAAAAGGACAGAGCATGTGAGCATATATATCCAATTCAGCTATAGCTCCATGGCTGCCCCCTATCCACCCCACAGGATGAGGCCCTGCTTGAATAAGATTTGGTTTTAATCCCTGTATTAGTCTGCTTGTAGACTACAATACAAAGTATTGTAAAGACTACAATACAAAGTACCATGGACTTAGTGCTTAAATGAAACTTATTTTCTCACAATTCTGGAGGCTGGAAGTCCATATTCAGGGTGCCAGATGATTTGGGGTTTGGTGAGACTCTCCTCCTGGCTTGTAGATAGCTTCCTTCTTGCTCTGTCCTCACTTGGCCTTCCCTCAGTACATGCTACATGGCAGGGAGAGAGAGGGAGAAGGAGAGCTTGTTCTCTGGTGTCTTTTTTGTTGTTGTTATGAAAACACTAATCCTGTCAGATCAGGGGTCCACCCTGACGATGTCAGTTAATCTTAATTACTTCCTTAGAGGCCCGATCTCCAAATAGAGCCACACAGGGGGTTAGGGCTTCAACATATGAATTTGGGGGGGACATAACGATTCAGTCCAAAACAATCACCTTGTGTTTCCGATATCCAACAGAAGTCCCTCTAATGCCTGTAAACATTTGTGCTATGATTAAATGCCATTCCACATTAAGGGAGAGTGAGGAAAACTGATCAACTCATGAATCAATCTAAAGTATGTACTCATTTAGTGTACACCCTGTGCGAATCCCTGTTATAAACATGTCCGTGTTCTTAAGGAATCCCTAATCCAGTGATCTAGTTGAGAATTTAGAAATAAGTGGTTCTAATAATAAGCAACTGCTGGGTAGAGGAAAGGGCCCTGGATTTGGAGTCCAAAAACGTAAGTTCAAAACCCAGCTCTGCCACATACCATCTCCATGACCTTAAAGTAAGCTGCTTAATTTCTCTACACTTCAGTGCCCTGGCCTCTGGTAACATAGTAACTGAGGAAGTAAGTGAGAGAGACTTCAGAAATTCACTTTGGCAATGCTAACACCACACACACAAGGAAAGACAGGTGCCGCTACACCCTCACAGAAAGCTCTTTTGACAGGCTCCTTGATACCTTCTTTCTTCCCAAAGGGGCAGGACGGCTTTTGTGTAGGGCATTGCCTCCCTATAAGGCAGGCCCGGCTGCAGGAGCCACATCTGCACCTGCCTTTAACCATTGTTCTCAAAACTCAGTGTTTTCTGCTAGTGCCCAACTAGGAAAGGAAGAGCTCTTGCTCATGTTCTACATTTGCTCTCTTGCATGGAAGAGAATCAGCATACTTCAATTCTGAATCATAGAGAAACTGCGGTAAAAGCAGAATGAAAAATTCTTCACAAACAAATGCCACATGGGTTACTTCAAGGCTCCATGCACTCACTCAAACACTGAAGCACTAAAAATGTTCAAGCTAAGTAAGACTGAAATGACCAACAGTGATTAAAGCACAGAGGCCACGATCAAATATGTTCTCATGTGCTCTAAGCAGATAGAGATTTCTCTGTCCCTGACAGAACATTCACTTTGTGGGCCCCAGCAAAGGGGAAAGTTGACCTTGACCAATTGGTAATTATTGCCTCACCTTCCAATCAGCAACTATCAGATCACATTCCTGAATTTTGGATAAGTGTGTGATATTTGCAGAGTTGGTGGCAGCAAACGGAGTCCAGGTGGAGCTGCATAGGAAAAACAAGAAAAATGGCTCCTCACCAGCAACAAGAGAGGAGCATGGAGGACAGATTCAGACACTCCAGGCTCCCAAACCCCCTACTGAGAAGAAGTAGACTCTGTGTGTGTGTGTGTGTGTGTCAAAATCCACACACACACCCCCTACACAAGCACCCATTATTTATTTATTTATAAACAGCCTAACTTCCTACTGACACTGGCAGTGCTCTTCATTTTCATTACATGCTGAAGAAAAGAATTAAGGGGTGGAAAGAAAAGAATTGTGAGAAAGATTGCTCTGACGCATTCAAAGCTAGGCTCCAGAATTGGCTTTGTATTTATTATTTCATATACATCAAAAGCAACAAAAGACCACAGCTAAAGAAATAGACTCTGAGACCTTAAATTGAAAATGTAACTGAAGTATCGGGAACTGACAGATATAGCATTTAATACGTTATTTATTTTCTTTCTGCTCCTTAACAAATGTAAAGGTGTCAATGCATATAAAAAATACTCGCTTGAGTTGCTAGCAGAATACTAGAGCGACAGCAGGAGGGGGCACTCCCAGCTGCAGGAAATGGAAGTCACTTGTCCAGATCACTGAGTGGTCAGGGCATGCTTTACAAATCTCTTCAGTATCTGCCTCCAAGCTCTTCATAAGGGAGTTCACACAGGCAGAGACATATTTTTTTCCTTCTTAATCACGTACCTTTTAAGATTCATAATTTGGGATGAGCAAAAGGCTCGGCAGGAGGTGGGGATGAATTAAAAACCATAAAATTGATGCTATCACTCTGATTGACATACCAGTAGTGCAGCATACATTTCCTGTTTGTCAGGAATGAAAGGTGTTCACATTCTGTAATAATACCTAATAATGTTTTGGAAAGACAAACTGCTGTCTGACTACATTTTAGCAAGATGGATTTTTTTTTTCCTTCCTGGCAGCAATGAAATCAGAAGCTAGAGTATATATTACAACCCTCTATAAAAGATGACCTAGATATTTAATAGCTGCAGCTATTCCCGTCCACTACCTGGACCTCCCCAGGTCTCTGATGCTATATTCTAGCATGCCTGAAATCACCGTTACAACTTAAGACTAATTCAAGAGCGTGCCCAGGGAGCTAGCTGTCCAGCACTGCCACAATAAACTTACGGGAACAAGTATCCTTTGCTACCTCCAGCCATCTCATCCCAAAATTGGCCAACCCTCTCTTAGAGTTTGTCTAATCTGACAATCAACATTTTGTTGCAGGGTAATCAAGAGAATCTTGTACATGTGGATCAGGAGACCTGAATCCCGCTAGCTGCCGTGTCACTGCCTAGGTAACCATGAACAAGCCACTTAACCTGTCCATATTTCGAAGTCATCATTTAAAACAGAGACGCCTCCACTTGCCCTGACTTCCTGATCGGGTTGTTGAAAACACACACGCAAAATGACAGTTTTGTAACTGTCATGTATCCCCCATCATGTGGATCCTAAATGGGCTTTTTGTTAGTTAAAGGATTTGGGGGATGTTGGAAGTCCTCTATTTCTGGGATGATGATTTAGCAAAAGGAGGAGCAAAGAATCAATGCAGCACTAGATCTTATATGACAGGACTACATCAGAAAAAAAATCCAATACAATTATAGCCATCCGAGAATTATTCTCATGGTGAACTTTGAGCCAGAGACATAGTCCTCAACTTACTGCCCTGTTATTATCATTTGCGTTCCTATCGAGTATTGATTGTAGGCACTGACTACCTAGGGTCTCAAAATGTTAAAAGTATTATTGTGGGAAAAAGGAGAATAAAGGGAAAAGACTAAATAAATCCAAAAATTTCAGGAGGAAGACAGAACGGTAATGTTTGTGTTAAATATTTTAATGATATATTTTTGCCTTTTAATCTCTGGGATTCTGTTACTTCCACAGATTTCAAGAAAATAAAAATGTAAAATTGGTGTAATAATAATTGTCTAATAATACCAATTTCCAAGTACTGGGCACTAACTAGAGTGTGAATAATCCTTTGTCTCCAGAACTGTAAACACAGATTTGGATGCTTTGGGGAAAAAAAAGCCTAAGGAAAATTGACCCAAACGAAAAAGGAAGGATACTATATAGACCCTGCTCTTGGTAATAATACTGTTGTAAAGGATCAAAAGTGCCTTGGAATACAATTTATTGCTGTTGTTTTTGCTACATCAAATAAACGCTTTAAGCAAAAACAGGTTTCAAGGCTTTTGCTTATAATTGCACTTCATGTGACTTGACAATGCTGATTTCTGTGTAATTTTTTAAATCCATGTTTGGTAAAAAAGAAGGAGCTTTTCTGCTAGTTCTTCAAAGTTCTAATAAAATCAGCTCCTGGTGCACTTGCTTATAGACACAGTGCAAATTTAGTCCTAGAAAAGCTCAGCGAAGTCACTCTACTCCACACAATTGATCCGAGCTAAACCTGCAGGGGTTATGGTGCAACTCTTTCAGAAGTTGAATGTATTTAAATCATGGCCTGAATTAAATTCATGTGCACTAAAAAGAAAGTTAAAAACAGAATGCATGGATCGTTATCCTCATAACCTTCAAGTGGCAGCCCATAGACTGCTATCTGTTTCTTGAGTTAGATTGACAAAAACTGGAAAGAAAACATGAGCAAAAGGGATTTGGAGTGCCATCAGCTGAAATTTACCTAAATCCCTACCGCAAAATATAATCCGGAAGAAATAAGAGATTCACCTTTTGGTTCTAGTCAATGATAACTTGAAGGCTGGCTTAAGAAACATCCATCCCTCGATTTGCCAAGTTCCCTAAATGTGGTCATAAAAAATAATGTTAGGTATTCAGGCCAGAGATATTTATCAGAAGGATATGATTTAAATGGCTATGTACCTCATGGAAAGGCTTACAGAAAAATATAGGTACAAATATGCATAAGTCATATTTATATACTTTCTATAAAATTAGACTGGCATTAATTAAATGGCAGAAAAGGCAATGAGAGCATTGTTTGGAAGGTAGCTTGTTCCAAGTTCTGATTATAACTTGCTTCCCAAAGAAGGAGCCGCCCACAGCTTAGAAGACAGATGAGAAGATCATCATCACAGATTTGCTGTGAACAGCTCTGCTCAGCTCTGTCCCTGCCAGACTTGGGGCCACACACACTCTTCTAAGATGGCTAGAGAAGATTCACAAAGAGCACCGCTTCTTGCTCCAGCTTCGCAAGAGCAAAGGATGATTCTGTCCCTGGGTAACTTGAAACCTTCCTATAGTGCTGAGAACTGCCCTCAGTAGCAAACTTGTCTTCATCATCGTTACGCCTAACATTTACTGAGCATTTACTATGTGCCAGGCAGAAATTGCTCTGCATCTCATCTTATCTTCACAGTAATCCCATGAGTACTATAATTACCCAAATTTCACGGAAGAAGAAACTGAGGCCAAAATTTGCCCATGGCTATAAAAATGGTGAGTGCCAGCATCAGGACTTGAATGCAGACAGCCGTACTCTTTTATAATCTTCACTTCTTGTAACCATTAGAGTAGCTTAATCAGCTGCAGACAACCCATGGATTAGCCATTTTAAAGTGCCACCCCACTTACAAATCTCTTCTTATTTATTCACCGGTTTTCTGTTTGTTTAGCCCTTGAGGAGTGCTAGGAACCGTTTTAAGGACTGGGAATCCAGCAGTGACCAAGACCAAGTCTCTACCTGTGTGGAGCTTACATTCTATATTTCGCACACGGAGCCTCATTTATTCCTTAAAATAACCATCGAAGTCTGGGGCCATGAGTGTCACTCACTTTTTAGATAGGGAGCCAGAGCTCAGAGAAGTGAAGTAATTTACAGAGGCCACACTATTGGTAAATGCCAGAACTGGGGTCTGCCCTTCGACCTTCAGCCTGTTGATCCTACACTGTTATGCCCCCTCTATTCAAGTATTATGGTTCTAAGATGGCTTTCAGTAGTTGGGCAGAATGCTAGTACTGCAGGAATGGAAAATAAGACCAAGGTGGCCCTTTTCCTCCTAATTGCCTCCTATTTTCCCAGTTTCTCGGTCCTTACTTCTGTCATGCTTCAGGTACCTGCTGTTGTCTGGGTGTCCACAGCCTCCCACTTCTGTACCCACACCCACCCCACAAGCCTGTTCTCCCCAATCTTCTACGGTTCTATTTATTCCCCCTCTCTGTTCTTCACTCCTCCTACATCCGCACCTCAGGGTTAATCTTAGATCCCACTCTTCACTTTAGAGGGCTGGCCCGACATGTTGTGGAAAGTGACCAAAAAGAAGTCCCTTCTATCGTTATACCAGGCAAGACTTAGCCCTAGTAAGTCACATATGTTATTCTATCAGAATTTCTTGAGTGAATTTTCCCACAGAAAAAAGTCTCCCATGTGGTAGTTCTATTCTATAGTATTCATTACAGGTATATATGGGCTAAACATGTTCCTGAGGATGGCCAGCAGAGTTAACAGTGGGTAATATGCTTTGAATTCCAATCAACCAAACTACAAGTGACTTCTGTCAAAGATTTCCTCGGTAATGCATTCCTATCTTAACTATTCTTCAAAATAAAGAGTGGAAAGCAGTAAAAAAATAAAACTGTTTTAAAAATTGAAAATACATTATTCCTTAGTATTAGATAGGGACAGATGTAATAAACACAATGTAGAAAAAGAATTAATTTTTTTAAAAAGATATAATGTAAACTTATAGATTGCAATAGGAGACATTGCAAGAGACAAAATATAAATATGTCCGACTTGAGACATTTTCAGGTCTAAGAGAAACTCTGCATGCAAATAACATTCAAGAACCTCCTCAATCTGACCCTCATTTTTTCATTAGCTGTAAGCCCTGTGAGAGTAAAGAACACACCTGATTTTGCTCAACATAGCGGCATTTAGCACAGGGCCTGAGACATAGTATGCACTTAATAAATGATTACTGAATGAAGGAATGTCACTCTACACCTATCTCTAGCATTATGTGCCTCCCAACCACCAGAGCCCTCCACTGACCAGCATTCCTTAAACCTAGGTTTTCACAGTGCACTTCTCCCTCAGGCAGTTGCCTCTGTCTGTACTACCTTTTCCTCCTTTCCAGACCTGCTGACATGAGACTCTTTCAGGTCAAAGTCAAAACCTGTTTCTCTTATGATTCCCCTAGGCTGGGATTCTGGCATGAGTACAGAGAGGCTAGTCCTTGCCCACAACATCTCCACATGGGACAGTAGGGGGTCCACCCTTCCCTTTGATGGCAGGGCCCTGGGAGGGGGCTTCTTGCCTACCTCAGACCCAGATACTAAGTGTGTACCACCACAGAGACTGTGTGCCTTTGGGGGTCACCCATTCATTTGTGCAAAGGGGAGATGACCCCTACATCATCATTTTGCACTGGGAATTCTGAGTATTATGTAGCCCGTCTGGGACCTGAGAAGATCACCATTGGGTCTTCCTTTAAGCACACACTGCAACTCACGTTGCACAACAACCCACGTAGTTATTAAAGAATTCTCTAAGAGCAAAAGGGCCTTAACTAGTCACCATAGCCTCTGGTTTTGCACACAGGCTTGTTAACTGACTTCAGCAAGGGAAAATATCATTTTATTTCAGACAAAAATGTAAATAATCCCCAATCCACATTTACCTG
This sequence comes from Nasua narica, assembly GCA_028533885.1. Taxonomy (NCBI): domain Eukaryota; kingdom Metazoa; phylum Chordata; class Mammalia; order Carnivora; family Procyonidae; genus Nasua; species Nasua narica. The sequence goes on along the minus strand of CM052809.1, from coordinate 60,417,287 downwards.
GACAGATCAGAAAATGGACGAAATAACACTGATTCCTTTTTCTTTTTCCTGGAATTATCGTTCATCTTTTTGAAGAGAATTTTACACGTTTACTATGCTACTCAAACATTTTTCTGCCAGATTAAGAGAAAACCTTTAGAAGCTGGACCTACGTAACTCATTCTGGGATAGCGTCTTCTGCAAAGGATTGGGCACTGTTCAAATATAATGAGTATATATTATTCATTCATAACTATCATCTCCCAACTATTTACTATGTGCAAAGTGTAAGAGCAGGGACTGCTAAAAGCTGATTCCTCAAATTAGGCCTTAAATTGGCTCTGCCCAAGACCACTGTAGGCAGTTGCCCACCTAAAAGAGGAAATGGGAACTCAGTGCAGCCTGGGCTCTGTTTGCCAAACCACATACCCTGGCGTGGGGTTAGCTGTCCACCCAAGGGAAGTTGCACCTTTTTCCTAATTCTCACAAAGTGCCTTCTTGACCTTGCCCCTCCTTCTGCACATACCTCTTAAGCTGCATTTGGCCCATCTGTGATTTCTTTTCTCTCTCCAGAGTCATCACTGTTGAGTGGAACATCCTTTCAGTTGCATGAAGATGCCAGACCTAGAGGAAAGAGGACACAGCATGTGATTTCCCATGGGCCAGCATTTCCCAAGGGATGGTTGTGACTGAGGGGACACAAAAACAAACAGTCGAAAACCAACAGATATCCTGTCCAAATTATCTTTTTATAGCACAGCATAGTTGTATTCAGTACAAAAGAAGGAGAGTGAGAACGGAATGTGAATTACAAAGCAGAATTTTAGTCATGACATATGAGTTAAACATGAGTTAAACTCATGACACACGAGTTAAAGAAAAGAACTGGAACCCCTTTTCATATTTTATTGCCTACGGTTTTACCAAATAGGTGGTTTATTTGGAAAGGTAGCATGTCTTTGAAATTAACTTTTGACTTATAAAAGTTCAGACTGTTCCTACCCTCCTTAGTCAATGAACAGTGATTATTTTTATTGCTATCAGTCATGCATGTTGGTTTTTGAGAAACATGTAATTCATTAGTCATGGTTAAATTGTATAGGCTCAAAAACCTCTGAGACCTGCAAGAAAAAACAAAATCCAAAAAAATCTGTAAAGTTATTTATTAATCTGTAAAAACTTGTGTTGGTTTTCTGTAAAACCAGCAACTGGAAAATGACAAAATTTCTATTTTTATCTTTATGAGAATCTTCATACATTTACCTAAAAGGGAGGAATAGAGTCAGTTACTACTACTTCAAATAGATCTTGCTTTTGACAAATATGCAAAACATACTGGAATTGTACATTTGAGCTTTTTAATTATGACAACTCTGAGGTATTACTTGGTAAAGCAGATTGTGCTGCTCCCATTACCTCTCCAGTCTGTTCTCAAATGGAATCATACTCATGTTTCCAAAGCAGAGAGAGCACCAAGACGTGAGGTTCTGTCAGCTCCTGTTATGGACTGAATTATGTTCCTCCTCCCACCCCCAAATTTATGTGAAGCCCTAATCCTCAATGCGACTATATCTGGAGATGGGGCCTTAAGAAGGTTAAATGGGGTCATAAGTGTGGAACCCTAGTCCAAGAGAACTGGTTATACAAGAAGAGGAAGGAAGAGACACCAGAACTCTTTCTCTGCCATGAGAGGACATTTTGAGAAATCATTCGTCTGCCAGTCAGGACAAAAGCTCTCACCAGAATTCAACCATACTGGCAACCTGATCTTGGACTTCAGGCCTCCAGAACTGTGAGGAATAAACTTCTGTTGCTTAAGTCACCCAGTCTGTGGTGTTTTGTTATGGCAGCACAAGCTAATAATACAGCCCCTTAAGTAACCTAACCCAAAATAATCATAATTATTAATTTTCAGCAAATAAGGAGAAAGATTTATTAGATTTTAATTTTTATAAAAAAACGATGTGAATAAAAGCATCTTTAAAAATTGAGTTATCTTAAGACAATTATCACATGATCGCTCTGATATGAAGAATTTGAGAGGCAGGGCAGGGGGTTATGGGGGGGGTGGGGAAGAGAAATGAAACAAGATGGGATGGGGAAGGAGACAAACCATAAGAGACTCCTAAACTCACGAAACAAACTAAGGGTGGCTGGGAGGGGGGGGGGTAGGGATATGAACTTTGGGGAGGGTATGTGCTATGGCAAATGCTGTGAAATGTGTAAGCCTGATGATTCACAGACATGTACCCTGGGGTAAATAATACATTATATGTTAATAAAAAATTAAAAAAATAAAAAAAATTGAGTTCTCTTCATTTTTTGTAATATACAGCCTAAGAAAATTTGGTGTTCTTGCTATGCAAACATGGCTTCCAAAGAAATACCAGTGCTTCTGCCCATCAGACTGTTACTCCAAAGAGAACTTCTCTACAATTCAACACCAAAATAACAAGCAATCTAATTAAAAAATGGGCAGAGAACATGAACATTTTTTCAAAGAACACATGCAGATGGCCAATAGACACATGAAAAGATGTTCCACATTACTAATCATTAGGGAAGTACAAGTCCAAACCACAGTGATATTTCACCTTATACCTGTCAGAATGGCTAAAATCAAAAAGACAAATAAGTGTTGGTGAGAATATGGAAAAAAAGGAACCTTCGTGCCCTGTTGGTGAGAATATTAACTGGTACGGCCACTGTGGAAAACAGTATGGAGGTTCCTCAAAAAAAAACTAAAAACAGGGCGCCTGGGTGGCTCAGTTGGTAGAGCAACTGCCTTCGGCTCAGGTCATGATCCTAGAGTTCCAGGATCGAGTCCCACATCGGGCTCCCAGCTCCATGGGGAGTCTGCTTCTTCCTCTAACCTTCTCTCTGCTCATGCTCTCACTTTCTGTCTCTCAAATAAATAAATAAAATCTTAAAAAAAAAAAAAACTAAAAACAGAATTACCATATGATCCATTAATTCCACTACTGGGTATTTACCCAAAGAAAATGAAAACACTAATTTGAAAAGATAAATGCATCCTTTTACTATTTTTAAGAATTCCTTCCTTCCTTCAAGAGAGAACATGCCCATGTTGAAGCAGGGGGAGGAGCAGAGGGGGAGGGAGAGGAACAAGCAGACTGTGTGCTGAGCATGGAGCCCAGCGCAGGGCTCAATCCCAGGACCCCGAGATCATGACCTGAGTGGAAACTACGGGTCCACACTTAACCGAGCCACCCAGGTGCACCTGCACCCTTTCATTTACTGCAGCATTATTTACAATAGGCAAAGTATGGAAGCTACCCGAGTGTCCACTGATAGATTAATAAATATAGAACATGTATGCACATGTGTGTGCACAGAGAGGAGAATTACTTAGCCATAAAAAGGATGAGCTCTGCCATTTGTGATAACAAGGATGGACCTACAGGGCATTATACTAAGTGAAATAAGCCAGACCAATAAAGACGAATACCACATGATTCCATTCGTTTGTGGAATCTAAAAAACAAATGACTAAACCAACAAGGCATAATCAGACCCATAAATACAAAGAACGAACTGATGGTTGCCAGAGGGGAGGAATGTGGGGACACGGGCAGAATGGGCACAGGGAAGTGAGAGATAACAGGCTTCCAGTTACGGAATTAACAAGTCATGGGAGTAAAAGACAAAACACAGGGAATATGCAATGATATTGTAATAGCGATATAATGGGATAGATGGTAGCTACACTTGTCGCGAGCAAAGCATAAGATATAGAGAAGCTGGATCACTATGTTGTGCACCTTAAACTAATGTAACATTGTGTGTCAACTATACCCAAATAAAAACCTTTTTGTAATTCCTCTTATTCAGAAATCCTGGAGGCACCACTGTTCAAGTCCCAACACAAATGCAGCTGATTCTCTGACACTTTTCACATTCCCTGCTCTATCCTCCCTCTTCTGCACTAACACAGTACTTAATTGTAAAATATCTATGTCATTTATCATGTCCCACCTTATAATTCCCATGACATGTGCATATGCCTATCTCCTCCACTAGAAGACACAGATCCTGAGAGTAGGATTCATGCTATCTTTTTGGATTTCCCCATGATGACGTTTTACCATAGTGGATATGTATTTGGTGAATGTGTGGGAAAGAATGAAAAAAGTACTGAGTGGATGGATGCATGCATTCATGCATGCATGAAAAAGTGGATTGATAATTTATTAATGATAAGTGAATTAATTAATTCATACCGTTTTGACTCATTGGTTTTCCACAGCATCCAGAATAATTATCTTTGCACCATGATGCCTCCCCTTGATGCCACACTTACGAAAAAGAATAAACAGGGAAAATTTAATAACCCTTAGTTGCAGTATCTCCTATTGGTTAGGCATAGTATTCTTGTTAACTTCTTTAATCCTTACTGCCTTGAGAGTTAAGTTTCACTACCCCCACCCATTTTTCTAACAAGAAAATGCAGGCTCTGTGACTTGAAGTAATGCATCCATACCCGCCCAGCTGCTAAAAAGCAAAACTACAATTGAAGGGCAAGGTTAAAATCCAGGCTCAATCCCAGATACTGTCTTCCTTTCTCAGTGGTCTTCCCTTGACATTTTGCTTCAGTGTTCTGGTCAAAAGAGAGTTAATTAAAAATATTTTCTGAGGCCACCAGACATGGCCACTTTACTGTGCCCTATTTGGAGAATGGGGTGGGGGCATTCAGTATCTCCAAGTATTTCTCACTCCCCCACCAGTGTGAGACAATATCAGTCTCGGGGTTTCTTCTGTATGCATTATCCTTAAATACCTTAGTATAGTACTACCTGTATCAAGTCTCTGATGCCAGAGACATTCTGTTATCTCAGAAGGCTCCAGGGGTGCAAAGAAAAGGAGTCATTTTCCTCCCAATCTGATCTCATCCCTATTGCCATGGCCCAAAGTATAAAATTTAGGATGATAACATAACTTGAGATTCAGGAAAACTTGAGTTACATTCCAATTCTGTCATTTATTAGCTCTGTATATTTAAATAATCTGAATTTCCACATTATATAATGTTCATAAATGCAGACATATCTGACCATATGGCAAAAGCTGGGAAGACAAACCTACTAAGGATTAATTTGCATTAGGGATGGAAAAGCCCCTTGGTCAGTGTGGCAGAGACTACACAGAGGCTCACCAATCACAATTTTTCCTCCCGGGCACTCAGAACAACAACAACAAGCCATCTTCCAGCATCCTTTGCAAGTAGACTGGTGCCATGTCATGGAAGTCATGTTCACCACTTCCAGTCATGGACATAAAATGCATCATGTGATCTTTCTTACTCTTTTCCCGTCAGCCACCTAAACACAGATAATACAGCAGTGGATTCTGAAGAGTCTCAGAAGATGATCCCACCACAAGATAAAAGAATTGGGATTCCAGAATCATGGATTGGGAAGCTGCCTGCCACACAGACTATAATAATTAGCCAGAAGAAAAGCCTTTACGGGGTAGAGTCCCTAAGATCCTAGGGTTGTTCGCTAGAGCACCTGGCACTAACTACCCTAATACAGTTTCTCAGAAGTCAGAATCCAAGTCTAGGGCAAAATAATGGGTCATCAAAGAAGAAAAGGATTGATTTGTGTCATTCCATGGCTGATGAGCATTGCTCAGAGTATTTTTTGGACTGCCTCCCTCCCCTTCCCTTCCCAGCCCACCCCCACTTTCCCAAACCCAGTTCATGTAACTAAGGCCACAACTATCAGGAGGAGCCTATCTTGGAGACCATTCTCATTAGAGTCTCCACAGGGCACGGACAATGCAAAGCAGCATTACTTTGTGGTCTGTGTAACAGAAGGGAGGGTAGGGAATATTGCCCCACTTTGACAAGAAAATGGTCAGAGAGCAGAATAGAGGAGCAGTAACATGTCAGAAGCAGAAAATGTCACACTAGTTACTAGGCCATGAGCAACCCAGTCAGAAATGAGAGGAGGCGGTAAATTGAAACCTTGAGAGGTTCGATCCCCCAAACACCCCCATAGTTAGGCAGGGCAGAATTAAGCTCAAAGAGCTCAGGTTTTTAAACCCCTTTTCTTCCCTTCCTCATTTCCCTTTTATGTTGAACTTCCCTCATTAAAATCATCCCAACTTTCTGACTAATGCCTTTGAGTAGCACAATGATTTTACACTTCCCTGTAAAGGAGAATATTGGAATCACACATTGAGTGAGGGACACGCTGAGCGTTGCTGTCCATCCTCCAGTGAACTGCGTGATAATCCTGTTAACCTTCCTATCAGGAGGTCATTAAACAATTTTGAAAGCTGTTTCCTCTCACATCAGAACTGCATGTGGAATCATATCTAGAATTTTTAATATAAGCTATTCGGCTGTACAGACTTAAATAACAGCTTCTCGCATGTTTTAGATGGTCTTTTATTATTCTTCCCCTAACTACTAAGTGCCTTTGTAGGCTTTCTGTCACTTTGGGTATTGCCCTATGTTTTTTCTTTTTTCTCAATTTTAACATCTAACACATTTTCTTCCAGTAGTACAGCTCCCCCCTTCTCTACCTCCTTCTGATGCTTTGTTTATCACTTGTGCTAACCTAGGCTTCATTCATTTCAACATATCACCTTCCTGTGCACCAGTCTTTTTCAATTTGTTGTACTTGGTGATTTGTTATTATTTCTGCTTAGCTGTTATCATGAAACTACCCATTTCTGTTCAACCTGATTTATTTCTGTATTCCGCTCACAATCTCTCTTTTTATTGCCAAAGACATTTTACCATCCAGTTTTCTTCTTTCTTTCCTTCCTTTCCTCCCTCCCTCCTTCCTTCTTTTCTGAAGTATGCTACCAGTCACGTGATGTCGAACTTGTGCCTGAATACATTTTCAAGAAAGAACAAGTTTTCCATTTTTATCTTTCTTGATCATATAGTTCCTTCATTCAGCTCAAAACCTGATTTCCTTTTGGACTCCCAGAACCACTAATTTTTTACCTCCAGAACAGAAAGAACTTACATTTTTAATCACATTTAAGAAATTGGCCAAAACTGAAATGTGCTTCTGGTGGCTTAAATAACACAAAATGGATTCCTAGTCTCTGGGGAAGACTCCATAATAAGACCCTATCATTGAATTAGCAATTCAAACATCAAAAAAGTCAGTTTTCAGGGAGTGTCAGTTTAGGGACTTGACATTTTTAAGAAATGTCTTTGCAAAACAGGGGCCTAGCTATCATTGGATGAAGGACACTGATTTAATCTCCAGGGGTGACTGAACCCAGTGTCTGGGGTTCTTCCAAACATTTAAAGTCATTTCCAAATGTTTTTGATGCAGCACAACCCAAAAGGATTTTGGCAAGTATGTTTTCCCTTCATTTTAAAACCCATGCGTATTTCAAGGGAAATGCAATCCATATGTCTTTGATTCATTTACACTTAAATCATCTAAATGCCATTGTGTAAGAGCTATTTGATGTACAAGAAGCCTGTGAGCCTGTTTTATAAGCCTTTTTAAGCCTTATTTCTTTGAATCAGAAAGTCATGTTTTGCCGGCCCTAAACAGATCTTGAACTGGGAAAGGCTCAAGTTCACTTCTAAACTGAAAACCCGCAAAGTTTTGCGTGGCTTCTGTACTTAGCAATATGTTTCCCCTTGCCTAAAGCTCGCAAACACCCAGCATTTCTCTTCTCTGTCTCACATGTAGTGAGAACAGGGTAAATCAATTTTTGAATCACATTTTACTTGTAAAATTCACATTTTGAACCTCAGTTATCTCCCAGGCACTGCCAGAAGTTAAAATAGCAACACTTGAAAATTAGGCTTTTGCTCTAAAAGGGCAAAACAGTCTATAAAGTACATAAATTACTGCTTCTGTACATTTATTTGTTTGACAGGTTTAAGATATAAGTGTGGCTTACATATGGATTTTCAGGATGCCAGATTGGATGCTCCACGAGCTACAGTCACAAATGTAACCTCTTTTTTTAAGACTTATGTTTGGGAGAATAGAATTGGAACAATCTTGCTGTTCTGCACAAATCTAATTGCTGTGTCAAAACAGCAATGGAATATGATGAACATTTGCATTTTTCTCATTTACTGGCCTTTTCTATGGCTCTAGTCATACTTGCATTAGTGGTCAAGAAGAAAGTATGTTAGGCTATTTGCTCTCCTGTTCCTTGACACTTTAAAAATTTCTGATGAATTTCAAACTAATACTTTTGGGGGTAAATTGCGAACGTCTGATCAAGTGTTTGGAGATACCCAAATGATTAACACTGATTGCAATGGACAGAGAAACCTATCTTGAGGATGGGTAAATCTTCCACAAGCAAAAGCACTAATTATCTTCAAATGTGTGATTTATTTGTTTTTATTTTGACACATCTTAGAGGTTGCATTTTAGTGAGAAGGAAGAAATAATGATGGTGTGATGGTCTGAATAGAAGCAACATTTTAGATTTGTATTCCAAGTTTAGGGGGATGGAGATAAAGTTAAAAAGAAAGAAAAATACAGGTGAACCTAGTTATCCCTTATGTACTCTCTCTAGTTCTCATACATGAAAGACTATCATGTTTGTGTAATCAAAAGGATTATGAAATTTAAGTTTGGAAAGAAGGATTTGGGTGCTAAATCTAGCAAACAGTTAATTATGCTGAGATAATTAGATAGCAGAAAGTGTTGGATTTAGTTCTTTTTCATAGTTAGTTTTCATTAACTACCAGGTCTTCATGATCCTCTGCAGGCAGAAATTATTAGTATTCTATTCTTAGGAAGAATGGTGCACTGACAAAGAAACTTTCCAAAAGTGTGACAGAAGCCCTTACATTGACCTATCTACGTAATTTTCTTTAAAAAATAGGTATTTTTCCTATTAAAGATTTTGATATTACAAAGTTTAGAATCTAAATTAAATTCAGGAAATACATTAAGAAAGTTCAGCAGTCATAACAGAACCATTTTTTCAAGCATCAATTTAAAATACAAAGCAAAAACTTGTGTTTTTATGATTTAGCTGCCATTTCACAAAATTGAACCAAAGGGTATTGATTAAGATTGTGCCATAGGTTAATAACTGTGATTTTGGTTAAAACAACTATTGCCATATTGTAGAATTTCAAGATATATGAGATTCAACTTCCCTTCAGATGGACATTAAAAAACTTAAAGAAACAAAGCTCGGCAGTGCTTCTTGCCCTTGACTTGTGGCTATCCATACTCATCCCTTCTTGCTCTAGCTAAATTCAGCTCCACCTGGTAAACACAGAAGCTGTGTCAGCCCTCATCTGTCATCTCAGAATGACTTGGCGACTATCTTGAGAACCCACATGATGCGAAGCATTATTTACCTCACCTACTGGGTCAGATTGACAGACCAGCTCTGTCAATGCAAGTTTCAAGCCCAAAGGAAACACAGCCAGCAGAGATTGGAATATAAATGGAACCCTAGCAATTATGAGAGGACACTAATCAGGCTGTAAATTTCATGAGTATAATCCCAGCCCTGAGAATTCCAGTTCCTACTTTTTTAAATGGATTAAAAAGTATCTTTACAATGACCCCTTAGTACAAGTATTGCCTTTCGGGAGAAGCCACCACAAACACACACGAACATTTACATAAACAAAATACATATACACATATGCAAACACATACACACACTTCAACCCATATTCTTTGGTAAGTATGATTTTATATATTTTATTTCTAAATGAAAATTTGAGTTCCAAATATACCCAACTTTGTATCTTGAGAATTTTGGAAGAAATTCCTTTCAAAGAAAACCATAAGAATTTAAGAAACATTTTGTACAAAGGATCACATTGGTTCATATTTTATCTAAATCCATTTACTCACTCCTTACTTAAGCAGCCATACGATCAGTTAGAAAGGTTCAATGGGGCAAATAATGCTTAGCAGTGTTTTGGGATTCAAACAGTAATCATTAGAAAATCTTAAAGTCAAACTTATTAATGCTCATTCTTCTTTCAAATATTTGGTTATTAAAAAGCTAAAAACTTTAGGTTACTAATAATTACCTTTATCCTGAAGGACCTGGATCTTCAAAAAGGGCATTCAACACTAGAGTAGGCAGAATAATGCCCCCCCCCCCAAAGATGTTTACATCTCAATCCCAGGAACCTATGACTATGTTCATTTGCAAGGCAAAAGGAGTTTTGCAGTTGTTATTAAGGATAATACTGAGCCCAATGTAAACAGAAGGGTTCTTATATCAGGGGGCAAAGGGTCATAAAGAGGAAATGTGAGAAGGGAAAGGGAGGGAAACATAGGCTGGAGTGATACACTTTGAAGGGGCCATGAACCAAAGGTGCAGAAGGTTTCAAGAAGCTAGAAAAGGCAAGGAGGTCAATTTGTCCTTGAAGTATCCAAAAGGAATGTGGCTCTGCCAACACCTTAAGGTTAGCCTGTACAACACATTTTAGATTTATGACCTCTAGAACTTTAAGAGAATAGATCTCTTTTTTAAGCCACTAAGTTTGTGGTAATTCGTTACAGCAGCAATAGGAACCTACTGCAAACACCAAGTTATCTTTTGAATGTACTTTTACAATCACTATCAGTGTTTGGTACCATGTATTAATTTAAAAATTCCCTGTGTGCCTTCCTTTAAATAAATACACAAGTTTCATTTTGCAAAAGGATACCTCATATGACTCTCAAAACTACGCAGTTTCCCCAATGCCTATAAAAATCTATATAAATTGTACATTAAATATGATCTATTGTAATATATAAATGTTCATGGATTTTTAGGAACATATAAATTTGGTTGAAGCATATGGTATTAATTACAATCTTTTCCCCAAAAATTATCTTTCATTTCTCTAAAAATTAGATGTTAAGACATTCCTACTTATCAGTTAGCATTATATTTTCCCTGTTTAAAACTGATTTGGGGCTCATATTTTATAATACCTAGTACCAGAAAGAAGACCCTGTAAATTTCTAAACATCTTTTGCCCCTGAAGGTCTAACATCAGAATAACTGTGCCCTGAAGTTTAAAATCTTAGGGTCAATCACACCCATGTTACCTATCCATAAAATTGACTACCATCACTAAGGCTTTTTGCTTTGTCCTCTCTGATGTGTAAAGTTCGAGCACTTATAGCTTGATCAAGAGGCAGGACCACGAGAGGTCCTACCACACAAGAAACTTGCATGGTGCTTGGACAGATTTGTATAAGGAAGAAGTCTCTCATCAAGAGACCTACGGTCAGGGACACAAGTCCACCATCCAGAAGGGGACTAGGGCAAAGGACCTCCTGGGAGTGAAGGAGAAACCGAAGAGGGGCTTTGCATGTCAAGGTGATGCGACTCAGTAGCGAAGTGAGGAGCCTCTGGGAAGGAGAGCTCCAAAGGGTGGCTACAGTGTTAGGTCCTTAAAAACTGCAGTTTGTCTTTTTGGTTATTAGACTTGGGGTGCAGTTTTAAAGGTTGTGGAAAGTAAGGAGATTCTAAATGACTAAAAACACGCCTATTGGGACTATATTTAAAGTAATTAGATGTGTATGAATTTGAGTTAGGTGCTGACAGGCTTTGGGCCAATGCCCCTAACCTATTAGAAAGAAAGAAGCAACACGGGAGCCACAGGGGCTATCTTGGGCCATTTATATGACATCTGCTCTGTTACTTCTTCCACCTTCCCAATTCCTTTTCCTTCTGAATCCCAAGATATAAATACTACACCTTCAATATCTTTATAGAACACAAAATGTTCCCTCTCAATTCAAATTTGGCTTCTCCCCAAAGGCAATACTTTTCTTACAGCACTCTTGAATAAAGATCTTTCATTCTCTTACACCTCAGTATCATGCAACTGGAAGAGTAATGAACTGCCCCCATCCCCCTCCTCATTTTGACCTTCTGTTCAAGAAATTTCTGGTGGCTCCTGAGACTTTTTTAGGCTTACACTCTAGTCCAAAAGATAAAATCCTGCTGCACTGAAGATGAGTTTACCTGTACACAAATACACCCTCCTTGTATATGTGATGTGTTGGTCTCCAGGTTAGAACCACCATATTCATGGGGGTTGTCACCTGGATCACAACTTCTTTCTGATTGAATACTTGTTATTATCCTGAACATTTCAATGACCATATGGAAGAATTCTGCAATACCCTTTCACATTCATCAGAAATCTCTTCAACTCCACAGGGCTTGACCTCCACTCTTCTCTAGCTCTTTTTCATATCTCCTCCTGGGCCTTCTCAGGAACTAAAACTTCTCCCAACTTTAGAAATCAGAAATTCTGCTCTCCTCCTCTTTAAAAGCACACCTTGCCTCTCTGACTCCCTCTGGAACTAGTTTCTCTATAGCTTCTACAGTGTACAATCCTTAGAACTCCTCATAATCCCATGGTATTCCTTAATTGCCTCATTTCCTATCCCAGTCCTCTGCAATGACATCCTTTTGTTCTATCTCTCCACCCTGGATCAATCATACAAATTGTCCACTCTGGTACTCTGAGGCTGAGTTTGGTTAAAAAACAAAAAACAAACAAACAACAATACAGCTCTGTAGACTGGGGTCACTGAATTATTACATGCTTCAACTTCATTCAGGCTTGCCTCTCTCCACTGCCCATAAAGGTTTTACTTGTCTTCTCTTAGCTCCCACTCCCATTTCCCTCGGCAGTAATTCAAAATATGTATCACTCCACTTAAACCCCTAACCAGCTCTTTTTTATTCTCCACACCTTTCTTCAGAGAGAAACCTGGTGTTCCCAACTTAACTAACTCAACTTCAAAGCCTATTTTCCCTCCTGTCTTGGCTCTTCCACCCTTCAGTCATCCTGGTCAGAAAACTAAATAATGCTCCGTTTCTTCTCCCTTGACCACAAGTAGGCTTTCAACATACATTTTCTCTTTTTTTCTCCTAAATGTCTGCACTTCATTTTTTCACCTAAACTTCTATCTTCCTCTTCTGTATATCCTTCCATGTTATTTCCAAAGTAACCCCATGTTACTTCAAAACTGAATCATCTCTTTCTTAAGCTTTGGAAATACCTTCTTTTTAAAGAAAAAGAAAAAAGATTTTATTTTTTTGAGAGAGAGAGAGAGAGAGCATGCACATGGGGAGGTGCGGGGAGTGGCAGAGGTAGGTAGAAGCAGTCTCCTGACTGAGCAGGCAGCCCGAAGTGGGGCTTAATCCCAGGACCTTGAGATCATGACTTGAGCCAAAGGCAGAGGCTTAACTGACTGAACCACCTAGGCACCCCTGGAAATGCCTTCTAATAGATCTCCTGCATTTAATATCATTTGCCCCAAGTTGAGTCTCTGTATTGAACCAAAAGTGGCATTTCTAAAAAGTAAATCTGATCCTGCCACTTTACTTCTTCATATCTTTTAGAGGTTTCCCAAGTCCTTCAGAATTGGGTTCCTGCACACTTGCCAACCTCTTTCAACATAATAATTTTTTTTATAATTTAAGCTCTACTGTTACTAATATACTCATAGATTCCTGTGTTCATTGAATCATTTGGTCCCTCTGGATGAGCATAATTTCCTGTATTGTTGCTTTTCTTTTTTTCTGTTATTCATTCTTCAAGCGTTTTTCAGTCATCTCTGTAAAATCTTCTCAGGGTTTTTCCTTCAAAAATAACCACCGTACTATTAAAGTGCTAGATTAAACTTGAGAAATCAAGGAAAGCTTTCTACAGGATAAAACATCTAAGCTGAGATTTAAAATAGGGGTGAGCACTGGCCAGGTATATAGGTGGGGAAATAGTGATCTCCAGATAAGTTAGTAGAGAGAGGTTGTATGTGTCACTGTTCTTCCTGGACTGTAAGATTCCCTCCAAGCTAGGGTCTGTAATTAACCCAACATGCTACCTTATTAGAGTATGAGATAAAAACAAGTATCCAATAAATTTTTGGTAAAAGAAGAAAGAAGGAAGGACAGAAAGACAGGATTTCACTTTAACTTTACTCTTGTCAGTTTTCTTTCATGGACATTCTTTAATATATTTCAATTACAACATATCTCTATACTATCTATCTCACTGCCACCAAAGGGCAACGGTCAAACATACCATTTATCAAAAAAGAGGAGTAAAAAAAGTTATAATAGCAGCGCCAGCAATTTCGGAGTGAGAAGAGTGAGAATAAGGCAGATTCATAATTAATTTACTCTATATTTATACCATAGTAGCTAGGATCTGCTAACTATATGTATATATACATAAGATATATAAATATACATATATCATACATATATACATATACATATACATATGTATACATATAAATATACATATATCATACATATATATCTATATCTCCAACCTTACACATAATACAAGGAATAAAACATCTCCTCCATAAATAGGTAATAAAAGAAGCCAGCCAAAAGAATGCATCTCCAAGTGATTAGAATACACTCTGATTGGAATTGTGTGTTAACTGAAAAAAATCTTGTGTTTGAGAGTGAATAAAACATGCATCCTGACCTCTAGGAGCTAAATACACAACAGTAGAGAACAATGATCATCTGAAAACAAAAAGCTATGAAAATTAGAGCAGAAGGAGTGTGCATCTATCTTCAAAGATAAGGAAACAATTCATTAAAGAGATGATAGCTGCACTGAAAATTAAGGATAAGCAAGATCTGACCAGGGAAGGAAACATAAAATACTTTAAATTCCATGATCAATGATGCACAGCAGGGAAATTATGAAAAAGTTGAGAACTGTCATGGTCATTAGTCCTAGTCACCAATATCTGGTTTTCTTCTCCTTGTGCCATATGATAGGTTTGCATTTCCTACCTTCTCCTATGATTAGAGCCACACAACTGATTTTGACCAGTGGATTGTGAGCTGAAGTGACACTTGTCACTTCTCTGCCATAAAATTTAATTGCCTGTGTGAGACCTATTAAGTCCTTTCCACTCTTTCACATGATATGGAGACCAGCAACATTTAAAATGGAGGCTACTCCGTGAGACTGGGTCTTTGAGCAACTACAATGAACAGAGAACAGAGCTGCTAACCTGAAATGACTATGTAACATGTATGAGAAATAAATCTTTGTTATTTTAAGACACTGAGATTTTAGTTTGTTACCATACTTGATGGTATACCACAGAGACACAATGAGACATCCCATTTGATAAGACATGTGGCATTTTAAGTGGAGAAGTGATAAATAAGCATGGATGGGTAAACAAGTTACTTTGTGGAGACGCATGAATTCTAGCTTAGAGTTTGGGCTTTATTTTATAAGCAATGTATAGCTGCTAAAAAGCTTTCAAACAGGGAAATGTTGTGACCAGAATTGTGCTTTAGGAAAATTAATCAAGCAGGATAGAGGATGCCTAGGAAGCGGAACACTTAGAAGCAGTGAAACAAGTTATGCTATTGTGAGAGGCCTGGGAGTCATGGGGTTTAAACTAGGGTAGTGGCAGTGAGAACCAATTTGGCAGAATGAATGGAACAGTAATTTGCAGGTCCTGGCAACTGATGAGGCCCAAGGGACTTATAAATCATTCCAAGATTTTGAGCCTGAATGACTGTTAAGACGGTGCCACTGCCATTTAAATATTAAGCAGAGAAAGAGGAACAAATATGAGAGGGAAAAAGTGAAAATTTAGGTCAAGCATGACCCCCAGCTGGCAACGTCCAGCAGACAATTGGAAACAAACTGAATATAGATTTGAGAGTCACTTGGGAAGTGAATTCATGAAGTGAATGAGAGTGCCAAGGAAGAGAGGAAAAAGAAAACTGAGGCTTGACCTTTGTGGAAAACCTACATTCAGACAACAAAAGGGGAAAGAAACAAAGATATCAAGAAAGGTGTATTCTTACAAAGTCATATGAGGGAATTTCAAGGAAACTGGGGTAATTAACAGAACCAAATGTAGGATGTATTAAAAATAATGAATTTTTTTAATCTATTAGATTTGATAACTTTCAAGGAAGCAGTTTCAAGTGATAACTTCAGTTACCAGGTGATAACTACAGAGGAGGCCAATATTCAAGATATTCAAGACTGAGAAGTGAGTAGTGCAAAACAAATTGAGATTGTGGTTTCTCATACAGCAGAGAAATACTTAGCAGTTGAATGAATGAACAAATTATTACATAAGAAAACAAGATATATCTCAAAAAATATTGAGTGAAAACAAATTAAAAACCCATGTGTATTATACGATCACACTATTAACATACAAATAATGAAGGCATATATTGTTTATAAGTATTTGGTATATAACAAATGTAAACACATCACATTAAGGATAGCAGTTAACCTCTGGGGAAGAAGAGAGGATACGAAGATTTAACAGTATCCATACATTGTTTCTTTAAAAAAATAAAAGTAAAATAAAAAGAGATGGAGAAATAAATTGTTGCCTGTTTTGTAAAGATGTTAAATGGTGAAAGAAAAGAAATAGGTAGTTGCTTGAGAGAAAAGAAAACATAATGGAAGTGTATATATTTGTCTTCTCAAGATGCCAGGAAACCAAAGAATGAATATTTGGAGGTGGAGTAGCATATCTTTGTCATTGAAGACAAACACTGGAAATAAAAAGAAGAAAGCAAGATATCAGAATCCAGAAGAGGAATGAATGATGTGTAAAGGTTAGGCTTAGAAAGGAGGAGAGTAAAGCTTCCTAGTGTAGCCTCATTTGTCCTTATTTTCCTTTAGAAATTTTATGCTCCAGCCAATATGGGCTTCTCACTGCTCCTCTAAGCCTACTTTTCTCATCTTTGCCTTCTCATGCCCCTCTTTCAGTATTCTACTCTAAGGTCAACTATGCCAACTACTCCATTAATCCTAATTATCCTGTCACGTTTTGGACTTTCATAACTTTGTGTTTTTCTCCTGTTTCATGCCATAATTAGTTATTATTGTTTTTTTCTAACTCTGTGTCTTACCTCCCTAAATTTGTCAGAGTTCTGATGTATACGCATCAAACATCAAAAAACACTTCACCTAACTTGAATGGAAAATGAATTTATTGAAGGATATCAGATGGTTCACAGGATCAACAGGAAATTTGAGAACCCATCTCAAAAAGTGGCCAGAGATCTAGGGAAGGTAACCAACTGCAATCATGGCCCAGGTTAAAAGATGAAAGCAATCTGGATACAAGTCCACAAGCGTCACCACTGCCCCTGGATTTTTAACCACAATGCATCTTCTCGAGTAATTTCTCAACCACGCCTTGATTTTTATATCACTTCCTCACAATCCTACTTCTGGAGCCCAAAGCCTTGACTACACTCTTGAGCTCCAGCAGCCTAGGGACTGGGAGGAAAGACAACCTCTTCAGCTCTAGTAATCAGAGGCAAAACACAGATTCATACCAGGCTTTAATGTAGTAGGGAATTTTCCCCAAATAAAAGGGATGTTCAGAATTTAGGCAGCAAGAAATACAACAATTAGATGCTCAATTTTCATATTAGATTGGGTCATTTTTATTTTTGGATTTCCTAACATATTGTAAATTTGATACAAACTTACAAAAAGAATGAAAAAACTAAAGAACTAGATATGTATTTAGCTTATATCAAATTCCAAAGAAAAAAATTCCTATTAGTAAACATTTTATGATATAGTGTCACAGATAGATTTCTGACTTTGGAACTATATAAATTTATTCTGTGACCCTGAGGAAATTATGACCTCCTTAGCTTCAGTTTCCTATCTATAGGAGGAAAAATAATAATTCCCTCCTCCAAGAGATTTTGGAAGGACTAGAAATAACCTAAGTTACTCACTTAATACAGTGTGTGGCACTTAGAAAGCACTCAAAAAACATAAGTTCTTCTTTTCACCTTCCCCATTAGGGATGAAGAATAAAAAGATTATGTGATATTGTCCTTCCTGCATGCTAGATCATGAACCAGAGAGGAAGTACAATATTGTTGCAAGAAAAAGGGAGCCAGACTTTCTGGATTCAAATCATAGCTATCACACAAATCAGCAAATTAACTAGGTGATCTCTGTCAACTTATTTAACCTGTTGTACCTCCATTTACCCATCCATAAAATGGAGATGATGCTGCTGATAGTGATGATGATGATGATGATGATGATGACGGTGAATATGATTATGGTCAATAGAATCTCCCTCAGAATTGTTCCCCACCCCCCCCCAGGATTGTTCTTAAAATTAAGCTGATACACATAAACTACTTTTAATGGTCGTGTTATATACTAAGGTATTTGGAAGTATTTTAGACTATGTAAGTATGCTAGCTATTATCATTAATATCATTTTTTTTAATTGTAGAGCTTTTTATCCCCCTGGTGGGCTGAGTCCTTCTCATGACAACACAGATTTGCCACTCAATTGCCTGGAGGATAGGTTCTGTTATCATGCAGTACCTCTAATTATACTTGCCTAAACAAGGGATTACTCCAAAGCTCTCCATATTAGCCTAGTGATCAAACCAAAATATCATTTATATTCTCTCATGCACTAAACAGTATGTTAAACTATTAAGTAGTTACTATACATGCCAGACACTGTTCATGGCCTTTGCAATATAGCAACAAACAAAACTGGCAATGTCTTAGCTTCTCACATAGCTTCCATTTCTAGTACACTTATAAATCAACAAATTATATGCTAAATTTTGTCTTAAACATCACAGACTGTGCTCCTAGTAAATATGACTTAGATATAAAATAAAAATCAACATAGTTTTGAAACTGAGTACATTTCCTTAAGCTAAATTACTTTTAAGCTCTTTCCAATTCTAAGAATGCAGTGATCCTACTAAGTCTGCTAATAGAGAGCAGTGATGTGGTTCCCCAATGATTGTAAACAATCCAAGATATTTTAGTATTTCCTGGCTGCTTGGCACTCTGTTAACTGTTTTACATATATTTGTCTAATCTCATAATAACCCTACAAACTAAGTTCCATTGTGAGCCGCCATTTTATGCATGAGCTGACAGAAGCTAATGTCATCCAGAGAGTAAGTGGCAGAGCCCGAAGATGAACCAAAAAATGCTCCCAAGTGCCATGGCATAAGACCATCTTAGCAGGATTTAAAGAATGTCCACCAAGCTCCATGTACTTTCCCATCACCATCTATGAATTTCATGGTTATCCAGATTTAAGTTAGGTTTCCAATGCTCTGTGGCTCTTGGTTAAAAAAAGCACCCATTGGCCCACACATGATCCTCAACTGCATTTAGGAGAGGCCCTCTGGTGTATTACTAAGTTCGTGTTCTTGATATACACCAGTTCTCATCCCCACAGGTAACACCACATCACTACCAGCCTCACCACCTCATTGACTCTAAAAGATGAATCCCCAAAAAGATGCTACACTTATAAGTGATAGCCACTTTCCTCTGGACAGTGAGACCATCTGGACCAATTTTATCATGGCTTACATATCTGTGTACCTCAGTCATCAATAAAACCTCAATCCTCCTGGGTCCATTCATCAGCAGCGAGACTCTTTTCCAAGGTCTCTAAATCTAACCCAGTCTTCCCACACACATATGCAACTCCACACTCTTTTAAGGTACCCCCGAAAGTCATGGCCTGCTGTCAGTACAACTTCCTTCCTATAGTCTGAACACAAATTTCCCAACGTTCCATTTATCATCCTACTCTAACCTAAAAGTGAGCCTGAAAGTGAAGTAGGTATTCCCTTAGCTTTTGCTGCTTCCAGAAATTTGCTACTTCCTCTCCCTCAAAAACCCAAACTCTGTTCAGCTCAGGCCATCAAACATGTAGCATCTCCTTGTAGTTGTCTACCAAAGTTTTGTCCCTTCCTCCTATTTAATTGATTCATTTATATAAAGGCATGATTGGAATAGATTCAAGAGAGAAATGGAAAAGATAAATTGAAAATAGTGAATATAGATAACTATTTTTCAGAATTTTGCTGTAAGGGACAATAAAGAAATGAGAAAGTACCTAGAAAGGGCTATGAAATTAAAAGATTTCCTTTGTTGATTCTTTGGTCTTGTTTTTCATTACGGTAAAGATAATAGCATGTTTGTATGCTGATAAGAATTTTCTATAGAAAAGGAAGTAGGAGATGTAAGGGAAACTTTCTAGAACCACATTCTTGAGAAGGGATCTAGACTTAATTGACCGAACTGGCCTTATTATCCGGCTCACTGTATTTCTCTACTCTTATGATCAACCTTAGTTATTTTAACATCCATATAAATGATCCATTCGAAACTCTGGCCCACATGTCCTGTAGACAATTATCTTGTCTTATCCTCTGAGAACCTCATAGTTCCATCCCATACACTGTATTAAAATCATAATTATATGACTATTAATGTCCCAACCTCAAGTATCCCCACTCCAAAATTTGAGCACACTGAAACCCTAATTCCCTATAACTTTGTCTATAAAAGCCTTCAGGACTTCACTTCCCTGATCAGATTCCACCACTTCAGTGGGTCCCATCATTATAATTACCTCTTTGCCTACAAAGCTCCTCCTTCCTCTGGTGTACTCTCTTGGCAAAACTTCAATTAAATGTATTACACATGGATTTTGTGAAAGAAAGAAAGAAAAGGAAAGAAAGAAAAGAAAAGAAAAGAGAAGAGAAGAAAGGAAGGAAGGAAGGGAGGGAGGAAGGAAGGAAAGAAATTACAAACACAAAGCTACAGTAAATGATTTTACATAAACACATGACCACAAATATCAAGGAGACCTCAGTAAGCTGGGCATTCTGATTTTTTCTAGTTAATGCATTTTCCCATTCTCTCAGACTATTTCACACCTTTTCCCTTACCTTCCAACACCTCTTCCAGTCACTCACTCTTAGCTGATGATTCTACCTCTTCTAATGTTAATGAGCTTTAATTTTAATGAACTTTAAGAATCTACCAACTTTCCTTCAAATACTGCAATACATATTTGACTTATCTCCTGACAAAATGAATAAACTGTCCTCAGTTCTAAGTCTAACTTCTCTATATCCAACTTCCTAAACTGTGCCTAGGTCACATTCCCATTTACCTCCTTCTTTCCTGCATTACATATCTATCCCTTTCTACAGGATCATTTTCATTAGCATACAATGGCATTTTCTCCCCCCACCGCCCCCTCGTGCCATGTGTGTGTGTGTGTGTGTGTGTGTGTGTGTGTGTGTGATGTGCATTGTGTATAATTAAATACACACACACATATATACATTTGTTATGTTTAATTAAATATTTAACTATTTATTAAATTCCAATTGATACCTCCTTTGTTAGGTTTAGTTAGTACCCTCTCTAGTATTGCCAAGACAGTAATTAATGAATTATTTTCATCTTTCATCACCTCTGTAGAACTCAGACAAGTGATCACATCTCCCTTCTTAAAATACTTTTTCATTTGAATTCATGACATTACTATACTACTAACAGTCTAATCTCTTTCTGGCTTGTACTCAGTCTTTAAGTGTTGACATATGCCAGGCTTAACTTGCTCCTTTTCTCTATTTACAATCACTCCCTAATTTTTCTCATCCAATTTAAGTTATATCTCCAATCTCAATCTCTTTCCTGTAATTTTTTCATCAATTACCTACTCAATACTGCCACTGGATAGCTCTTAGATTCTTAAATGTAACATAACTAAAGCAGAACTCTTATTCTATCTCAATTTGTTCTTACCACTTTTCTCAGCTCTGTAAATGGCACCATGATTTGTCTGGTTGCATAAAACAAAAACCTATGTGTCATCCTTGAAAATTTGTTTTTCTGCTTTTCCTTTTCCAGTTCTCCTTTCAAAATATAACCTGAACTTCATCACATTTTACCATCTCCGCTGCTACCACTCTCTTTCAAATCTCTTTTATCTCCCTTCCAAACTACTACAATCACCTCATAACTTACCTCATAGCTTCCCCTCTTTCCCCCACACAGGAGCCAGAGGAAAATTTAAAGTCTCCATCAAATCATATTTTATTGCTAATCTTTCTAAACTCTTCCCATGGCTTTCCAGCATACTCAGAATGAAATCAAAATTCCTAATACTTGCCTTCATCATCCAGCTCTAATCTATTTTTCCAGTCTCATTTCCTATTACGTTCCTTCTTGAACACTACGATTTATCCACACTGTCCTTCTTACACCTCCTGAATACATCAAGGCTTATTCCTACCTCAGTACCTTAATGCTGGCTGTTCTCTTTGTCTGGAATAAACCCTTGATCTTCCAATGGCTTGCTTCTTCATTTTATTCATGTCTGTGTTCAAAGATCATGAACTTAGAAAGGCATTCCCTAACCAACCTATCTTTGATAACTCCCCTTTCATTTTTAATTCCTTTACACTAATCTATTTTTCTTAATTTACAACTATTAGAAATTAATTTGTTAACTTGGTTTATATTTGTGTTCTGTCACTGTTAATAAGCTCCATCCCGGCAAGAACTCAGTGTTTAAAACATTTCTAGCACTTGATAGGCATTCAATAGATTGTATTAAATTAGTGAGTAAATAAATGGCTCCAATCACTAAAAAATGGGTTTTTTATCTGGACATTTCAGATTCAAGGTTTTACTCCCCTTTGGAGTTAATTTTTACCTTAATAATATCTTCATTTGTTCATTTTATAAGGCAGATATAAATGCAGCTAAAAGTACTTTGTATATAACTCCAATGACTTAGAAACTTAAAAGTCATAAATATACACTAAGGATCAAAAGCAGCAAGTACATAAACTGAAGCATTGAAGTAGATGTTTTCACTTTATCAAAGTCCTTGCAAAATACAAAATTAATGTGGCTATTCAGTCTTACAGAATACTATTTAGAATTTCTGCTAAGGGCTAAATATAATTTCACTGAATTCAGCAAGAGAGAAGAAATGCAAATAGTCCTGATGTCACATGGTCAAGAGACTTTCAAGAATACCTACTGTATTGGGCTGGGCATTCTGTGTTCTATGTGAACAGAGAAGAGATGAAATAAAGTTCTTTATAAGCAGAGTTTACAATTTAGTTGCTGCTACAGAACTCATGCACATGAATGATTCCTAGGAACATGTCCAAACCACATACAAATGAGAATGCACTTATAAAGAACTACCAAAGTATGTTAGGAGAGGGGAGGGATAAAACCAACAAATTTCTTTAAAAGAGGAGGCAATTTAATCATAGAGATAAAATGCTATATTTTTAAGTTGTCAAATGAATGCTGCAGTGAGGTAAGTGGAGGCAGCAGAGATTAGGTGTGATTTTTCCAGAAGATAGCATGGTGAAGTCATGTGGAAACAAATAATCTGATCGTTTAACTTAAGGAAAACTCAGAAAGTATGCTGGTTAGATGGGGAAAAGGAATCTTGGCAAGGCCCTGACACAGGAAAGAGTTCACATTTAAGCCAATTTTCACTCAATTTTCAAAATCAACAAGAAGAATCCAAAGTCAGATGTAGTAAATCAAATCTGAATATGTATGGAGGTTCTCTATAGTTTACAAAGATTCCCAGTGAATAGACTAGGCCTAGTCCCCATAATGGAAAACTAAATAACTTAGACCCCACCACATTAATGGCAACTAGAAAAGCTGGACAAAATTATTTTCTAATTTGAAAGGAAAACTGTGTTTGCAGGTCTAGAAATCTAACTCAATAGTATAAAGTTGCAAGGCCAGAATCCCAGAGAGGACAGAGGCCTGGTGATGAGCCCAGCATTCAGGGATGATTTACCCCTGATGATAACTGCTGTCCTGAAAAGGGCCACTGGAAGACTAAGGAACACTTTTACTCCCTCGCACACCAAGATGTGTCAAGTATGCTATACTAAACTCAACAATTTTAGTAATTGTATACACCTATGTAACCACCATTCAAGTTGACACACTACTTACTCACCCCTTAAATTTTCTCTCATTCTTTTCTTCCCCACCTAACTGCTACTGTATCTTTTTCTTGACCCTAATGGAATCTTTACACAGGTAATCCAGTTAAACTGAGACTATTAGAGTGGCCTCTAGTCTGAACGGCACCCTCATAAAAGGAGAAAATTTGGACAGAGAGACAGACAGAGGAGGAAGACGGTATGAAGGCACACAGAGACGAGATGCCACCTTCCTGCACTGATGGATCCTCAAGCCATGGAAATGGAAGGATTATTAATACCAGAAGCTAGATGCCTGAAAGGACTCTCACCTAAGCCATCCAAGAGAGCATGACCTAGATAACTCCTTGATTTTGGACTGTGAACCACCGAAACTATGAGATATATAAGTTTGTTGTTTTAAACCACCCCGATTTTGGTACTTTGTTATCAACGCTATAGGAAACTAATACAATACATAATGATAAATTGAAGGCATTCAGAAGCATCCAAAGTGGGGAAAACTTAGGGATTCAGAACTTAGGGATTCTTAAGGAAAACAGACACATCAGGTAAGTTCCACATTATTCTGGCTCTTCCCCTAAAATCACTTTTCAGTTTCACAACACAGTGTAAGAAGCAAAGCTCAAGCAGGAAACGGGATTCTTATAGCTAATTGGAGAAACATATAAGAGCTGGAATTTTGGACTGAAAGAGTGATTATATGTGGAGGAAAATCCAGAGGAGAGGGAACTACACAGGATGAAGCTGCAAAATATGTACACAAATACTCATCAAGCATTAGCTCACTTTAAAGCAACACACACACCCCCAGAAGTAAGCAATATCTAGCAATCCAAAGAGCTGAGCAACAAGATTTCAACAGCTGCCTGACACGAGGGAGATAAAGTTTGGAATTCAAATTTTGCCAATTTAGAGGGGCTTGGTAAACAATTCAAATTTTCATTAAATTCTCAAAAGAGTCACCCCCTAATACTAGAAACCATACTAAATTAGATGTCCTTACAAAAACCAACCCTCTACAGATCCAAATAATCCACAACTGCTCTATCTGCCTCTCCTCTCCCCCCACAAAGTTACATTTCTGTGTAGGAAAACAGCTTCAAGAGCCTTTAAAATTTTTCATTCACAAAGTCTAGCATCCAATCAAAATTTGAGACATGCTAAAGACATGATTAGTTGATATTAAATCATTGAAACAGCAGACAGAAAAACAGACCTACAGATGGTTCATAAACTTAAGCCAGAAAAAAAAGACTTTAATACACCCCTCATTTATTTATTTAAAGAAAATATGAGGAAATGGTTATAATGAAAGAAAATATGGAGAATTTCCATAAAGAACTGAGATACCAATGAACATTATATTTAAATGCCCATTTAAAATCCCAATGGACGTTCTAGAAATAAAAATATTGAAATTAATAACTTATTGATGATTTAACAGTAGGCTGGAAACAGAAGAAGAAAATGAGAAATAGAAAACAGAAATAGAAATAGAAAATCTAAGTAGATTTTCTAAAAGAAAATATTATTCTAAATTAGGTTTTCTAATAAGAAAATCTAAACTGAAACACACAGAGGAAAAAATAACAGAACAGGATATGGTCAGATACACTAACATATATGTAATTGGAGTCAAAGAGTAAAGAGAATATGGAGCACAAAAAATATTTAAAGAGACAATGGCCAGTAATTTCCCAAAACTGATTAAAGATTGATCTGGGAAGCTTGATGAACCTCACAACGGGGTTACTAGGGACAAGAGTTCTCTACTAGCCATGTTGATTCAGACATTTA
Source organism: Nasua narica (assembly GCA_028533885.1). NCBI lineage: Eukaryota > Metazoa > Chordata > Mammalia > Carnivora > Procyonidae > Nasua > Nasua narica. Next base: position 60,391,727 of record CM052809.1, on the reverse strand, counting down.
AAAACTCTATGTCGAGTGCTTTCTCTGACCAGGCACCAAGGATACATCTCTAAATGGATAGTGTCTCTATTCTTCACAGAGACTGCAGTCTAACAAGAAAGACAAATATTAAAGACTCTCATATTCAGTTATTGATTAGTTATGTGGAGTGAAGAAGAATGAAGAATCAAAGATAAATTCAATGTGAGAGGAGAGACTGAAGGATTAATAAAGCAGTTCAAGCATGAGTTATACAAATACAGAGAAAGGGACGGATTTGAAAGGCCCTAAAATGACTTGAGAACAATTGATTCAGATAAATAGAAATGTACAGTTAAACAATGGTTAAATACAGGCTCATAATAAATCTAAACAATTATTTCTTTCTCTCTTCTACCACTAAAATATCTTACTTAGAAACAGTCATTTCTTGTGAAAATTTTGGGCAACTGACCCTCACATCCATACTCATCTTACCTAAATCAAAAAATTTCAAAAAAAAAAAAGTTTCAGCCTTGCGGAAATGTACAATGCTTTATATCTGTAAGATTTAACACATCCTTGAGTGATAAATATTAAAAGAATAAAAAATGAGTATTTTGTTATATTTTATGAAGTACATTAAAAATATTACTAAGTTAACATAATTTTGTTGAATAATGGCTACATTTTATCTACTTTATTACTGACAAGCCAAGTACTTGTCTACTAAGCTACTGAGCTACCTATTTAGACTCAAATTGTTTGACCTAGGAAAGAAAAAGAGGAAAAGGAGGGGGAGAATGAGTCACCTTTCATGCCAAGAATGAATTATATTCCTCTCCTCCCAACTAACAAAGGCACCAAGTTTGAGTTATTTTCTTCAATTACCATCTCCCAGAAAGATTTCAATCACCTTTAAAATAAACTTTATTTTTCTATCTCTTCCAACAATAGGAAATCAGCAGTGAAATTTCAGAAAATAAAGAATTGTTTAATCACGAAAACAAAATCACCCATAATTCCACACCCACAGATGGTTACTGTTAGCCTTTCTGTGTATTTTCTGCTGCCCTTTAACAAATATATTAATCATACTAATTCATTAAACAATGCTTGGCTTACTTTTTTTCTTTACATGAGTTGTACATTTTAAAAAGCATTTTCTAATGGTGTAAATCTAACTTTAATGAATTATATTGCATCATGTAGACATTCCATAATTTATTTACCATTTCTCTCTAGTTATGTTTCCAGTTTTTTAACTTTGCATTATTTGGAACTGGAATTAAGTAAAATTATTTACTTGGAATCCATAAATTTAATAGTTTGTATTTTTCTTTCTACTACCCTTAAAGATAAATTAAAAGATAAAGTTATTTCTGCCTCAAACTCTATGTTTAAACCATTTTTTTAAATTTGGTTTTCAATTTAGAAGCCTTATTTTCTCTTTTTTTTAACACAGAAGTTAGCACCTAGACACACTGTTTTGCAATATTTTTTTCACATAGCAGCATATACCCATTCAAATATTTCCATTTCAGCATTTCAGTATAGAGAAAGTTTCTCCTCCCTTTTTTTCCCCCCATAAATGCATATGATTATATTGTATGGATGTACCATAATGTATTTAGCTTGTGTCTTATTGATGGAAATTTTTTACTGGTCTTTTGATATAGCATTTATCAATGCTGCAATAGCCTTGTAAACTTTCATGTTCATTTACACAAATATGTCTGTAGGACAGATTTCCAGAAATATAATTGCTTAGTAAAATATAATTACATTCATAACATGCATTCACATCTTGAATTTGTGGTAAAACACACACACACACACACACACACACACGCAAGCACATACACCTGCTCCTATATGCAAAAAAATGATACAATTGATTCACTTCTGTGAAGAAAGGGCATGGGGCTAAGTGGATGGGGAAACAGCAACAGGTTGAAATTTTGCATATTATAATTTTTATTATGCCTATGTATGGCACCTATTCAGAGTAAATTTTAAATGCCTACCTGTTAATATCACCCAATAGCCCCAACTCCTTGTTCTAGCAGGATAGATGTCTAAACACTATTACAAAACCTGTATTGGTATACATATGCAGTACCTGTGCTCCAATTCCCTCAGGTTTGTGACATTTAGATATATAAAAAGGCATCACCATCACAGACTTGAAATGGTTAAACTGAACTAGAGAAAGGGCTGAACACTAGTTCCAAAACTTAGCCCACAAACAGCCAACTGGATATTCACATGCCCCTAATTGTTACAATATAATTCTCAAAAGAAATCACCACTAAGAACATTTTTTCTAATAGTGCCTATCACTGTTCAACAATTTAATGTGAAACTGATTTCTTGCCCCCCAACCTCCAAGGATGGGATAAAAAACATTTTAAAATAGCTCTTCATTTTATAGTTTAGGACACTCTAGGCAGAATGTAAAGTGTTTCCACAGTGAAGACAGTGATCTTTCTAGAAGAATGTCCTCTACACAGCGAACTCTATTAATATTAACATATATCATATTAATATTAAAATTCTATTTTTTGGCTTCAATTAAAAAACCCAAAACTATAACAAGGGTGAGTGGCTGCACATTGACTTAAGAAAAATAAATAGAAAAAAAATTTTTTTAATTGTGATATAAAATGTGGAAAAAAAGGGCTACTGCAACTAAAAAATACATCTTGCCCAAATATGTATCCTTAAATAGATAAATGACATCTGCCAAAGACAAGGGTCCCTGACTAATGGCTCAGAAGGCTTGCAGAATTCTGAGAAAAAAAGATTCCAGTTCATTGCTCCAAAGCACTCTCTCACCAAATCAGTGCTTGTAGAGAGAGTTAAAAGATAAAACCTATGTTGTTTCCACTTTTAAGAACATGGAGACTCTACATTGACAAAACGAGGTTCATGCTACATTAGGAAAGGTAGGTAGGAATTTGGCAGCTCAATAAACTTGCTGATTTCACATAGCTCACGAGTTTTGTGTCATGAAAAGTTCTTTTCCTTACTGCATTTGGGGTAATTATCACCTGTACTGCTAAAGAATTGGTCAGATATAGCCCAACCTTAATGGTTTCCCATATGCCCTTAGCAGCACGCTGGTAAATGTTTAACTACATCTCTGGGAAAGAAAAATGAGTGCATAACTATGCACGCAAGTTTTAAATGAATTTCACCGATGTTAAGGTCATATAGTACACAATTTACCAATAATAATAAGATGAAAGTGATACAATTACGACATATATCAGAATGTCACTCACTTGTCATTGACGTGTGAGCAATTTCTTTACTAAATCAAATAATAGTTATCAGACAATGGAAAAAGAGTTCTTCAATTTTTGTGCTATTCATAATGCAATGAGTACATACAAAACACTTAATCTGCATTGTTAACATTTTCTCCCCCACTTTTTTAAGCTTGTACAATGAAACAAAATAATAATACAATCCCCAATTATTAGCATTTGATGATTTCCATGGTGTAAACACTCCTACCATTTCAAGTTACCAAAGTGACATCAATGAATAGGGAGTTGTGGAAAAATGCCCAATAACACACCATTGTATAGTATTTCTATTATAAAAATAACCTCAACAACATAGATAATAGTGCAATGTAGTTAAAAGTTAATTAGGAAATGGTGTTTTGTATTTATTACCTTTAATTATAATTTAATTATAAGCCTGCATATTTTATTTTCTAACAATGGCCCATTAAATAAATGAAAATTTAACAACTGGATCTTATGAGCTGATAAAAGTTGGCTCTTGCACATCTTTGAATATTTCTATAGGCTACTCCCAACAAACAAGGGTTTATTTTCTAAGATGTTTATTCTGACTTGCTGGCTTAGACTTCCTAACCACTTTACCTGTGAAAATAATATTACTGATCATGGTTTGGTGGAAATAGGCCCTAAATTAAACTCTGCATTTGTAATAATAATGCTAAATGACAACAAAAAGAGTAATGCTCTTTTAGGAGGCACAATGTTTAAACTTGAAGTCAATTCAATTGGAAAAGAGTAAAAGTGAAAGCAGAAGTTTGTGAAGGATCCAGAGGTGATTTCTGAGCACATCCCAACTCTTGGAAGTTAATGTCACTGTTGCTTTATTAAATCTACTCACACTGATAGAGTAGATATGGGATAGAGAAAGGCTGTGTATTAGAAGATCTATGCAAGTCATTTTTCAATGTGATAAAAGTGCATTTTATAATTCTCAGTTGTCAATATCTCCTTTAAGTCTATCCATATCCATAGGGTCTTCCTTCATTGATATGCTTCCTTAAAGCAAAAATGCTTTCCTATTAATCTGTTTTATGTATAATAACAAGTGATTTTTCATATTCATGCTTACTGACCACCCTAGAATAAATAGGACCCTTTTCTGTACAGGGGTATGAATTTTAGTAATCTTTACTAAATAGATTTTTTAATACTAGTGTTCAGCTAAATCAGAAGATAAATAATGTGAAATAGCCTTTAATGCTTATCTAAGTTATGTCCTTAATCATAAAGCTTTAGCGCAGCATGAGCTTTTAGTTTACATTGAAGGAGGAAGGAAGGTTTTAGTTTTTGCAGCATATATATTTCTAGTACTCCTTTCTGATTTTATGGCCAATTCTGTCTTCGTGCTTCCTTAATCTTGAAGCTCTTTCAAAGGCAACATACTGTGCCAAATGTACAGTGATTATGTAATGTGGACAAAAATCCAGTGGGAAATGTGTAGAGCAGATCAAAATCATTCCACTTAAGACCTTTTACAGTCATTTGATCTAATGATGTTCACTAGGGTTTGATGTACTAAAAGGCAGCCACTGTGCGAACATAAGGTTTGCATCAACATGTGACTTTTCAGTGAAACTGGGATCATTGTGGTCTTCTGAAGACTGTTTTACATGCAAAATAATAATATTTGTATGGAAAAAAATCCCATGACAAACTTTCTGAATCACCAAATTTTATGCTACTTCCTATGAAAAATCTCTTTCTCTTGTCAAATGGACATCAAAGCAGTATTTCTCATGAATGAGAAGTGAAATAGAGGAATCCACTGATTACTAACATTGGACACACAGCTAGTGAATTTTTGGAGAAAGTAAATTTTCATTTAGTTTGCTACTTCTGTTTATATTTGCAGTCACAGATCAAATTATTACATGGACTTCCATAGTTAAGCTAGAAAATATTTACTCATGTTTTCATTTCTATTCTTTGGTTACTTTTTTCAAGGTTCACCATTATTGTATATTTCAGGATTCAAAAATACACGCATGACTTCTAGTTTCAATTCAGACGTGTGAAGAGCTTAGAAGTAACTACTCATTCCCTTACTTAAATAAAGAACAAACTGAAAAGCCATGACTTCTTGAACCACAGAGAACTAAAGTGGCAGGGCAAAGTGCCCCAATGCCACCCAAAAATTCAGAGAGACAGGAAAATCCCAAGTCACAGCCAAGATCCACTTGCCTGGAGCAGAAGTTACTGGAGCCATAGACTGGTAGGAACACTTATCTGGTAATTTTGACAAACTGCTGGAAGCTGAGTGGACTGGTGTGAAAATGAGATACTCCAGGGGGCCACAGTCTTGAGGAGGGACGAGGTCCAAACCTTTGTGGGTTTTTACTACCAGGAACCCCACCAAATTCTCACAGTGAAGACCCAAGAAATATCCCTCTCTGGCAAGAGCAGGGGAAGAAAAATCATTATGAAACACATCCAGAGACTTCTCTGTAACAAAGGCCTATAATCGAGGGGAAAGGACTATTGGCTGAGATTCATCCTAGATGAGGAAAGGGAACTCCAACTCCAGCCCTCTCTAGTCTTCTGTTCTACCTAAAGAAAGAAGAAAAAGAAAAAGATAAAGAAAAAAATGGAATGGAAAACAGGAATCAGAGTTTCAGGGAAAGAGATTAGGAATGTTATATAGCACAAGAAAAGGATAGGAGGCAGAAGAGAGAAACCTATACCACTAGAGAAATACCTGTAAAGGTTACAGTCCTAAAATACAGGCAAACTAAGATTTAATCTTCAGATTTAAAAAGATCAGATTTAATCTCCCCCTCCTCCATACCTGACCACATTAACAGGGCTCCAGTGTAAGTTAAAACAGTGGATTACAGCTGAAAGAGCTACAAGATGCTGACTCTCTCTGAAGAGTACTTAGGGAAGTGCAAAAGTCAACAGGGTAAATTAAACAAAAACACTAGAGAAATGTGAAGCTACTGGCATCTACGGCTACAGCAAACATAAATACAGACCCACTCTTAGCCAGATTAAGATAAATCTTCATGTTACAGGGCTATTTACTTCAGTTCCCATTACCCAATATATCATGTCTGGTTTTCAACAAAAAGTTACAAGGCATGGTAAAAGTCAAAAAACATAGAGTCTGAAGAGATAAAGTAAGCATCAGTACTAGACTCAGATATGACACATGTGTTGTAATTATTAAACAGGAAATACAAAATAACTATGATTAACATGTTAGAGCTTCAATGGAAAAAAAAAAGATAAATGAGAATTCATCAAAATGGAAAACTTGTTGATGTCAAAGAACGTTACCAAGGAAATGAAAAAACAATCTACAGAATGGGAGAAAATACCTGCAATTCAACAATAAGAAGATAAAAAGAAAACAAACAGTAAGAAGATAATTCCTACAGTTAAACAATAAAAAGATAAATAATCCAATTAAAATAGTCATAGATTCCAATAGACATTTCTCCTAAAAAATTATACAAATGGCTAATAAGTACATGAAGAGAAACCGAACGTCATTAGTTATTAAGGAAATGCAAATCAAAATCACATTGAGATACCACTTTAAAAACACGAGGGTACCTATAGTAATTTTTTATAATAATTTTTCAAAAAGGAAAATAGGAGTGCCTTCCTGGCCTGGCAATGGATCATGTAATTCTTGATCTTGGGGTTGTGGGTTCAAGCCCCACATTGGGTGCTGAGATTATTAAAAGTAAAATCTTTCTTTTAAAAAAAGGAAAATAACAAGTGTTGACAAGCATGTGGAGAAATTGTAATCCTTACACACTGCTAGTAGAATATAAAATGGTTCAGCCACTGTACACACTGAACAATTTGATAGTTTCTCAAAAAATTAAACATAGAGTTAATCATATGATCCAGCAATTCCACTTACAGGTACATACCCAAGAGAAGTGAAACTATATGTTCATACAAAAACTTATACATGAAAATTCAAAGCATTATTCATTATAGCCAAAGTGGAAGCAACCTAAATATCAATAAAGCAAGCAATGAGTAAAAAACATGTGGTATATCCATACAATGAAATATCATTAGGCCATAAAAAAGGATGAGGTACTGATACATGCTACAACGTGGATAAATGCTAAAACGTTATGCTTAGCAAAAAAAAAATCAGATAAAAAGGTCACATATTGTATGACTCCATGTGTATGAACTACCAGAATAGATATAGAAAGCAAGTTAGTAGTTGCTAGGAAGTAAGGGTAGGGAGAAATGAAGAGTACTTATTAGTGGCTACAAGATTTCTTTTTAGGGTGATGAGAATGTTCAGAAATTAGATGATGATAGGTGGACAACCTGTGAATATACTAAAAACCACTAAATTGTACACTTTAAAATGGTGAATTTTATGGTATGTGAATTATCTCTCCCCTCTATCAGTTAAGGACATGGCAGAAAGTAGATGATATGCTCAGATGGTTTAATTAAAGAGAATTTAATAAAGGGACTATTTGTAAATATAACAACAATGTTAAGGGGGAAAAACAGGGGAGATTGAAGTGTTCTGAAGTTATCAACAATGCAGAAGCATTATCACCCCTGGGACCAAAAGGACAAGGAAAGGAAGGAATCCCCAGAACTTAGAGCTATAGCTGTAGCTGTAACTGAAAGAAAGGGCCATATAATAGGATATAGGCCTTCAGGAGAAGCTCACTGACCCTGCCAAATAGTGCCCTGAAAATTAAAGAGTCTGGATGACAGATAACCCAAGTGATAAATAACCCCACTGATCTCCTATCAGTGCCTCCCCAATTGACCAAAGTCAATAGAAGCCAAAAGGTAAGGAATCCCATCTATGATACTATCAATTTAAGTTGGCGTCCTGGGATATAGAACCGGAAAAGAGAAGGACAGATAGCAATTATACCCAGATATATCCAGGCAAAAAGAAGATATAGCCGATATAGAAGATATAGCGGAATCCTTCTGACTACTCTCTAGAGAATGAGTTCTAGGGGGAATGGGAGCAAAAGTAGCACAAAGACAACAATACAAAGCTATACTGGAATTCCAGGGAAATGATGATGGTGACTTACTGTGGGATGATAGTAATGGGCATGAAAGATAAAGAGAAGCCTCAGAGGTCTCCCTTGATCTTTAAAAAAGTACAGTACCTAGGAACAAAATGTGTAGTAAATCACTGACCAGAAATGTAAAATGACTCAATTTTCCAACATTTAAACCAGTATCTAAGTCCAACCCATTTCATTAGAAACCCTAATTCAGTGCCCTCCAAAGCAGAGACACCTAATGGAAGGAAGAGGCCCCATAGAACTGCTATGTTTAATCAGCTACCCCACTCTAGCTCCCTGGTTTACTTGGACTACAGTCTCTAGGCTGAGCCCACACTGGCTGAGAAGAGCCAGTGATTATCTGAATGACTTTTTCCTCAAAAATTTTGACCAGAAAGAGGCCTTTCAATAACTAAGTCTAGCCTCAATTTACAAATGAAGAAACTGGAGCTCAGCAAATTGGCTTGCCTTGCCCATTCAAGGTTGCCGTGTGAGCAAATGGCACCCTTGGCTCTAGCATGTAGGCGCACCTACTCTAGGCTGATGGACTTTCAGTCACATGTTCTTAACTGTGAGGCTTCCAATGAAAATGCCTTCGTTCAGCAAACTCCTTGTTATAAAGGTAATCCCAAACATGCTCGTCTTCTTTTAGCCTTTAATCCTGCTGTGCCGGAAAAGGAAAAGCACACCGTTTAAAGTTAGATTAATAGTGAAAGGATTTCCAAAGTAATGTTAGTAGCATAGGTTGGTGGTTAAGAATGATGTTTTCAGGCGTCATTTTCAGAAGCGATGTATTTGTTTTGCACCCAATTATGATTCAGCATGTCAGATTGTATTACTCATGTAGTTTTACCTTCTGATATCACAGTTTTAGCTCAGTATAGTAAGTACAGACTTCTGGAGGGAAAAGGCAGCTTTTGATTTAACTTTGCTTTCACATATGGAGCACACATTGTGGTATCAGTATAACAGAAAAAGAGTTAAGAAAATGCTGAGAAATGTGAGGTTGGGCTCTTTTGTGGTCAAAAATGAAAGTACCACCTGACAAATGCATCCTAAGAGACTGCCCTATCTGTGGCTTGCTTCATGACTTCACTTAACTCCTCTGGTCGCCAAGAAGACCTTGAGAGCCCAAAATCAAGATGAGAGCTACCTTTTGTCTCTATTTTATTTCTTTAGCATTTAGATCCTATTTGAATATAAAACATACGGGATATTCATTTCATTCTGTATTACCTAAAAATACTTATCAATGATTAAGATAAGCAGGACCACTCTTGGTATTTGGGATCCCAGAAAAATTTTTTGCATGCCCCCATCTATATAAATAATTTGAATCATTTTGAATATGCTGTGTCAGCACTATCCTGGCAGTCCCAAATCACCAGTCCTACAAAAGAAATTCTGCTCTGGCCAGTGGGAGTGATCCATTTGCCAGGCCTCGCTTTTGGAACCAGCTTGGCCTGGGGTCCCGGGATGATCCCATAGGTATAAGCCCAACAGCCATTCCAGCATCTGCTTGACTGAGGTGTGATTAGGCTGGTGTAGCTTCAAAGTGTGCCCAAAGGGGAGAAACAGGGACAGGGCCCATCCATGCACATTCCAGGCTAGGCGTGAGTCTGGCCCAGTGCCACATATTAAAGGGGGATTTAGTAAATTCCAAGAAAGGCAGTTCAAAAGTAAAGTCCTTCTGCAATTACATTCAGGTCAGGACCTTACTTGCCCAAACCTGATGGACATTCTGAGAACAGATAAAAGCTCTGGTGTTAAGGACCTTACCTTAACATGGTAAGGTTAACAAAGTCATGGACTTTACCATTTAATGGAAAAAGCAAACATTGCCCAAATCTATACAAGTGAAATTATTATTTTTAAAGGTAATATTGATGTGCTATGGTAACACCTTGCCCAGGCTTTAAAAAAAAAAAATGAATGTTTTGCCTTAGTAAAATGCTTAGATGAGATGCAACTATGGGCATGGGCTAGGTGACAAGTTGGGACATAGTTTTGTTTTGTTCTGTTTTTTTCAGAGAGCATGTGTGAGAGCCCTAAGTAGCAGCATCAGATGTTTACCAAAAACTGAAAGTCCAGAATCAATGAAAAGTGTAGAGTCAGGGAAGATGACCACTATAAGCAAGAGTCAAAATAAAGCACTTCTTCCCACTTATCATTGTCTATGGCCTTCCTATGCAAAGAAGAAAATGGAGCAGTTGCATTAGCACCACCTCGAAGCTTGCTAGAAAAATAGACTCTCAGGTCTCACCCCAAACTTAACTGAATCAGAACTGGTATTTTAGTATGTTTTCCCAGGGATCCATATAGATATTAAAGTCAGAGAAGGACTGGTCTATGATATCCAATGCCCTAAGGCACTGTAACATAATTAGGAATATACTACCCAAATCATATTGCTATACTTGATCCACACAAGAAGAGAGCTCAACGTAAATTCTATTTGGGACAACGTAAAATCTATTTGGAAGATCTGACTCCCAGCTATGGTAGATGAATACACATTTATATATACCATATTATCATGAAAAGATACTATTTTCCAGATAGAAAAGACCTTCTTTATCTTGGAATGGAGTAGTGGTACTAAAGATAGGAATTGACCTTCTCTGCCCTCTCAAATAGTAGCTAGAAACTTGAAATTCAGAACTGCACTCCTAAGTAACTCCTATTCAGAATTATACATGTATTTAAAACAAAGGCTACCCTCTTATGGTTAATTTGTCATTTCAACATTTTAAAGGCCAACTTTAAACCAGTATCATTTTTTAAAATGTCTTAACTAAGCAAATTTAAATATATGCTTTCTAAAACAGAAAAACAAACATAACTATGCACATAAAAATACCAACAAAGTATAATTTCTACTAATTCCCAGAGAAAAATCTATATAAAATGCAGCACCAGAAAATAAGAGGTGCTGCAATTCTTAGGAAGGAGCAGCGATGTCCTTCAACAGATGAATGAATAAAGAAGATGTGGTACATATATACGATAGAGTATTACTCAGCCATCAGAAAGAATGAATACCCACCATTTGCATTGACATAGATAGAACTAGAGGGGATTATGCTAAGTGAAGTAAGTCAAGCAAAGAAAGACAACTATCATGGTTTCACTCATATGTGGAACATAAGGAACAGTGCGAAGGACCACAGGGGAAGGGAGAGAAAACTGAATGGGAAGCTATCAGAGAGGGAGACAAACCATGAAAGACTCTGGACTCCGGGAAACAAACTGAGGGTTTCAGAAAGGAGGAGAGTGCAGGGATGGGGTAATCAAGTGATGGGTATTAAGGAGGGCACATGTTATGATGAGCACTGGGTGTTATATGCAATTAATGAATCATTGAACACTACATCAAAAACTAATGATGTACTCTATGTTGGCTAACTAAACATAATAATAAATGAAAATATTTAAAAAGATAAATAGATAATTCATTGAAAATTCAGAATTTTTGCTTTTCTTCATATGAGACAAAAACGTCAGTTTCCAAAAAGCAGCTCCAACAAATCCTGTATACCTATTCTTTCTACAAAGTCATCAAAGAAGCATCAAAATCAATGTATTTTTAATGTTTACATTTCAAATATAAATCTATATGGAATCAAGAATTGAGAAATATCTCTAAAACTCATAGATTTCACTTGATGAAATTAGTAACATAATTTTCTGATTAAGATAATTTTTGCTTTAGACAATTTCATTTCCTTAACTCTGACATTTAGTGTATAAAACACACACATACGCACACACGCATGCACACACATAGAAAATAAGCCTAGTTGACAGAGAGTAAAGATAGATTAAAGAGCTATAAGAGTCTGGTGATGTCCATGAGCTAGATCAAGGATTTAAGGAAAATTTACAGTCAACAGTAAAGTTCTATGCATATTATTAAGCATTTATTTTTTAAATGTTTTTACACTTATTTTTTAAATGTTTTCTTTTTAGGAAAGTTTAATAATTTATCTAAGATAAATTGATACTTGCTTGAAACAGTCTATGAGAAAATACATAAAACACATTTAAAACAAACAGTACTGGTGCATAATATTCAAGGTTAATAATTATTATTATATTTGTCAATATAACTAGGAATGTCCAGCTATAAATGACAACAACAAAAAGATGTTATGTTCTGTCTCCTATCTGGTCTTTAAGTATCTTCCCATCATCTCACTTAGAGAATTTTCTGATTTCTTGGCCCAATCAAAATTTGGGCCATAAGTATTCATATGTATTGAGCCCTAATAATGTTCTTGTCACAGCACTTTTTGCTGGGTGAACTTTCAGGTTTTCTGTCTTATCCTTTCACCTTTTTACCACCAAGGGACCAACTATTAATTTATGAAAAATAATTGTTATTATAGTTTTAATAGATGATAATAGTGGCAGCCTATGTCCTTCTCACATGGTGTATAAGCTTTTAAATAGGGATCAAGGTGGTCACCCTGTCAAAATTTCACACAGGTCTATGCCTCTGAAAAAATAATACTTAATTGCGCTTCCCATCTTGCTATTAACAGGTCCTGGGGCTACCAGTGTTATCCAGAACTTATGTTACAAAATGAAGATCACATTTGAGTGATTCTTCTTAAATGCCTAACGGGAAACAGAAAACCACTGTAATGCTACACTAACATATAAGGGCTATGGCTCCACTCACAAAAATCAGTCCGCCTTCCAGCTGGCAGAAAGCCCACACCTCAAACTAAGTCCCAGATCGAGAAACTCCTGAGAGGGGAAAAAAAAAATTCTGACAGAGGAGCTCAAATAGTTTTCTTTTAATCTATTGAACTATATGAAGTATGGCATGTGTAAGGATTCTTTGAGGAAAAGATCCTAAGTAAATGTTACCATTAAATAATAGTGATGACAATTATAAAGAACTAAGTGATCCTAAAGCATAATATTTAAAGACAATGGAATAATAATGATACCAATTATGGAGAAAATCAATGTAAGAAAATGGCTTGATAGATAAGAAATGAGTGCAGAATTATAATAAATTTTCACTTCTGTGGGTTTGAAAAACTTCTAATACAACCCAGTCATGTAGAGCTAAGTAGTATTTGTATTATTCCTTCTCAGTCTCCCTTCATACAACTCTTAAAAAGGCAAAATTTCTAGGATTATGAAAAAACACCATTAGCAAACCAACTCAAATGAACTGGGAATTACTACCTAGAGTATGGTGTTGAGAAGAATTCTAAAGTCATCTCGGGAAAATGAGGCCCATGATTCACTAGGGTTCATTATCATGGAGTAAGGTAAAATGAAACTAAAGGGGAATGCTTTATAGTGTCCGACACTGTCCTAGACCCTTGTTGAAAACCATCTAGCATCTATATGGATATTAATCAATTTGAAGTCTTACAAAACTGAACTTTTATTGCAAAATTAGCAGTTTATTTCAAAATCGCTTGCTTAATTTCTTTGACTGATACTATGTATTTGTTCCTTAACCCACTACAATCTATTTTCCACCTCTATTAGTCCATGACAGTAGCATTTCAAAGATCACTATTGGTCTCCACACCATCAAATTTACTGGCTTTTTCTTAAGATTTGGCCTCTTGGTATTATTGAGATTTTTGGTAACTTTGAAATCCATTGCATGGAACTCTCTTCCTTTGTCCTCCTGTGGCTTGATCCCCTTGGTTCTCTATTGTTTGGCTTTTGGAATAATTGCCTTCTATCTAGTAACTCAGGCTATCATCTCTCCCTGCTTCTAGCTGTCCTGCTTCCTTCTGTCACACTGATCTTATTAAAACATTTATTTCATCCTCCTGGCTTTTTACTCAAAAGCGTTCTTACTTTCATGAGATAAAGGTTGAACACCTTATTCTGGACCATTAGGTTCTTGTATTAACTAGCCCCATAACAGCTTTCCAGTGGCTTGTCCCAATAGGAATTTATTTCTCACTCATGTAAATTCCAATTGCACACAGGGAAGGGCCTCTGTTCCATGCAATCATTTAGGAGCAAGACAGACAGAGGTTCTGTGATTTTCAACATGAGTACAAAATCAAGTCTGCAAATGGGAAAGAGAGAAAGTAAAGGATTACACAGTGGGTTATTGTGAGTCAGGCTTCCCCATCCACATTCCATTAGCCTGAATCAGTCATATGTCCAAGATATCTGTAGAAGAGTTTGAAAAATGTGCCAAGTAGCAAAAAGAAGTATTTATTGAACAGCTATGCAATCTTTGTCACAGTTCTACACAATCTGTTACAAACTAATTTCCAAACAATTCTCAAATCTTCATAAAATACAACCATTTTTTTTTTCCTGGATATGTTCAGCCTCTTTATACCATTGTCAGCAAATAAGGCTGCCCTTTACCTTAGTGGCCTCCCCTTTTCTGCACATCTAAATTCTATATACCTTTCAGAACTTGGTTTAAGTTTCACATTAGCCATGATGCTTCCCTAACTTCACAGTAACTGCTGCTTCCTTAAAATAGATAGCACTGTATTCCATATTTACTGGAAGACGCTACTCCAAATATTCGGAGACATAGTGAAGATGCCATGTGTGCATATCTAAGTCATGAAATGAACTACAGGATAAACCTGGACAAACAGGTAGTTGTACATTGGACAGCACCCAAAAGCAGACTGGCTTATTCTAAAGTTAAGATCCAACTACATACATTCCTATGCATTTTTTGAGAGTCCACACAACACTGAATGAGTATGCACAACTTTGAGAGTGTCTACCCATTCCATGATCTAACAGTTCCTCATTCTCTCCTTCCAGTTGACAGCAGGGTAGCCAAACTCTCAGTATAGTACAGGGTGACTCCCTTTCTTTTCCATACCTAGAGGATGTTAAGGGATTTTAAATGGGCTAGATGATGGGTAAAGGGAAAATTTCTGCCTTGTGGCAAAATAGAGAAAGCCAGCCTGCACAAAGAAAGAAGAAAGCACCTGTTCAGGGTACTGTGACACAATAAAGAGAAAGCTAAGAAAAGCCTGACAGAGTTCTACTTTCTGGTCCATCTTTCCCTGAGGTCTAATTGCATTTCCTATCATTGGTTCTCAAGGGTACCCCTATATTCACATAGCCATTTCCTTTTTCCGCTTTTACCATGTCAGCAATATAGCAGAGAATCTTAGAGTAGCAACCTCTCAGAGTCAGAGATTGAGACTTGTGACTTAGGCAAGTTGTTCACCTCTCTAAATATCTGCTTTCTCACCTTAAAGATCTCATGAGGTTATATAAGATACCCTAGGTAAAATACCCAGAAAAGTGGCTTAGACACAGTAGATGCTCAATAAATGCCAACTGTTGTCCTTAAATATTGTATTTCATCTAATATAAAGTGCTATTGATTATAATGGACATCATCAAAATAGGCCAATATCTCTAAGAACATAGGTGGAGAAATCCTCAATATTAGCAAATGGAATCCAACGATACATTTAAAAAAAAATCATTCACCACTATCAAGTGGGATTTATTCCAGGGACACAAGGTTGGTTCAATATTCAAAATCAATCAATATGAAATATCACATTAATAAGAGAAAAGATAAAAACCATATGATCATCTCAGCAGATGCAATAAAAGCATTTGACAAAATACACCCATTCCTGATAAAAACCTTCAACAAAGTAGGTTTAGAGGGAACATACCTCAACATAATAAAGGCCATATATAAAAAACCCACAGCTAATATCCTCGATGGTGAAAAACTATGCTTTTCCTGTCAGATCAAGAACAGACAAGATGTCCATTCTCACCACTTTTATTCAACACAGTATTGGCTGTGTAATTGCCGCTGCAGTAATTGAACAAAAAAAAAAATGGAAGGAAGGAAGGGCGTACAAATTGGTAAGGAAGAAGTAAAACTGTCACTATTTGCAGATGACATGATACTATATATACACAACCTTAAAGACTCTTCCAAAACAACTACGAGAACTGACAAATGAATTCAGTAAAGTCACAGATAAAAAATTCATATATGGAAATCTGTTGCATTTCTGCACACTAATAATTAAGTAGCAGAAAGAAAAATTAAGAAAACAATCTCATTTGCAATTACACCAAAAAGAATAAAATATGTAGGAATAAATTTAACCAAGGAGGTGAAAGACTATTCCTATAAAACACTGATGAAAGAAACTGAAGATGACACAAACAAATGAAAAGATATTCCATGCTCATGGATCACAGGAACAAAACAGAGAGCCCAGAAATAAACCTACCCTTAATGGTTAATTAGTTAATGGTCAATTAATTAATCTAGGGCAAAAGAGGCAAGAATATACAATGGGAAAAAACAGTCTCTTCAATAAATGGTGCTGAGAAAACCAGACAGCTACATGCAAAACAACAAAACTAGACCAGTTTCTTACATTATACACAAAAATAAACTCAAAATGGATTAAAGACCTAAATGTGAGACTTGAAACCATAAAACTCCTGAAAGAAAACACAGGCAGCAATTTCTTCAACATCGGCTATAGAAATATTTTTCTAGATATGTCCCCTCAGATAAGGAAAACAAAAGCAAAATTAAACTATTGGAACTACACCAAAATAAAAAGCTTTTCCATAATGAAGGAAACTTTCTCCAACAAAACAAAATGGCGACCTACTGAATGGGAGAAGATATTTGCAAATGATATACCCAGTAAGAGGTTAATACCCAAAATATAAAAAGGACCAACACTGAAATAATAAGCAATCTTATATATTTATATGGGCAGAGAACCTACATAGGTTTTTCCGAAGAAAACATACACATAGCCAATAGACATAAGAAAAGATCCCTAACATCACTAATCATCAGGGAAGTGCAAATCAAAACCACAATGAGATATCACCCTAAACCTGTTGAAATGGCTAAAATCAACAACAAAAGAAACAGCAAGTGTTGACAAAGATATGGAGAAAAAAGAGCTCTTATGTACAGCTGGTAGGAACGCAACCTGATGTCACTGGGGAAAACAATATGGAGGTTCCTCAAAAAAAAAAATAGAATTACCATATCATCCAGTTAGTAGGTATTTACACAAAGAACAAGAAAACACTCAGTCGAAAAGACATATACACCCTATGTTTACTGCAGTATTATTTATAATAGTCAAGATAGGGAAGCAACCCAAGTGTCATCAATAGATAAATGGATAAAGAAGATGTGGTACATGGGTGTTCAACAGACTATTACTCGGCCATAAAAAAGAATGAGATCCAGCCATTTATAGCATGGATGGACTTAGAGGATATAATGCTAAGTGAAATAAGTCAGATAGAGAAAGACAAATACCATATGATTTCAGTCATGTGGAATTTAGGAAATAAAACAAATGAATAAACAGAAAAAAAGACAAAAATGCACTCTTAAATACAGAGAACAAATTGGTGGTTGTCAGAGGGGAGGAGGAATGGAGGATGGGTAAAATACATAAAAGAGGTAAGAGTACACTTCCTGATGAGTACCGAATAATGCATACAGTTGTTGAATTATTATACTGTACACCTGAAACTAATGTAACACTGTATGCTGATTATAATTCATATACCAAAAAAAAAAAAGAGAAAAGGAAAAAAATAAAATAAAGACATCACTAGGGGGCGCCTGGGTGGCTCAGTCGGTTAAATGTCTGCCTTAGCTCAGATCATGATCCCAGGGTCCTGGGATGGAGCCCTGCATTAGGCTCCCTGTTCAGTGGGGAGTCTGATTCTCCCTCTTCCTCTGTCCCTCCCCCCTTTTCATGCTCTCTCTCACACACACTCTCTCAGATAAACAAAATCTTTAAAAAAAAAAAAAAAAGGACCTCAGTATAGCAATGTAAAATAAAATGTGTAAGGATGTTGACTCAGGATCAATGAAATATGGTTTTACTCTTATTCTTGAGCCTCCAGAAATTGTTCTAGGGTTCTTAGCAGGCATGTTTTATAGTCTGCTTCACCTAAAATCCAGTTACCAGGCCTGGTAGACCAGAACTCTTATAACTGTTTTCCTCTCTTATTAGAGACATAGAAATTATAATTAGTATTAATTTCGAGGTGAGTTTCTTATCAGAAGAATTCCAAATAGAAAGTGTAAATTGAGTTTTTATCTTTAGAAAAGTAACACTTCTCCACTTAGCTCAATGCTTCTCAGGTTGGGATGACAAGCAATAATTATTTGAGAATGAAAACTTTTTTATTCTGTTTTTCAATTTAGTGTGATAATTAATATGTGAAAGAGAAAAAAAGGACATCTCCATTCTCATATGTTAGTTAGAAATAGCAATATTGACAAGATCAAGTAACTGTTTTGATCATTAAATAATTACAGATGCTATAGAATTTTGCAATGGAATAAAATACATCCAAATGCCAAAATTCTGCGTTAGTAAGTCACTGCCTTAAACATATGGAAAATAAATTTAAGACAAATGCCTTAGAAGCATCTAATCATAGAAACAATACTAGTATCCAATGCATAAACAGTAGTAGGCAGAGAAAGAACAAAAATATACATAATATTTAACTGCATATTACATGAATAAAAATAGATATTTTTGACTTTTAAAGAATTGTCATATTGTCTAAGAAGTTTGCAGAGTGCCAATAGCTAGTTCAAAGAGAGAAATTGTGATTTATAATTCTGTGGAAAAATTAAAGTCTTGAGTCTTGTACATTTTCTACAGATGTAATAAAAAACATCCCCCATACAATTTCCCTCTACCGCTCCAGTCAAAGGAACAAAACAGTGCAGTGCATATGTTAAAGATTTATTTTTTTAAAAAAAGCAGAATCCATATCTAATATCATGATATTACACTAGTTACATGTAAGAGGTGAGCATAAATCTCAGAGGCCTTGTAAAATACAACTGTGTTAATTATTTCAACAAACATTTGTTGACCACCTATTCTGGGCCATATGTAAAATGCTGTGGAGTCTAAGGCAAATTAAAGTATCTCAGAAAGCTATGAAAACTCAAATCTTATTTCATTATTATTAATAAAGACCACTGCCAAAAAGAAAGAAAGATAATCAAAATGCGTAATACAGGGTTCTGGGTATCCCGATTTAGAACCTACTTTTAGTTTCTGTGTATCTCATAGGATACATAGTCTTGGTCTTCTCCTAGCAGCTATGCAGGTGGAAAGGAAGAAAATCCAACTTACATATGAAAAGTATGCTTTTTTACTATGGCAACATCTGCTCTCTCTCTCCTCATATCGTTAAATCCAACTTTTCTAAAGAGCTCATCAGATATGAAATTTACTATCTCAAGATCCATCTAAGGTTCAAATCTATACATGAGAAAGTACAGACTAGCTCTTGTCTGAAAATGCCTGTATGGGGAAAAGAAACAACCATGAGAACAAAAGAAGACATACAACTGTGGGCCAAGTAGAAAGATGAACGAAAGCTGGGATCTTCCCTATAGTAGTAGGGATGCTGCCTTCTACAAAAGAAGCTAGAATCTTTTTCAAATCACAGTACTGAGCAAATACTCAGGTGCTCATTGTATTTTCATAAATACATTAAAATATGGAGACAATTTCATCCTGTATAATAGGATTCTGTAAATTGTGACCCAAGGGCCAAGTCTGACCCTGTGCCTCCCATACATGTTGTAAATAAAGTTTTATTGGAACACAGCCACGTTCATTTGTTTACATAGGCTATGGCTGCTTTTGATCTAAAATGGTAGAGTTGAGTTGTCACTTCAGAGACCAAATGACTAATAAAACCTAAAATTGTTGCTAGCTTGAGTTTCCTGAAAAAGTTTGGTAACCCTTGATATAAAAATTTGAAACTCTCTCATCCTCATTGTCAAACCTCCCACTCCAATCTATTTTTCTTCATTATTCCAAACTTGGGATTGCCTTCAAGTACTCTCTTTCTTGTTTTAGGCATTCACCTGCTGAAATTTACTGCCCCTCAGTTCCAGTAGGAGTCTTCAGAAAGCCCATTTTTTAGTGTTCTCTTGGGTGAATTGATGGAATTGCTGCCTTCTCCTAAAGGAGAATTTTGTACTGCAGCAATTTCTTGGAAGAATCATATGAAAGCAATAGATGCAATGGTATACCATATGTACAGTAAAATAAGGAACATGAGATTACCCAGCATTCCCAGGTCTTTGATGAAGCTGAGAGAAACAGGAGAAAGGAATATGAATGTACATATATGTTGAAGATTTATAACAAATATAAGCACCCATGAACCATTAAGAGGATCTGATTCTATGTGTAAGATCTAATGAAAACCTTCAGTAAATTCATAAGTAAATCTACATGGTATTCAATTTCCCCTTTAAGGTTATAGTTTCACAGGTATCAAACTAATGGAAGAAAAATTTAAATGTTTTTGGTAAAGGGAGCACATTGATAAAGATTAGGAAAGCATGACTATGGAGAAATCATGTTTATTTATCAGGGGCCACATATTTAAGCCAGTAATTATTTTTCAACTACCAATTATACAACTCTTTCATACTTATTTTGCCAATATAAAAGAGAATAAGCAAGGAAGAGGATATATGTTTTACAAATATTTCCTGAATATAAACCTTATTCGTAAAAGTCTAATAGTTGCTAAAAATAAAAGACTCAATTTCAGATTTTAGGAAGCTTAGAATCTACTGAACAAGCAAGCCAGAGCAAATTATCATTCCTCCACCCCCCAAATTGAGTTTTATAATAACAGAAACCGAGTCTGACTATCTGATTCTCCTAAGGACACATGCAACATCCCCCTCTCACAGATCAACCTTAAGCAATATGTTCCATCAGGCATATTATATGAAAATTGACACTTATTGCCAGGTACTGTGCTAGTGCTTTATTTGCATTAACTCATTTAATCCTGGGCAGAGGATAAGGGAGTTACAATTAATCATATTTTACCGCAATATCAAAGGTTAGACATGTCATTATGTTATGCACCGCCAAGGAGGGACAAATGTTAGCCATTAAATCATAACATTCCATCGGCCACAAGACTCAACCTGATTTCAGAGTAGTTAGTTGTAAAAATTTGTACCACTTAGACTCAATTAATGGTGGGTATTATCTCCATTTTTCAGGTGAGAAAAACAGAACACAAATAGGTAAATTTTCTTGCCGAAGTTGACTTCGAAGCGGCAAAATCATTAAGTCTGACTTTAGAGTCCACTTAAATGAGCTTCACTGCATATGACAGAAAACTGGGTGCAACATACTGTTTTCCCAAGAAACACAAAGGTGTTGGTTGCAGGCGCAAAGAGTAAAACGCGAAGTTATAGGAAATATAACAGCTACCACAAAGAAATCTTTCTTCCTGTGCCCTGTGAGTTCTTTCTGTAAAAAATCCTGTTATTTCAATGGTATTTGGGTTATTCACATCTGTCTTTTATTGCATTATAATCATGACTTGAGAGATCAAATGAGAGCAAGAGAGCAAGACCAGTCCATATGCATATCTTAGAACACATTGGGAAAATATTATTAAGTCCCATACATATAGGACTTTCACGTATTAATGCATGAATGGATATATAAGACACTAAAACTTATGATTAAAGTGGCAAGGTATGCATTTACATAATCATATTCTATAAGATATAGATTTATAAATTACACATTTCAATGGAAATAAGATTCTGTCTACAAAAGGCCTTTGGGAACAGAATGTAAGACAGGGAGCACATGTATATGTTCCATTGACTTGGGTTATTACCTGCAGAGGAGAGTAAGAGCTGCAGAGCTGTGAACTGCCTAAGGGCCAAGATGTATGTTGTCTAACACTTAGCACGGTACCTTCCACAATAGTCAGTAAGGTTTTTTTGGAAGCAAATTCATGACTTTTTACACTTTCATCATAAAAGCAAACTCTTTGCTCATTTGGCAAGTTCCTGTGTTTTGGTAAAAGATGTTATATATATCACATATATTGTGTTGGCTGAGTATGACTTCTCAATATGAAGTGCAAGATTTCAGGATTTCCAGTGTAACTGTGAAACTGAAGTAAATTTTCAATTGTTTATGACTCCAATGGGCCTGAAAAAGAGAGAACCTTTATGTATTCCAGACATCTTCAGTGATCAAAGCGTAGGTGGATCCACAATTTATGAACCTGTTCTTTAGAGAGCACAGCAAGAGACAGGACTTGGCAATGTATGAATATTTGCTCTTGAATCTCACTTGGTCATTAGTAACCATGTCTCCCACAGTGAGATTTGAAGTTATTTTATGAGATCTACTTTGGATGAGACTGAGGCCACCCTAGATCGTATGTTTTGGCTTACCCAGTCCCAAAGAATTTGAACCCAAAATGAAACCTCATTGCCTTGCATCATGTTCAAACTGAATTTTCCTTTCTAAAGCCAGAATCTATTTCTAATTGCAGTTATTTTGTCCTATCTCATCCCCTATAATCAAAGTATCATTTTAAAATGTTAAGAAACTATAGATGTCAAAAGTAATTGGAAATGAAGCAAAATGCAACAATTTGATCTTTCATGAGTTAGTCTCCATATCAAAATATAAACTAAAAAGGGATTTTATATCTGGCATACTCTGAATGTAATGCTAGCAAAGAATTGGAAAGAGAATAAAAGTGGCAAAGGGCAGAAGGGGAAAAATTAAAAGTCTGTGTAGAACAATGACTGTTTACTTTAAATGCAAGGGATATTCTTTTGAAGTGAATATTGTGCTAAGTGTTAAGCCAAAACCAAAATTATATGAATGGAAAGAAAGTAAAGGCTTTGAGTCCCCAATGGATTTTTTAAATTCCTGTGGAAAGTTTGATGGGCTGTCTTTCTTCTTATAAATAAACTATTGTGGTTTTAAGACATGTGTTGCGTCTTGGTTTATTTAATTCTGAATAGCAGAAAGAAAGAGTCACTTGGTGGGTAATACACAATATACTGGCATTCAAAGTAAATACAACAGATCATGTTTAAATTAAAAAAGAGCCTGCCTCAGAATAAAAGCCAAAAGGCAATAAAAAAAAAAAAAAGCATTGTGGTTGTGAAGAAAATCCAGTCTCTATAAAAATAATTTAACTAAATTATGGCAAGAGAAATGTTCCTAAAATGAACTCAACCTAGTAAGTTTGATTTCAATATTATTAAACATCTTCTCTGCTATTAAAGAGGACAAAATATACACTCCAATTTTAAAAATCATTAAAAGAGAAATGGTTGTTGGATGTGTATCAACTAGAATCTCAACTAATTCATACATTCTAAATTTTTTCTAATCATTTCACTGACATACAGCAAGGTAACCTGAGATAAAACTGGCTAAGAAATAAGCATAATATATGATTTTTCCTATTTAGAAAAACATATTTGATTTTTACAGTTACAGAGCCTTTGGCTTTATCCTAATTCTAAATGAATCTTTCTACCAATGGTCCTTGGAAATATAGGTATTTGAGAAATGTTTTTCAGTGATTTTAGTTTGACCTCACCTGAACACTATTATTCATAGATAGATATATATAGATACAGACATAGATACAGACATAATCTTCCTTACCAGATTGGAGGGGTTTTTTAAGATTTTATTTGTCAGAGAGAGAGAGAGAGAAAGCGCAAAAGCAGAAGGAGCAGCAGGCAGAGGAAGAAGCACAGGGAGCCTGATGCAGGACTTGATTCCAGGACCCTGGGATCATGACCTGAGCCAAAGGCAGATGTTTAACCAACTGAGCCACCCAGGCATCTCTGGATTGGAGATGTTTAAAACTACAAAACAATCTGTGGAAAGAAATAAGAAAGGATTTCATATCAAAGAAAATTTTTAAAAATATATATGGAACTGATCTCAAGAAAACTGTATTTCTAAATTTATACCAATTTTGAAAGCCTAATAAAATTAATACATTACATAGAATCCAGACAGCCTCACTGAATTATAACTAGGTGTTGCTCATCTATACACATTTTTCCCTCTACAGGGTAATAGCCCTCTATTCACTATTGATAATATTCTGGAGAACATAGGGAAGAATAAAGAGAATAAGGAGATAAAGAAGAGAGAAAAATTATACCCACACACAGAAATAGAACTAGGCCACCATCCAATAGTTTTAAGTCTCTTTGGATAAAAAGGTACAACATTTACATTTATAATTAACTCACAGCAACCGTCCTCACAATCATATTCAGCTTTTTTCTGCCCTTCTCCATTTTATAAGTTGCATAAATTAGAAGCAAGTTGCCCCCTATTAAAAACTACTCTTCTTTTATCTTTGTAAGGTTCAAAATCATAGTCTTTCAATATTTTCTAGTGTTGGAAAGTCAACATATCCATATCTTCAATATGGTGAACTACCTTTTCATGCCATTTTCACAAATTCTCTCCAGCAGATTTTCTCAAAAGTGAGCTTCAAAGACCACCTACATCAGAATCAATGGGACACATTTGGAAAACACAGATTCTGGGGCTTCAGCCCAACCCTACAATTAGAACCTCAGCAGATGGGATCTGAAAATCTAATGTTTTAAAAGTTCCCTGGACAATTCTTACGGGTGTTCCATTTTGAGAATCACTTATAACAAGCATTCAGGGTCACTGAGAATGAGGAAATGATGGGAAACAAAAACTAATTTTGTGAAAATGTATAAAAGAACAAGAAAAAGATTACATAAAATAATTGAAAATAGTCAAGAGAGCATAAATCAGGGTTCAAAGATACAGAATGAGAGTTCAAATAATAAATAGACAGATAGATGATGAAAACATGCCTAAAAAGTCCTGACACATTAAGGCCAGTAGATATCTAAGGAAAAAACACGTTTTCATAAACTGGGATCCAGTCCCTCTTCCAGTGACTTACATACAGAATATGCACATTATCTTCACTTTTATTGTGCAATTGCCAGTATCTTGCAAGACATTGTAGAATACTGTCATAAAAAGTGTTAATTTTATTAAGGCAAACTTTCCTATGTTATATGTAATGATTTGGGCACTGAATTCTAAGTTTTAGTTTTTAATACAAAGGTTTCCTGGCTACCCCATCGTCAGTGGTTTAAATATATTACCTAAAGTAAGAAATCACTAAATTTTCCCGACCTAAAAGTCCAATAGCTAAACATCTCTCAAATGAGCTTATAATGGGATAAACTAAGTAATGAAGAGTCACCATATTACTATGCTAAAGATTCAGACAGAATGTTAGTAATAAAATCATAGCTTTACCTTTGGACATATTTAGCAAGCAATTAAATAACTGCATTCAAATTATCATTACATTTCAAGCTTCTTTGAAATTATTTCTTAATCGTGCAATAAAGATTTAAAGTATTTATTTAAAGATTTAAATAAAAATTTTAAACATGTGTTCAAACTCCAGTTTGAACAGAATTTATGCAAACTGAACCTTTACCATTTAAGGGAGGTAAAAGAGTCACTAGGAATTTTAGCAGTTTAATGTTGAAAACAAAGTACCCTAATAACCTCCTTTATATTTTATGCATTAATATAGTTAAACAGCCTTCAGAAGTTTTATGAAAACTAAGTTTTTCTGACAATTTTTCACTACTTGTTTCTGTACCAATGTTATCAATAGTTTGAACAGAATACCAAATATCAAACAGTGTGGCTACAGGGGCAATGGGATCCTGAGGACAAAGGCTCTCATGTCACAAAGGCTGGGTTGGGATCCTGACTCCCCACTTCACGAGCACCTCTCCAGTAACTGTTTGCTATGATCACTATTTTTATCCAATTTTCATTTTCATCATGGTAAGCTTACTTTTCTAATTGTCTGACTTCAAAATAATTTGATATGAAATTACAAAATAAACAGTATAGTAATATACTATACTGTATATAATCACAGTTTAGAATATACTGCTTTTAACTGATATATATGTACATGTATATATATATACGTATGTCTATATATATGTATATGTATATGTGATATATATATATGTCACAATAGAAGATTATCTTTGAATAAAAAGGTCTAACTGCTAAATCAACTTTGAAAGCCAATATAATATTACTTGCCATAATTAAGAATTCAAAGTGTGCCTAGTCATTTACATATGTTGTAAACATATAATGTAAATTATATTATACGTATTATATATGATATATTATATATAATTATAATTATATATAACTATTATATTTCTGTAAATTATGTATTATTTTTATTCCCATTTTACAGATGAGGAATGAGAGGCCCAAAGGACCTGCCCAGGGCCACAAAGTCAGACAAGGGCAGAGCCATGATTAAAAACACTTAGATTCCAACACCTACTGTTTTTAATAATATGGGTAGGACATTTATATAACCTGGATTTAGGAAACTACCTTTAGATGCAAATAAGAGGTAAAAAGAGCTGTAAAGGGTATTAGGGAAAACCAGTGCAGAGAATAGGGACTAAGCTGATGAATGGCTGAGATCTGCATATTCTGGCCAAACTGAATCTCTACTCCAGATTGCATTCTAAGATGATTTTGCCATGGTATCCATTTCCTTAAATGACTGCTGTCTACAGCTTCTTAAATCCAAGCAGTAGCCGTCCTGGAGAAGAATGCATGAAATGAAACAGCTGCAAGGGTTCAGATGCCCCTGTCAATCTCATTTGTCATTTTCCATCAAAGCCATCTTAGTCCAACAGGCAGTTCTGTGGTATTCTTAGTTCAGGCCTACTTAGTTGGCTGAATCACTGTGACCTTTCTTTTTATGGCAACCTATTCAAATGGCTTCACTCACCCTGTATGTCCCATTCACACTGTTGTTCTACAACCCCTTATTTCAGACATTTCCTTAAGAGAGATGTTTTCTGAATAGTGTTCCACAGAGAAATGTAGTTTTTCCCTCTTGTTTTTAAAAATGAACTACAAAAATGTTTCTCTCCAACAGTAAGATATTTTCAAGGCTCATCCACAGAGAAGTCTGAATTACTATGGTTGACAAGTAGTGCAAGTGAGGAGTATGCTTTATTGCTTATGAATATATAGTCAGCTGTAGCACAGGAAGCTTGGATACTCCCTGTACTTGGTTAAGTGTCTTTCTACCATTTCTGATTTAGGTTTTTGGGTTTTTTTGTTTTTGTTTTTTGGGGGATTTCTTTTTTGTTTGTTTTTTGTTTTTTTACTGCCTACCACAGGAAGCTAAAATTGCAGCAATTTCCAGGGTCAGATGGGGAGAGAAGTCCTGGATGAAATTTAGACAGAACCACATACTTCCCTTACCCAAACCCCCCAAGATGTGGCCCCTGGAAAAGGCCTTTCATAAAGAGGACCTATCAGTTAAATGTCTCTTTTGTGGGCAGATCTGTCTCCAGCTAAGTCTAAAGGTGTATAAAGAGAGTGGAAGTTTTTACAGCAATTGCCCAAAATTGTGTTTTAATTTCCATACACGCATTTGGAATCTTGTTATTTTTAGTTTTTGCCATCACTGTTCAAACAAAGCAGCAGGTTAAAACTTTTTTTTCTCAAATCATATGAAAACCTCATATAACAAAAGTCCAGTGCTATTTTAGACCAAGTAAATACAGACAAGTAGAGCTTAAACCTCCTGTTGTCTTTTGGCTCTGCTTCAGTTTGAACTAAGAGAAGTCTTTCTGGAAAAAGGATGAAAATTATAATTTTTAAAATGAATCTAAATTTAGGAGATCTTAAGCAATAATCCTGTGTACAGTTGTTTTAAAGTCCGTAAAGAATAACTTGTAAGATATGAGACATTAGGTACCATATTCTTTTCAACTGTTTTCATTTTTAGGACAGTACATGTGGATGTGTATTCTGACAGTATGTTGAGATAATAAGCATGGAGACTAATTCAGTCCTTTATTCACATAATCAGCAAACATTTATTAAATGTGTACTATGTGTAAAACCTTAGGCTGAGTTGGGAAGAAAACAATGTTATCATCTAGACCTGACCCTCAATGAATCACAGTCTAGAAGGGAGATAAACCATAAACAAATCATTACAACACAATATGGAAAGAAGTATTGATGAGTGTGTGTATAAAGTGCCATGAGAACACTGCAGGATGAGCAACTTGTCATACAGGAAGTAAAAGAAAAGCAATTAGGAAACTCTTTACCCAAGAGATGGTATTTTAGCTGAGTTGTCTGATTATAGAAGGTCAAAGTATTCCAGAAGATAAACGGGCAAAGGACCAAAGAGAATAAAATATATATTATATTCAGAACACCAGACCAATTTATGTTAGATTTCAGGATGAATTTTTTAAGTAGAAGAAGGCCATAGTTTCCTGATGACTTCTGAAGAATTCAAGCATTGTCCTGGAAACAGTAGGAATCTTGGAAAAATTTAAAATTATTAAGTAGATTAGAATAAGAGAGACCTATTAACAAGCTAGGGCAGATTGGAAAACAGAAGGATCCAAATTAAGCCAGTAGAATAGATAACTATCAAGGAGAAAGAATCATAAGACTTAGGCAACTCATTAGTTGAGGAGGCTGAGGGACAAAGTGGGTAAGAGATCATTTCAATAACACTTAGGAGGCTTTTAGCTTTGAGTTTTGGAATACCCAGCTAAAAATGGCTGAAATAAAGAGTCTCATACAAGTAAGGCGTTAAGGGCGCCTGGGTGGCTCAGTTGGTTAAGCAACTGTTTTTGGCCCAGGTCATGATCCCAGAGTCCTGGGATCGAGTGCCACATCAGGCTCCCAGCTCCACAGGGAGTCGGCTTCTCCCTCTGACCTTCTCCCCTCTCATGCTCTCTCTCACTCTCTCTCTCAAATAAATAAATAAATAAAATATTAAAAAAAAAAAAACAAGTAAGGCGTTAAGAGGTTCGAAGAGCTACAAAAAGATTTCACTGGGGCAGAACTGCTTCTTTAGGATTTCCACCTGCTGAGCTCTCCTGTCTGACAAGGAGAGAGATGCCCTCCTGATGGGTCACACACTTTCTGGTTAACACATAGGACAGAGAGAGAGTGTCTCTCACAACCTGAGCTTTGTTATCACTGGACTGACTTCGGTCTTCTGCCCACCCTCAATCCATATTTGTGACAGTGAGAAAGCCTGTTAACTGGCTTAAGCCAAGGTTTACAGAGCAATCACTATGTCCAGAGATATGGAACTATCCTAATTTACACTCATCTGGTCCCACCAATGGAACTGGGAATCAGATCAGTTCCAATGAAAATGGATGACTGCTACACAATTGAATCAAGAGTGGAAAATATGTGGGGGACACATTGCAGGGCCACTACCATGCTGAGCAAAATCATTATTTATACATACTACTATGTTAGCAAGTGGTCAAGACTGATTTCTACAAGCAACTGCCAGGCTTAAAGAATGAACTGCTTTGTTCCTGAAGAATAACTATAGTAATGGTACCTGGCCATCTCCTACCTGAGGTAGGCAAAGACAGGCATTTAGACTTACAATTATGTCTTTCTTTTTTTTTTTTTCAATTATGTCTTTCTTAAAAATATGAGATTTTGGAATATCTGCTGAAGAATTCTATAATTTGAATACCTGTATCCCCTCCTATGATTCCTAACTACTTAGGAATAAATCAATTAACAAGCTCCATCTAAAAACAATACCCTAATGTATGTTCCTAATACAGTGAACAAGCAGTTTTCTACTATTTTACATTTTTTATAGATTTATAACTAACTTGCAAAAATCTACTGCAATTATGCTTACCCAAGGTATAAACTAATGAATTTGACACTTAAAAAATATATTTAAAACTTCTACTTAAACCTGAAACGTGTGGATTTGCTATTATTTAGTACAAGCAAAAATACAGTTATTAGCTACCATGTTATTTTTTAAAGTTAGTTCCATGCCAATTTATCAGTAAGGTATCATTAAGTGAAACTCACTGGTTAACAAAATTCATACCTATTTGTTAATTTGGTTCTTTGTAAACTGGTATTTAGAGATTCAATAGGGAAAGACACGTGCAGTCAGTCACATAGGTCAAATCCTAGTTATGCCATATGCTAAGTATAGGACTGAAGTATGTTATATGTGATACTAATAACATCTCTGGATATCAGTACTATCATCTATAAAATTGACCAGCAATACATGGCACATGAGATGAGAGGAAATATTAGATATTCTAATAAGCATAATGGGCCTGGTCTGTAAGGTGGTTGTGATCTCCATTTACTGGTAGACAAGTACACAACAAACTTACATATACCTGAAGCCCAGGACACGAAGTAAAACTTTAATAAACACCTCTATTTATAACATAAAAATAATAAAGCTTTAAAAAGCATCTTATTGGCTAAAGGAATGGAAAAATTTTAAAGCTAGGTAAATTTTACTCCACTTAACATACCTAACTGTGGGGAAAGAAAACATTCATTGATTTACTTATTCAAAAATATTAGGAGAATACCTAATTTTTGTTAGGTACTATGCTCGGCTATGTGCATATATAGCAGTGAACAAGAACAAATTCTCTGCCCTCATGGAGCTTACAATCTTGGTGTGACTAATAAGCAACTAATCAAATAATTATGTATATTCTGACAGCATTAAGTTTAATGAAGAAGAAGACAGGGTTAGGCCCTAGAGAGTGACCTTGCAAGGGGTGGAGTGGGCAGGCAGTATTTTAGATCCAATGGTCACAGAAAGCTCCTTGTTCACTCTATACTAATGTCTACTACCATAGTCTCACGGGTCAGACTTTCTCTTGTTTTCACATCTAATAAACAGAAACAACACTAAGCTCCCTTCTCCAAAATTCTCATGAATAAAGTCTTAAGAAGTTTCTAGCTTGGTTTTCAGACTCAGCTTAATCTTACTATTCTTTATGATAAAGAACTATGATTCGGCTTAAGATCAAATAAATTGCATTGGAAATTGGAAACATAGGTCAACTTTTCAAAACACTAAAAGTTTTCAACCAAATCAAATAGCAAAATTCTCACTCAAGTAAATGTTAATATTTTCTTTGCTATTTGAAGCAAACCACACATTTTAGATTATTAAAGGATGGAACGTAGTTTTAAAAAGTTATTTATTTTACTTTGGGAATTAAGAGCACCTAGTTTGTTTTCACTGGATTCTTTCAAGTACCTTCTCAATTAGTCAATACAGTTTTTTTTAAAGCAAGGTAGATATAACCATGAAAATAAGAATACTACTCCATATACTGCATACTGCATTATATTAGAGGTGCACTGATTATAAAAATCACCAAAATGTTATCAATTTTTAATAAATAGATTGAAGGATAATCAACCTCATCAATAATAATAGCATTGAAATACAGGTGCACATTAATGTTTGTCATCTTACCACAATAAAACCTAAAAAATTGTCTCTATTTTAAGGTCCCTTCAAAATATTTTTTGAAGAATTTCATATTAAAATACTGGTTTCCAAAAAAATAAAAATAAAAAAATAATAAAATACTGGTTTCCATCAAACTAAGGGAAATGTGTACATATATACACATAAATACATCTACATATGTGTGTATAATTGTCATGTTTCCAACTCTCATTTTCTCTAAAAGCTTGTTTGTCCTCACTGCACCAAAAATTATATGGATTTATATGAAGACATCAGAAATGAGTTACACACCACAAAAGTGTTCATTTTCTAGTCTTCCTGATCATCACCAGTCTAGCATCTACCTTGCTAAATTTATCTGCAGAGCATTTTGACTTATGCAAAACTAAAGAGGTTTCAATCTCTGGTGCATTTTCAGGATGCCCCCAAATGATACCATTATCTAAACACCAACTTATAAGATAAAACAGCAGCTGGGATAGCTGCAGAGAGTATTTGATCCAAGGGCTTCTGCGGTATTTGATATTCTTGACCACACCTTTCTTCATGACCACCCCTTTCCTTGGTTTCCATGACACCAATCTTGTGTGCTTTTATGATTTTCTTCCCAATTCCCTAAATGCTTTTGTTCTCTCTCTTTAACTACCTCCCTTTCCTCATAGCAGACCTTAAGTGTTGCTGTTCTGCAGGGCCTAGAACACACACTGCTCTTTATTAACCAACGATTACATTTTAAGACCTGTTTTAGATAAGATAGTACAGATACAAGGGAGAGAATGGGAAGTAGGTTTCAGTGTAGACTATGCTATAGATGAGCTGGTAATATGGTTCAGTCACACAGATACTCAAATTCATCCACGATTCTTACTGTATCAGAATCTTTAAATCTATCTGGTCACCTGAGTGATATAGAGACCATACCAGAAGACTGTACGTCACTCCATTGTTATGACATCTTCGGAACATATACAATATAATCTAAGCATGCATATCCCTTTTATTCCACAGATTCAGTTATATATGACTCCTGTAATATAGAGAGCATTTTTTTCCTCAATTATAAAAACCTCTAGTGTAGGTGATAAGCAACATTCTAGGGGAAAGAACTTGGGGTTTTGGATATAGACGCACATGGGCTTCATACATACCCCATTTTTTCACTAAAGAAGTTGGTAAGTGTGCGTTTTTTAACCTCCTTGAGGATTAACAGGTGTATAAGGGCCTGTTTCAGTATCTGAAAGAGTTGTGTTTTTGTTCTGTTTTGTTTTTTTAGATTTCATTCTAAGAATTTACAGTATTTGTATATAAGGACACTGTGTGGCACAAACACAATTTTAGGCACACACATGCACACTAATCAAAGCATGATATTTATGTTAATTAAAAAATGACATGCCTCAATGGATCATTTTTTAAATCTACTTGTGTAGAACCCATACCCCTGTGTGCCAAAAAAACCCACAAAATATTTAAGGTCTTTAAATTTGAAAAAGCAACCCTGTGATTTTTTTTTTGCCCCAATATTTTTATATATTTTTTTTTAAGCTTTTACTTATTCATTTGACACGGAGAGAGAGAGACAGAGACAGAGAGAGCACAGCTGGGGGAGAAGCAGAGGATCAGGGACAAGCAGACTCGCTGCCAAGCAGAGAGATCGACACGGGGCTTGATCCCAGGACCCTGGGATCATGACCTGAGCCGAAGGCAGACGTTTAACCATCTGAACGACCCAGGCGTCCCTATTTTTTATTTTATTTTGTTTTTATTTTAATTCCAATTAGTAAACATACAGTGTTATAACAGTTTCAAGTGTACAATAAAGTAATTCAACACTTCCATACAGCAACCTGTGCTCATCACAACAAATGTATTCCTTAATTCCCATCACCTATTTAACCTATCCCCCTACCCCTGTGATTTTTAATTACTATCTTATCATTTGAACTTCGATGTTATTTCTCTTTGGTAACATTTTCATTTTGTAATTCTCAAAAAGAAACAAACCATGGATAATTGTTAAATAATTATTTTTAGTTGGTAACATCTGAGGGAAGATAATATATTCTCACTGTTACACGCAAATATGCAGTTCTCTCATTAACATTCAGTGATTCCTACAGTTCGTATATACTAGAAAGAAACCAGAAAGCCTCAGCATATTATAATACATAACAACTTCAAACATATAATAATGTCAAGTAACTATACATACTCTATCTTTGCTCTCTATTGATTTTCAGACAAAATAACACAATAGTAGAGTATTACTGAAAATATAAGGCTTATTAAAGTAAAACTTCCCTAATGAATTAAAAATATATAAAATATTTTCTTTTTCATACCTTTTAGCTGAATGAAGACAAATAAGGAAAAAAATTCAGAATTTGGCCCAAGGAAATGTCCCAACAAATAAAATATCAAACGGAATGTCTTTTTACATATTCATCAAGTATTTATTGAGTTATATATTATATACAATTTTAGGCACTTGGAAAAAGTCAGGGCAGGCACACACACTTTTGAGGAAATACAGACAATAAACAGTAACAGTAAATAAATCAAATAAAAAAAAAGTAGAACAGAGTAAGTGGGATCTAAAAACCAAGGGTGGCTAGCAATTTTTGAAAAACCACAAATTCCAGAAAACACCTGGTACCACTTCTCCCCTATTCTTATTGTTTGTTTTTAAGAAAATTGTGCTGAGTCAAGCAAAAGAGCACTGTACTATATACCTTAAGTAATATTATAAAAAGTCTAAATACCTTACTAGTTTTACTGATGCAAAAATTTGTATCAGGAAAAATAACATTATACCCATAGAAACAGTTTGGGAATGTAGCTTTTTATTTTTTAAAGCCTTTCTTCCTCCTCAATCCAGACAAAAAGCCACACCAGAAGTTAAAGCAAAACATCCTGATTAGATTAGCACCAACTTCACTGGTGGCCAGCAAATGACTCCCTAACAGGGTGGGGCAAGAAAAGAAAGTTACTCCTTCTGTTTAGGGGCCGACTGCCTGCAACAGGCTCTATCTGGGCAGTTGACTGAAGCAACCCATCCTTTATAGGAACCATGACTGATCCAAGTTTCTTGTTTTCCTTTTTGGAACCCCAAAGGACAAAATGTTTACTGTTCATTTCCTCCACACAGAGTCTGTCTATCCAGACAGTAATACAGGGTCCAAGTAATACAGGGTCCAAACCTGGGTTTGGCAACCTCTAGCCTTTTGGCTAAATCCCATAAAGATAGTATTGGTGAATACCAGGCCTGCCTAAAAATTTAAGAATTGTTGGCCAAATCTCATAACATACCCGGTTTAACCATATGTTGGGAGTTAGTCCCAGAAATCCAATCCTCTCTAGACTGGAGGAAGAAACACAACCACAACTCTCCTACTCTTCCTGATGTCCCTGAAGGTCCTGCCCTCAACATGTTGGCACTCTACCAAGAATTCTGTACTGGATATCCTTACAAATTAGTAGTATGATGTCCAAGTACAACGACTTTGTCTTAGATCAGGTGCTCTAGAAGCATATGGTGACTCAACTTTGGTCCCAAGTGGATACCACACAATCCATGTCCCACGAGAACATGCCATCTCTATGTTTTGAGTCTTCTCATAAAATATTTTGAGTAAAATAGAATGGCCATCCACACCAGAGCTTTTCCCACTATTTTTACATGCTGAATAAATGGGTAAAAATCCTGTCAATTGCACACATCCACATAGGTCATATACAGCCTCTAATTACTCTATGAGCCATAAGTATCAATGGTAAAAGATACAGAGGAGATCAGCCAAACCTCACTATCTAGTAGCTTCACTCTCCCTGAACCTTTCTCTTAACCTATCCATGCAATGCTAGCAACTTCTAACTTTTGCCCGACTCAGGAGTTGGCCTATTCAGGCAATGGGGAACAAGAAAGATCACAAGCAAGCTCTATGTTTGTTAAGGCTGCAGAACCACTCTGCTAGCCAAGCTTAGGAATGAGTTCTTAGCACCATCCCTTGTGTCTGGCTCCAGGACCCAAAATACCATCAACAACAAGCATGCAGTTGGCAACTGTATCTTTCAGACTTGCTCATAAACACACACCTATATATATACCCACATATCACATTTCCTTGCCCAATGAGGTAAGGATGCCTTTTCTGCCTTGAGTTTCTAGTAATAACTTAAACTATGGTGGGCTAAAATGTCATCCAGCTTATGGTCATATCCACAAGCGCTTTCTTAAGAGGTTTCCTGACACCATGGCTTCCAATTTCAGTATTTTTAAAACCACTTGCACATTAGAACCTCCATACCTCTGGTATTAAAAAGCAAGTGTGCAGATAAAACAGAAACACACTCTGCCCATGAACAAGGAGATTGTTAAGCTTCTTTCAGTGTCAAAATGTCATCTGTGCTGGTATATACTTTTTTAATTCTCTGAAAAAATGTTTCTCTTCATCTGTTAAAAATTTAAAGTGAATTGAAAACTCTTTGGGAATGCAGCCCGTGTGTGATTGACAGTGACAAGCACACATACCTTGAAAGCTCCACTGTAATGTTTATACTTAATAAAAACAAATACTGTGGCATCTGAGAGTAGCCTAGTCAGCCATGCAGCTTTCTACCTGGCATCTTGTAAATTAATCTGGGTGTTTATGCTGTAGATCATTCATGATGAACATATTGCTATAGCAACATGCGTTTCTTCCATTTTTTTTTCCTGCTAATTACACTAACATCACCATCAGCTACTAAATCTTTGAATTACTAATGAATATATGTGAAAAGCAATGTCTTGATAACACTCTTTCAATATGGTCTATTTTCAAAGTAAGAAAGATGCATGTGATTTCATTATTTTTAATTTATTGTTAAAACTTCCCAATAGAAGGTCAATCTATACTCAAATTTGCATATGTTGAAGGAATTGGAAGGTGTCTTTATCGAACAATATATATCTCAAAGAGAGAGAACCTGGTGATTCTAGATAGAATTCTTTACTCTGATTCCCATTATCATGCCATCTTCATTAGTTGTATCTATATTAAACTAGCATTTGACCGCAAGGAAGAATTATTTAAACTTATGAACTTCCCAGGCTCTTAAGTTTCTGTAGCTCAACGACCAATGCTATAAACATCCAAGTCTATTTAAATCAAGTCTCTATTATTAAATTAAGCCTTTCAGTAGAGCATCTAATGGAAGACTTCAGATTTTAGTTGACATGTAGTAGACTGGTAAGAAACCTCTGGAAAATGTACATTCACCAACACTGTAAGAATAAAGACAGACCCATCCTACGTAATTCCTCAAACCAACACAACTTGAAAAGCTCTGTTTGGTATTCATCTCAGATGCACATTGAAAATGCTGGAAAAAACTTTTACTCTTTCAGGCCATCAAAGTTCTATATAGGTCACAGAAACAAATACTCCTTAGCCATTACTGATGAAAATTATTAGTGCTTACTCCGAATGTCTAAACACAGCCAAGTT
>CM052809.1:60335186-60354219 GCA_028533885.1 Nasua narica | reverse complement strand
AGATGTAGAAATGAACTATTGCCTCTTTTACTTCTCATATCAGGAAATTTCCATTTAGAAGAAGAATCCACGCCTGAAACTTTTTATGAAAGGAAAATCAGTACAAAGCTTTACAGAGGAAGATTTTTTTTTCTTTTTAGAAAATTTGTAAAAAGAAAATTGCTTCCTAGCTGAGACCATGAATGGCAAGTTGCAGCCGAGAGTGAATTTTTAATACTTAGTTAAAAGTCCTTGATAATAGAGGTTTATTATACAAGTGTTAACAAATCCTTAATTATATCAGTGTTTGCAATAAGTCCAAGTGCATTATCCCAGTGGTTCAGCACCTTATGTATGTATTATGTCTCTCTGATTCAATTAGACTTCCAACATAATCAATACAGAAAAGACAAACAATTAGCTTCCCTTTCACATTCTCAAAGTTGGTCAGAGAGTAACCTAGAAATAAATATTCTCCATAATTTGGAATGTATGGGCTGCCAGTACCCAGGAGGTTTCCAACATGGTCCTTATAATAGTGATTGTGTAATTTAAGTTCATTCATACTCATTGTGGGGTTTCAGGGGTAGAACCTAATCCCACGTGCTCTTTTAAGAATACTAAATGAGAAAATACATTTCCAACTTTTTGAGGCAACAAAAACTATCACATTAGCAAATAATTAAAAATATCTCTGTGCTCTCCCTAGAAAAGCAGAAACTAGATTTGCCAGTTACCTTATTTCTTTACTGAATCCAACTGAGTTGATTGAACTGAGTTTTTTTTTATTCTGTTTTTGGCTAAAAAGCTACAAGCCTCAAATTTGCCTTTATGATAAGAGCAAATATAATGATTCAAATGTTTAAATATGAATAAAACCTCATTAAATTTCTATACCAAAAACTATAGTCCCTTTTTAATAAAAATGCAAAAACCCAAGGATGCCTTTTTCAGAGACCACCTGAAATATACTCTACAAAATGTGATTTGAATTCACATCAGAGAACTCTCATAACAGACCAACTTTTGTCAATATCTCCTTTGCATTTACTGTGTATCAGTTAAGGAAGCAGAGCTGTTCCATGCCAGCATAGTAAACTGTGATTTGGGTCCCTACTGCAGAGTGCAAGGAGAACCAGCTGAGGAATCAGAAATGCCAGCTATGCCAACAGACAGATGTGTGACCTCAAGCAAAGCCCATCACCCAAAAGAGAGACTGTTTCCTCACCAATCAATTGCAGACAGCAATGCTTCCCTTAGTTATCTCGAAAAATTACCAAAAAAGCAAAAATAGGATAAAATTAGTAGCATCCTCATCTTTCCTCTTCATCTTTCCTATCAAGAATTATTTAGAATTTATCATGTATAAATACATTTTATCCTTACTTATTTATCTCCACCACTATATTATACATTCACCTAATACTGTGCCTTTTATGTTCCAGTTACTGTAGGACCACAATATATATTTGTGGAATAAAAAATTCCTTATAAAAATTAAAGCACCGTCTAAGTGCAGGATGTTTGATATGTTTTTGCATTTAGACAGGAGTCAGTCTGAAGATGAAAATTCTTCTATGAGGTAGTCATTTTACTCTGATGGACACTGTGCCCTGAACCAATGGGATCCATATTTCTCTCTGAATTCAGTACCAGACCAAGGTCATCATCTACCAAGCCCTGGCTTCCTCACAAACAAGTTCCTTGCAAAAACAACTAGCCCCTATAACTTGTATTTCCCATCTCACATTGAATCAAGTACACTTCATGGCAGAAGTATGTCTTAAAAGGAAGGCCAATAATCCAAATAAAATTGAATATTAAGCTGCAGACTTTCTAAATAAGGTCCCTAGGGCGCCTGGGTGGCTCAGTTGGTTGGGCGACTGCCTTCGGCTCAGGTCATGATCCCGGAGTCCCGGGATCGAGTCCCACATCGGGCTCCCGGCTCCATGGGGAGTCCGCTTCTCACTCTGACCTTCTCCCTTCTCGTGCTCTCTCTCATTCTCTCTCTCTCCTAATAAAATAAATAAACAAAATCTTTTAAAAAATAAATAAATAAATAAGGTCCCTAAATACATCTGTAAAATTACTGCATTTGAAGAATAGTTTGCACAAACATGGGCTCTTTATTTTCAAATCAACAAGAAAAACCCATATTTCCAAGAAGAATTGTGACCAACATTAGAAAAATAGCCCTTTTCATGTCCAGAAAGAAATCTACTTCAAAGACAACATGGCTGCTTATATTCTAACAACACATATATATTAATAATGATTTCACTGCTTCTTTTTCAGAATGGTAAAAATTCTTTTTTTTAGCTGAGTAGAAATTCCAAATGCTATTGACCAAGACCTATCAGTCTCAAATCATTCTAACAGTATGTAAGAGAATATCATGGTAACAAAAGACCAACAAGACCAAATAAAAAGTCAATGGATATGGATAAAATTATTCTATTATAGTAATAAATAAAATTTCCATAGCAAGACTGACATTCTTTAGATAAAAAAGAGGATTTATTAAAATAGTAATTTTCATGCCATCAGTGCCTGGTTCCTAGTAAGTAGCCAACAAACATCAAACAAATGATTAAAAATCAATATCATGACTGAGAAACATGTTAAAAGAAAATACAAGGCTTTGTCCCAATTCCACTCTTAATCTTTAATAAAAAGTCCTAATTTAGCATTTCGAGTTGTTCATTTTCCTTTTTTTCTTTTTTGTGTGATCTATTATTTGTCATATTTCATCAGGACTTCATTGTTGCACCATTTTGCAAGTGTGAAGTTGAAGAAAGAGAATTAAAGTGACTTGAATAGGATCAAATAGTAAACTGATGACAGAGTTGCCAATGCACTAGAATTCAGTGTCAGAATCTTCATTACCACCTAACACCACTGTGCTGTTCTATTTACTCCTCCCTATTAATTTTCATCCCATTTGAAAAATACATAAATACAGTGGGAAGATTTTAAAGCTGGTATACTAATTTTGATGGGAGAAAACATATATATTTCAATTATAGTCCATGGAATCCTACTGCTTCTCCATTAAAAGGTCAATTTTTAAAAGAAAACTTTTAGATTTAATGTTGAAAATATGGGAAATTGGAATGTAGAGAATAAAATATTTTCTAAAAGCTGTTTGTTTTGAACTTCCCCAAATCCACACATGATTAATTCAGTCACTGGCATTCCTTGCTACTTCAGACAAAAGCCAAGAGAATAGAGAAAAGTAACTGCTAAGTAAATCAGATGAGAAAGAAAGAAAAGAAGTAGCTTAGCTAATTCACAAAAATATCCAAAATCTAAGTAGTAGTGTCCTAAACTTTTTGCCACCAAGGATTTCCACCTTTAAATAATCTCCATCAATCAATCTCTGTTTTTAAAGATCCACTTTATGGCACAAATTACACTTAGTTCTTAATATATGTGAGTTAAGTCTTACAGTGACAAGATCAGTGTTGATACAATTGTATGCAAAAGTTGATATAGTTGTATGCAAAAGCAAAGACCCTAATTATCCTCCATAGCCTTACTGAGGGTAAATATATACTTCCTCTTATATGCACTGAAGCAATGAAATAACTTACCCTAGACCTCTAAGGATTCATACTGTGAACTATTATGGTTGAGAATCCAGTTTCTCCTCCATACCTCAAAGTTCATAACTCCCTCCTATTTGAATCCTCATGACACAGAGTCATTGATGAATTTTCCATTACCCTCTTTTTGGTACTCAGCTCTAAGAAGTCCTGCTCAATGTACCTCCACAGAATATCTCTACTTTTTCCATTTCTGTTTCCTTTCCCACCTTTCCTGTTCAAGGCACCATCATCTTTCTCATGGGCCACTGTAATAGCTGCCAAATAGGGTTCCCTCCCTTCATCTTCCTCTTCGTACAATTCACTCTTCATACAGAACTTTAAGTTTCCTTTTTTTATTTTATTAACATATAATGTATTATTTGCTTCACGAGTACAGGTCTGTGAATCTTCAGTCTTACACAATTCACAGCACTTACCATAGCACATACCCTCCCTAATGTCCATAACCTAGCCACCCTATCCCTCCCCCACCACCCCCCAGCAACCCTCAGTTTGTTTCCTGAGATTAAGAGTTTCTTATGGTTTGTCTTCCTCCCTGGGCCCATCGTGTTTCGTTTTTTTCCCTCCCTTCCCCTAATGACCCCCTGCTCTGCCTCTCAAATTCCTCATATCAGAGAGATTATATGATAATTGTTTAAGTTTCTTTTTTAATGTGTCAATCAGATCATGTTACTCATCTACTTAAAGTTCTTCGGTGATTTCTCATTGCATTTAAAATAAAACCCAGAATCCTTATTATAACCTGTAAGATGTCATAATATTCTGACCTATTCCTTCTTTCCCAACATTACTCTAAAACTGCTCCTTCCCTAGACACAGGTCATCAGCACCACTAGATTTCTTTACTTTCCGCAAACAGGTCAAATGCATTCCTCGAATATGATGTCACCTTCACCTGAATTCCCTTGTCACTGATCTTCCCATAACTGGGTCCTCCTCACATTCAGATCTCATATCAAATGGCACCTTTTTTATAAAGGCCTTCCCTGATGCCTCAGTATGTCATAATTCTTTGATACATCTTTTACCAGATTGCATTATTCAATTTTTATTAGCACTTTTATCAGTACCTGAAATCATATTCATTTATCTGCTTACCTGTCAATATTTCCCAATTAGAATATAAGTGCTATGGCAATGGGGATTGGCACACAGTAGGCATTCAATAAATAGCTATTGAACAGAAGAATGGATTGTTATAAACTAATTTTTTTAACTGAACCTATGCGGAATATGTCTGATCTTCTCTACTAAATGTGTTATTCATTATGAATGTTCACTTCTGTTCTTTTTCCTGCACGTGGTAGATAATTAATCAATTCTTTGAGTGAATGAATTAAAAAAAATCCATAAATCATTTTAGTTCCATCAGAGACTTCTATGCTAGACACAGTGTTACACTCTGGGCTATTATGAGGAGAATTTGTTAAGTGGAGGACCAAAAAGGAAAATAAGAATCGATCCTTGCCTTCTACCTAGAGAAATGCCTATCAACTATATCCTAAGATTGGGTGAAATAAATACAACTGAAGCACAAGAATTAAGATTAGGAAAGGCAACTGATTATGAATATAAGATAGAGTCCAAGGCATGTGTAAGGACACACTGAAAATAAAACTGAAAGTGGAGAAGATTGAGTGGCATCTTAATTTTGCAGAAATAAAAAATTCTTAAAAAAAAATTCTTACAGAAGAGGGATGAATGATAAATTAGCTCTCCATTTACATGTAATTTCCTCCAAAAGGTTTTCTTCTTCCTTCAAGGTATTGACCAAGGAACCCCAAAGCACTCTTTAATTCCCAATCAGAGAATCTATCCCACTAAATTGATATTGCCAGTTTACCAGTTTGATTTCTTCATTGCCAGAAAGGCAATACTGTGGATATCTTGCTCACCATTGTTATCTTCAGGTTCTAGCAAATTACTTAAAGCATGGGGAAGGCTCAATAAATAGTTTTGGAAATAAAGAAGCAAGTAGGGAAGGAGAGAAGAAAGAAGGAAAGGAGAAAGGGAGGGATGGTGGGACAGGAATGCAAGACAGTCTTCTTTCTACTCTGTACCACTCCTCCCCACCCAGCAGTGGGGTGAGCATCTACACTGCT
The DNA here is from genome assembly GCA_028533885.1 of Nasua narica. Taxonomy (NCBI): domain Eukaryota; kingdom Metazoa; phylum Chordata; class Mammalia; order Carnivora; family Procyonidae; genus Nasua; species Nasua narica. The sequence goes on along the minus strand of CM052809.1, from coordinate 60,348,530 downwards.
GCCCAACATTTAAAAATCTGGATATGGTTCATCAAGTGAATGTAGTTGGCAGAATAAACTATTAGCAGCACATCAAATACTTCATATTCATAGTAACAAAAAGCCAGTTCCAACAGTTGTATTTATAGGTTATATCTTTTGCAGGCTTTAATTGAAGAAACATTTTAAACATTTATCCAGATTTTAAAACCATGTATTAGTCATTTATTTAATATATTCTCATACATGTGTTCAATATTTAGGCAATTTACTATTTTTATCTTAATTAAGACTTGTCTTTTTTAACTTGCAAGCTAAATCACACGTATTGTCATAGTCAGAAGTCTAAACTCTAAATTCCATTTGTTTGACTGGGTGGGTCCTTACCATAAAAGCCATTCTGTAGTGAGGGCATTTGAAAATACAAATTGATATGGTGCCTCATTTGAAATTATCCATATATTTTATACTTGAAACACAAGCAGGAAATGGTACAAGAGGATTTCAGTTCTATGTACTGTACATGTATTTCAGTCTTCCATTTTGCATTGAGACAAGGTCACTCTGAAAAACTGAATTGAATCTATACATGAAAAACCCTCCTTGTCCTTCTTTAACAAGGAAACTGTCCTGACCTTCAATTTCGCCATTTGCTTTGGAAGAACATGTACTGCACAGATAAAATTACTCCTTAGACAACACAAGAGTGGTCAAATGCTGCTTCAAACCCAGACCAACAAAAGGCTTCCTATTCAACAATTCATTGCCTTCATTAATAACAGTTTCTTCAGTTATAAAATTGACCTTTTAGGTAACAACAATCAATGAACGAATGATTTAAATACATAAAAACAATCTTATTTTTGACATTAACATTTACTTTTAAGTGATACTCACTTTTAATTTGTAGTAATGTGAACCACATTTAACATATGTCCGTCAATTTAATGTATTTGTGAGACAAAAGTTACCATAAGCCACTTAAGAATTTCTGAAACAAAAGTAGGGTGTTCCCTGCCCTCACAATCAAAATATCATTTCCAAAGAGGCCTCAGAATATATCCAGATATACCAAAGTATGTCTAGGCTAATTTTTAGAACCTGAAAGTATGGCCAGAGTCTTCCAGGACTTATACTATACGCTCTGCTTCTTGATAAAATAAGTTAATCTTCAGAATAGTTTTTATAAACTTAGTCTCTTTGCCTTACTTCATTGGGAAGGAAGGCAGCAATATGGGAAACAGCACAGAATTTTGAATTAGAACTTCTGTCTTTGAGTCCTGGGTCCATCCTTCACCACCTGTAGTCTTAAGAAACTAATTTCCTCTCTCTGAGGGTCTTGGAACCCAGTTTCTTTGTCAGCACACAAGGTTTAAGCATGTATATACTGACAGAACCTAACTGATTGCAGTGAAAATATTATCTAAGGAGCTATGTGTAGAGTACTAATAAAAATGTTCATTATTAAATTTCCATAATCTTTACACTTCATTCATTATTAAGGGAAATGTTTTAAACCTTCCAGACTCAAAAAAGGTAAAGGGTTCTGACAAGCTTTCTAATTTGGTGTTAGGTTATCTGCATGGAGCTGGATGCTCCTAGATCTAAACTAAGTCATATTCCACAAACTCATTCTGAGTATTTTCCTTGACATTGACAAATTCCTGGTTGCCAAAATGTATAGAAGATGAATGTACTTGGGCAAAATAAGAACTGAAAGAAAGTACCTAACTTTGGAGAGCGCCTGGCAGGCCCTCAATATAATGGTTGAATAAACCTTCTCTATGGATAAGATGAAGGCCTTTTTGGTCAAGGCTTTCATGGGACGACAATCGATCAATTTCCCCTATTTTCGTTTTTAATCCAATTTCCTTGACAGTGTCCTAATAAATAAGGAAGTTTTTGCATTAATGTCCCTGCAGTCTTATACCAAGCCAGACCCCAATACATTCAGCTATTATGGGTCAAATTTTCCTCTTAAAAGTCTACATTTCTATATATTGGCTTCAATAATTTTGCTAACCAGTTCAAACATGAGTAATTTTTTCTGTATCTTTATTCTCCTTCTTTATAACAACATGAAAAAAAATGTTTGTGAGATAAATCTCTGAGCATATTTTCTTCAAGCAGATTTTGGAATTCTCCTAAATAAAAACATGAAGAGCCATGGAATATGATTGGGATAGCTAGCAGACCAGAATTGGCACTAGTGAATGCCAGCTAATACAATTTTTATGGAGCAAATATATTCTTTTGCTGTTTTTGAAAATGAATTGCAGAAACTGAAATATAATTCCTTTTTAGGCAATTTTTGTAACTCTAAGGGATTTAAAAAAAATTTTTTTTAAAAACCACAAGTGGACCAAAAGATAGAGTTGTTTGACAACCGGGACACTCGTACCTTGCTATCAGTTCCAGGGAGCTGCTGCTCTTTTACTGACCATGTGCTTCTTATTTGGTCTGGTGTCTGAGTGCTGCCTTTTTCCTATTTAAAAATGAAGTCAGCTCCCCTGCCATCGCGATGTCTCTCCCACCACCAGTCTCTGCCTTACACAGCTCTGTCTTATTATGGGTCTAGCAGTTGTGTGGATTTCTTTCTCAGAAATTGTTAAAAAGGAATAGAGGTTTAGCAGACTGTGGCAATGGGAAAACAGCCTGAAAATTACAGGGGCAGAAGTTGAACAACACTGTATGTTGTTTTTATGAAAATACAAATTGCTGAGAACAATTTGTTAAATGCAGATATATCTTAAATAGAGAAGTCCTAACATTGTAATCTTAAATTTTGGCAGTTACGCATAGGTCAACATTACTTTAACATTTAATTATATTAATGGTAAGTGATTTCCATATTCATTAGATTCCATATGTAGTCTGAAAGACCTGTACATATGGAAAAATGGAAATAACTCATCCTAGCTGCTGGCAAGAAATAGACACTGTTTTGTTGTGTTGCTGTTGTTGCCATCGTCCATTTCGGTGGTGATAGTGAGGTAATTTTTGTTTTTGTTTGTTCGTTAGATGGAAAACTGAATTCTAAACATACTCTGTTCTTTGTAGATTGAAATGACTTCCTAGTTATCTTTCCAGATGCATACCTACATAAACATACAATTGATACTTTAAAATTAACTAACTTTAAAATTAACTAAATGTAGGAAAGTCATCACAAAGGCAAAATCTACTCAGAAGAGATATTGGAATTCTTTATACATTTCTTTGCTAAATAAGCTACAGAAACAATGTGATCATCATTTATTTGACACATACTTTATATCTCATGTGGTTCCCACATCAACAGCAACAATTCTGTAAAGAAAATAAAGTTTCAGACATCATTCCTCCTTAAAAAATATTTGTTCTAGTGAATGGATACAAGGCTATATGAATGAATGACTCCCAGCAAAGAAATAGCTCAAAGAAATTAAGTGAATCACCAGAAATGGCACACTAATAAAATTTAAGATCCTGGCCTTGAACATACATATTTTGATGCTAGTTTCATTGTGTTTTTGACTGTCCTATTATTCTTTTTCCAACAATTGACACTGACTTTCATCTACTCTTCTGCTACAGATCTAAGCCATTCCAGGCAAGTAAAGTCCAAGGCAATTTTCAAATGTATCAATCATATGTAACCATTATTTCTTAGCATTAGCTCTTTGATCTATGGACAAATCTGGACTGTGGGAGACATACTGGGGAAGAGATGCATAGAAAACTGTGCAGTCAAATCAGAGTCAGGAGAGAAGAAAACAAGGAGAGCTTACTGAATTACGTGCAGAATGAAAGAAAGATACTGTACTTGCTTTTAACTCATACCAGGGCAGGGATTCCACTAAAAGCAATTTTTCCCCATAAAGAACAGAACAGTGCTGGACCTTTCCTGGACCCAGAATTCTCAGCCAGAAAGACTCTACTGGTTAGGAGGTGAGCAGACACTAACTGGTTGCAAAGCGCATTTGATTCTTATTAAATATTACAAACTTAAGTTCCAAATGACTGATCATAAGCAAAAGTTAGAATCAATTCAAGCTTTTCGCTATTACAAAACCACTTTTCATGCACATCTCTGTTGCTTGTCAAGCCTTAAATGATCTTAAAAGACCAAGTAGAATAACCATTGATACTCTGTGAAATGCTTAGAGCCCAGAGATTATCTGGGTTTGTCTATGGAAAATTTGAAGATTTGAAAATACTCTTCTAGACAGATGGGTCTAACCAGCTGAAACATTTTGTACATATTTCCAAAGACCTGCAAGAAGAGTAAGTAGGCATTCAATAGGGCCACTGATTTCCGAAGGGATGAGAAATGGGAAAGAAGCAACATTTAAATGAACTTAGTTGCTCTGGACAATTAACCCAATGGACCAAGAGGGATTGTTCTTGTATAATCATTTTGCCGGTGTTGGGCTGCAATCTAACAATGAAGTGAACATGAGTAAGTGGGAAATATTACACTGTATATGAGTTCCAAGTATATTAATTCCATCTTTACTGCTGTTCCTTAAGTATGTTCAGAGAGTGATGGCATTTTTTTTCTAGTCAAATGAAGAAAGGTTTTTCTTAGACAAGAAATTCCATCATTTCTGAACTTTTACAACTGTGTGCTCTACCTATCATTTTCATATGCTTCCTTAACCAGCAAATGATGTGGTAAAATTGTGGGTAGTGGCAGCATGAAGAACAGAACCATTTTAATTTTTCCCATCTGGCATATTAGCATTAATAAAAGATGTTTAAAAAGAGAAGCCTTGAAAGGCTTTCACCTCTTGATTTAACAAGATAATAAGGAAAGCTTGCAATCTGCCACTAAATATAACTGATAAGAATAAGAATGAGTATAATGTGATGATCACCAAGATTAACCTTTGAGACAATTTTTAAAACCCTGCTGATTATAATACAATCATGTTAAGGCTAGCACTGAAAATGTTGTTGTTACTTTCAAGAACAAAAACAACAGGAAAAGGCCCATTTCATGGTAAAATAGACTACATAGATTAATAGAACCTAAATTAGGAAGATACCTACAGCTGTCAAACTGACCATAGTGGATCTCGCACTCTACGGAGTTAGTTGCCTTCGTATTACTACTGAATCATTACATTACTGGTTTAGATTAAGTACAGGTATTACTGACTGTACATTTCCATCTTTATCTGTTTCACCTAGTTTAGTTGTTTTTATACCACCACTCTTCTTGCTAACACCTCATTAATATTTTCCTACTTACCCCGAGTTTTTGATGGGACAAGCGGGAAGATTTTACTTACCCTGGCAGTTTCTCAATTAAAATGGGATTTGGGGATCTTAAGCTTCTTAATTGAAAAATTACCTAAGTGGTTTGTCCAAGATTTCCTATCTTTGTTGGTTGATCTTTTTGACCACAACTATAGTTCAGAAGAACACCACAGCTGACAACTACATAGAGTAATAAAATTGAAGAGCTCACAAAGGAGTATAACACAAATGTAATCTCAATTCACTTCTTCAGGTTACCCTTGACTGTGCATCAGATGAGGTATTTTAGATAGTTATCATAAAGCATAAGAAACCAGGCTGGGGATAAAAGTTTACTTACAAATACGCTTGTTTCTACCAAAGCAGATATATATATATAAAAGGGTCGGCTACTCTTAATATCAAAAAACACCTAGAAATATAAGGATAGACCTCGCTACATAAGTAACACTTATGTTAACCACTACCTTAAGTAAAGGCAGAGTTTTGTTTTGTTTTGTTTATTCAAGGCAAAATTTGGTAGTGTTTTATTTAAAGCTGAATAATAAAAGATGTTCCTAAGATATCCTTACTGCACATTTTAAGTACCCACAGGGCAGGAAATTTATTTATGTAAAGAACTGATAACCACATAGGGAGTGTATAAAGATTTGTTAGTTTCACTTTTGCACACATATGGTATTCAATCCTCAAGGCCACCTTTGTATTACAAAGCCAAAAACACCCAATAGCAATCAAAATGGATATATACATATTCTATAAACATCTCTACTATATATCTGGTTTAATTTCTCAATTGAAAGCAACTGCATATATTTAAAACTCCAATACAAAAAGCAGTGCAGACTGAGAGACAATAATGAGAATTCTGTGCACAGAACAAGGGCTGAATGTGGTCCATAGGAGAAATGATAAGTCCATGGTAACCATGGCAGATTTTTATTTTTAGACAGTCTCAATTAATGAAAATCATTTGGCTAGAATTTTTTTATAGAGTGAAGAATTCACTCTATAAAAAAATTCTACTCAATATTCAAGGCCATAAGAATACGTAGTTTACTTAAGTCACTGAAAATTGGAAAAAATATGTCTTCATTCATTCTTCATATGGAGAAAGCAGAGTTCATAGTATCTAGTAAGAATCATAATTTCTCATATACTATGTCCTATACTGTTCTTAGTAACACCAGAAGTAAATATATTTCATTTTTGTTTCATTAAAAAATCTAAAAACCATTAAAGCTTAAGTTTCACAGATATACAAAATAGATACCATGTACTAACAGCAATGAGTACTATATTTTAGATAAAAAGATTCACATGTATCACAAAATTATTTTTCCTCTCAATTTTTTATTAATAAAGACTGCTAAGTTTGCTAAGTAGTACATCATTACCACTTTCATTAAAGAGAAAAATAACTATTTCTTTTGAAGGTACAGAATTAAAATGGGATAAGAGGCAATTGGTTAATTTTCCTAAAGCTAAAGGATATGAATAAACACTGTTTTCACTATTTCAAAGACTTCTTAAAAATACCAATGAAAAAGAAAGTTTTTTAAATATAACCCTTAAGTGTCCATATTTTGCAAAGTAAAGAATACTTGATTGAATGTTTTCCAACCAAAAGGAGTAAAAAAGCCTCCAGTGAGCAATTATTCTCTAGGGAGCTGTCGTCATGGCAGGTTTTTCCAGAAAATTTGGAATTCCCTTGATGGTGAATTGTCCAAGAATTATACATAACTTTAAGACTGTTTCTATAATGTGAATAAATCATAAAGGTAAATTCTTTAACAAAAACACTGTGTTTGTTTACCACATGTATGTTTACCACACTACTTGAATGGCTTTGGTTTTGTTAAGAAGAAGCTGGCCTTATAAATTAAAGGTTTCTGCTTCTATTTCTCCAGCCAAAGGGTGTGGATAAATCACTAACAACTCATCACCAATACTGGAAAAGCAATACAGAGCACATTCCATGTTAATTCCACATTGGCAGTATCAGCTTGTGCATGGAAAATGATATAAATAAATTCCTTTATATCAAATTTCTAAATTTTAATTAACAAAACATCAGCCATATAAAAATAGAAAGCCAACCTAAGTCATCTTGTAATAAAAACCAATGTATATAGATTTGTGTCAGATCTTGGTTTTTAAAAAAATTCTCAAAAAAAAAGGAACCAGGTGTTCTTGGGAGAAATGGCTAATTTTAGAGCTGCGGCAAGGAAAATAAAAGATAATTCTAGACCATCTTGTAGTACTATTGTATAATACAAAGGACTAGAGGGTGTGTCTAAAGGACACAGGAGCCAACAAGAAAGGGCCCCCAAAAGCCAAAGCTCGAACAGTTTGATCAAAAAAAATAATGAAGCATGGGATTATAACCCAAAGTATAAGATACTCATCCATACTGATATAAAGAAATGATTAAATAAATTTATTGATAAGAACAAGAGACAAATCCTTAAAAAAAGGATTCCAAATATATGTAAATTCTTTCCTCCAGGAGAGGAGAGTTTAATTCCCCTCTTCTTGAGCATGGCTTAGAATTAGTGATCACTTATAATGAAAAGAGTATGGAATAGGAAAAATAGAAGCCTTATAGTGGAGAAACCTGGCAAATACTACATTAATAAGCAATGAAGATTAACATCATCAGTGATGTCATGTGGGTTTACTCTACCCTTTGATTTGATATGATGAGAAGGGTACTTCACCTCTGGAATATTCTTTAGAAAACATAACTTCAGTCTAGTCATGGTAAAAATACATCAGGCAAATCCAGACTGTGGACATTCAATACCTGGCCAATAGTCCACAAGACTCTCAAAGTCATGAAGAATAAAGAAAATTTGAGAAATTATCACAGATCAAAAGATACTGGGAAAACATGGTAGCTAGATGCAATGTGTTATTCTTAATTAGATCCTGGAAATAGTAATAGAAAAATCAGTGAAATATGAGTGGCATGGAATTTTATTAACAGATTTCTTCATTTTGAGAAATGTATCATGGTAATATAAGATAGTAGCAATAAGGAAAACCATGTGAAGGTTATACAGGAACTCTTTCCAACTTTTTTGTAAATCTAAAATTATTCCCAAATAAAAAGTTTATTAAAAAGTACTTTTTTAAGTGGGGCCGGGAGTATAGAAATACCTGTACTTTCAACTTTGCTGTGAACCTTAAACTCTTAAAAAAAAAAGTTTTGTTTTGTCTTAACAAAAACAAGTATTATTCACTTGCAGAAAAAGAAGTAATTGTCATAAAGAGCTCAGAAGTAAGCCCTTGCATATATGTCAAGTGATTTTCAAAAATGATGTCAGAACTATTCAATGGGGGAGGGGACATCATTTCAACAAATGATGTTGCAAATCTGGAAATCCACATGCAAAAGAATGAAGATGGACCACTGACCTTACATTATATACAGTAATTAATTCAAAATTGATCAAAGACCCAAACATAAGAGCTAAAACTAAAAAACTCCTAAAAGAAAACATATAGGGAAAGCTGTATGCCATTGGATTTTGGCACAGATTTCTTGAATATTACACCAAAATCCCAAGCAACAAAAGAAAAATGGATAAATTGGACTTAATTAAAATTAAAAAATGTTTTTGCATCAAAGGCCACTAAAAACAAGAGTGAAAACAAGGCCCATAGAAAATATTTGTGAATCATATATCTGATAATGAATTGATAGTCAGAATATATAAAGAACTTTTACAACTCAACAACAAAAACTTAAAATCATTTTTAAAAAGGGCAAGCACTTGAACAGATATTTTCTCCAAAAAGACACACAATGCCCAATAAGCACACCAAAGATGCTCAATATCACTGATCATTAGGGAAACGTCAATCAAAGCTATAATGAGATACCACTTCATAACCATTAGTATAGCAATTATCAAGAAATAGTAATAAATAGAAAATGACAAGTATTGCTAATAAAATGGATAAACAAAATACATTCAGCCTTAACAGGGAAGGCAATTCTGAGGCAAATAAGCTACCATGTTGCTGACATTTCAACCTTGAAGACATTGTGCGAAATGAAATAAGCCAGATACAGTAAGACAAATACTGTATGATTCTACTCATATGAAGTCAAATACACAGAGGCAGAAAGTAGAATGATGGGTGTCAGGGACCAGGATGAAGGAGGAACAGGGAATTTGTGTTTAATGGGTGCAATATTTTAGTGGAGAGTATGAAAAAGTTTTGGAAATAGATGGCAGTGATGGTTGCACAACAATATGAACATATTTAATGCCACAAAAGCATTCACTTCTAAAAATGGTTAGAAAGTAAATTTTGTTATGTATATTTTAACATGACTTAAAAAATTAAGCCCATGTCCAGTTTTTCTTTTTAACTGTTTGATATATACATATTGCTATGAATGCTTCCAGAGACAGAAATCAGATTGCAGAATATAACAAATGAAAACTGGAAACTAGATTATAAAACCAGTTCTGATTAGAAAGTTAGAAAGTGCCTAAATCATTTAAACATGAGAGAGAGTCAGCAAAAAACAGTTTGAGTTTTTTAAGTAATTCAATTTAGGAGAAATCTCTAGACATTTTTTTTTTTTTTTAAGATTTGAGAGAGAGAGAGAGAGAAGAACAGAGGGAAAGGGACAAGAAGACAATGTGCTGGGGGCAGAGCTCAACTCAGGACTCAACCTCATGACCCTGAGATAATGACCTGAGCCGAAAGCAAGAGTCAGATGCTAAACCAAATGAGCCACCGAGGTGCTCCTCTAGAGATTATTAATGACTAATACACCATCAACCATTTTTTAAAACAAGTGTTTCATACATTGGTTTTCTTGATACTAGTCAAAATAACAAAAATTTTAAAAAGAGATAATTAGAAAGTATTCCTTTATATAAGTAAAAAAACACTACCAAACATTTCATCTTTGTTGAGATATATGCTTAAAGTATAGCATTTTAATAAGTGAAATAATAAAATGGCTTGATTAAAACATCTGAAAAATACCACAATAATTTTTACTTTTTCTTTTCTTTTTTTTTAAGATTTATTTATTTACTTATTTGAGAGAGAGAGAGAGAGTGAGAGGGAGCAGGAGAAGGGAGAAGCAGACTCCCCGCCGAGTGGGACTCGATCCCAGAACCCTGGGATCATGACCCAAGCTTAAGGCACTCGCTTAACCAATTGAGCCACCCAGGTGCCCTACTTTTGACTTACTTCTAAAAATATTTTCTTAGGGCGCCTGAGTGGCTCAGTCGTTAAGTGTCTGCCTTTGGCTCAGGACATGATCCCAGGGTCCTGGGATCGAGTCCCACATAGGGCTCCCTGCTCAGCGGGAATCCTGCTTCTCCCTCTCTCACTCCCCCTGCTTGTGCTCCCTCTCCCAGTGTCTCTTCCTATCAAATAAATAAATAAAATCTTTGAAAAAAAAATTTTTGTCATCTCTTGATGTTTTTCCCCCCATTACAACTCCTCTCTTCCCAGTGCTATCCTTTTTTTTTTTTAAGATTTTTATTTATTTATTAGAGAGCGAGAGACTGAGAATGAGAGGGGAGAAGGTCAAAGGGAGAAGCAGACTTCCCGCAGAGCTGGGAGTCTGATATGGGACTCGATCCCAGGACTCCGGGATCATGACCTGAGCCAAAGGCAGTTGCTCAACCAACTGCGCCACCCAGGCGCCCTCAGTGCTATCCTTTTTAATGTTTGTCTAGTCAAGACAGTCAATTAATAAGAGGCAAAGAGATTTCTGCCCATAGAATCTGCCATGGTATGTCTCTACAATATGGAAATTGAAAAAAATTATTCACTCACTCATTCACTCCTTATTTAATACACACTTATTAAAACCCTACCCTGTAAAAATGTGTTCTTAGTACTGTGCTCTAGTCAAATATTTTCTTTCTGGTCTTATTTTGCCATACAGTGTAAGTCCTCTCTGCTATTATTAGTTTTGCCTTTTTTTTTTCTCTCTCTCTCTCTTCCGACCACAAAGCCCTTTTTTCAAAGCTTTACAAAATTCCTTCTGATGTATCATTTCTTCATAATGAATCTGAATCCCACATGCCAGCACCCAGCACATAGCAGGTGCTCCATAAACATGTGCTAAATGGATCTACTAAATGAATAAAGAGGTAAATCTCGATGATACGTTCTCACCATCAATATGTAGAATGCTAGTTGCACCACCCTGGGTTATAAAAACCTTAAACATAACCAAGTAACTGCCCTCAAAATGTTTATAAATGTTAACTTCAAAGTTCAATTGAAAACAAAATGAAATTTATACAAAAATCTGCTCTCACATGTTCTTCAAACTCATTAAATTGCTAGTTACTTCTTTCTTAAAACCAAAAAGCAATTACAATGCTTGAAATATGCTGTCTGTGTTTGATTACAGTATCGATCAATGCTGAAAGCATTCAACGTTCAACAACATTGTTTAAATTTCACAGAAGCCTAGCAAAAGGAAATGAAGAAGTATGCATCTGGTTAATTCTCTGAGTTACATATTTACAATTAAAATTTGACCAAGCTTTAAGGACTTAATTCATCATGTAATTCTGAAACTGACACCAAAAATGCAGAGTTACACGTACATAGCTTAATGATGGCAAATCCTGCACATCAAATTCTACTTTTATTTAAATTTCTCTTTTTTAAAAAGGCTTACCCTTAAATCAGAGACATAATCTCTTAAAACACACCATATGTCTTTTCTTTTGTAGCACATGTTTAGAAGCAGCCTTAATTAGAGTCAATGCATTGTTTAGATTCTTCACTGCCACTTCCCTTATCTTGTTAAGTACTATAGCAAAGTCAGCCCTATACCTTTGTGCAGGTTGAAGATCAAATTAGTGGAGAGAAGGCTCTGGAGAGTCCAGAAAACCTAAGTGGCTGGTATAGGGCATTAACTAGAATCAACAACATATATTTAGCATTTTCTTAAGGAAACAACATAAAAAATCTTAATTTTGTTCATAATGTCAAACATTAATAAGATAAAAATGTTCCTCTCATTTAGTGAATATAAGGGAACTTATTGTCAAGTAAGAGGCAGTAAGTTATAAAATAATTCTAGACTCGTGATCTTGTTTCTTTTTTTGGTCCACCGAGCCAAGAGAATATAGCCATGTAATTACAGAATCTCAGGAAGATCTAGAGGCGAGTGTTGTGCATGGAACTGTAAAGCTCATTTTGGTCTGAAGAACTGAATGTCAGGTCAAGTTCACTCAGGAGAACTTAGTTTCATTTGGTTATTTTAAAAGCACTACAAAATACTAAATCATTTTACTTAACATCTGACTTGATATCCCTCATTCCTCTTCTTATCCTCCAATTTCAAACTCCATTTTTTTGAGTTTTTTTTAGTTTTTACTGAAATTCAAGTCAGTTAACATACAGTGTAATGCAAGTTTCAGGAGAATTTAGTGATTCATCACTTACATACAACACCAGTGCGCATCACAAGTGCCCTCCTTAATTCCCATCACACATTTACCCCATCTGCCCGCCCACCCACCTCCCCTCCAGCAACCTAAGTTTGTTCTTTAGAGTTAAAAGTATGTTTTATGGTTTGCCTCTCTCTTTTTTTGCCCTATGTTCATCTGTTTTGTTTCTTAAATTCCACATGAGTGAAATCATGTATTTATTTTTCACTGAGTTTTTCACTTAGCTTGATACACTCTCTCTCTATCCACATCATTGCAAATGGCAAGATTTCATTCCTTTTTATGCCGAAGTAATATTCCATTGTGTATGTATATACACGCGCACACAACTTCTTTATCCATTCATCATTTGGTTGAGCTGTAGTGATCAAGACAGTATGACACTGGCACAAAACAGACACATAGATCAATGCAACAGAATAGAAAACCCAGAAATGGACCCACAACTATCTGATCAACTAATCTTTGACAAAACAGAAAAAAATAGCCAGTGGAAAAAAGACTGTCTCTTCAATAAATGGCATTGGGAAAACTGGACAGCAACATGCAAAAGAATGAAACTGGAACATTTTCTCACACCATACACAAAAATAAATTCAAACTGGATGAAAGACCTTAATGTGAGATAGGAAACCATCAAAGTCCTAGAGGAGAACATAGGCAGGAA
>CM052809.1:60314949-60334686 GCA_028533885.1 Nasua narica | reverse complement strand
GACAAAAATATCCAGTGGAAAAAGACAGTCTCTTCAATAAATGGTGCTGGGAAAACTGGACAGCTATATATAGAAGAATGAAACTTGACCATTCTCTTACACCATACACAAAGATAAACTCAAAATGGATAAAAGACTTCAACGTGAGGCAGGAATCTATCAAAATCCTAGAGGAGAACATAGGCAGTAACCTCTTTGACATTGGCCACAGCAACTTCTTTCAGGACATGTCTCCAAAGGCAAAGGAAACAAAAGTGAAAATGAACTTTTAGGACTTCATCAAGATATAAAGCTTCTGCACAGCAAAGGAAACAGTCAACAAAATAAACAGGCAACCCACAAAATGGGAGAAGATATTCACAAATGACACTACAGACAAAGGTCTGATATCTAAGATCTATAAGGAACTCCCCAAACTCAACACTCAAGGGGTGGCTGGGTGGCTCAGTGGGTTAAAGCCCCTGCTTTCGGCTCAGGTCGTGATCTCAGGGTCCTGGGATCGAGCCCTGCATTGGGCTCTCTGCTCAGCAGGGAGCTTGCTTCCCCCTCTCTCTCTGCATGCCTATCTGCCTACTTGTGATCTCTCTTTGTCAAATAAATAAATAAAATCTTTAAAAAAACTCAACACTGAAAAAACAGATAATCATGTCAAAAAAAAGGGCAGAAGACATAACAGACACTTCTCCAAAGAAGACATACAAATGGCTAGCAGACAAATGAAAAAATGTTCATCATTACCCATCTGGGAGAGTCAAATCAAAACCACCTTGAGATGCCACCTTATACCAGTTAGAATGGCCAAAATCAACAAGACAGTAAACAACAAATGTTGGAGAGGAGGTGGAGAAAGGGAAACCCTCTTACACTGTTGGTGGGAATGCGAGTTGGTGCAGCCACTTTGGAAAACAGTATGGAGATTCCTGAAGAAATTAAAAAAAGAGCTACCCTATGACCCTGCAATTACACTACTGGGTATTTACCCCAAAGATACACATATAATGCAAAGAAGGGCCTTATGTATCCCAATGTTCATAGCAGCAATGACCACAATCACCAAACTGTGGAAAGAGCCAAGATGCCCTTCAACAGACAAATGGATAAAGAAGATATGGTCTATATATACAATGGAATATTATGCCTCCATCAGAAAGGATGAATACCCAACTTTTGTATCAACATGGACGGGACTGGAAGAGATTATGCTGAGTGAAATAAGCCAAGCAGAGAGAGTCAGTTATCATATGGTTTCATTTATGTGTAAAGCATAAGGAAAAACATGGAGGACACTGGGAAAAGGAAAGGAAGAATGAATTGGGGGAAATCGGAGAGGGAGATGAACCATGAGAGACTGCGGACTGAGAAACAAACTGAGGGTTTTGGAGGGCGGGGGGTGGAGGGTTGAGTGAGCCTGATGGTGGATATTGAGGAGGGCACATATTGCATGGAGCACTGGGTGTGATGCATGAACAATGAATCTTGGAACACTGAAAAAATAAAATTTAAAAAAACGAGTTGATGTATTTTAGCAGATTTACTTCACCTGCATATACCTCCTACAACAAATAAGATTTGAGTTAGTAGTCTGGTGAGCTGGGGGTCTAGATGAGTGTGCAATGGAAAGGGAATGACATTTAGCAGTACCCTGTACTCTTATATTTACATGTTGAAGAATGCTATTTCCCCCTAATGATCCTAGGTAAACACAAGATTTTGAACACTGCAATAAAGTTGCCTTAAAGTATTATGTGGTTCCTTTATTCCAATGGTAAAGCCCTTTAAGAAAAATCTCTCAAGGCAAAAAGTCCAGGTAAGAAATAGTACTTTACTTTTTGACCAAAACAACAACAACAACAACAACAACAACAACACCTGTGTCTACTACTATCTCATCTTAAAAGGCTTTTACTTGTGTCTTTCCTCTAGTCTTGAATAAAGCTTCTACATCTAGATATACTCATCTACTAATTTATTCTTCATTGAGCACTTATTTTGTCCCAGGGACTATGCCACAGCAGTGGCCAAGACACACTGTTCCTATTCTCAAGGAGCCTTTGATTTAATGAGTACAAACAAAGGTGTTAAGTACCAAAAGAGGGAAACTCGAAGTTACTATGGGAGTATAACATATAACTGTCTAGTCCAATTTGAATGATCAAGAATTCCTGGTGAAAGAGACACCTAGGCTCAGACATAAAGAGCATGTAGGTAGAAGTGGGGACAGCAAATACCCCAGGTCAAGAAAATACAGTATAAAATTGCCTAAAAGTGATATGAAACCCAGTTCCATCATGAAAAGTAACTTTGTTTAATACAACTGAAGCACAGAACTCGTGGAAAAACTTTTAGTTAGGTTGGCTTGACTGAGATCATGGAGGACCCCTGTGAGCCACAGTCTATTACCTTGTATAACAGGAAGCCTCTGGAAGTTTTCCAGCAGGAGTTGAGGACCAGCTTTGCATTTAAAAACATCATTCTGAGGCACTTGGATGGCTCAGTCAGTTAAGCATCTGACTCTTGATTTCAGTTCAGGTCACGATCTCAGAGCCTCAGATCAAGTCCCTCATTGGGCTCCACACTGGGCATGGATCTACCTAAGATTCTCTCTTCCTCTGCCTTCACCCCTCCCCTCAAATAAATAAATAAATAAATAAATAAATACACTCCTCACTGGAGTGTAGGTAAGGGATGGTTGAGTCTGGAGGCTGCAAGGTTGTAAGGAGATTGTTTTAATAATCCAGGTGAGATATGACTATGGTATGGATGAGAACGTGGCAGTGGACCATCATGTGGAACCAATCCACAGAAGGAAACTGGTTATAAAGGTCTGGACTTACCAGAGGGACAGAGATCAGACATGTTGAGTTGAGAGCCATCAGAACACGGATGCTATAGAAACTATAGCATAAATGAGTATATCTAGTGAGAAAAGTAAAGGCCCAATAATGGAGACCAAAAGAAACCCAAATTTAATGGATAGGTAAAAGGTCCCACAAAAGAGATAAAGAAGAATATGAGGTTTCTAAAGACAAACAAAAGGAATGGCTCTAAGGAGTTTATGTTCTATAGTGCACAATGTTCCTAAAAACTCAAGTCAAGTATACATTAAGAACTATCTCTTGGATTTAATAATAAAGACACACATGGGTGAACTTGGCAAGGCAAATTCAGCAGAGACCTAAAAGCAGAAGTCAAGTTATTTAGGTTCAGGTATAAGCAGAGGTAAGATATAAAAGCAGGTGACTGAGTGTATGGCTCATTCAATAACTTTAACCATGAAACATGGAAGAGATATATGTCAAGTGGAAGGGCTCTGGAGAGAGAAGGTTTGTACAGAGGGTTTTTTTTTTCAATATGAGATATATTTGAATCGTGAAAACTGATCAGTAAGGAGAGACCAAAGTAAAAAGAAAGACAGGGGACGCCTGGGTGGCTCAGTTGGTTAAGCAGCTGCCTTCGGCTCAGGTCGTGATCCCAGGGTCCTGGGATCGAGTCCCACATCGGGCTCCTTGCTCGGCGGGGAACCTGCTTCTCCCTCTGCCTCTGCCTGCCGCTCTGACTGCTTGTGCTCTCTCTCTCTCTCTCTCTGACAAATAAATAAATAAAATCTTAAAAAAAAAAAAAAAAAAAAAGAAAGACGGGATACCTGAGAAGAGGATAAAAATGCTCCAGATCACAAGCAATGGCATTAATCAGAGTAAAAGGAAGCATTGTCACAGTTGAAAGTTGGTGGATAGTTGACAGAGTTTCTTTATGATGCTTCACATTTTTTCTTTGAAGTTAGAGACAAGATTATCTGCTGAGAGTGAGAGAAGAGAAGGGAAGATCAGAGGTTCAAAGAACACGAAGAAGTGTTGAAAGCACCACTGTGAATGCAATAGAGGGATCCAACTAATAAAGTGTCACTGGGCCCTGTTGAGGGACATTGATTTCAGAGATCATGAATATATAATGGCATCTATCTTCAGGTTTGTTTAATTTTCACAAGCTGCAGAACTGCAATGATCTAGAATTGGTCCAATTACATTTATGCAGCACTGGGAACCTTCAGAAAAGTTACGACAGAAGGACAAGGGGGCAAGACAGTTAAGGATACTCATAGCACATCTAAGTCAGGCTGGGAGAGATATGAAGACAAAAGTAGACTTATCCAGAGGAATCAGAAGTTCCCACATTTCCCAGGAACTGTGTGGTAGAAAAATGTAAATGGAAGAAAATGAGACATTAAATTCAAACATTATGGAGTGAGATGGTTGAATTTGATGACCTAGAAGAAGTCTGAGGTTACAACAAGATCTGATGTGCAGTAATGGAATAGGATAGCTGAAATGGCTTACAGATAAACATCATACTGGCATTGAAGACAAGGAATTGAAAGCCTAGGTTGTTAGAAGGTAGGTCATCCAAGTGGATACTGAATTCTCCTGAAAAGACAGCAGGATTTGAGACTGAGAGGAGTCACTGTTGAAATCTTCACTGAAAGAGGAGCAAAATCCTGAAAGATGTTTTGAATAATTCCATAGTTTTATAAAGACCTGAAATTCCACCTGAATAACATATTATGTTCTTTACAGGTGCTTACCTTCTACTTTGTGATGATAATGTTGAAGAATGCTATGCATGAGGAACCCAAGCTTAACCAAATCATGTCCTTCACAATTTCTACTGGTCATCCTCGAGAAGATGGCTCTCTACACACTTCTTCACCCCAATAAGCAATTTGTAGGGGAATGATCAGCAGAGAAGTCAATCTTATACCTACTGAAACTATCCCATTGTTGATAGAAACACTTAGATAATATAGTTAAACTATCTTTTACCCATTTAAACAGAGAAAGAGTCATCTGATTTAGCCTCTTCTTAATGGCTTAGGGCTATCACTTGTATATCAACTACTGAATTCTGTATAAACTCACATTTTCTTGAGGCACAGTTTCCCAAGTGTTGCTAACAAGGGCCTGTATTATCTGTTAAGTATAGACTCCTGGTCCTATCCCAAACATACTGAATCAGAATCTCCAAGAGAAGAACTAGAGAAGCAGAGCTCCTATATGCCTCCCCCGTAATTATTATTACCAGAGATGTTTGAAAAACAGTAAATAGCTTTAGGGGGCAGCTTTTACTGATCCCACATTAAATCGATCCAGATTACAATGTCTTTCTAATTAGGAGCTTTTCTGCCACGTTCCTTGTTGCCAACTATCACTTCTTTTTGCTACTGATCTTCCTGTCCCAAGCAGCCTTGTTCTTCCAATCACAATTTATATCAATTACTGCAACACAGAAAAGTGAGATAACCAAGTTTGTTGGAAATCTATGTGAAATAAGAATATGTAGGCTTTGGGTGATGATCAAGGACCACACTCATGAGTAAACTACACACATTTTTAATGTAAAGATTTTGGAGTATCTGTTCAGGTTTTATTTATTTCTAGATTTTCTTGTCAATTGTCCAGATAATTATGAGATAACTTATCCTAATATAAACAGAAGTTTAGCGTTGGACAATGCAGTCAGGTTTGGGCTTGGTTTGGTTTCGAGATTTTACCAAATGCTCTATTTCCCATCTAGGTATCTGGCATAACACGGATTACTGCTTACATTCCATTTTTTAAATGATAGGAATAAATTGTCCTTAAGGCTGGATTTATTTGACAAAAAGAAAAAAGGTCATATAATTTATTTACATACACATATTTCCCAAAGAGAAAACCATTAAATATGGTGTCCTAATTGCTGAATTTCACAACTAGACTAATTCTTTTCTATTTGGGTATTAGTCTTCTGGATATCTTAATCTGGATGATCTTGTGAAAACAGAAGAAAACGGAATTTAGAGCACTAGGAAAGGACCGGTTTCACTGGCTGTAAAAACTGAGCCTTTAGGTTCTTTGGAGAAAGACATGCATTCAACAGTTGGAGAATAAGTGAGCATTTCTTGATGGTGTAAAACTACTATTAATTTGAGTGGCCCTGGAGAAAAGTGAAGCTGACCCTACTTGCTTTCAGTCTTGGTTTTGCCTGGTCTGAAAACTGTGGACTCCATGTTTTCAGCCACAGTCTATGTTCTCTTAAAGACTTGTTTAAAGATCCCTTGTCAGCCCTTTTGCTTAAAAAGAGAGACTGAAGAGTCTTCTTGAACTGTAATTAAAGTCTCAAAGTAGTTGGCTTTCTCAAAATGCTGAGCCTCACCCTCCTCCAAGTTGTTTGTGTTAGCTTAACAGGGCCACTGCAACCTGTCCCCCTCTTCCTTGCTGTGCTATTGAAACACAGTAAGAAGACCCTTTGAGCCAACCATCTGCTCTTCAATTAAACTAGCAAGCATTTTCTTTTCAATAATTTATTGTGGGCGTCTTTTTATTTCCAAGTAACTGTTGGTAAAAATTCATGAATAAATTGGGAAAATGAACTAAACAAAGGCAAAATTTCACTTGCAAGAAGGAAAACTTAGGGAAGCAAGGTATGACAAGACCACACGGCATTCTTTACCATGACAGTTGGCCCCATATTTTCCTAAACCTTATAATTTAGCCACTTTCCAATGACAGTCTAAGAACAATTGCAACAGTTGTGGCTATAAGCAAGCATGATGCAAGATTTACTAATAAATTGGACTGCTTTATAATTACCCGTGAAATAACAACACTTGACCCTGATTTATTTTGTGGGCTGCCTTTTTCTCTCCAAGCATGGTGAAGTTGATTTTTTTTCCCCTAAAACCAGATGTTTTAACATTTCAAAGAAGATAGATGGAATGCAAACTCAAGACCAAAACTGTTTTAGGTTTGCATTTGTTATTAGTGTTATTAAAAAAAGGGCCAGGGCTCTATGCAAACTGGAAACAAGCCAAAATTCTAATTTAGATGACAGTGGCCATCTTGAAATTTTCTAAACATACAAACAGCTTTGTTTCCATTTTCTGCAAGCACAGAAGCAAGCAATATGAAAACAAAATCAGACAATAAAAGAATCATTCTTCTTTGAAGTTCAGTGTGATATAACAGTCCATTTTCTTCATTTAAGCCTATCAAGTATCCTATTGCTTAGAATATGAAATTAAAGATATTAAGGTTTACTTAACAGTAAAACCTACTAGCCAACAGTAATTGTTACAAATATTTTGACAATTTTGTCTCTGTGTCTGTGATTGGCCCCTTTGACAACATAAGGAATTTACAATAACCTGGGACCTGGGAGTAGAGAAGTTTCCAAGAGCCTTCTCCAAAGTGAGAAAGGCAGAGGGCTCCCGTTCTGTTCTCCTGATTGTATCCAGCTGGTTTCAGAAAAGCAGCCACTCAGTCCACTCTAGGGCCAGAGCTCCTAGGTAGTGGTTCCAAATGGATAAGAACACCAAGAGGGAGGTAAGAGATAAGATAGAAATGCATGGACCATGCTGATAACTGCAGTGACAATAATAAGGAAGGCTGACAGAGTGACAGGTAGAAATGCAAGTCCATTCTAAGCCAGAGCAGAATGAGCCCTTTCCTAAATAACGATTACTTAGGTAATCTCTCTTCACTAGATTAGATCATTGCATTAGTGCTTCATTTCACTTTATTTATTTTAAATAGGTGGCTTTTGCTAACTAACCAAGGTAAGTACTTAAGAGAAGTGGATTGACAGGACTTTTCTGATAGCATGTGCACAGCATCAGGTTATAATCACTGGTTTCTAGCTGGCAGAGAGCCCCTCGAGGCACCAAGGATTTAGCACAACATAGCTGCCTGGAGAAATGAAGCCAAGGCCCATAAAACGATGCCGTGCTTTCCTGTTGCTATAGAAAGAATCATTGTTTGCCAAATTACCTTGAGAGAAAATGGCCTTCAGAGGTGGTCGTTGATGATTATTTTATACAAAATGGAACGCTGAAGTAGCAGAGAAAAGATTTGGCTTTGGTATGCCACCTTTCTTAGGCAAGGCATGCCATAAGATGTCATAAATCAGTAATATAAATATTGCTCTTGTGTGTCCTGGGAAGACAAATACAATGACTGGTATACATCCAGCAACAACCTGATATAGTCTTTAACTGTGAGGAAGCAGACTGTTGACTAGAAAGTGGGGTTTGTTTTGTTAAATCTACTGGTGTCTGGAACAGAGAGTGACAGAGTGGGAGTCCTTCCTTCAGTCGTTCAGCAAATATCTGGGTACCTACAATACGCCAGGCGAATTACCACGGGGAGCAGAAATAGAGTTCCTAGCCTCATGAACTCACAGGATATTGGTAAGTGCCACAAAAGAGAGCCATAGGGGGCTAAGAAGAGAGTATGATGGGGGACTTCAAGAGGAAGGAGGAAGCTGGGAAGAGGATGCGGCACAGGAGGCCTTCCAAGTGGAGGACATTTGGAGGGAGCTCTGGCGGGAGGAAGAACAGAAAGGAAGACTGAGTCGGTGGAGAGTAAAGAGCAGGCAGGGTACCCTGGGAAAGGAGTGAAGAGAGCTGGGAAGGGGCCAGATCCTCGCAGCCTTGTGAGTTCTGTGAAGGAAGAAACCCCCAAGAGCAACAGGAAGCCAGTGACAGGTTTTAACCATCATCAGAAAATCAATCCCAGGAAATATGATACAGTGTTGTTACCCTTGTCTACGATTCACACCCACAACCCCCCGTCTTTTATAAGGAGTCATGGCATCATATATATTTTTCAGATACTCTTC
The DNA here is from genome assembly GCA_028533885.1 of Nasua narica. Lineage (NCBI taxonomy): Eukaryota > Metazoa > Chordata > Mammalia > Carnivora > Procyonidae > Nasua > Nasua narica. The sequence continues at coordinate 60,326,034 of CM052809.1, read as the reverse complement.
TCTCTTACTCAAGTTATAGTCTCAATTAAATAAATTCAAAAGAGACCTATACAGCCTCATGGGCCTAAAGTGAACTCATTTCGCCTTCTGCTCAGCACATTAAGAAAGGATCTAAACAAGATTTTTTTAAATGCCAAATATAGTGAATTTTTAAATATTTTTTATGACAATAACCAAAGAAAACAACAGGGGCATTTTCTGGGGGTCCCTGCATGATCATTCTACAATTTCTTAAGCCATTTCTAAATTGCGGACAGAGGCTAATGCTTTCCTCTCATATGCTGATGGTAAAAGCAAATATTTACAAGGTAGGCTGTCCAAGAAAGAAACAGAATCCACATATAATCTGTTTTTATTGCACTGTCTGCTGCTCAATTTTATAAACAGCTGCTGGCCAAATGTAACTCGAACCCAAACCCAAAATGTTATGCCTTTTTGTTGAAGGGAACAGAATATTTTACTTAAGTATGTCAAAGAAACTGTTGAGAGTCATTAAGGGCTTTGGGTTGGGTGGTTTGTTTTTTTGGCAATTTGGAATCTCATTTTGAAACAGCCTACAAAACCATGTAGCAAAATAAGAATTATATTGTCATAAAAGCCCAGTACAAGCCTAACTCAGAGATATTAGAGTATGTACTTCCAATCATGAGTAGGTGGCACAAACATGAATCCTACTGAGAAATAATGAGATGTGTGTACATATGAACCTCCTGTGTATCTTTCTGAAAACATATCCCCAAGAGAAAATGACATAAAACAACTTGCAATTAAACTTTATTTGATGCCAGATGAGAAACAAATGTTTCACTAACTGTAATTTTTAATATAATAATTTTTCCTTTGCATGTGCAGACCAGCAGCTCCTTATAACACACCAGCTCTTAGCCAACATGTATTTCTAAAGTAACTAATAAAGGCTGAAATTTTAATTGCATTTTCTCCCTAATTTGTATATTTACTTTGTGAAATTTTTTTTTGAAAAATGAATTATTTCAGCTTCACTTCAGAGATCATGGGACATATACACCATTATGAAAATAAATGCTTTATACACATTTCATAACTTAAAAAAATAGCAGATTTCTCAATCTATTTTATGTAAATAGCTCATAAATTTCTCCAACATTAAGACCTGTTCCTTTTGGATTTTTAAACAGGACAGCAGTGGTTCCCAAACGTGTCAACTACTGTAACTTCATTTTAATGGCAAAAATTTTCAAGCATCTCTGCCCACAAGATAAGAGACTTATATTATATTATCTACTGACTAAAAGTTCAACAGTAAGAAAATTATAATTAATGCAGTAACAGTTTAATAGAATGTATGTTTGTGACCACAAAAGTTTATGGATACATTTGAAAAATAGCACTATAACTACAATCAAGATATACCAGCTATTTGTTCTAAAGGTAATGATTGGTTCATATGTGAGCCCCTGCAGTCTCTCTATCACAATTTTCTGAAAAACCCCAATGCTGGATAAATCATATATATATATACACACACACACACACACATATATATATATTATAGATATGTATATGTGTACATATATAAGTGAATAACAATATAGTGATCTATAAACTCCATGAAAATAACCCAAAAGGTTTAAAACTTATGAGTCTTTCTAAAATGACATTTCGCATAGAAAATCTTGGAGTATCCAGATGAGAAGCTGGAAAGTTTCTGCAATACATCACTTGACAGGAAGTTAAGTTATCAGAATGAAGTCTTATAGGTAACAATCGCATAACCATACATGGTGTATGTCCTAGTTACCATATAGATACGAAAGGTCCATTAAGGTTCCTTATCGGCTGTATATTGGTGTAATTTAGAGAGTTTGATAACATGAACCTGAACCACAAAAGTCTCCACACAATGCCCTGTTATCAGTCATCTAACTTTTAAGTTTAAACAGTTACAATAAGTAGACTTTCTCCTTTCCCTACCAGAGGACACTGTCTTCCTGAGCCATTTAGCTGAAGCTATTCTTTTCATCCCCTTCTAATATTTTTTTTTTTAAGCAAAACACCCAAAAGATGTATCAGGCTTCTAGAATTAAAACAACACAGTGCAGGGGCATCTGGATGGCTCAGTCAGTTAAACAGGCCAGCTCTCAATTTCAGCTCTAACCAGAATCTCAGAGTCCTAGGATCAAGCCCTAGAACTGAGGTTCTACCCTCAGTGGCAGTCAACTCAAGGATTCTCTCTTCCTCTGCTCCCCCCCAACTCGTGTGGGTACATTCTCTCTCTCTCTGAAATGAATAAACCTTAAAAAAAAATTCAGGGGTGTCTGGGTGGCTCAGTTGGTTAAACACCTGTCTTCAGCTAAGGTCATGATCTCAGGGTCCTGGGACTGAACCCCCTATTTGGCTCCCTACTGTAGGGAGTCTGCTGCTCCCTTTCCCTCTGCTGCTTTCTCACTCACACTCTATCTCAAATAAATAAAATCTAAAAAAAAAAATAAACAAAAATAAAATATAATATAGTGCAATATTATTAGTCAACAATTAAAAACAATCTACATATAGCTTATTTCAATATACAGCAATTATGTAATATAACGAGCAGAGTCTCTATAGTAATCTCCCAGGTTTTCAACTTCACCACTTACATCATTCACCCCTTTTACAATGATTTTTACAAATGGTCAAGTTTTCATGTGTTTAGTTTCCACCACTGAGATGCCGTTAGACCATGCTGAATAAAGTACTGCAGGATTTTCCAACTTCTTTCCTACTAGGGCTGAAAACAAACCATCTGGATGTTTACTAGGTGGCTAGGGACCAGGGTTAGCTTCTGAGAAGCTGTGCTCCACACCAAATCAGGAGAGGGGAGGTACCCAAAAGCTATATGGGAGAGGTAAGTTTTAAAACATAATTTTAAAAGACCAGAAAAGGAATTCAAAAGGTTTTTTAAACAATGACATTAGAGACCAGAAGTAAGGCATTTAGAAAGGTCAGTTTGATGAGAAAGTGAATACTAGAATGAGTTGGAGAAAGTGAAGATACCTAGAATGTAATTTATATTAGTATCTATTCTTATGAAGCAGCAGGACTTTTGCCTAGGTGGGCTTCCCAGGCTTAAAGAGCCAGGAACAGAATGACTAAACTTACAGGCAATTTTGCCTCTAAAGCAATGGTTGTTACTAGCTTGAACTCAAATTACTAATTCTACTTATATATTCTAATCTGGAAAAATCCATTCAGTCAACCTATATCCTGCTATTAAATTTATTATCAGTTTATGTAAATATTAACTTTTTTCTAGACTGTACCACCCTAGCTGGAATCTAAGGGAGACTCACTGTTGCTACAGAGAAATTAGATTCTTCTCCAGAGTTATCTGGACTTTTGCCCACATTGAATACTTAATGTGAAATTTGTATTCTTTCTCCTCAGTGAAGAGCAAAAAAAAATTGTCACCAACATCATCTCCACTGCCCCCTCTGTTGTCACCATACTGCCCAAATGTTAAGTGGATCTCTTCTAAGGGTGTACTTATGGTTCAAGAAATAGGAGCAGCGACCCTCCTTGTGGTCTATCTTATGGCCCCAGAGGTTGGACTCAGTGCAAAATCTCCAATAACTACACCTCTTTCATTGCCACCGCTTGTCTCTAGGATGGCTTTCAAAAGCAACCCTTGACAGAGCCAGCATCAATGAGTGCACCTTCAGGAAACGCTAACAACGTCTCATGTCTATTCCCAAAAGATCTATCTGACTCTTGTTCTATAGCACCCTTGAATCCTTCTTCAACTGACTGGATAATGGACAATTTTATATTGCTCTGTACAACCACTACAAGCAACATTTACCAAACTCTGTTCCTGAGGACTCTCTCTCTCTCTCTCTCTCTCACACACACACACACACACACACAGACACACACAGACACACACACACACAGACACACACACAGCCAGCAGCATTGCTGCTTCTATATTTAATTTTATACGTGAATTTAATATATGAGAATACTGAAAAAAATGTATAAATAACTATATACGTCATACAAACTCTCTGGTTTTAAGAAATACATGCCTGGACATCCAGCAGTTAAGAAGAAGGACTTTTAATATATACACCGATGCAGTCTACCACTTAACCCTGAGGTTGATGTGTGTTGCCGATTTGATGATCATTGATATACATTAGCATTTTACAATTGAAAAATAGCGTATGATTTTATTAGATATTTGTTATATATTAAAAATTTATACTTCATGATCCCATATAATTGAATGGGAGAGAGTTAAATGAATGATACATATAACTGAAAGAGAATATTAAAAAAATTAGTGATACGGGTTTCAAATTGTGTTAAAAAATAAGTAAACAAGGCAAAAATCAGAATATTTCAAAATGAAGATCATGAAATCTCAATTTTTTCTTTCTTTGGACAAATAATTAGTGATTCCTGGAAGACTTAATCTAAAATTACCAAAATATCACAAAATATGCAATTCCAATTCTTTCTCTTTTGCTACATAGTATGTATATAAAAGAAGATTTTCATATTATGTAGCAACAGTAAATGAATATGCTACAAAGGATTATCTAATGTATTAACATAAAATGTAAATTTTTGTATTTTACTTAAGCTTGAAATGGTTGGGTTTCTTGTTACTAATAGAATAAATTATCTGATTTTTTTTTGTGGTACTACAAAATTAAAACATATATGAATAAGTTTTGGTCATTCTTTGCAGCTTCTAAATCAGATATGAAACCATTTTTTTTAAAGAGATATGAAACCATTTTTAAGGTCCTCTTTCATCAAGGTATATAATATATCTTAGGACATCCTATTGGAGTTCTATTAATATATTATAACTTAAATTGTTCAGCATTCCTGACCCAAAAGGTTGCTCCGAGTCATGGCCCCATCAAATGCACTTAATCCTCTACAGGGCAACAGTTCTGCCAACAAGCTGAACTTGGCCAAATCCTTTATTGCCACATTAGGGAAGCAAGCACTCTTTTCCCCTTCCCCAAGTCAGGGGTCAAGTCCTGTCTTTCCCTTGACTATGGGTAAAATCTCACACTCTATGTTGACATTCTGCTGGAGTATATCTGAGTGGAGCCTATTACGCTTCAAGATACAGGCTGAAATCCAAAATTTCAGATATTTGAGAAAAGCCTATTAATATTTCACTTCATTTCTGAAAATAAAAATCCTACAGACATACTTAGAGTGTTAGAGTTCCCCTAATGAAGATCTCTAAATACATTCATTCTGTAGGTGTTTCCTAGAATAACGTTTCTTTGGACATATTTTCTTTTAGTGCTTAAAATACTTTCTTTGCAAAGAATAGTCTTATTCCAGCTTTTCCAGCTTTCTTTTTTATTTTCCCTTTTAGGACTTAATGACTTAAGGTCACTGTAGTGGGGGAAGTGTGTGTGTGCATGTTCTAATTCCTTTCCATAAAGCTGACTTTATAACTTTGATTGGAGCATCTTGCTCTCCTGTAAAAATCTATGATCAGTAAATTCCTATGCTGCCTCTGGCATTTGTTCTGGTCTTCTTTTCTTTTCCTTCCCCCTTTCCTAGGCCTACATGATTATGATTCTATCTTCTCTTCCCTGAACTGATCATGATTAGAGATTTAGATCCAGAATGTATACAAAAGAATTTTCTACCAATAGGCTTCACATGCACATTTCTCCTTTATCTAAAACATTATTCCCTTTAGTCTCTATACTTAATACAAGGTACTACCTAGAAAAGGATTTTCCTCAATTTATCCAAAGCTTTGCTCAGCTATCAAACCACTGTCCACACTTCACAAAATGAATAGCAAATGGCCCCCATTCATTTTGAACTGATAACTTGGACTAAAAGTCATTGACTTCAATGCTAAAAGGCATGGAAAATTCCCACACTCCACCACCAAACCCTGACCTGAGAGATTTGTTCTAATGTTCACAGGAAGCCATAAATTGTAGAATACATTCTAGTCTGTTGACTCATAATTTGTAATGGAATAATATACGGTTTACACAGCCCTATTCTCCCCCAAAGCATCTTAAGGATACATTAGGCATCTAAATCCTTAACAGGGGAAAATGCGTTTTCCCCTGACACAAAAGGCAGAGTGCTAGTAGGTATTAGCAGGTATAAGTAGGCCGTTATTGGTAGGTATAGGTACTTACATTACCCAGAAAATGAGAGACTGAGAAAGCAGAAAGAGACAGTTGATTTGGAGATTGGAGAAAGTTGATAAACTACAGTGTAATCATAATAATTCACCTGCATTTTTTTTGGCAACTGTCTGTTAAATGTCTATCAGAGTACATTTCCCCAAGAAAATATGCTGGATCAGAGTATCTTTGAGATGTAATCCTGGCTGGAGAAAACAAAATAGAGTATACATTTCTGAAGAGAGTTTGCTGTTTATACACACAAGAAATTAGTCTTCATTACCTGTCTAATTCCCTTGCTAAAAATCTCAGGATCTTCTTTTAGCTCTACTCTCAACCTTAACCTATAAGCGATGGTTAACTATCTTTGTGTCTATCACCGTAATTTCACTCTTTTCATTTCTTTCCAACTCCTCTCCATCTGGTCTGGCAAATACCCTCATCGTTTTTCCTAACTTCCTAACAGAATTTCCTGTTACCAGTCTCCACTCACCTTTTACACGGCTAAAGGAGTGATTCTCCTGAAACAAAATTCTGATCATGTCACTCAAAAGTGAAAATTCTCTCATGGGGACACCTAGGTGGCTCAGTTGGTTAAGCATCTGCCTTTGGTTCAGGTCATGATCCCAGGATCCTAGGATGGAGTCCCACACCGGGCTCCTTGCTCAGCAGGGAGCCTGCTTCTCCCCCTCCCTCTGCCTGATGCTCCCCCCTGCTTGCGTGCTCACTCACTTGCTCCCTCTCTCTGACAAATAAACAAAATCTTTTATAAACAAATAAATAAAATCTCTGATGGTTTCCAATTGCCTATAGAGCCCACTGAATCTCCTCAGAAATGACGAATATCACTCTTAGCAATTCAGCCTTTTTCTATCTTTTCAGACTCACGTCTAGCCAGATTCCTCTTCTATCATGCTTCCCCTCACCTCTTCTCTTCCCCCTCTGGAGATGTACAATGTACTCTGTTACTTTAACCATTGTTTGAAACATACCTACCTCTCTCAAACTGCTTTATTTGTTCAATTATTTCTTTGTTCATATGCCTACTTTATTTACTTATATTGCATATAAGTTTATTCCCTCTCAAAAAGAGTCTTTTAAAGTCATAACCTCCATCTAAATCATCATTTGATTATATTACTTATGAGTCTCGTGGTATATAGTAAATGTTCAATAAAAATTTTATGGAACTACTATGCTTTTGTGCATAAGAAAATTACTCTTAGAAATTCCCACCCTCTAGTTTCCAAAATCTACAAAGAACTTATCAAACTCAACACCAAAAAAAAACAAGTAATCCAGTTAAGAAATGGGCAGAGGACATGAATAGATACTTTTCCAAGGAAGACATCTAGATGGTTAAGAGCCACATGAAAAAAACACTCAACATCACTCATTATCAGGGAAATACAATTCAAAACCACAAGGAGATACTACCTCACACCTATCAGAATGACTAAAATTAACAACTCAGGAAACAAAAGATGTCGGTGAAGATGCGAAGAAAGGGGAACCATTTTGCTCTGTTGGTAGGAATGCAAACTGCTGCAGTCACTCTGGAAAAAATGCCTCAAAAAGTTAAATATAGAACTACCCCAGGACCCAGCTATTGCACTCTTAGGTATTTATCCAAAGGGTCCAAAAATGCTGATTCAAACGCTAATTCACATGCACCCCAACATTTATAGCAGCACTATCAATAACAGCCAAATTATGGAAAGAGCCCAAACGTCCATCGACTGATGAATGGATAAAGAAGAGGTGGTGTGTACTTGTGTATGTGTGTGTGTGTGTGTGTGTGCGTGTGTATACATATATACATATGCAATATTACTTAGTAATCAAAAAGAATGAAATCTTGCCATTTGCAACAACATGGATGGAACCAGAGGGTGTTATGCTAAGCGAAATAAGTCAGAGAAAGACAAATATCATATAATTTCACTCATATGTGAAATTTAAGAAACAAAACAGATGAACATAGGAGAAGGGAAGGAAAAATAAAATAAGATAAAAACAGAGAGGGAGGCAAACCATAAGAGGCTCTTAACTATAGAGAACAAACTGAGGTTTGTGGAAGCAGAAGTGGGTGGGGGGATGGGCTAAATGGATGATGGGCATTAAGGAGGGCACTTGATGGGATGAGCACCGTGTGTTATATGTAAGTGATGAATCAATAAATTCTACTCCTGAAAACAATACTATATGTTAACTTGAATAAAAAAAAAATGTCCCACCCTCTTTGCCTCTTACCCCAATGGTCTCTCCACCTTTCCTAGAACATGGTCCTTGGATATATAGTTCCACCACCACACTCTAACTCCCACCATTGCTGAGTTGACTATTACCCTCAAGGTCCTGAAATATTCCCCTAGTTTCTTTATTTTGCCCTGCGATTCCCATCTTTATAAAGATACAAACTGCACATTAATCAAGTATTTTGCCATCTCACATTGAAATTTAAAAGGTCCACCTAAATAAAGAAGAAATAGAACCTTTTTCTCTGCATTAGTATTGATCTATAGGCTAAGGAATGGTCATTTGTAGATAAGCACCTATCCACAAAGAACATCCATTAAAGAAATCACCCAAGGGTAAAGGAAATGTCAAGATGCTTTTAAAAAGAGCTATTTGGCAAGCTTTTAATTACAATAAGCCAATTACATAAAACAATAACCATTAGAATACACTCATGTAGTAATCAAGTCTTGGGATGATTTTGTTTTGATGACTTATACAGTTGGAGAAGCTGCTAAAGTGGCTTTGACTTCGACAGTTTTACTTATTTCAAGTATCACAAGTCATATCAATTAATCAAAAGCCTAATAGTTTTAGATTTTTTCAATTGTCCTCTTCAGATTCCAGTCAGCTTGTCTATAAAGAGACCATTTTCACTCATAGCCTCTAATACACACGAAGATAATTAAAATATCATGCAATTCATTCCATTTGAGGTATTAAGTCCATTGTGCATTTTTTTTAACAGCAGCATCACATAGAATTCTGTTGTCTTAAAGAAGACCATCATCCTCTTCTGCCAGATAATTTTGTTTTCAACCCAGGAAGACCTTTCTTCAATGATGATCAGAACCACTAGTCACCATGACTAATATTTACCTTCTTTACCTACATAAGAAATTTGTCAGACACTCTATAATCCAGTGTATTCCAGAGTTCCAGAGTCATCTGCAAATTTATTTCCTTTTATATAAGATAATATCTACGCATTGTAGTTAGGATCGAAGGTTGGATTCTTTCATTTCTCTTTTCCGTAACTTTAAACTAGGCATACTGTGGTCTTTACTATATATTTCAGTTTCACTCACACTAAGGTACTTTTCAAGTTTTAGAAAATGCCCCCCTTTTCAAGATAGGGTTAAAATGTCTATAAATGCAAATACTTGAAGAGCTGATTGGAGAACTACAGAAGACTTTAGCTTGAAGTCTCCATTTTCTCAGAAGCTTGAAGCACTCTGTACCTCACAAATTCTGAAACGTAGTCATTCAAGTGGCCACAACTGGCTAGCTTCCAGGGTCTATGGACGGTCCTGCTCTCTCCACCCCTGCCCCCAATGCTGACTGTGGTAAAGACAACCACAAGATGTTACCCACCCCCAGGCCCCACACCCTTATACCACGCTATAGTTAAAACTATGATCAGCAAACTAAAATTACCATGGGCTATTCTTTCTTTTTATTTTTTTCTTTTGAGTCATAAAAATGGGCAAGTCTGTGAATGCATAAGAAAGAAATTTTTCCTTGCTTTTTCATGATCGTTGTACACTATAGCTCTTTGCAATTCTTCCTTTACTATGGTGAGATCAAAACAGACTGATTTGCTGATACACTGTCTCTCTTCTAAATTGTACTAAGTTACTTAGGACTTAGTTGTACTGTTTTGAAATTATACATAACAATCATAAGTATAGTAAAGTTCTTTGGCTTTCTCAGATCCAGGGTTATTTCTTAATAGCTCTCATTTTCTTCACCTATAAAGACTTAGAATTTCTTCTCAGATCCTAAGTCTTCTGCAAAAGTTGTAACTGTCATGTCAGTATGCTTTTCCTTCATATATTACGGAGTAAGCTTAGTTGAACTCTGAATTAAGTTAAATGCCATGATTAAACTGTTTTATAAAATAAAACTTACAAATGAATTTGTAATTGGAGATAATCCAAAACAAAACATGAAATAACTTCAGTTAAAAATCAATAGAAAATGTTTTAGTAAACCTTTCTGTGATCTATTCATTAAGCAATATAAATATTTCATAAATTTCATAAATTAGACATGTAACTGAAACAAACAACTTTATAGCAAAATTCTGTTTCAAAAAAGTTGAATAATGGTATTATAATATTTTGCTATGAAGAATAGTTTAGAAGAAGTAGCTTATTTTTTCATTTATGTAAACAAATGAGTACATATACAATAAAAATACTGAGTAATTGGCCAAGATGAAAATATTTCGCAAGAGCTGCATACCTACAATAATAACACACAGCTGTGCCCAGATGTGGCCTAATGCAAATTAATTCTTTTCCTCTTTCATTGTACATCAAATTCTGTTTTTCCAATAGTTTCTGTGATACATAGGAGAATTTTCTAGGAAAGAAAAAAAAAAGTTGCTGAACAACAACTACAATTCCTTATTCTTCACACCCACTCTATAGATAATCAATAAAAATGAACAATGTATTTTGGTCCGAACAGTTCAGAAAAGTTTGGGTTTAAAAACATTTGCCTCTTAGGGCACCTGGGTGGCTCAGTTAAGTGTATGACTATTGATTTCAGCTTAGGTCATGATCTCAGGGTCCTAGGATCGAGACCCATGTTGGACTCTGCACTCAGCACAGAATCTGCTTGGGATTCTCTCTCTCCCTCCCCCTCTACCCTCTCCCTGTTCAAACTATCTCTCTCTAAAATAAATAAATAAAAT
>CM052809.1:60283743-60314449 GCA_028533885.1 Nasua narica | reverse complement strand
CAATAAATGAACAGAAGTCTGTTTCTCCAACAATATGAACACACAAGAGCCATTAACACTAAAGCGAGTTGTGTGCTCAGCCTTCAGAATTCAATAGGTCTTTCCTATTAATGTTTCCTTTTAATTCTTTAATGCTTTCCTTTTAATGTTATTCATATCCAGATTACCAAACTACCTTAATACAAGGACTCATTTGTTTACAAACTGGTCTGATATGAAATTGTTCCAAGATAGCCTACCTTTGTTTACTTGTTATATATTTTTAACAAGATGCTTGTAGTTATAAGCAAGGAACATAGTAAGACATTGAGTTCCTAGGAATGAAGACTTAGGAGTCCTCTGAGACAATACTCTTAAATTATATAGATCAGAATAAATAAGTTCATATCAAAATATAAAATAAGAGCAGATAAGACTCTTAATCAGTGAACACATTTCATTTAAGAAACTTGTGATTCATCATACTCGTTTACAGTAACACTTCTTCATAGGCACAGGAAAAGAAAGTACACTTCTATTCAGAAATTGAATTTTATAAAAGAGCAATGTAAATGAATACCTTTCTACTCCACATTATAGAGTGCATATTTAATTACTTAATGTATAAATAATTTAAGTTTGAAATGGACTTGAACTTTTCATTTCCTAGAATTTTGAGATATATAGCCAAGGGAAGTTTGACCCTTGAGTTAATCTATTTCTCTAAAAATCCATGTACCAGAACTGGTTCAGACCTAGAAAGGGTCAGCTATGTGAGTTAAAGACCTATCTTTGATTAGAGATTCTTAATTAGAGAACTCTCTAATAGGTATGAATTCCTTCAATTTTCTCCAAGTTTGGGGTAATTTCAGCCAGGCTTTCAAAGAAGAATACTAAGTATATCTTCAGGAAAGTGGAAGTTATGGCAGAGAATAGCCACAAATGCTTTCATTTACTTCCTGCTACAACTTCTCAAGACATTAGGATCTAGTTACTATTTATAGATCCCTTGCCAACTTTCAAGGTGTGACTTTAGTAGTCATTGCACTGCTCAAACACATGTTCATTTTGCCAGAAAAACAACATTCTGAATTTTTTTTTTTTAGATTTTATTTATTTATTTGACAGAGAGGAAAGAGATCACAGGTAGGCAGAGAGAGAGGGGGAAGCAGGCTCCCTGCTGAGCAGAGAGCTCAATGCAGGGCTGGATCCTAGGACCCTGAGATCATGACCTGAGCCGAAGGCAGAAGCTCCAACCCACCGAGCCACCCAGGCGCTCCAACACTCTGAATATTTTTAAGACATAACAGACAATTTAAGTTTTGCCCAAGGTGCAGAGCAAAATGGGCTAAAGTGTTGCTGAGCCAGAAATGACATATAAGTTACATTTCTCCAACTTCCTTCCACAGCCCTTCTTGATAGGAGAAGTGAGAAAGAAGAGTTTTGAACATTTTAGCTGGGCTGAGAATGACAACTGGTTTGCTTGATGTTCTTAGTAACATCCTGACTCAGTGGAGGTGGTGCATCTGGTTCAGAGTTGAACATTTGTGACTTGAATAATTCGCCAAAATATGCCTGCTTTGAGAGGAGAAATGCAACCTTTTCTAAGACTTTTCAACATTTTCTTTATAAGGCAGAGCACTTGTATGCTTTGGCCAATTTTTTGTGCTTGTCAGATTTCCTTTTTTCTACTCTCAAAAATCAGTATAAGCAGACCATAGTCAATGAGGTGGCCTGCAGGACCACATCTATCAAATCTGGTAGCAAAATATACTACACAAAAGCTCTGACTCTGTATCAGATCACCTCAGTTAGAATCTCAGTTCTAACAGTAACCCTAGAAAAGATACATACTCTTCAGTTTCTTCATCTGTAAATTGGGAATACAAGTCTAGGGATGGTTAAATGGGTCAGCACCAGAAACAGAGCCTGGCATACAGAATCACTGTACAAATGGTTTTCTATTGTCAGCATCAAATTATTTTCTCAGAAGCTAAATTACTTCTAATAATAGAAGTAATAGATATATGAGTATCTCAGAGATTATTATATAATCTAGGTCAATTGCAATATAACATTCTCAAAATCAGCCTATTTTAAATAAATTTTTCTATTTTAAATACTTTTTTTATAAGCAAACATCAAATGATAAGCAAATATCTAAAAGGACAAGCAATGTTAATACCTTAAATAGTGTATTAACATTGAAAATCTTTCCGAAGCTTTGGATCACAGATGTCACGGTCATTTTATTTATTTTTTACCTAGTGATTATTTAACATTTTTGTAAAGGAAGTTTCAATAGCTTTTAGAAGTCAAAGAAATTGGGAATAAATAAATAAAAACACAATAAAAACTTTAGATCAACAAGTATTCCTGATATAAAGATCTGATTGTGTGTGTGTGTGTGTGCACGCACATGTGTGCATGACGCATATGTGTCAGTACAATTCACAACTTGCTTTAGGACAGCTTAAAGTAGAGAGTTCCTTGAAATCTGACTTTGACATTTGTTGAAACTGTCAGTTCTTCAGTAGTCTTTAAGAGTTTCTTCAAAGATGCCACTTTAGGAAGACACTAACTCTAAAACACATGGCAAAGATCAGCTGGGTGAAAGATGGGGCAATCACATAAATCCTGCTGAGGGATACAGCCCCCAATCATCCTCCAAAATTCCCTAAAAGTCACCACGAACAGAGGATTTAAGTATTCTCTTGTGTGGGGCCATTTTTAATTTGTGTTCTTTTAACTTGTGTTCTCTTTTATAAGATATGCAAATTAATTACAGTCATTTCCAGCTCTGACTCAATGAGTTTCAAAATTGAAACAGAACATGGTGTGGGAAAGGCACTAGTGAAAAGATTCTTTGCTTGAAAACATTTTCCAGACTAGTCAGTTTCAGAAAGAAAATGGTGGTAGTGACAGGAGGTATGCAGTGTACATCTATGCCTTTAGAAGAATTCTCATGCCCCTTCTTTTTTTGCTCTTTTTCCTTAAAAAAAAAAAAAAAAAAGCAACAGGAAATTTTATCTACCTTCCACTATCATACAGACAATTGATAGTTTTACTACGATCTGAAAGAATAGAGAAAAAGTTGGCAGGCTTTGTTCTAGATTTTTTTAAGTATTTAAGTTTTTTAAAATTAGTATTTTTTTTATCTTTCCTGTCCATTCATGCAACTTAATTAAAAGCTACTAGTAATCAAGAAATTACCAGGTTCATTTATACTTTAAATGTACAAAGTTACCACTGTTGCATATCTTATAAAAACCCATGCTGTTGCTTAAACAAACCCTTATATGAACACAATTCTTTGAAACTACACAAGAAAAATCATCTGACAAAGAACACTGGCAAGATTCAATGCTATTGTCCTCAGAACTGCTCCAACCTAGTGTGCATAGTATATGGATATTGACATAAATTTGAATAATAAGTCTTAATATCCCCCAGTGTTAAAATTTCCCCAATGGAATTTTAGCTTAAGATAAGTATCTGAATTCTTTCTTGTCAACAGTGTCAAGTAGTCTCATGTATTAATTTATTTATTAATGAAATGAGCCATAGAAGCTCTGCTCTTTGAACCAGAATACTTTCCTTGTCACTGTAATTATATATAACTTTTTTAGACAATATCTAACAAGTCACTGATGAGTAATAAGCAACCTAATGGCCTTGAAAGAGTTCATAAGGTCCTCAGTATCTAACTTAAAATTAGAAAATGGAAAGTTACTCTAAGAACATTCTGGATTTGGAGGCTTTGTTTTCAGGATGAAATTTAAGGAAGTATACCACATCAGCTTTTAAAAAACACTGGAAGTACTTAAAATCGTATATCAGAGTTGTGGCAGAGATCAACACTGAGACCCCAATAATGTATGATCCTTTGGATGGGCAGCCAGTACCTGGCGGCAGGTTGATTACGCTGGACTGCTTCCATGATGGATTGAGTAGCCTTGTGTTCTTATTGGAATGCACACTTACTGTGGATACAAATTTGCCTTCTCTGCACACAACACTTCTGCAAAAACTGCCACTATTGGACTTGTACAATGCTTTATCTATGGTCACAGTATGCCACACAGAAATGCTTCTGATTAAGGAACTTACTTCACATGGCAAATCAAGTGTGGCAGTGGGCCCAGGCTCATGGAGTTCCCAGGTTTTATCACATTCTCCACCATCTTAAAGCAGCTGGCTTGATAAAACAGTGGAATGGCCTCTGAAGACTCGCATTGTTGACTAGCAGTAATACCTTGCAAGTGTGGAACAAGGTTCTTCTGGAGGCTGTATATGTTCTGAATCTGCATCTCCCACAGCTGGTGCTCTCTCCCCCACAGCCAGGATTCACAGATCCAAGAATCAAAGGGTGGAAATGTGAGTGACATCATTCACTATTACCCCTAGTGACTCATTAGAAAAATTTTTCCTTCCTGTCCCCAAAAACTTATGCTCTGCTGGCCCAGTTCTTAGTTCTAAAAGAGGGAATCCTTCCACCAGGAGCCACAACAATGATTCCATTGAACTGGAAGTTACGAATGACCCTCAGACACTTTGGACTCCTTATGACTCTGAATCAACAGGCAAAGAAAGGGCACTAATGTACTGGCTAGGGTGACTGATACTGACTATGAGGGAAAACTGAACTGCTACTCTACACTCATGATAAGGAAGAACATGTCTGGAGTACAAGAGATTTTTTAGGGCATTTCTTACTATTATCATGTCTTGTGGTTAACATCAGTGGAAAACTACAACCCAAATTAGCCAGGACTACTAATGGCCCACACCCTGCAAGAATGAAGGTCTAGCTCACCTCACCAGATAAAGTACGATGACCACCTGAGGGGCTCCCTGAAGGCAAGGGGAATACGGAATGAGTAATGGAAGAAGGTAGTTATAAATGCCAGCTTTGGGGTGCCTGGCTGGCTCAGTTGCTAGAACATGTAACTCTCGATCTTAGGATCATGAGTTCAAGCCCCATATTAGGAGTAGAGTTTACTTAAAAAACAAAAACAAACAAACACATGGGTAAAAAATAAATACCAGCTACAACCACATGGCCAGAATGATGACTGTAATTATCATGAGCATTTCCTCATTTTGTTATATGTTCCCATGTGTGTGTATAATGTAACAAAAGATATACTGATTTCACATCATGGTTATTAAGTTACAGGGTAGCAAGGAGAATGGTAAACACCACTCATGAACTATGCATCCTCTTCTGGGGAAAGATTAGGTACATTTTAGGTTGTACACAGGATAGTTGTACCATGTTAGGCAAAAGTGTGATTTTATCATCTTTATTTGGCGATTAAGTATCATTTAAGGAGACGTATATGAGTGGCAAGTTGACAAGGGCTGTACATGTGCTGATTAATTTCACATGTTAACTTGGCTGGGTCATAAGATGCCCAGATATTTGGTCAAACATCAAACTGTTTCTGTAAGGGTGTTTTTAGATGCAATCGGCATTTAAAGTGGTAGACTTTGAATAAAGTAGATTGTCCTCCAGAATGTGGGTGGGCCTCACCTGATCAGTTGAAGGGCTGACTAGAACAAAAAGACCAGACTTCCCCAAGCAAGAGATAATCTCCCAATAAACTGCTTGAGACTCTATCTGTAACATCAGTCATTTTGATTCTACATTAAATGGCCTTCGGACTCAAAATGGATCACAGCCTGACCTGGTCTCTAGCCTGTTAGCCCATTCTGCTACAGATTTTGGACTTGCCAGCCTCTACAACTGTCTGAGCCAATTTCTTATAATATCTCTCTCTCTTTCTATATACACACACACACACACACATACACACACACACACACACACACTAATGATTCTGTTTTTCTGGACAGTCCTGACTGATACAGTGGAAAAATTAATTTTTCATCATGACCAAGTTGAACATAACTTCCTTGGTCATCCTCCTAATTCGTGTGTTATTCAACCTGTCTCTGTATCTGTCTCTCTCTCCTGATACCTTGCTATCCTATTTTTTTTATTCTTTTATTTTACTTATTTATAAGATTTTATTTATTTATACATGAGAGACAGAGAAAGAGAGAGAGAGGAAGAGGCAGAGGGAGAAGCAGGCTCCCCCCAGAGCACAGAGTCAGAAACAGGACTCAATCCCAGGACCCTGGGATCATGACCTGAGCTGAAGGAGATACTTAACCAACTGAGCCACCCAGGAACCCCTGCCATCCTCCTATTTCCTAAATTCATGGTGTTCACCAAAGAACTCTTCCCTTGGCAAACTCCCTTCCTTGACAATTTCATTTAATATTAATTTGAACTAATATTTAAATTAATTGTCAAATATATACTCCCAGCCTGACCTCCCTCTGAATTACAGATCCTCATTTCCAAGTGCTTAATAGCAGTCTCCATCTGGTTATTCATCAGATATGTTCAAAAGTGAACTATTTTTTCTTCTAAAAGCTACACCTATTTTTCTTATTCTGCTAATGTCCTATTTTCCTTATTATTTTAATAACACAACTTTCCCCCCTAGTGATCCTCAGCTCAAAATCTCATTTATTTTTCACTTTTTCCCTTTTTTATACACAACTAATTGGTGAATCCTGGCACATTTTGCTCTGCAGTACTTTGTCATCTTTCTCTCCACTCCATCATCCTTCTTCCCCTGCCATTCACACGTTGATTCAAGACCAAGGTAAGCCGGCTTCACTGGATTTCTTCAAGAACCTTCGAACAGGTTTACTTTCTTCTAAGCTTTTCCCTTTCATCCATTTTCCCTATAATCTTGACATTATTTTCCTGAAGAAATGATACAAAAATCTTCAGAGACAAAGAAACGAGTGACCAAGAGCTCATGAAAAACACTTTCCACCCAAACAGGCTCCCATCCCTGTTTCTATTTGAAGCGACTGGCCACATCATAAAGCCAACCCAAACTGTGAGACAGCTGGGTTGTCAATGCAGTACAGGAGCAGTACACCGCACACAAAGGATACAGGATGGAGTATAACTTTAAGGGTGCAAGGCAGAGTAAAAACAAAGGCCAGATTCAAGATGAGGGCTCATGAGCCTGAAAGAGAGAAATGGGAAAAGACAGTGGACTCAGAGGATATCCAAGTGGAGGGTAAAGGATGAGCCATCAACCTCAGAGACAGTGCTGTTCCAACTAATTCATATTCTCTCTTCCCCTCTCCCTCTCCATCCTTTGCAAATCCAAGGTAAAGTAGAATCCCTGCTGAAGACACTTACAATTGCCCATTTATGTTGTAGTTGTTCTTATACCTCATACCTTCCTACTTTTCTCTAAGTTCCTTGACAATAAATTCTATCGGGGTCATTTTGGTATGTCTCCCCTACAACAGCAGTTGTCTTATACACAGTGAACACAATAAATGTTTGCTAAAATAACACATTTCAGTTAAGCTTTCTAAGTTTTTTAAATCTATAGTTTATATAAATATTTTTGATGACCCAGTACATCAGCAGTAAATGCAACTTTAACAAAGTTATTCTCCTTTTCTCTTTCCTGTCACAGCTTTCAAAGAACCCAATCAGATATGGCAATAAATCTGTCATCTACTATCTATGAAATCCTGATAGAGAGATTTTTGAAGAAGAATAATGGTAACAGTTATACATATATTGCCCTCATGATGTGCCAGACACCGATCTTTATATATATTAACTCATTTAATTTTTACAACACAACTAATGATGCCAGTACAAAACAAAAAGAAACTGAGGTACAAAGAGCTTAAAGGATGTGCCCAAATTCACACAGCTAGTAAGCAGCAGAGTTCGGATTCCACTCCAGGCAGTCAAGATGGAGAGTCCAAGATCTTATGCCACTCAACAAAATAGAACTCTTGTCATATCCTCCCCACCACTCAGAAAAAGGCCCAAATGGAAGGGATGATCCCTGGTTTGAAGGGCACATCATCTTCCAGCTCACTCCAGAGAGTAACCCTTGAACCCCCTCTCAAGGGTGAATGCAAAGCACTCTAGAGCCAAGAGCACATGAGGGATCAAGGACTCCACTGGGTATTTTTTAAATGGCAATTGTGCAATGAAAATTCTAGTAATATATCTCCAATGTCATTGTATAAGGCTTTTGGTACAGGGAGATATAGAAAATGACGTGTTTTAAGGGTGTTGCCTTTGTAGTAGCCTCAAAACCAAATTTTCTAAAAGGTAAAGTAGAATATATGTGAAGACTGGAATCACGAATACCCTTACTGCACACACCCTGCTGTGAGTTACTCTTTGAACAGAATTGCTGCTTAGACTTCAAACCACCACTGTGACCTCAAGAGGTTAGCAGAAAAGAGAAATTCTTTGGTTCAGAAACCATAACATGGGTATAATGCCATTTAAAGGCACAAGATTCAGAACTCAATGTGGCTTTTTGGAAAAAGTCAGTCAATCCTCTTGTGAAAAAGAGGAAAACTCAATGAAGTATAATGCTTTTAAATTCCAGATTAATATACAGACCTGAAAGCAATAACACATTATTTTGCCCATAAAAATAGATGCTATGTTCTTAAACATCAAGTATATCATATGTGTGAACTGATCGTATCCATACCAGTATTTTTAAATTTGTAACAACCTTTTCATTGTGAAATGGCAGTTATCTGTTAGCATTCTGAAGAAAGAAATAGTGAAATATAGGCTGCATGAAATGTGTTGAGCCCATGGAGAATATATGACATAGCACTGGAAAAAAAACCCAAAAGCCTGGCCAGGCAGCCCCAGTCTAAAGCACCGGATTTAAACCACTTATCTGTAGATTTGACTGATCATTTGATTGATCTATATGAGCTTATGACTGAATTAGGAGGAAGAAAAAACCAAACACTTCTCAGGTTTTCATTACAGGAAGATTCCTAACTCACATCTCACAGATTCACAGGGTCATATTTTTATAATGATCTCGAAGCTTCCCTCCTCTAAATTCTGTACTTTTTGTCTTTAAGCATCTAACCAAGAAGGGATTTTCTCTTTGTTCCAGGATACCAGAAAATAGCTAATAATTACTATTATTGTTGTTATAAAAATAAGAAAACAAAAGGGGAGAGAATCGAAGAAAAATACAGTTTTATTTTGTATGATTTCTTATAAAATGTATCAAGTTACATTATCTTCTACTCCTCTCAAATAAACTTAATCAAAATAACACCTTGCTAGTTTTCTCTAGTGTCATTCTAACTATGTTCACTTATACTAATACAAACATTTTGTTACTAGACTGTTTGGTATATAATGACTACATCTCTAATATGCATTATAAACACTTGCTCAATTCTAACAGATGCCCTTAGATTTCCTTTAATGGACTGATTAATGTAAGAGTACTGGTAGAAAAAGAAAAAAATTCTAATCACTTTTGATGGAAAAACTATTACTATAAGACTTACATGATGTTCATAGCCTCAAGTGAGTGATTTTATCATTCTAAGCTGTTTAAAATAATCAGCCTCATAAAACTTTAATGACCACTACTTTCTCTCTGTATTTATAGAGAAGCCTCCTCATTCATTTACAAAGAGACAGACTAAATTCTCAAATACTTGCATTATTCAATTCTTACATGGCATGAGCTCTCTCTGTTCCAAGTCTCAAATGTATCCAAATTAGTTTTAACCCCATAATACAAACCGCATGATCTGTAGACTTTTCTATACAAATTTCAGACTGTCTATTGAGAGGATTTAAATATTGTTGATTTTTAATCTAATTTAATTAACTCACTATACTGAGAACACTGCAATATAGCTTCACTAGTATTCCTTAGGCAAAGAGATTACTATATAATTTATTGGGAGGATGCCAAGGGCATATAACTAATATATCATCTATAATAAGCAACGTGGAAAAGCATATTCCCTCTGCACAGGTGGATGATAGTATTTGTGCCAAATAATATAGCATTCCTCTCTCTACTTGGTATTTTAAACATGCATTTTGTTGTCAGGCTCCCTGCCAATAGGTTGCATGGGCTGCAATGGAGTCTAGCTGATAATTCAAAAGGTAAGTTAATTAGGGGTTGCAGTTTGGAATGTTATCAAGCTGCTGCTTAGACATCTATCTGCTTTCCATACAGGTGTGAAATATTGACAGCAAATTTTAGAAGTGTGATGACATTTTTACCTTTCACTTACTTGATTAAATTTTTACATGGCTCATACTTTAAGGGGACTATAAACCACTCCTTTTGTTCAAGTAGGTATTTCTCGTGAGAAAGTACTTAGGGTGTTCAAAAGAAAAATAGTAGTAAATATATTTAACTAAGTATTCTTGAGACCTCATACATTCTTCCATTATAGCACAGAGGTTGATTTTCAAGTATATCAGTCAAAATTAACCATTTATACTACCATCCTTTTCATTCATAGGTTCTAAAACTATGATGACCCAGAAGACAGATCACAATGAAGCTCTGTTAATTTATAATATTGTATTTATAGATGATAATATTTCCTAGACTGATACTAGGCCACATGACAGAAAGGATTTCAACTTCGGGGCTATGCTTGCTTTAATCTCATATCAGGAGAAGCAAAGACTATAAAAAGGCCCAAATCTTGACATGTATCTGGGAATTTGCCTGATGAGAATTAGGTAAATAAATTTAGCCACAACATAAGAAGATTTAGCCACAACAAGACATAACATTCTAGGGGCGCCTGGGTGGCTCAGTTGGTTGAGCAACTGCCTTCGGCTCAGGTCATGATTCTGGAGACCCGAGATCAAGTCCCACATCGGGCTCCCAGCTTCACAGGGAATCCGCTTATCACTCTGACCTTCTCTCTTCTCATGCTCTCTCTCTCACTCTCTCTCTTTCTCTAATAAATAAATAAATAAATAAATAAAATCTTTAAAAAAAAAAAAGACATAACATTCTATAACATAGGTTTTACCATCTTAGCAACTCCTAGAAA
Organism: Nasua narica; assembly: GCA_028533885.1. NCBI lineage: Eukaryota > Metazoa > Chordata > Mammalia > Carnivora > Procyonidae > Nasua > Nasua narica. The sequence goes on along the minus strand of CM052809.1, from coordinate 60,303,544 downwards.
TTCAATTTTTTAAATGAGTTTATTATGATTAATGAGCTTTAAATACTTAGTATCTAAATATCCTTTTAGAGTTGCCCTATTTTTTCCTAAAATACGAGGAAAATAAGCATGATCAGGAGATAGAGCAATTACTTGTGAAAATGATTTCTATATAACTGATGTTTTCCTTTTTCTTCATTTCTCCCAGTCAAAATCAGACACCAGCTTCAATCAAATGTCCCAGCATTGTTCCTTTATTTCTTGATTTCCCCCAAATAAAAGGTAATTTTGCTGAACTCTCAAGTCTTATATTTATAGACTTCTAAAAGTCTCTTTACATATGACCTTTAATTATGTTTGCATATTTAGTTATGTTACTATGATAAAGATGATGATGATCATGATGATAGAAATGAAAACATTTAAGGATAGAATTGTTTTTAAAATTGTTAAACCTAAAAAAAATCACCTAATTTTGGTCCTTTTATGTCTTTGTAGGAAGTAAGTATCTTGCACTGGTTCCACTGAAAACTGAACCTCAGAGAAGGATGTGAGAACGTGTAGTTTAACTGAAAAGCCAGCCCAGGAAGCAACAGTGAGTGAGTGAGTGAGGCAAGAGGCAGGGAAGTAAGAACTTATTATTGTTTGTGCATCTGTCAGGACTCAATTCTGCTGGGACTTCCGAGGAGCTTGAAAATGCCTTCTAACACTGGCCACCTGAAGGAGCTACCAGTTCCTTTTTTTCATTGTTCAGGGATTGTCCCCCAAGAGGCAATAAATATCCCACACTTAAATAAACCACACTTCTCAGCAGTGCTCATTTCAGGTCATAAGTCGGAGAAAGCCCAGAGGATAAAAGCTGAACTATACACATTACATGCATGAGATGGGACACCACCATTTGGAAAGAAGTCTGGGCTCAAAAGAACCATGCAATGCAACTGGGACTGCAAGTGCAGGTGGCTGAGGGATGTGACAAGGGATACCAAAGATGTCTGCTAGCATAAGAATGTAATTATTTTTCAAACAAGTACTTTCTACAAGCTTTGTTGTTAAAATTTTTTTAATTCAGTCTCAATCAAAAAGTAATTAAACAATGATATGCTCTAGTCTATCTCTGTAGGAAAGGAGGGTATTAGCTCGGATTTCTTGGCCTCGAGCACAGACGGTGGTTTATTATCATAAAAACTCAGTCTTCTTTGATAAGGTAGCCTAAATCAGCTCCAGTGAAAAATGATAGACCTTAAAATCATCAAAATATACATGGCAAAAAGAAATGAGAAAAAAAATCTAACACAATTTGGAAATTGTGATAAATGAGAATACTGAATGGCAAATATTCATCACTTTTTACTCCATACCTGTCATAGACTGAATCATACTTCTGATGATCAATACTCCTATGTAACAGCTCTGCCACTGGCTTTAGCCAACAGGCACTGCCAGCTATGATGCAAGCAGAAGCCTGGTAAATATTTGTACACTGGAGCATATCCCTTTTTGAACTCTACCCCATGAAAGGCAGGCACCATATAGACACTCTACCATAAAGAAACTTAGGCTAAACTACTGAATGACAAACCCGAGAGGAAGCCATCTTAGATTTGTCTGACACTAGCTGAGCTCTCATCTTAAAGCAAATGCGTAAGTAACTCAGTTATACCATATGAAGCAAAAGAACTACCCATAAAACCGTGAAAAATAACAAAGCAGTGTTGTTTAAGCTACTTAAGGTGAGTAGTTTGTTTGGAGATACAGAAATCAATGCCAGAAATAGAATTATACACAACAAACCTAAAATTTATGGCATTGACCTTAGGGACCAGAAATGAGTTGAGACAAAGGTGGCAAACTGACTGTTAGTAGAGCTGAAAAGGCAGAAAGAAAGTGCAGTTGAAGGTTAGAGAAAGGGGAACTTTTTTTAAAGATTTCTTATTTTTAAGTAATCTCTATACCCAACTCGGGGTTCAAACTTATAACCAAGAGACCAAGAGTCACATGTTCTTCTGACTAAGCCAGCCAGGTGCCCCAAGGGGAACCTTTCATTAATGGAAAAGTAAATGAGACTATTGCCTGTGATAACTTTAAAGATGGAAAATGTACTGGAGGAACTTATGGATATCTCTTTGTATAGCATGTTGAACATGTCAGTTGATTCCTTTTACTCTCTTTGGATAAGGTATTGAAAGAGAGATGATCTAAAGATAGAATTGGTCAATTTCTAAGCAAAATTTAGAGAGGGTATTTCAAACCCAAGATTTCACATGTGGAAAATGAAACTCCTTACTTTTAGCCTTTCCAGGCCACAACAAAAGAAAAAGAAAAAAGAAAAGGAAAAGGGAAAAAGAAAAAAAGAAAAAGAAAAAAACTCAAGTAAAAAGTGATCTCAAAACTAAGGTAAAATCCAGAGTGCTACCAAAAGCAAGATCAAATAAAGGTGAAGGTATAATACCCTTTGTTAAGACTTCAAAGATTTATCTGCCCTGTCAACTGCATAAAATGACTTAAAAGAATTTTCGGGGCATTGTTCCACAGCAGGCAGCCTCAAATAGAGAGGGACTAGTTTGGAAGACATTTATGAATGTGGTTTTCATCTAATGGAGTAAATTATAATTTGATATATAGAAAACCCATAAGTTGTTTAAAGGAGTTGAATCCACTGAAGACAGAAACGGTTCAAATTAAAAGATGTCCCCCAACTCTGCAGGCTGAAAACAGACTGGGAAGTTTACTTAGCTGCAAACATATGCCATTTCTTATGGGAAAAGAAGGATGAATCGGAGAACAAAGTCAAGCACTGGGAGGCTGAAACTTAGAGTCATGAGTGTGCAGCCATGAGCAATGGATTGGAGAACAATTTCCAAGAAGCACTGGATCCCAGGTCAAGGAAAAGTCCCTGGATCCAGAAGAAAGGGGATTGAGGACATGTGCCCAGAAAAATTACAGGATTGTTACGGACAACAACTACTAAGGGCCTTGACTCCTCCCCTTTTCAAATAGGAGCCTCTACTGCATTTTCTCTGTTCCTGTTTCACCATTATTTATCTATCGGGTGTATATGGCACAAATAGCTTGTCGTTTTAGCTTATAAGCCTTTGCTACCCAAGAAGCCATGTCTGGGTACACATGAAAAGGAATACAATTGCTCAAATGGTGCAGTTGATGTGGTGTTAGAGAAAATGGTTTGGATTAGGATCCTGTCTTTTTACTCTCGAGTAAGGAAATGAAGTTCTATGTGCCATGATTTTCTCAACCTTCAAAGTGAAATGTTGAACTAGTGATTCTTGAAGCTGTCTCTTGTTCTAAGGTTTTATGACTTTGTAACTCTAAGTTCTAAGACATATAGTTGTCTGATTACTTGATTTATATCACACATTGTCATGTTATTTGTTAATACTTTGGCCTAATTCTAGAATGTAGCCATGATTTTTTTTAAGCCTGGATTTTTTTTAACTGTAAATATCTGATGTTCATTTAAAATAAATCTACAAATTAAGTGTAATTTTTCTTAGAAATTTTGAAGATGAGAAAAATGTACATCAGTGCTACATAATTAAGTACCATTTATTTTTTGCACTGTTTAAGCAAGCTACAGATATTCAATTGCCATTGAAATATTTTTGTAAACCATGCAACCTTTTACACAAAAGATAATTATGAAATAGCTAACATTCATTTGACCACAACCAATAAATAATTTATGAACTGGGTGTTTGAAATTATGCAAATATTCTAAATACTTTTTGTTGCCTGTACATCTGAGTAAGTATGATTCAGAAGAAAGTGTGCAATGGATTAATAGATTCAACATTGAAGAGATTTGCATTTCTACAGAGTTCTTTTCTTTGCTGGCTCCTACTATCTTTAGTATCATGGCTCAGAAAACAAGCTTGACAATACTGTCTCTAAATGTATTTGAATATCCTGGCATCCCTATTCATCAGCCTCTTTGATGCTTTAAATGTCTTTTGCTTTCTTTCCAGAACTCTTTATGAAGGCAGAGAGATATGCTTTTAGTAGAGTATCCAACTATCCTATAATACACACTAAATGGAGGAGAAAATGGGCATCTTTAAATATTTGATATATCTGTGATGGCCCACAGCAGAGCTCTGTTAGAGTAACTCGCAGAGCAGGCTCATTATTCTGAGCACTCCACACATCAGGTGCCACACGCATCACAGCAATGACCAGGAACTGCCGACTTCATAAACTCCCTTTGCAAGTGGAAAGTTTCCTGACACCAATAAATTGTTGGATAAACCCTATTAGCAGTTATATGCATGTTGCCTTTGGTATGGACTAACACTGAGTGAAGGAAATGTATTTGAAGCTGGATTATAATCAAGTATAAGAAACTTAACACCTTCGCGGTGTATCACCCAAAAATATTTCTTAGAGACTACCAAGAAGTCTGGAGGTCATTTATTTTCTTTTCTTTCCACACCTCGGAGTGGGGAGTGGGTGGCATTTCTGTCCATAGACATATTTAGAAGTCTTCAGTTTTACAAGTCCAGTCAACGTTATTATACTAAGGAAAGGTACAAAATTTGTGTTGCTAGTTAATGCGCTACTGTTTCATCTCACAGTTTTCTTTACCCAGAAGCACCTTAGTCTCCGACCAAATTCCATCTGACAAGGTACCAAATACATGTATTGATAGATGGGTACCTTCCACTGTCTGGTACATTCAATGAGTACGTGAGCATAAGCCAAGCCGAGAGAACTGTACTTCATCAAGAGCTCTGGAATGGTATAGATACTTGGGTATTGTCTCTCTTGAAAAGCCTTTTTCCTGTAACGTCAGACTGCTTAAGAGCTATCTAGCATTTTGCATCCCAAAAAGAAAATTCACGTCCTGTGAGTTCGTATCCTCACTAATATTGACGCTTATTTTCTCTGAAAGAAACCATTTCACTAAATGCTACTCAAGTCTTTCATCTTCACCACAGTTCCGAAAGCAGCCATTAGGTTTAACTGTTAATCCAAACAAGCTTTTCTTTAGTTAACTCTTTTCTGTTTGCCTTATTCACATCCTCACATACCTTCCCCTTAATCCAGCCAACATTTACCTCCTTTTTAAAATGTTTACTTTGGTGCTTCTCTACACTGAAAACCCAAACCCCCAAAACTACAACAACTGGAACAAAGAACTCACTTTCCTTAATGCCGCCACCGTATGAATAAAACTTATTTTCTTTTTATTCAAATGTGTTATGTCTTTTGTCCTGCAGTTGCACAGCACAGAATTGCCCACCCACCCTCCCCTCTCCAAAAGGGAAGGTGGCGATGTTTTCTTAAGTTATCCATAAATAGGGAAGCAAGAGAACACATCAAAAGCTACACACCCTGGGGATTGCTTACTCTGTTCTACATAGAATTCAGCTGAGTTAACTTTAAAACATTCCTTTTCATTTAAGTACTCCCTTAAAACAGCATAAAGGATGGAGCACTATATAAGCTGCTTACAATTTCCACTGCACATTTTATCAGGAAAGCTATCTATCCCAGATTTCTTCTCTTCAGAAAAATTTTAATGATCCGAGGTCACACCTCTTAAAAAGAATGAGGTCTAGTTTTACATAAGAAGGTCCAACTTGTAGGGTTTTATTTTCTTTTTATGCTCAGACCTCACAAACCGAGGACCACAGTCTTCAAATAGCATTCCTTGTTAAAATTGAACTCAGAAAAGAAGGTTATTCTACCTCAGAATTTTAAATAAAGCTTCTACAACAAAGTTCAGTGTTCCAAAGCTTTAAATAAATCTGAATTAAAGCAGCACTCCAACACTAAAGTGTTTAAATCAGGTTGCTAATCCCCTTACTCTTGACACACGGCTGGTGCTTTGGGGGAGAGCAGTATAGACCTAGGATTGCTTCTTACAGTGGGGACCTCAGAACAACTGCACCGCAATCACCTGCAGTATTTACTGGAAATAGAACCCTGGGCCTGTCCCTCTTCGACTGAATGGGATTCTCTGCAGATGGGCCCCAAACCTGCATGCCTGACACATTCCCCAGCACACTAAAGCTTGAGAACCACCTTGGGGACCCATCACTGCTGCCGAAGAAGCCCAGCAGGCACCAACTCGTAACCTGCTGAATTCTTCGACTTCAGGAGAATTAGTGCTGTTACGCTGAACCTCAAGACCACCACAGTGAGGCCAGGATTATGCTAGGAAGATTAAGGTCTTTCCGGATATTCAGAACTTTTGTCTCCCTGCTGTCAGCAACTAGGGAAGCTGGCAAACGCTGGTCTCTCACAGTAACATTTAGTGCCGGTCAACACACCGTATGGGCTAACATCTGAGCCCAGAAATAGGAAAGGAGAGTATAAATAGATTTGAATTGGGGTTGGACAAGGATTTGGCAGGCAAAAAATGACTGTGTGTTGATGGGGTGGGAAAGGATAGCTGCCAATTCAGGGATCCGTGGTCGAGGAGCTTCCTGACCCCCGTCCACCCCAGAAGTTCCTGTGAGCTCTCCGGACTGCTAGCCCTTGGCTATAATTAGGGGGGTGCTGCTTTCCCTGGCTGCTTCCATATGCATGTTAGTTGTGTTTGGCATTCAGCAGCAGTGTTTGAAGAGTGTCTGGCCCCCACCAGCATTTAGTTGAGCCAGTCAGTGGAAAAAATGACAATGATATCTGGCATAGAATTCAGGTGTTAAAATACCTTTATTAAAATAGAGGAAATAGCACCTATTAGGAAGTGACCCCGAGCTACCAAATTTTATTAGACTGGGAGGAGGTGTTTTTCCCTCCTTTAAAGCATACTGTAAATTCCCTTATGTCTTTCATGGTATTTAACTGCAGAAATGGGTGCATTCAGTAATTTCAGATTTTCAATGCTATATTTACTGCAACTCACTTTGTGTAGTATCAGGGAATACCGAGCTGGGACTTGGCACGTTTTGACAAAACTTTCTGTACATATTTAGCTAAGAAAGAAAATTTGATGGGGTAGGAGAGAGAGTCAACACTATTGGCAGTTTCCCATTAGCAGTGCAGGAGGTAAAAGTCAAAAATAAAGCCTGTGGGGTAAGTCTGAACATGGCAACCACGCTTAAAAGAAATGCCATTTCTCTTTTTCATCCTGAGGTGGGAGAAGAGGCTTGACAGAAATGAGTGAAACCTCACTCCATAATATTCGTCTGAAGCCAGCCCGCCAACCCTGATGTCAGCGGTGAGTACCCTGAGCTGTGGATGAAGCGGGCCGTGTCCGCCCTCCGCAACTCTACGAAACCGCTTGAAAGTCAGCGCGGGGTGCCGCCTCTCCCCCTCTCTCAATGAAAAGCATACTTCTTGATTAAAAATGCATGTTTCTACTTTATGCCAAAACAAGAGAGTATTATTTTCAGGATGATCATAGAAACCAAGTTAAATGTGTTTCTTATTTCAAGAGATAAAAAAGCATCGCAACTCGGTGAAGAAACATTTCAGTGTTGGATGTTGGTTTAATGTAGCACTACTATGCACGTAATTTGTTTTGAAACTCAGTGATATATGAAAATCTTCAGCATTTTTGACAGAATGAGATTACGCATCCATCCCCCTCTATGCTTTAAAGAAAGAAAACCTTGACTTAGCCTGCCAACGTTACAGATAATATCTGCGTGTGTCTGCATTGTAATACCCCTCCTGTTATTTCCACTTTCGGAGACAGTAATTCCTGAGATAATTTAATTCATAAAAGGTTCCCACAGGAGTAAGGTGGATGGTCAGGAAAAGATATTGAAGATAATTTGTAGCCCTGTTGGACAACTTCGCCAGTCAGTTTGATTCCCGCTTGTCAGTCAGGAGACTCAGGACAGTGTGAACGTGGATGGGGGACCGAGCGTGGAAGGGATCCAAGCACCTCCCCTCCCAGAGGAGGAACTGTGTCCCAGGCAGTCAGGCTCAAAGGGAGTGTCCACGTATACACAGAGGCTCCTTCCTGGCTGGAGAATAAAGAGACCACTGTCTGCCCCTGGAAACTGAGTTACTAGAGAACATGGACACACACCTTGCCTTCTCCAGCATGAAGCAGAGATTATAGGTGAATGAGTGATGTGGTGGGCAAAAGAGAGGGAGACGTGAAAAGGAACTAAAAAATCCATAAAGAGGATTTATTGAACACAACAGAATGGGGGGCAACTCCTACATTTTGGCTATCTGCTTACTCCAGGAACATTATTAACGATGATTATCAAGTTGATATTGACCTTAAGAATCTTTTTCAAAGTAAATTCATGTATAAACAAAATGTGACCATATTCCTTTGACTGTTTTCTCTTCAATAAAACTTAATTGTTTTGATCAATTCACATAATTCAAAGCTTACTCAACGCATCTGTCATTCTACAAACAAGAAATCTTTCCCAGCAGATTTTTGTTTTTACTAGTTTGGTTGACCTAGACCCAAGAGGTATCTCTTAAAGTATTACCATTTAACTTTGACAATGATATCTGGCATAGAATTCAGGTGTTAAAATACCTTTATTAAAATAGAGGAAACAGCACCTATTAGGAAGTGACCCCGAGCTACCAAATTTTATTAGGCTGGGAGGAGGTGTTTTTCCCAAAGTTAAACAAATTTAACTTTGTTTAATTTAGGTTTAGCATTAAAATACATATCATAGCAAAAAACTCTCTTGAAAATTATTAATCCGTGAATACTCAGAATAAATATTTATTAGAATACTTGATTCGACAGCATAATGCATAGCACAACCATTCCAGATAATACATTTTTCTGGGATAATGTACTAAAAAGAGAGAGGGTAGGTAATATTAGAATGTATATCAAGAATAGCTAAATCGGGGATGCCTGGGTGGCTCAGTAGGTTAAACGTCTGCCTTTGGCTCAGGTCGTGATCTCAGGGTACAGGGCTCTAGTCCCGCATCAGGCTCCTGGTTCAGCTGGGAGCCTGCTTCTCCCTCCCTCTGCCTCTGCCTGCCACTACCCCTGCTTTTGCTCTCTTTCTCTGACAAATAAAACCTTAAAAAAAAAAATAGCTAACTTGTAAAATTATGGAGCCATTAAAATGCAAAAACCTTATAAATATGGACTTTTTTTATTCAATTACCTATTATATGCCTTGTAATGTATGAAATATTAAAAGGTATCCAAGCAACAAATGACATTCGTTGCTTCTTTTCTCAAGAAAGTTATAATATAGATCCAATATTCACATGAACGACTAGAGAAAAACATTACAGAATATACACTTAAGAAAATGAAACATAACACCCCAGCAATACAAACAGTATCAGCAGATGCAGACCCTGATCCAGGAAAGAGGAGAAAAATAGTTGTTTCATTATTTCAAAACTAGCAGCATTCTTGTTTTCAAATCTTCAATCCCTATTAACCCTGGGAACTCGCAAATGATACCTAAATGTATGCCTGTCGTGTCAATATGTTTTAACCTTTGAACAACTCACTTTTCGTTCAATTTCAGCACAAAACTATAAGGCTTACGGCATTATATGTAAGTGGTCTTTAAAGTTTCACATCCTAGGGCGCCTGGGTGGCTCAGCTGGTTGAGCAACTGCCTTCGGCTCAGGTCGTGATCCCAGAGTCCCGGGATCGAGTCCCATATCGGACTCCCGGCTCTGCGGGAGGTCTGCTTCTGCCTCTGACCTTCTCCCCTCTCATTCTCAGTCTCTCTCTCTCTCTCTCTAATAAATAAATAAAAAATCTTTAAAAAAAAAAAAAAGTTTCACATCCTAAAAAACCATAGATATAAAAACCTCACACTTCTTCCTCCAAAAACAGCCAACCTATGTCTCCGATTGAGTACCCGGGGCATGGAAAATTGCTAGACTATTGGTTTGGAGTATGTCTGGGATTGGTGCTGTGCTACCACTACTACTACCCAGGCATAATTGGCACTGCTAGTTCTGTAGTTATTGTTACAGCTGCTAGGGGTCTTTTAATAGGTTATTTAGAAAAAAGAAAAGAGGACAATTGACCCTGGGTGGTTCTCAAATGGTGCTATTATTGGTTTGTTTTCATAGATTGGCAGTACCCTACAACAGGCAATGTTCGAGAAATAAAATTACAGTTGTATTAACAGCTTCAAATTAAGGGTATTTTTTCAAATCATTGTGTGGGGTTTTAGTGGTGCAAGAATGAGTGGTTTTAATTGGGCCTTCTTCCTTAGATGGCTTGAGAAAAACTCTCCAGCCCAACAACAGAAGGAAGGGGGAACCAGGACAAGAGCCACAAGGACAAGAGCCACATTATCACTTGACGAAATGGCTGGTCAGGATCTGACAAAATATTTTTATAATTTATTCAAAGAATTAAAATGCTAGGAACTGGTCCTTTGCAGTAGAACACATTACAAAGTTGACAGAGCCCATTTGGGGGGAAAAAATCTTCAGAAGCTGCATTGCCCCAGGTTCCTGCATAATAAAATGATCTTCTGAAAAGTTGACTAGCATATTTTGGCTGTGAGCACCAGAAAATACCACAAACAAAATATTTGTATAGCTTATAAAACACTCAAGCTGAATATTAAAAGCATCTGTTTTCAAGGAATATAATTATGAAGTACTTGAAGTGAATCAGGAGGCAGGATTCACAAAACATTAAACATGTCGTAAACAAGCCATTTGACTCATCCAAATACTATGGATAATAGATGGACTGCTGATCTACAAAGGAAAACCTTCACTGAAGATTCTGAATCAGAAGGCATGACAGCAAGGGTCAAATGTTTCCTGATGTCATTCTGGGATGAATAATTCTGGGCTATTTACTGACGCATATTAGAATTTTTTTTTTTTTTAAGAAACATGTGGACAAAGATAGCCTTAATATTTTGCCTTGTGAGAAACATGTAATCTGGCCAATTCATGCAGTCAAAACCACTCTGACAAAGTATGTGTTGATAATGAACGTAAGAATGAATTATACACCCATGAACCGTGGGCACACTTTATCTGTAAAAGGGCATCAACTGTCACTCAGGAGTGTAAAATTTAAATGTGCTAATATGCAAACTCTTTCTTTTGTTTTTATGTGGGCCTATCAAGAACAAGAAGCTTCACTGTGGACATTATGGAGTCAAATGTAATTCATAATGGTACTGCTGTTTTGTAAAAAGAGAGCAGACAGAATCCACTTTCTAAGATTAAATTGAAACTTCCTTCCCCAAATGTTAAGCTAAAATTACGGGCAAAATTCTTTTCTCACATTTGCATCATGGGACTTAAGCCTGTTATTCTTTCCTCCTACAAGACAGGCTCCTGGGAGTCCTGCATACTTATCAGGAGCAAAATATTGGATTTGACATCTGCAATATACATCTTTGTTGAATGTTGTCCCAAATCAAAATAAAAGCCTGTTGTATATTGTTCTCCTGAGGTCTTAGGAAAGAGTTTGTCTTTTTACAGTCTCAGAAATGATACGAATTTTCAGAAAGATAGTCTCTGAAAGCATCAATCCTATAGGAACATGTCGATTAAGATCACTTTACCCCACGTATGCATGCATAAACTTTGTACTACTTAAAGGAAAAGACAGCAGAAGGAGGAAAAAGAAGGTGGGAGAATGATGAAGAATAAATCATTGTGCAAAGAAGAGGTCACCAGGTGTAAAAACCGGGCATTTCTAAAAGCAATGGGATTCTGAGGTCAGCACATCCTGATGTGCTCATCAGAAAGTTCACAGGGAGCAGTTGCTAAAATGGAAGAGTGAAACAAGTATTGAAGTTTTATGTCCTCTTTTGTAAAACTCTCACTCTCCTTTTTTGCTCATTTAATGGGCTTTATTTGACTGCTGATTGGAGTATTCGACCCTGACAGTTCTCTTCACAGACCGAATGTGAAGCCTGAGAACCTTTAGCCAGTCACACAAGACCAGCCTGGGGACCCAATGACATCTTTGAACTGTGGCTCTTTCCTCGAGCTTGATTAGAGATTTTATCCTGACTGCCAAAGGGAATGGGAACCTTTAATGAGAAATGGTGTTTTGTGCAGGAGCCACTGATACAGGAGGAAAGAGGGACTCTGCAAATTAGAGGCTACCTTGGCTGAAAAATAGGGTTGAAAAATCACTTTAAAGAATTGCACCATTATAAATCACCATATAATTAGGCACGCAATATATAAAAGGAGCATAAAGCATACGGAGGGCAATCTTTGTAGATACTGTTAATATGAATCTTAAATGCCACCATAAATGTTTTGCTACCTCAAATTCATAGTGTTATAAGAGCTTGAATCAATGAAAATTCTACCATTTGGAAAAAGAAAATATCTCTTGGTATTTGATGCTCTTTTCACTATAAGAACACTTTTTCAGTTGGTTTTGGAATGCAAGGTTTCCAGAAATAATGTATTTCCATTGGTGCTATTTTATTGTACTATTTTCTTGATGTCACTAATTTATAGAATAAGTGAAAAATGAATTTTTTAAAAGAAGTACAAATGCTTTCTGTACTGCCCTCTAAACTCTGGTAGGTATGCCATTAAATATGAATTTACCTTGTTTAGGTTGCATTTTTCCTCCTGGGAAACAGTAAGCTTATAATTACAAATCCCAACTAGAGATCCAAAGACCCAGCTAGTATCATAAATATTACTTAAAAATTAATAAATTATTGAAAAGAGTAGTTTTTAAATTCAACCAAATTTTTCAGTAAAGGAGATCCATTAAATTATTCCACAGGTCTCTATCAAGTTGTCTCTATATCTCTTGGATATAATTAAATGAATTTTCTTTTTTCCTTTTTTTTGTTAAAGATTTTATTTATTTATTTGACAGAGAGAAAGAGATCACAAGGAGGCAGAGAGGCAGTCAGAGAGAGGGGGGGGAAGCAGGCTCCCTGCTAAGCAGAGAGCCCAAAATGGGGCTCGATCCCAGGACCCCATGATCATGACCAGAGCTGAAGGCAGAGGCTTAACCCACGGAGCCACCCAGGTGCCCGAAATTTCTGTACACATTGTGATATTTAAGTCTCAGTCACAATCTCCAAAGACTGAATCAAACTGCTCAGGGGAAAGAAGCATTCCCGAGTTCTAAAGCTTTCTTTTAAAGGTTGCTAATATTTAAGATGAATTTAGAACTACCTTATTTTTATCTCTGTAAGGATTTCAGTGCTTTAATCCATTCAGGAAAACAAAGTTCAAAGTTTTATGTAAGCTCGGGCATAGATTATACGGCCTGCAACATGATAAACCCTGCAGGAAACTGTCAGGAGACAGCATGGCTCTTTCTCACCTGGGCCATTATTCTAGCAAATTGATTATCCTACCACTGCATGGAAGGCAAATCTGAACTGTGATCTCTACCAGTGCCCTAGTTTTTCTTTTCCCTTTCCAGTGTTTTAGCCATTCAATGTAAAGCACTACTGAGACCCTCTGCCCTTTACCTTTCTTATGAGTTGTTCTCTCTTTGTTCAGAAAGCACAGATATGCTCCAAAATACTAGATGTTTACTGTAGTTACTCACACAGGCTGAATATTTTTAAGATAAGGAAACTATTGGTTTAAAAAAGATCTCTATTTTGGGGCGCCTGGGTGGCTCAGTTGGTTGAGCAACTGCCTTCGGCTCAGGTCATGATCCTTGAGTTCCGGGATCGAGTCCCACATCGGGCTCCCAGCTCCACGGGGAGTCTGCTTCTTCCTCTAACCTTCTCTCCTCTCATGCTCTCTCTCACTTTCTCTGTCTCTCAAATAAATAAATAAAATCTTTAAAAAAAAAAAAAGATCTCTATTTTAATACAATCCACCTCCGGTGCTAGAAAAATTATTGTTTGAAATATTTTAACAGTTACTAGTTGAACTAAAAAGTAAGGTTCAGAAACAAAACTTACAAACTTGATTGCATTTTGAACATAATTTTTACTTTTAATTATAGTCCAACATGGGAGTCCCACACAGCCATAATTCAACAGTTCACATTTTATATGCCTGATCCCATTCACTTGAACTGTTCAAAGCACTAAGCTCAGGATTCTTGAGGGTCTTTGATTGTCATCCAACATATGAGCTATCTCATCCAGTTTTGTGTTGTATGAAAACTTCATCAGTCTTACATCAACATTTTTTACAAAAAGGGAGCGAAAAAAACCAGCTAAATGATTTCTCTGCATATATGTGTGCATACACACTTACAAATACACACATTCAACTTGAGAACTGCTATATGTTTTAAAGCATTTTTGAGTCAGTTGCTAAGGGAGAGAGGTAAATTTTTGTGCTCCTTCTTTTGCTTTTAAAAATATTGAAACTTTGTTATTACAACACAGTATAAAAGATTTTCTTTTTTAAAAAGAGTCAGAACGAGACTTTTCCCTTCAGAGCCTCCATTTCAGAAAACAATATACTTATCCCAATTATGGTAACCTTGTTTTTCTTTGTTTGCTTATTTGTTTTTGGACCTGAGGTACACATAATTAGATTAAGCATAACAGTTCATAAAGCACTATCACCATTTATTTATGCATGGGCCTTCTAAATTTTGTAATTTATTGCATTTATTATATAATAAAACCAAAAAACTCTTCAACCCAAGAAATAAAATATTAGCAACATTTATACCTGTTGGGATGCTCATCTTTCTTCTCTGCCCCAGTGTATCCTCTCCTCTGAAATCACCCTGACCCCGAATTGTGTCATACTCATCCTGTAGCTTTATTACACATGTGTGTTTGCCACAACAGTAGACAGTTCACTTTTACTTAACTTTAGACTTTATAAACAGACCCACCCTGTCTGCATCTTTAGAGACATGTTTTTCACTTAGGATTATGCTCTTAACACATTTTTGTATGCTACCGTGTGTAGTTGTAGACCAATTCATACTTCCTGTTGTATAATATCCTATTATGTGACTACATGATATATTTTATTTACTCTTCCACTGATGGTTATTTGGAGGTTTGGGGTTTTTTTCTTTTTCTTTTTCTTTTTTTTTTTTGCTTTTATGACATTTCATTATAAAAATTCAAGCATATGTAGAAGTCAAATACCTGGGTCATAAGAAATATTAAATCTTACAAGATAAGACCAAACTATTTTCTAATTTGTTGGTACTTAGTTTTAAAAATTATTCTTATAGTGGGGCACCTGGGTGGCTCACTCGGTTAAGCACCTGCCTTCGGGGGCGCCTGGGTGGCTCAGTGGGTTAAAGCCTCTGCTTTTGGCTCAGGTCGCGGTCTCGGGGTCCTGGGATCGAGCCCCACATCGGGCTCTCTGCTTGGCGGGGAGCCTGCTTCCCCCTCTCTCTCTGCCTACTTATGATCTCGCTCTCTCTGTCAAATAAATAAATAGAATCTTTATTTAAAAAATGGCTCAATGTGATAAAGATTATCTACGGGAAAGTTACAGCTGACCTCCTATTTACTGGTGAAACACTGAATGTTTTCCCCTAAAGATCCAGAACAAGGCAAAAATGTCCACTCACAACTTCCAGACTAGAGAGCATACACTGTAATAAGATGAAATGGTTGGGACGAGGGTGCAGGGGAGTGAAAATAAGAAAGGAAGGAGTACGACTATCGACTATCGCTACTACTTACAGATGGCATGAATATTTACATAGATAATGCTAAATAATCAACAGGAAAAAAAAGTACGGGAACAAGTGAATTTAACAAGTCTCAGAATAAAAGGTCAATATACATAAATCGGTTACATTTCTACATAATAGCAGCAAACAACTGGAAAAAAAATATTTTTTTTAATTATTTATTTGACAGAGGGAGAGAGATCACAAGTAGGCAGAGGCAGGTAGTTTGAGAGGAGGAAGCAGGCTCTCCGTCGAGCAGAGAGCCCGATGCGGGGATCGATCCCAGGACCCCCAGACCACGACCTGAGCCCAAGGCAGAGGCCCCAACCCACTGAGCCACTCAGGCGCCCCTGGAAAATTCTTATCAAAACAGTTCCATCTGCAATAGCATAAAGTACCTAGATAATTTCACCATAAGATGTACAAAACCTGTATCCTGAAAACTATGAAACATTGCTAAGAGAAATTAAAGAAGACATAAACAAGATGTAACATAACAATGGGATAGAAGATTCAATATTTGAATGTGCAATTTTCCCAAAATTAATTTATAAATTTAACCATATCCCAATCATAACCCCAGAAGGCTTCTTATATAAATTTACATGAATTTGATTTTAATATCTATACAAAAAAACAATGTCTACAAAAAGCCAAAACAACTTAAAAATGAAGAAAGAAACGGGAGGATTACATCACTTGATTCTAATACCCACTCTAAAGCTATAGTAAAAAATTGGTAGAGTATTGGTGTAAGGATGTACAAATAAATTAATGAAACAGAAGAGAGTCCTGAGGTAAACACAATTTTATAAAGATTTTTCAACAAAGTTACCAAAGCAATCCAATGGGGGAAAGGAAATTTTTCTTTAACAAATCATGCTAGAATTTGATATCCATATGAGGAAAAAAAATAAACCTCAACCTCACACCATATATAAAGTTATTTTAAGATTTTTTTTTTATTAGGAAAGAGAGAGAGTGAGAGAGAGCATGAGAAGGGATAAAGTCAGAGTGAGAAGCAGACTCCCCATGGAGCTGGGAGCCTGATGTGGGACTCGATCCCGGGACTCCGGGATCATGACCTGAGCCGAAGGCAGTTGCTTAACCAACTGAGCCACCCAGGCACCCCATATATAAAGTTATTTTGAAATGGATCATAGATTTAAATGAAAAAGTTGAAATTATAGAGTTTTTAAAGAAAACATAAGAGAATATCTTTGTAACTTAAGTGTAAAAAAAGATTTCTCAGAAGGGACACAAAAAGCAACAATCATAAAAGACAAATTTATAAATCAGACTTCACCAAAATTAAAAACATCTGCTCATCAAAAAAACATTTAGAAATTGAATAAGCCACCACAATCTAGAAGAAAATATTCACAAAAAATATATATCTGACAAAGGGTTTGTATCCAGAATACACAAAGGGCTCCCTACAATAACTCAATAATTAAAAGACAAACAACCCAAGTTCACCATGTAGGCCAAAGACTTGAATAAACATTTCACAAAGACTGATATACGCATGACCAATATACACATCTAAATGAATCATCAAGGAGATGCAAATTAAAACTGCAATTACACACATTCTTAAGAGTGACTAAAATTAATAAGACTGACCGTGTCAAGTACTGGTGTGGAGGTGAAGAAATGGGCACTATACACTACTGTTACATAGGTAAAACAGTACAACCACTTTGGAAAATTATTTGACAGATTCTTATAAAATTAAACAAATCTCGTCTTTGGTCCAGCAATTCTACCCTTGGTGATTTATCTGAGAGCAATGAAAACATCTGTCAAGAAAAATATCTGCAGAAAAATGTAGTCAAAACTAGAAACTGACTCAAATGTGTAACAGAAGAATGAATAAACACATTTAATACAACGGAACACAACTCAGCAATAAAAACAAATGACTTACTGATAACCACAACAGCAACAATGAATCTCACAGATCTCATACTCAGAGAAAAAAAGCCTATCACAAAACTGCATGATCCCATTTATGGACAAAAGTGGAATGGAGAGACAATCCCCATTGCTGGAGGTAATCAAGAATAATCAAGGTGATCCACCTACAAGGAATACCATGAGCTAAGTTAGTCTAAATGACCCCAAAGGTTCTTTCCAACATTGAACGGTTCTTTCCAACATCTATAGTTATGTTCATTTGAAAGAACTTCAGTTTCATAAACCTTAAAATTTAGACAACAGTACAGGAATGTACATAATTGAGCTGCCAGTAATTATTCCTGCCATATTGACAAATAACTGAAATGTTTTTGAAAAATCGACAGGATGATGTTTTACAAGATAAGGCAAACAGCCAAGGATTAAAGAGTGCTGCCTAATAAACATAATGGCTTATCTCTTTTAATAGTAATGTTAATACGTCCATTACTTAAGTCAGTCAAATTCTAGTATGGACAGAGAAAGAAGAACATAATCCTGCCTAGCACCTGCCAAGGAAGACAAATTTTTCTGGCTTTGTATAAGTCAAGTGGAGTTTCAAATCTTACTCTGCATGCAATCTCTTGCGATATGTTCTTTTGGTTGAATGATAATGAGTAAAACTTAGCCTCATGCAGGTGTGCCTGTTTCTAACTACAGATAGGTACTTGGAAATGGGAAGTATGTTTTCATAAAATTTTTAGATAGTTTAGAATATTCTTTGCTTCTACACTCAAACTCAGCAAGTGGTAATTTCATAACAGTTAGTTGCAAAGTGGAACCTTAAGCCTTATCAATGAACTCATTCCACTCTGTTTCATTAAAATCAATTGATCTATGTTGCAATTTGAATGGATCCTTTAACCATAAATGATTTTGTAACATGATACATTGGTCATTTTGAAAATGTTGGTCCGGTGAGTTACGAATATCTTCAAATGTTGACACACTTCATTACACAACGTCAAAAAAATCATGTCATCTCTATACAGGCAACACTATGTTCCAAATGACAGGATTAGAAGAGCTACATGGCAGCAAAGTTTCTGTCACTCTAAGTGAACTTCTAGGGTATTTAAGTAACCTGACCTTGAAGAAGATAGTACTGAAAAAGATAAAGAAGCTGCAATGTCTAAAGAACTGCTTTATACCCATTATTATCACTGCTGAGGACATCAGAAAAGTCTAAGTATTAAGAAGCTTTCAATTTCATAGTAGTAAATGCAAATTTTTCAAGATTTTAATTTTTACTTGAAATCTCGTATTTTGTCATTGACAATAAAGGCTGTTCCTGAATTGACATTTATTAGAAAATATATGCCAAAACGCCAAAATAATCATATTGTGTTTCTCAGTCATTCTTTCAAATAACAGTGGTATTCCATTAACTTGCAACTCAAAGTCCAAGTAATGTTTCCTAAAGACAATCATGATACTTGAAGAACATAGCAGAAATGCTTTATGTGTACCCATTTTGCCACACAAAACATTAGAAACATGTACTCAAGGGTGGAGATATAATAAAATTTATAATTTAAGCTGCTTCATCAAGAGCACTATTAAAGAGATACTGACCTATTTTTCTTGCAAGTATGTGGCATTATCTATATACAGTATCTACAATTTGGTACCACTGCCTTTCTGCTAAGATTTCAGCATTTTTCTCATGGTTGCATCAATGCAAATATTTCATAATGTTGACTATGAAAAAGGCAGTAACATCTATTATTATGAAAATAGCTTTGAGTTTGCAGTCTGCCTGAAAGAGTCAAAGAGATTCTCTAGGAGCCAGAGACACATTCAGAATTATTGGGGGGGAGGGGGTGAAGGGGTGTTGAGATTTAATTAACTAAATATCATTCAGCATATTGAAGGAACTACGACTTTCAGAAGCTATTACTATGTATCCACTGTCTTAGGAAGAAAACAAACTGCCCATCTACTCTTACCCTACTTTGTTTTAGCAACCAATACCATGATTTTCCATATTTGAAATCAGGTAGAAACAAAACAGATTTTCATAACATACATATATATGTATACACTTACATATATATGTATATATATGTAACTATATACCTATATAGATATATGTGTACACACACATACAATAAACAGAGCTTGAAATTTATCATAGTTTCTAATAATATAAAATATAACCTGGTCTTGAACATAGCACTTTAATTCATTTTTCTATCTAGTGAGATGGAGATGCAGCTTTAGTAACTAAAACCAGTTAAGACCTGGTTTTTTACTGCTCAAAGGTGAGATTGCCAACCACCCCAAACCCTGTGACCTTATTGCCAAATGTACTACTGTTGTCATACCTAACAGTGCTATACTTTATTAATCAGGGAAGAA
>CM052809.1:59871450-60283643 GCA_028533885.1 Nasua narica | reverse complement strand
CCCCCCCCCCCCCCCCCCCCCCCCCCCCCCCCCCCCCCCCCAAGTGCCCTTTAAAAACACTGTATAATGTAACACTGAACTTTCTAGCTTTCATCTACAAGCCCACATAATAACATTCCTTTCCACACATGTCCACATTAGGTCAAATATCGATTTTGGAGCTGGATGAATAAAATAAAATATTTGTGAAAGAGCAAAATATCAGTCACATCCATCCAGCCAGATATTATCAAATATCAAGGAGCCAACATTTAGATTCTTTAATGTTCAGACTGTCAGTAATAGGACCCTTATGAATTTAAACCCAGACTCTTCTCATAACGCTCCTTTTCTATCTGAGAAATTAAAAAAAAAAAAAAATACTGATATTATTATCTCCATTTTCCTTTGAGGTCACTGGTTTCCTTCCCTCCTCCACCCTTTCTTCCACAAAAATTTTTTTGAGTACCTACAATTTTTTGAGTGCCAGATAGTGAATACTGCAGTATCTCAGAGAATAGCATTCTGCCTCAACATGTTTGGTTTTTTTAATCTATAGGAGTGATTACAGAATCTTTGAGAACTAATGCAAAAGAAACTGTACCCAGAATACACAATTATCTAAGACAGTAATAGCTTTTTCCCTGTAATTAGGAGATCCCCCCCCCAGTCTCAGCTATCTTTTCTTCTATTGTGTCCCAACTTCTGTAATGATGATTGCATGCTGTTTTTTTAATATCTCCCGTAATGTATATTATTTTTGGTGTGGATAATTTCCTGGATTTTACTTTTACTCAATTCCACTCATTTAACAACACTGACTATTCACTTTGTGAACAGCCTACTCTTTCTTGCTTTGCCGTTTTTATTGCTGTCACTGAAATTTAGACTTCCTTATCTTCTTCCATATTTATGAACTGTATCTAAGTCAGGGATGACAGTTTATCATGACATTTAAGTAAAATCTTGGGCTCTGAAGTCACACTACCTAAATTCTGAATTCCAACTCAGTCATGTCCTAGCTTTGGGACCCTAAGCAAATCACCTAACCTCTAAAGCCTCTGTTTCTCAACCTCAAAATAGGCTAATGATAGCAGCTTCTTCAAAGACTGCTTTGACACTAAATGAGATAATGTACACAAGGCTCTTAGCATACCACCACAGGAGTGCATAGTAGGGAAACAACAAATATTGGTCCAATAAAATTAAGATGGTGAACAGATTAGATTCTCCCTAAATTCACTTACTATCTTAATTGCTACAGCTTGTTTAGTAAACGTCCCATTTTCATTGAGGATGTTGCCTTGTATAAGAATTAAAAGTAACTGTCACTCCTCCTTGGAATTTGAATACTCATTTGAAAGTTAAATAGCCGTATTAAACAGTATATGACTAAACTGCTGTAAGAGTGACCCAAATGGAAAGTTCCATATTTCAAAGAAAGGAGAGACCACGGTCTGCATGGTCGAGAAGGCTTCACTGAAGAGAAATAAAAGGGGTCAACTTAGTAATTAAGATTAAAACTAGTGGAACCTTCAAGGTACTGTAGGCTAAAGAAAAAAATGACAAAAGCAGAAGAGTGCACGGCCTTTCCCAGAATATTCTTTGAACTGATTTGCTTACTCCTCCTGTATGGGAGATCAGGTTGGAAAAGTACATCGAGGCACGATGGTATAGAATTTGGGATGCCTGAATGAACCATCTTAACGTATTATAGAATAGTAGTCACATTAATATATTGACTTAATCATTAAATCCCTATTGAATGATTATGGGAAGTGCTGAGTGCTAGAGATGGAGCAAGGATAAACAAATCTCTGTCTTCGTGGAATTTATATTCCATTCTCACACCTAAATGCCTACAGAAGTGCAGCAGGTTAACAGAAGTAAGCCACGTAGTCAGGATAAGTCATGGCGTGGTATGAAGTTGAATTCTGTATCAACCTGAGTGGGCCACAGTGTGCCCAGATATTTGGTCAAACATTATTCTGTGTGTGTTTGTGGGGTGTTACTGAAAGAGATTTAACATGTGAATCGGCAGACTGAGTAAAGCAGATAGTCCGTCCTAATGTGAATGAGCTTCACCCGATCAGATGAAGGCCTGAATAGACCAAAAAGGCTGAGTAATGGAACTCCTGCTGCGTGACTGCCTTGGAACTGGGTCATTGAACTTTTCCTGCATTAGGATTCAAACTGAAATGTCGGCTTTCTGGGGTCTTCAGCTTACTGACTGCAGATCCTAGGACTTATCAGCCTCCATAATCATATAAGCCAGTTCCTTATAATTCTCTTTACACACACACACACACTTAACAATGAAAAACAGAACCAGTGGTATGTATATATGTATATACATATACACATATACATCTACACACCCTATTACTTCTGTTTCTCTGAAGAATCCTGACTAATACAGGTGGGGATGAGGGAAAACTCTAAAGTGCATGCCTGGGCGCCTGGGTGGCTCAGTTGGTTAGGTATCTGCCTTCAGCTCATAGGTCATGATCTCAGGGGCCAGGGATCTGAGCCCTGCATCAGGCTCCCTGCTGAGCAGGAGTCTGCTTGTCCCTCTCCCTCTGCCCTGCTTGTTCTCGCTCTCTCTCAAATAAATAAAATCTTAAAAAAACAAAGTGCATGCCTTACTCCAGCTGCTGGCTTCCATGTGAGAATGGGACCCACTCTGCTAGACCATATTTATCAAGGAATACCAGATATCGGGGCAGCTGGGTGGCTCAGTGGGTTAAAGCCTCTGCCTTCAGCTCAGGTCATGGTCTCAGGGTCCTGGGATCGAACCCCGCATCGGGCTCTCTGCTCAGCAGGGAGCCTGCTTCCCCCTCTCTCTCTGCCTGCCTCTCTGCCTACTTGTGATCTCTCTTTCTCTGTCGAGTAAATAAATAAAATCTTAAAAAAAAAAAAAGAAAGAAATACCAGAAATCTGGGGTTTTGTACTATCTCAATTTTAAAGCACTGACAACAAAGTTTAAAAAAAAAAAAAAAAGCACATCTCATCAGCTAAGCAAAAGCTATCTAAAGGTTATGCATCCCAAGGCCCCCAACTCCTTACTTCAGCTTTAGACAATTAAGAGGCAATAGAGGTTTTTTGGAGCAGGATTATTCTTATCTCAGTACATGTTAAGAATTAGAAGACAAGTATACTAAGGACTCAGAGACTAGTTAAGAGGTCCTTGTTATAATCAAAGTTCAAATGACGAAAAGTCCAGTATAATGTTATAATACTGAGGTGATAAAGGGAACACAAAGAAGATGTGATACTAACAGACAGGGATGAAGAATGAAACTTGTCATTCCAAGACAAGGTTGATAATTAGGCCACTGGCAGAAGGATTCCTTCTCTGACCACGACAGCTACTTTTAAGTCTCTGATTTAATTTCCTTGACAAAAGAAGGGAAGATTACTCTGCTATGTATTTTGTTGTTAAACCAACACTAGTTAATTTATTCGGTATATTTCAAAACTCCATTCGCCTAAGTAGTGGACTATTCGCTTATAGAACAGCCTTATAGGTTAGCTCCCATTCCCCACAAGGATTCGGAGATCTAGGCTTCCTTCCCTTGAAGCTATATCACAGGGCCTCTGAGTCCTTCCTTTGCTCTGGGTCAGTAGAAGGTAAGGAGCCTAGAGAATCCAGGAGGGAGTTCTGATGGGCCTAGTCTGGTAGGAAAGCACATCACATTTCACCAAGTAGAAGTTAGTCACGAGGCCACACCCAACTGCAAGCGATGAAGAAGAAAGTAATTTGATGGACAACTAGTGAGGGTGTCATACTAAAGGAATAGGTATTTATTCTCTTTGAGCCTATTTTCTCAACTATAAAATGAAAGGTTTGGATTTGGTACTTTCTGAGATTCCTCCCAGTTTATTAAGTTGTTGTTGTTGTTGTTGTTGTTGTTTGAGTGGTTTCTTAACCAGTAGTGGAAGAAAGTAGAGCAGAAGTCAGAATATTTCTACTCTTTATTTATTATAGGATACACACAGAATAATGTCCTGTGCCTTCCTAAGACACCTTACAACATTATTCTAACTGATGAAAAGCAATGTTCAAATGATGTATTTCATGGCATCTTATTAGCAGTTATTATAACACTGATCACAAAGGATTTACATCACATGATATTTCCTTCCTGTATTTCTAGATAACCACAGATCTTTCTATAGTAATAATAAAGAGTATGTACAAAAGGGTAATGTACTTCCTTAGACTTTTACTTAATTAACACTGAATGGAATTATGCTTAGAATAAATAAAAGATGAACAGCTCTTCTTTTCATTCTTATTCTCTCTTTTTCCTAACAAAAATAATTTATAATTTCAACTTTTCCTGCTGCTTTTCCAAAATCCTAGTTTTAAACCCAATCAAAAGATGCTAACATATTCCAAAGTGAGAGAATGCTTTGGATTCTGTACTACTCCTGTCTTCTTCGTCTTTAAGAGATTTTAAGTCTTTTCTTTCCCAAGCTGCCAGTTACACTGAATTGTTCTGAAATGTGAATGAATTTTTTTTGTGTAAATATGAGCTTCCATCGACTACAGCAACAATAAGAACTTCACACTTGTCATTTACTAAAACCTGCCTTTTGAGCCCTGTCAGTCACGGGCCTCTACATGTGTGTTTCTTGGTTGGAGCAGCGCTGTTTTATGGCAGCTTCTGTTTAGGAATTCATGTTGCTACTTGGCATTTCTGTAGTTCAGCTGTTAGAGAGTCAAAGTAGAAGGAAAGAAAGCATGCAGGAGTGAAGATTTCAGGAGCTAAGAGGGAAGTAAGAAAGGGCTCTGGGTTATGAAATAACAATGCCAGCCATGTGGCAGCAGTAAACCACAGGCACACCCCCTCGGTTTAGGACAGACAGCGTCGCAGAGCAGAGAGAGCTCACACCCATCCTGGTCTGGGTGGCTGAGCGCTACTATAAAGGGCAAGTGTTGCATGAAATATTAGCAGTTATGTTCAACTTTCCAGCTTTTTCATTCCTTTACAACGCTGAGCTTGATTACAACGTGTGCCATGGAGTTTAGCTGTGCTTAAAGCAAAGACAAAGAGACTCTGGAAAAGACAGGCATGCAGATGAAGAACTAAATACTCTGGTCCCTAACCACGGTTGACAGAACTGTGCATGATTCATAATGTGGGCTCAGATATGCCCAGAAGATCAGATATTTATCCAACACTTATCTGCATAAAACCATATCCCTTGGGGGCTCTTGCTTTTTAATGGGAAAATAATAGGAGTAGGCTTTCTCTGGGGTTCTCAAGACATTTTGAGCTTATTAGTCTCAAATCACTAGGAACCTTCCATTTAGAGATTTGAGGTTCAGGGAGCACATTTTTTTTAGAATATGTAAACAAAGAGCAACGTAAATTAAATTTCACCCCTTTTCCATGTAACTCCAGGAAAGGTAATATAGGTTCTCAATCTTGTTTAACTGACATCTTCTATTTGTGCTTGCCAAGGAGAGAATGTAGTTTTCTATGGGTTCTTCAGACGATGTAGCTTATAAAGAGGCTAAATAGAGGTAAAATAATGTATAGAAGCTAACAAATTTTCTTCAAAAATAATTGCTTCCATTCTACAGGCACTCCACATCTTTAACTAAATAATTTGAGACTTGTATGTAATGCCTTTTTTTATTTGTTGTGAAGTCCATACTGTAACCTATCCATTTTTGTTAGTATTTTAATACTGATATATTAATATTTTCATATTATCTTGGTAGAAAACCTCTCTAAAACAACCAAATGCAAATGACTACGAATAACAAATGATACCATCAGACCTTGAGATATGAAGACAATATAATATTTATAGCAGATCTCACACATTTCCAACTTCTTGGGGCACATATATATAGTCTACCTTCATTTATGCTCACCCATTTTTAGTTTTAAAAAAAAAAACCTTCCATCTAATAACTATATCCATTATGGCTAAAATTATCCACACACTGTATGTGTACTGATAGTGCCCAACAGTAAGAATGCTTTGTATTTGTACACAATGAACAATGTTCTTACACCTGATATCTCTTCACTTATAATGGAAAAAAATGACAGCCAAGGGTATATACAGCAATTTTCAAGCACTTACAGCTTCTTCCTTTTTAGTAATTTGCCAAATCAGAAGAGTAAATTAAATTGCCTTGCTTTTCTCTTCCATACTTAAAAATGTATTTCAACAACTGTTAGAGACTTTGTATTTTATTGTCTTAAGAGAACAAAGTGGTTAACTGAGGCACAGAGTCAATCAACTTTGTGTTTCAAAACCTCAGCAACAGAAGTATTCTTAAGGTAACAAAATACTAGACGACTAAAAAAAAGTTAATTATCAATTAACACCTCAGTGATTCCAAAAGAGGTATGAGTTAGACATGAGACTAGGACAGGATCTCAAGCATAGTGTTATGCCAAGCATGGTACAATAGTGGGGATTTGCTGAGTTTTCTTTTCCAAAGGGGCTGATGGTATAGTTCTAATTGACTATTAGAAATAAAGTCTTAAGAGATTTAATAAATGAATCCTGTAAAAGGTTACAAACTAATATGTAGTCATAACTTACTTTTGAAACTTCCTAGTGCTCCGGCAGCACACATACTGCCGTAGGAACAATCTAGAAAGGAGGAGTGTGGCCCTGCACAGAGGACATATACATTCGTGAAAGGATCTAAGTATGTCAGTGAGTGCAGGGACTAGGGGATGTGGTGAAAAAACTGACTACAAAGGACCACAGTGGAACTTTCGGGTGATAACAAAAATGTTCTGTATCTTGATTGTAGTAGTGGTAACGTGACTGTGTTCATTTGTCAAAATTCATCAAATTGCAGTCTTACAGTTGCTGATTTTATTGTGTGAGTTACATCTCAATAAAGCTAAAAAAAAGAATTCTGACTCTTACACCCCATGCACTAACTGGGATAATACAATTTCATGAAGAGCACAGGGACTTTCCCCTCTATTCTTCTTTGCTGGAGGAATTCAGGCATGGAAGAACCAGCAGATCTTTTAACAATTTATCAAACTTCTAATCAGGTAAAAATTTACCATATTTAGATATTGAAATAAGTTATTATTTCAATGGAATATCTAATAGTTGCTTATCATTAAACAAAGGGAAATATTGAGGAAACATGTAAAGTATTTTTTCTTTTTTTCTTTTTTTTTTTAAGATTTTATTTTTAAGTAATCTCTACACCCAATGTGGGGCTTGAATATACAACCCCAAGATCAAAAGCTGCAAGCTCCACAGACTGAGCCACCAGGCACCCCTGCCTGGAAAGTAGAATGATCAATCATTAGTGATGTGCTATACTCAAAAAACCAAAAGACTTTAAGGACAAAGTCTTTCTTCAAGATAAACATTATTATTCACCTTTTGATCACCAAGATCTAATTTCAAGTTCAAACTTTTCAAGTTAAAACTTTGAAACAAAAAATATGCACGTTGGGTGCCTGGGTGGCTCAGTTGGTTAAGCAACTGCCTTCGGCTCAGGTCATGATCCCGGAGTCCCGGGATCGAGTCCCATATCGGACTCCCGGCTCTGCGGGAAGTCTGCTTCTCCCTCTGACCTTCTCCCCTCTCATTCTCAGTCTCTCGCTCTCTAATGAATAAATAAAAAAATCTTTAAAAAAAAAATATGCACGTTATGCACATAAAACGAGTATGTGTTTTTCTGTCTCCCATACATGCACTGAGAACAACAGAAGGTTGTTTGAGGAAATCAATAATGTGGAAAAGAGTTACTTTTGTCTTTTCTCCAACCAGACTTTTTTTTTTTTTTGGCAGACCAGTCTGAAGAGGTGGGAAAAAATGAAGCTTGAAGAAAAAAAAAATTGAAGCTAAAAACAACAGAGAAGATTGATTAACCCCATGTTATCAGGTTAAGTGTCAACAGCAAGGAGCTACTGGGCTTCTGCAGTGTTTTCCTCTAAACTTTCAGCCTTACATCCGTCAAACCTCAAGATAACTATCCATCATGGAGTCAAAGTGGCGAACAACTGTGTGGTCCTTTGATAAGGGACAGTGTCACAATTTGTCTCCTTCTCTTCCCACAGATCGCCTCTAATGGGGTAAAGTCAGGCCACAACAGCTGCAAACAACCCAATGACATTCTTCAGTGTAAAAGAAATTCTCAGAAAATATGTACAGTAGGAATCTAAAGAATCTTCAAAAAGTATCTAAACTCAATTATCATTTACTTGTTCTATAACAATTATATTTGTTCTTCCTATACACTAATGTTGATAAACCACTTTTTAAGTATAATTAAATGGCAGGATTGTGATATACTTAAAAATGTGATGATGGTAACAATCCCCTGAGAGCTACAATGCAGCATCTATATAACTAAGCAACATTTAAAATCTGTAGATGGACTATATTAGCATATACAATGCCTACAAGAAGGTAATTCATACATTTAGATGTACAACAGAATATCATCTATGCCATTCAAAAATGGAGAGCCCGGGGGCGCCTGGGTGGCTCAGCGGGTTAAAGCCTCTGGTTTCGGCTCAGGTCATGATCTCAGGGTCCTGGGATCGAGCCCTGCATGGGGCTCCCTGCTCAGTGGGGAGCCTGCTTCCCCCTCTCTCTCTGCCTGCCTCTCTGCCTACTTGTGATCTCTCTCTCTCTCTCTGTCAAATAAATAAATAAAATCTTTAAAAAAAAAAAAATGGAGAGCCCGATCCTCTCTGAAAAAAAAAAAAAAATCAGCCTAACTAATGGAGAATGCTTAGTAGTGTAAAAAATGACTATGTCATAATATTAGGAGAAAGAAAGCAAACTTTTAAAATATGAGTTATGAAAAAAATAAAATATAAGTTATAATTACAATTATGTTAATAAATATTCGTGGGAAAAAAAGTGCTTGAAAGTTTACAAAGTATACCAATTGGCATATTAGAGTAGTGAGAATATAGACAATAATTTTTTCTGCCGTTTTATAAATGTTTTCAAAAATTATTTTATTCCTTCTTGACATTTTTTTCTCTACATACTTGAAAACTAACCAGGTTTAGATTACGATTCCCTTCCCTAACATTCCACATCTGCAAATATTAGTTTTAAAAGAAAGAGCTCTGAATCATCACCATCAAGAAGAGGTCATCTCAAGCTGACCTGTAATTATCCTATTTGGGGCCAACAGATCCCAGCTTCTTGAGTAGGAAGCAGCTCATTCAAGGATAGTGAGAAAAGAGTAATCCTAAGTAATTGTTCTGAGGCCTTGTCTTGCCATTCTGTCTTTCCAGTGGAATGCAATCAAGTGGAAATGAGGGAGGAGAATTAAAGATTTATGTAATCAGTTCAGAATCTCATGGAACACCTTGATGACCCAGCAAAGGAGTTATTCTGCTCCATTCTGAGCACATTTCTCCCCTTAAATTATAATGTAACTTCTTTTGCCTTCACATCTGCTCTTAGAGTTCATTTTAGACTGATTTTATGTGCATAAAAATATTTAAGCGGGAAACACTGAGTTTCCCTGGGCATCATGCCACCTTCTGAGACGATAGCCCCTTAGCTATCTATAGCTAAGATATATGTCCCATATATGTCATATATGTCATAAATGTCCCCCAACATTCTCCAACAGTCATGGTATCTGAAGTACATTCTTTATTGTCTTAAAGACATTTTAGTGTATTAGGTTTTTACCAAAATGCAAACACCTATTAAAGAAGTATAATTAGCTAATGTCATTTTCAGTTAACATTTTTGTTGGGACTGGAAAAGGATACGGGCGAAACAAAATCTATGAGAATGAGTCAGCGGCTAGGAATAGGAACTGCCAAAATGGAGGGAAGTTTATTGAAGGGGAAGGGAGGAACAACGCAAATGAAATCTGCTGCATTCACCATTTGATCCTGGGCCAATCCTGTTGACCCTTGTTGAGTAAAAAATGTGAACTTTAAGGGTGCCTGGGTGGCTCAGTGGGTTAAAGCCTCTGCCTTGGGCTCAGGTCATGATCTCAGGGTCCTGGGATCCAGCCCCGCATCAGGCTCTCTGCTCAGCAGGGAGCCAGCTTCCCCCTCTCTCTCTGCCTGCCTCTCTGCCTACTTGTGATCTCTGTCAAATAAATAAATACAATTTTTAAAAAATGCGAACTTTAGAACTAGAACAATTTAGATTCAAATGCTATCTCTACTGCTTAGTCATTGTAAGGACATAGATCAGTTACCTAACCTCTCTCAACAGCGTGTTTTCCTTAGCAGCCAATAAGGAAAGTAACATATACTTCATGAAAATATTTTAAGTAATAAATGAAATAATTGTGCATTTAACCATGTATGATCAGAGCTTCACAAATGTTCATTACTATTCCCTTTATTTTCCTTTTCTTCTGCAAATTAGGGATACAATATACTCTCCAAATCCACATTTGCAGTGAGTTTTGAAACCCTATTAAAGATAGTTAACTGATATCATTGTCTGTATGGCAGTCAAGACCAGATTTCCAAAGGCTGTGCTGGCTCCTAAGGATTCTACTTTCTGTCTCAAAGATCCAGGTCTGTTTTCTAGCTCTTTCAGTAAGTGGCATAGAAACTCCACTTGTGTACGTCTTGGATGAAGAATTCAAACAGCCTGTTTCATACTAATCTGTTACAGAACGTAATGAGCTTCCCAGATGTGGGCTGTTTTAGAGAGGAGCCACATGCAGAGATCAGTAAAGAAGTGACTCTCATCAAAAGTCCCCCAGATGAGGCCTCTAAAATTCAGAGGGCATCACAAAAAGCTTTGAGAAGCCTGGCTATGAGTTTGCGGTGCCCACTAACTGTCCCAAATCTAAAGGTCTACTCAACCTGAAAAACTGATGAAGATGTTGGTTCTTAATTAGCAACACATATATCCTGCAAACTGAATAGCAAATAGGTTCCAATTGTAGTGTCTTTGGTTTGTCACATACAAACTGTTTGGAAGCCCCAAATTCCAAAACATTATGAAAAAAATCTTCCAAGGCTATAGGGTAAGACCTAACTAGAGTACAAGCCAGTTGGGTTTGTTTTTTTTTTTTTGGTGTTTTTTGTTTTTTGTGTTTTGTTTTTTTTTTTTTTTATCTATGGGTTAGAACTAAAAACAGCTCTACACAACAATCTGTGGCATATTAATTGCTTTGTACCTGATCTTCTCATGAAGTCAGCAGGAGTTTTGTTACTAAAGAACTATGAGAAAGATGGTTTCTGCTAGAACCAAAAACTGCTACCAGCTATTCCAATTTGATGGAAAAATTAAGTCCATATTATATGTAATAATAATCCATAAGCATGCTCTAACACAGCATTTAGCATGCAAGCATTATTCCTGAGAGTGCTTTCAAATAAAAACAAATGTGACTCAACCTTTATACATGGATAATGATGAAATCTGCATCTATTAGACTAGAAATAGAATGAAATTTCTAACATAAAAAACGAGGGATACTTTGCATGTCCTTTTTCTTTGCTTTACATTTCAAAAGCAAAAAAGGAAAAAAATTATTTTTACTGAAGCTTTTCCATCCATGAGGAACCACTTCACACACACCCTAATACATGAACGTATCTTCTGAAGTGCTAAGCATGTGATATACATGATAAAGCATTGCTATTCCCAGAAATATGGCTCTAAAATAGTCATATGTGACTATTCAATGAAGAGAGTGTTTAGGATAGCCCAATTTGAGAAAGCTGTGTTACAAGATCAGATTCTATTTTTAGGCTGGATTTTTCTAGACAGATGTTGAAAACCCATAAAGAGGATTTTAAAAGTGTTATTACTAGTAAGTTATTGCACCCTTAATGTGGTCCGTACTGTGGCAATAGAAGCTTCAGGAAAACATCTTTTCTTTCTGTCTCTTTCTCTCTTTAAACTTTATTTATAGCCTTGCAAAAGACTAGCATTCACATAACCCGCCTTTGCAGGCGTGCCAGAAGATTAATGATATCGCAGTGTTCTTGAGAACAAAAATGTGTCTACCACTGTGTTGAATAATCTCTCCTTTCACACATTAAAAGTGAGATGAGGCCTACTTTAGAAAGCAAGGACAATGTGTCGCAAAGAGTTAGTTGGCTTAAAGACATACCCGTATTGCTATCCTGAATCACAAATTGTTTTCATGCATGTTATCTCGAGAATAAGAAAGCTTTTATCACCCTCCCTTTTTTTTAAATTTACATAGAGCCTCAAAATCTGACTTTTTCCAGCATTCTTTACAATCTGTTGCTTGTAAGAATTGAGAATTTAGAGAAAATTGTTCATTGTGACCTCTTTTATGTCTATTGAAATTTAGCTAACAAGAGTGAAAGCTATTTAAAGATTTAAATATGATAGATGTAGTCATTTATGGTAAAACTACTTTTGCTTAGCTTATAGTAATAACTCAATTTTTATTAGAACTTTTTCTGCTGCCATGCACCATGCTAAGTGTTCGACGTATATTATCTCATTTAATCCTTGTGAAAAACCAAAGAGATAGTTACTACTATTATCACCCCTGATGGGCAGAGAATTTATGTTTAGAGAGCTATAAGACTCACCCTAAACCACTCCTCCAATAAGGGACAGAACCACAATTCAAATCCAGGTTTGGGGAACTTCAGTGCCATGCTCTTAATCACTATGATACGCTGTCTCTGGGGCAATATTCTTTAACATAGACTTTTATTCAACCAGGTAATACTTAAGAAACTGCTTATAATTTCCAGGAATTTCATCACTGGTATTTAGGTATATGTCATATACCAGTCACTGCCACTGGCCTTTGGAATCATAAAATTGAGTGAAACAAAATTCTTTCTCCCCAAATGTAAGTGGGGCCAAGACAGCCAACTTAAGACCTTCTCAGACTCTAATCATTTTGAGTTTTCTAAATCCACCTAACCTCATATAAAACATTAAAATGCACTCACATCTCACATTTAATATAATCACATAACTACATATGAGTTGTGCTACATTTGCTTGGGATTATTTTTATGGGCATTTTAATAGTCATTAATTTTGCATAACTTATAGCCAATATATGTTTTCTCCTGAGTCCCAGACATTTTTACCCAGGTTCTCTGCCTGTAATACCTAACAGTACTTTGGCCTTAGTGGGAAAGACAGAAAAGCAAACTAGGAAAGCGACACAATGTGGTAAGAAAATAATACAGGTATGTGCAAAGAATTATGTGAGTCAAAGGTATCACTTCACGAGTTAAAGGACACTGAAGGAAAATCTTGGGGTATGAGCAGGAGTTCTTCAGGTAACAAAATCCTCATTTACAAAGCTATTGAGTTACAAAAAATATATCCAAGAAATGTCAAGTTATACTGTGTGACTTAAGATCAGTATTTGGGCAGCATGATAGAGGATAGAGATGGAGGCTTCCAATTCAATGTCTTTTCACTGTACATTTCTTTTATTGGAAAGAAATTTTAATATACATTAAACTGAAAACTCTTTCTTTACTGTACTGAACTTAGCTTCGTGTTCTCTAAAATATAATATAAATTACAATTTTTCTTTTGCAGATACTATTTTATTGCCAACTTTCCTAAAGGAACTACACTATTTAATTAAGAATATTGATTAATCAGTAAGTATTTATAAATCTGGGCTACTACACTATATATATGTACATTCATACTATGTATAGTTTGTATCATATATACAGTAAAAAATTCATTATGTATGTCTATTATATACCATAAATATAGTATAGATAAGAATAGTAAATATAGGGGTGATTCAGATGGTTTAGCATCTGCCTTCGGTTCAGGTCATGATCCCAGGAACCTGGGATCAAGCCCCACACCGAACTCCCTGCTCAGTGGGGAATCTGCTTCTCCCTTTGCCTCTGGATCTTCCCTGCCTGGTGCGCACTCTCTTTCTCTCAAGTAAATAAATAGTAAATACAGAGTGTGTTTACATATATACATATATATGTATATGTATGAGGGATTATATATAAGCTTTATGTCCACAACTTTAAAATTTCTTTCTTAAATTATGGAATATGTCTAGCAGAACTGACCAAATCCTTTATTTCCCATTAAAATTTTTAGGTGAAAAACCTGACAAAAAAAAGTCTTTGAAAATAAATGAAAAGGTAAAAAAAAAAAAAAGTAATTGAAAAGATTTGAGTGTGAAACCATCTGTACAAGTGGGGAAAATTTTAGTTTGTAAACTTTTTTTAAGTAGTTCTCTTGAAAATATTGATTACGTTAAAAATAGTGTGTCTTCTCCAATAACTTAGTTCAATAGAAGGGGAAGATAAAACATAGCTCAATAAAGGAGTCACTGAATTAAGTATCTTTTAAAATGCTGTAGTGAAGATGCTATTATATATTTGTTGGTAGTTAGAAATGGGGGGGAGAGTTCTGAGACCGAGACCAACTAAAATAATAAACCAACCAAACAGAATAATACTACTACAAATTCTCAGCTGTCAACTGAGAACTCTTGGTCTAAATGAAAATGAAAGATTATGGAATTGGAAGTTTATCAAATAAGTGAGTTTTCACCTTGTGAAGCAGTAGGAAAAAGGATGAATAATCATCTTAAAACATAGGCTGAAAAAAATTAGAACACACAATGCAAAAAAAAACTAATATGAAAAAAGTCATAGAGAACTGAGAAAAATTCTCCCCTCAAACTATGATGTGAAGGCTTTAGACCTATGCTTACTAAAATAAATTGGCTGAATAAAATACAACATATATGACTATGCCCAGACAAGACTTGGATTGCTTCCCAATGCCTAGATATTTGTGCTGATATTGACACCAGATTAAATTATGTTGTAATGACATCAAATGGGGCATCACCCCAAGGTCACAAAATTCTGTGCCTTAAAATCTTACTCCTAGTTTACTCTGTTCATTTCCACTGATGTTTTAATGAAATTCTCTATTTTCTCTTCTTTTAAAAAAAGCAAATGACGAGCTTTGACCCATTTCTCACTATTCTTGTTTGAAAGTCACAGCTTATTATACATACACTTACATATCTTTATCCTTTACATTCTAAATGACCAACATTAAACTACATGTTCAGGTTATAACCTTGAAAAATATGGACCTGAGGGGTGCCTGAGTGGCACAGTCGATTAACCATCCAACTGTTGGTTTCAGCTCAGGTCATGATCTCAGGGTCATGGGATCAAGCCCCATGTTGGGCTCTGAGCTCAAAGTGGAGTCTAATTGGGACTCTGACACCCTCTCCCCCTCACCTCTGTTCTGTCTCTCTCGCTCTCTAAAATAAATAAGTCTTTTAAAAAAAGAAAAAAAAGAAAAATATGGACAAGATCCTTGCCCTGTTGGAATTTAAATCCAACAGGGGCAGAGAGGTAAAGACAATTGCAAAACAACACAATACAGGTTATAATAATTAAAAAAAAAAAAGTAAAGAGGTTATGAGAAACGTCAAGAGAAATTATTTGGAAGAATCAATGTTCTGCTTCCTAGAAGAAATAAGATCTAAGCTAAGACCTAAAGTATAATTATCAATTGAAACAGAGAAGGGTGGGGATATTGGGGAAGTGTTTCAGGTAGGAGAAACAGGGTGTACAAAATGCCAGAGGTAGGAAGGCATGGATTCTATGGAGGTGTGAAAATTGGAGAGATAAGCAAAGGCCAGTTCACACACGGCCTTATACAGCATGTCAAGGAAACTGAGTATTTTCAACCTGAAGAAGAACATTAATTAGGTTTGTTCTGTAGAATCATCTGCTATCTTCTATCTAGAGAATTGAAGACAAGACTAGAGGTAGGGAGAGCTATGGTAACAGTGTGGTAGTAGGTCAGGCAAGAGCCAAATTAGAGGACAAACAGCTGAGATAAAGATTAAGGAAATATTTAAGATGAAAATATATAAGACCTCATATTGTATGTGGTGAGCAGGGGGAAGAATAAAAGAAAGAAACATAACTCTCAAGTTTAATGAGCAGCTGGGTAAAGGATGGTACCATTTAATAGGGTGTTGGGGCGGGCGTGAGACAGGGAAGATGACAAGTCCAATTTTCAACATGTTGAGTGTGAAGTTCATAAGAGATGCCTAGTAGTCTGGTGGATATAGAAGTTTGATGCTCAGTACTGAGGCCTAGGCTAGAAACAGAAATTTGGAAGTAATCAGATTATAGGTTCTGTAATAATTCAAGTCCTAAAACCAAGTAAGATTGGCCAAGGGAAATGAATAGAACAAGAAGAGCTAAGTGACAAAGGCTGAGCCCTGACAAAGCCTAACATTTAGAGAATGAAAAGAAAAGGAGCACTCAAAAAGGACTATAGAAGAATTGCAGAGAAAACTTGACGGAAACGAGAAGAGTAAAAAGAGAAAGAGGGAGTGCTCAACAGTGTCCAACAGTGTCAACAGTGGTTGAGAAATCAAGCATACATTAGCATATATAAATACATATGTATATATATACATATATATGTCTTTACACACATTCAATTATCATAACATCATCTAGTAGGTGCTTTTATCAAGATGAGAAAATGGAGACACAAAGAAGAGACAATTTTTCTAAGGTTACACAGCTAGGAAGTAGTAGAGCCAGAAATTGAAATTGGTTGAGGACTTGAGTGGGAGGTGAAGGAATATAGATTGGGAGTGCAGATAACTCTTTCTAGCAATATCACTGATTTTCAAAGATAGTTTTGTCTGGGCAGATTGTCTCTGCTTATCAGGTTCAAACTATGTGATGAATACTACCCAAATCGCAGACTGACTCTTGAGATAACAAATGGCTTGTGGAGAAATGCTTTTAAAAATCCAATGTGTTCAAATGGCAGTGATAACATGAAAAAAAATTTTTTTTCCAATGTACCATCTCCATGAGTTTTGAAAACAGTACACTATTGTTGCTTCTTAAATCTAAAACAAGAGTAACCCTGCCTGGAGCTACTCCAAAAATCATTCCAACAAAATTCTCCCAATGGTTCCATCAAAATAACTGGAATCTTGAACTATGAGTTTTAATTGTTAGTATGTCTTTATGAAGTACCTATTACATGTATGCATTGTCTGTTTAAAATGCTGTCCCTCTAGAAACATCTTTAGAAAGCCAGGACCCACTTGGTCAATTTATGCCAACGTAGGAAATTAGTTAAATGATAAATTGTCACAAAGTTGAAGTTTCTTAATATGGGTGAAATACCACTGATTCATGAGGAAGAGAAGAAATTCCTCCATACTTTTCATTTCCAAATATTTGGGGAATATTGCATAGCCACATTCATCATCTGCTAGTATCTTATTATAACCCATTGTTGGATGAGAAACCATGTTAAAGTATTTGCTATTTGCAGGATTTACTACTCTGGTATAAGTAAGTTATAACATGGTATGACTGAGAGCATAATTATAATTAGAAAATCTCTTTTTAAACCAGATTTAGAAAGACAGTGATCTCTGGAGTTTAAAAAAAAAAGATACTTAAGTAAAATTATTAAAATTATGAGAGGCCAGCAGTTCTTGCAAAGTTTAGGAAACCATTATTCAATTACATTATTCAATTTGGTAGTCTGTTTTCTGTCTCTTCATTTAAAAAAAAAAATCATATCCGGAAAAGAAAACCAATACTGTGTATGGTTGCCTCCAGATTTTTCTTTGGCCAAAACTGCCTATTTTCCATAACTGAATTTCCCAGTGATAGTTTCATGAACTTTATTGCCAGGTTGACTAGGCAAAGACACTTTATTGTCCCCACCACCACCACCAAACAAGACTAGAAGGGATGCTGAACACAACTAACATGAAGTTGAGAAAGACAACGATTTGTTTTTAACCACGAAAGGCATAATACTACTTAGATGAGCCAAGATTTTTGGAACAAGTTTGTTTCCAATATTCTAATATGTTACACCGGCCATGTCAAAATGAGGTTACATTGTCCCTAGGACAACCCTGAGATTCCTGAGGCACTCCTCCAACCCTCACTGTTCTACGAACATTAAGTCTACCCTGTCACTTCAGAAAGAGGTTACAGTGCCCTCCTCCGCTGACAAGAGACACCTTAGCAGTTGTAGCCCTGTGCTTGACCACAGGCCTTATTTTAGCATTAGACACTTGATTTTCAAAGGTTATCTTTCCTAAATTAAAGGAAGAGTGAGACTGATGATGTGAGGGCTTCCCTATGCTGACTGTGGTTTGCTTACATAAGATTCTGTAAGTTTCCCAGTAAGAAACCATACCTTCCAGGTGATAAATGGGTCAAATTCACAGAATATTAAAAGTGTGGGAGGGAAGCTGGGAGAAAAGAAGGCTTTCCTGCTTTCTATTTCCAGAGTGTAGTTTAACTGGGATACTCACAAGATTTGGTCTAAAGAAAGAAAGCCATGAAGTAATAGAAAAGTGCTAACATAATAACTAGAAAACACCTCTGTGATCTCTTTCTTTTTATTTTTCTACTACTAAGTGTTTTTTGTACTTTCTTCTTTATTTTTAACCACTCCTCCCCTCCTTCCTATTCATCTTAACCTATCCCCTCTTAATGTGAAATATTCATAATTGTCACTGTAGTTATGTGATCCAGTGGGATCTGTACATAAATCCTTTGACTCAGAAAATTACCATTATATTCAAACACAATTACCCAGTAGATACTGCTTTATATGAACTCTCACTACCCAAAACACAGAAAATTCACTTGTACTGCTCTTCCTTTATTCCAAGGACCATATAAAAATGACCACCCACACCATTTTCATCCTAGAACCAGGAATCATCAATAAACATACTTGTTTCCATTCTATTCCCAATTCCCTTTCTCTTCTGGCTGATAAAAGACTGAAGTCCTGGATCTCAGGCCAAGCTACCAAGGAGTACAAAAGAATACAATAAACAGGAGAATTGAAAAAACAAGTTTTCATGTTAGTCTTGATAAACGAGGAATTGCTATCTAGCTTTCTTGCCTCCTAGTCTCATCTTCCTCTTATGTTAGTGAAGGAGCAATCTCCTTTTTGCTTTCTCAGTAACAACCATCAATCTTATCTTTCAGAACCTTTCTGCAATATCCTAAATTAGCTTTAGTTTTTGCAATAAAGGTTGGCATGAAGTTTTTTCCAGAAACGATAAATGCTACTAGAAATCAGGTACTCTGAAGTCTACATTCCTCACTCAGTAATGACAATTAATAATCCATTTTGGCTCAAAGAAGCTAAATGTTCCATCATTGATTTCTTCTTCCATTTTCTTTTTTTTTTTTTTTTAAAGATTTTATTTATTTGAGAGACAGAGAAAGTGAGAGAGAGCATGAGAGGAGAGAAGGTTAGAGGAAGAAGCAGACTCCCTGTGGAGCCGGGAGCCCGATGTGGGACTCGATCCCAAAACTCAAGGATCATGACCTGAGCCGAAGGCAGTCACTCAACCAACTGAGCCACCCAGGCGCCCTCTTCTTCCATTTTTTTTTAAAGATTTTATTTATTCATTTAACAGAGAGAGAACACAAGCAGGCAGAGAGGCAGGCAGAGGCAGAGAGAGGAGCAGGCTCCCTGCCGAGCAAGGAGCCCGATGCGGGACTCGATCCCAGGACGCTGGGATCATGACCTGAGCCAAAGGCAGCTGCTCAACCAACTTGAGCCACCCAGGTGTCCCGTCTTCTTCCATTTTTCTAAACAGAGACTCTTAAAGACACTTGGTGAGCACACTAAGACTACAGAATCAGCTGATGCTAATGCCGTCATAATGGTTCATTACCCGTTTCCCTCTTCTTCTAGCTTAT
The DNA here is from genome assembly GCA_028533885.1 of Nasua narica. NCBI lineage: Eukaryota > Metazoa > Chordata > Mammalia > Carnivora > Procyonidae > Nasua > Nasua narica. The sequence goes on along the minus strand of CM052809.1, from coordinate 60,263,963 downwards.
TTTGTCTATTTAAAGCACCTGTTTTTTTCAACCAAGTACATTACATTGTTAATTACAGTAGCAAGACCAATGTCAGACAGGTAGATTTGGGATGGCTTGGCTCTGTATCCTGACAGATATGACTATTATTCTTTGTCATTTTGTCAGAAGCATCTTAAAACCCAGAAAGAATCTATAGAGACCAAATGATCCATCCCTCTGTCTTCATACTGCTAAAAGATTACTTCTCATATTTGAGGCAGCTGAGGTCCAAAGAGGTTCAGGCACTTTCTGGAAGCCCCTCTGTTAACAGTAAAGGGCAACAAATAGCCCATACCTCCACACATTCTTATGGGTAATACTATATTCTATTTACTGTGCCCATAAAAGACAAAGTAAAATAACCTATCTTATGCTGTCCATAAGTTTGTAGTCTTGGAAAAAAATCTATCATATACATATAATACCTAAAACACCATATTCCAGTGAATCAATCTATCAGCTATGTGAACTGGAATGAAGTACCAACTTCTCTAAACATCAAACTCCATTTTCATAAAATGAAGAAAATAATAATTATTTTCTCAGTTTTTTGAGGACTAAATGAGTTAATACAGAAAAAGCTCCTAAATAGTGCCTAGCAAGTATTAGGCATTCAATAAACAGTAGCTATTATTCATCACCAAATCCTGGTGATTTAGATATTAAAATAATTTACCTTACAGCTTGAATGAGATGTATTTAGGAAAAATAAAATAAAGTACTGCTTTAAACTGCAGGTAGTAAACATGAAATATTAACCCAAGAAACCGTAGAAGCTAGATACATAAGCAGCTACCTAAAGGGGTTATATAAACATGGCATTAACAATTGACAAAAAGGAAAAAAGATTGATGTGAGGTTCCCTGCTTGAGGTTGACAGTAAAAGATGAAAAGTTTGCTCTCTTACCAATGTACTTTGCAGTTATTATCAGATTTAGCATAGCATGGCCCCATTAGGTAGCAATGCAGCTTCTCTTACATTAATTGAAGGCAGCCTATCCAAAATCCCCGACTTCTTCAAAACACATGTAGGAATGGTCAAAGCTCAGGGGTGGAGACGCCTGTGGTACAGGAGTGGCAACACAGAGCAAGTCCTTGCATGTCCAATTACGTATGTTTTAAGGCATAACTTATGAGTAACAAAGATGATAAGAACAAAACCCTCTGCTAGGCTAGTTGTTTTCCTACTGGCTCAGCAGAGACCCCTCAGCGTGGTGCGCCCCCACCTGCGGGAGGAGCACTGCCGTCATGGGTAGCCGCTTCTCTTACCTTTCTATTGCAGCGTGTCCCGGACTCTGGTGCAGGAGGTGCTTCAGCCTCACCCCAACTTCTAGGATTCTCTGTGGTGCCTTGTTCATAAACAGTTGTTACTTGTTCTCCTGAGGAGCCGTGAAGTCAGAGACCATCTGTGGCGCCATCTTGGTGACGTCACTCTCCCTCAAGCAGCAAATGATACAATTGGTCTCCTTCGGGGCTTTTAAATGCTGACTTCACTGGCATTTAAAGCACCACACTGGCTACTCATTTTGCTCTGTAACCATTCTAGCTATCCAATTGTGACTGTCCACTGCATGCCAATCTTATTCTTTTAAACCCCAAAAGAATAAGGCCCTTCAACGACAACATTTTTAAATATCTTGGTAAATGAGACTTCTTTTACTAGTAGAATTTGGGTATTTCTATGTTCTGCTAACACCAGGACTGAATTATAACAATGATTAACCAGAGTTTACAAGACTGCTTCTTTACAATGAGACCATTAGCATTATAGATCAACATTCCTCTTAAGAATGAAGATTCAGGGGGGCCCGGGTGGCTCAGTTGGTTAAGTGTTTGCCTTCAGCTCAGGCCATGATCTGGGAGTGCTCGGATTGAGCCCAGCATCAGGCTCCCTGGTTAGTGGGGAGTCTGCTCTCCCCCCTCCCCTCCCCCCTGCTTATTCTCATTCTCTCTCCCTCCCTCCCTCCCTCTCTCTCTCTCTCTCGCTCTCTCTCTCTCAAATAAATAAATAAAATCTTAAAAAAAAAAAAGAATTAAGATTCAGATTGGTTTTTAACTTCGTTAGAACTCCTTCACCCTTTTGCTGGTTAAGCATACTAGGCAGAGTGGTGAACTAGTAAGCCCTGGAAAGACCTAATGCCATCATTCAGTGTTCTAATAACCATTTTTTTTTTCATATCAGCTCTTCTGCATGTAGAAGAGCAATTCATACACTTGCTAAAGCTAGAAAAGTGAAGCATCCAGAGATATTGCTTTCCAATAAAGTAATAATGCTCCATTAGCTGTTTTGCTGTTACATGTTTTACCACAGATGTCTCTTCTTTAAGCTGCCTTCCCGTATGTGGCCCCGTGATAAATTTTATCAGTGGACAGCGGTACAGGGCTGCAGGCTGGGCAGTAGCACAGTGGCTTTTTATCTAGCTTAGTTCCCCCTGCCATGGCCCCCGCCCAAAGCAGCATTTTCTTGGCGTAATTTATGTTGTGGCATTTCTGTCAGTAGATGTGGTGTCAGCAATTTGTGTTCCTAATGGAAGTTTACATGGAAATGAGATACTCAGCCACAGAATAACATTAAGGATGGGATAAAACTAATAAAAATTGTAATGCAGAGGTGTTGGTGCCTGCTCGTATATTTTAAAAAATTCTGAAACAAGGATTGTCTTTTGCCAGAAAAGTTTGTTTTCCAAGTCTAAAATACTGGCATGTAAGTAATATGTATAGAGTGCACCCATTCACAGTTAAGGCTAAAATTGTGTCAGCACATATATTAGAAGCTTCTATATTCCAGAGGCTTTATAGTACTGTCATAATATTTTCAAATAAGTTTTCACACTAAAAAAATAAAATTAAATTAAAAAATAAAATAAAATAAGTTTGTTCTTTCTTTCTTTCTCTTTCTTTCTTTCTTTCTTTCTTTCTTTCTTTCTTTCTTTCTTTCTTTCTTTCTAAATTTAAAATTTTAGAACCCTGCAGGTTTAACCAAAATCTGTGTTGTCGGTACCTTGGGGAAAATATGCACATATGATGTATATTTTTGTAAAGTTTAAAAACTCAGCCCAGTGCAAGTTTTATTGGAGAAATCATTTCACTGATTGAATAATCTTTGTCCCCATACGGTTTACCATAATAAGATTTTCAATTATTCCATTGCAGGATATTGAGAGCATTTAGAAATAGCTGTGTGCTGCATTAAAAATGAAATAGAAGCATCGTTTAGACTCCTTAGCCAAAGGCCCCTGAGATAGCCCAAGCTCCAGAGTTATTTAGACTCTCAACTTGTCTATCTTAAAAAAGGCTTTCACACAAATGGGATCCTTATTCATTCTGAGTTGCTACAGACAACAGAAGCAGAAGTAGTGCTCTTTCATGTATCTACAACCTCTGTTACCAGCACCTTCTTTTCCTTACAGACAACATGTTTTCCAAAAAGCAAAGAAGGAACATGGACATCGGGAATCCTTGAGACGGAGTTAACTACATTATCATAGAAAGCTTCCTGCTATTGAATAAGCAACAAGCAGATTTTATCACTAACATTTTCATGTGTTTTAAAGTATTGTAAAAATAATGGGTCTAAAGTATTTTTAAACTTTCTTCATCACTTTTTTCCCCTTAACTAAAATTTCATGGTTGACCCATCCATCATATGGAGTCTATCTTTAAGTATTCAGTAATATTCTGAGCTGAATGTGAAATGATAGTTGCTTTATGCACAAAGTTGTTCAGAAAGGGAGATTCGCTTCTGAGAATGATGCCTGCTTTTCTGAAACAATTTTCCTCCAGTCAAACTGGGAAGAAAGACCTGAACTCCATTAGTTGAAAATTTTCACCCTTTTGAAGTGATTTAAGGACCTGTCCTTAGTAATTTTGATTAAAGATGAATGTTTTGAAATTCAGTCCCTATATCCAAGGTCTATCTACCAGAGTCCTGCTAGAATTTTGAATAGACAGCAGAAAAGCATACATACACATACCAAAATGCCAATATATGTATTCAGCTTTGTAAATACACCTTTAAAAATACCTCGCCATATTTAGCCACTCCTAAATATGTATTTACACAAGTCTACACACTGTAAGTGTTTACCTGGGAGACAGGAAAGGTCTCTCTGGTAAATAATATGGGTTTTATAGCCTTTCATGAAGGAATTTTTTGTTTGCCAAGTAAAAAAATCAGCTCCTCTCAGTTATAATTTAATAAAATTTTTCTTTCCCTGTAAATTTACTGCACAGCACTTGAGGTAAAGCCCTGCAATGTTTAAAAAAAAAAAAAAGACAACACTGGTGTTATCTTTGGGTACAGAGTGGCTTTGATTCATTTTGCTAAAAACTACAGAGGGTAGAAAGCATGGATATGATTTCTGAAAACCAAACAAATAAAAATAACCTGTCAGATATATTTTAGAGCTAAGGCTATTGAGTAATTACCTATTTTGTCAGGTTAAAAAGAAATCAAAATCTTTAGGAAGATCAAAATGATTTAAACTACTTTGCCATGAATGTTCTACATCATTGATTTAATTTTATACTTTGTATTACATGAGTGGGTACAGGTTAAACGTTTTCAACTGATAAGCAAAATTGTGTTAAATCCAACAGATGAACAAATTCTTAGAGAAAAGCAGCATTTCCCAGTACACCAATCCAAGGACAGGAAATGTTCAGAGCACGCTCTCAGCTTGCAAATACATGGCCTTGAGCAATTGAGTTGATCTGACTTCCGTTTTTGAATTTGTAAATTAGGTTGTGATCTACCTAGAGCTAATGCACGAAGGATATGTACTCATATATTAAGTACTGAATATTAATAGAGGGAAAATGTGTTTTTAAAGAAGACATGTTTTCCTTTTTTTAATTGAAAGATACAAAGTGAGATAGAACATGATGCTTGGAATTATTTGGTAGAGTCTCACAATGTATTTAGCCTCACCTTCCCCATATTCACTCTCCCCTTAGAATCTAAAGGCTTTTGAAATCACCTAACATTAAGCAAGTGGTCCCTGACTTTCATGAGCCACTTTAGGATCCCAGAAATGGGCATGGCTTAATTGGGAGTCCTTTAAAGTTTTGGGGGAGGTTCTTTCTGAAGGGACTTCTATCCTAATCAGCTCACTTCCTTCTAGAAGATAAATGTGCAGGATTTCCAGCAGCTTGTCTCTGGAACCACTGAAGATTTTCCTGTCATCAGTGGACTTAGAGATCTACAAGAGAAGAAAAAAAGAGAGAGTCCCCTTACATGAATTCTAAAGACACTTAATAAATTACAGATTTACGGTTAAAGGACTCCTCTTCTCTTTCTTTGTTCTGTGTCTTTCAAGAATTTTCTTTCAGAATCTTTCTGTGCATGGGTCTTTTGCACAGTACATATGGGCTTGATCTAAGTTGAGAAGGTGGCAAATTTAGGCATTTTTGGCAAGTCCAGATATGGAAACATTGCAGGCTTTATTCAGGATAGAAATATATCAATTTTTTTAATGGGCCCAATTATTTCACCGTCACATAAAATGCCTGTTGAAATTTGTCAGTACAGCAAAGGTGCTTCTATGCCTTCCTGTCCTATCTCATTTCTAAACACAGCTTTGAGGAGATCAAGTTTACACACACACACACACACATAAATAGGTGAGAAAATGTTTACATCTCAAATTCAGATGTCTTAAAGCACTTTACCTTCAAGACTTTTTCTTCTACTTATTCTTAAATTGTTGAAATATGTGTGCTATCATATAAGATTAAAACAATCCTTTAAAATGAAAATATGATTTATTTTACCTTTAAATGTACTAGAAATTTAAATACAACGATATGCTTGATGAACATGCAACAGGGGGTTTTACAAACTAGGTCACTAATTCAAATCTGATTCAGAGAGCACTGAATATCCTACAGCTGCCTATTAGGAGTATCTAAATTGAATGCAATGAATAAATATCTGATTATATTTTCATACAAATTTTAAACCTATTCTACCAATTGAAATGGAACACAATACACTATTTGTGTATTCAACTTATACTTTTGAAAATCATTCTATATCATCTCCCGTATTCACAAAAGAAACAAAATTCACTGTGTGCCAATAATACTCACGCATGTGCACTAAAAGACACAAATAATATATTCCCCACCTTCTAAGTATGAATCAGCAGGATATTATTCTCTCAGCTTCATCCTAGATCCTCACATACCTATGGACATGGCAGGTTAGAAGGATGACTCCTGTGTACAGCAAATCCACTCTGGTCATGGTGAATGATGTCCCCGGGTACTGCAAGAACTAACAGAGGAGCAAAATCACTGACCCTTCCATTGGAATCACAGCCGGCTAGAAGCAGCACTGCCTTCTGTCTCTTAGTATCTCTTAGATGTTAGAGAAAATACAATTTCTACTCATTTACTTCTGACCTGTCACTTCGCACCTTATCCCCATTAAGACTCACGCACAAGTTTAGAGGGTCAGAGTATATGACAAATACCTACTATGCTAACAATGGCCTCGCCATCTCCTTGCCTGTTTTCCTGGAAACCAACATGTGCACTTTAACCCTCTTTTCTAAGGGTTCCTTACTGAAGCTATGGCAAGATTTCAGAATTCTTCAGTTTGGACAGAGGCTGAGACCCACATCTCTTGGGATAAGGGGATATTGTGAAGGAGGCTCAGTTAGAATTAAATCGCAACACTTTGTGTGGCTGGTGAATGTAAAATTCCTAGATGACATTTCTAATCCAGTCTGCACCGGTTAAATCAGTCCTGATGCCATGGTGCTTAGTTCTTAATGCTACCTTATAAGACTGCACAGTACTCCCAGAAGAGAATATAGGGTCAAAAAAGAAATACAACCTTATTCTACAGAGTGCAGTTGAAAGCACTGGGACTGCTCAGAAAAAAAAAAAAAAATAGCGAGGGAATTTGGAATTCCTTTCAAATATATGAAGGACTGTTATGCAGAAGACGGATTAGGCTTATTCTACAACTTATTCTGGCTGAAGATAAAGACCTTCCTATGAGTTTGTGCTGTCCCAAGAAAGAATGGACTAGCCTCCCTCCAGAGAACCTAGACAGCAACCAGCACAGGCTAGATGGCCTCCTGGGTGTTGGGCTGGATGACCTTTAAGCCTCTACCCAATGCTGAAGTTGAATGAATCTGTAAAACCAATCCAGCCAGGAGAGTTCCAAGGCAGCTCACAGGGCAGTTTCAGGATACTGTCACACAAAGTCATCCTAACTAGGCATAACCTCATTTTGGTTGCGTCCAAGTCCAGAATTTCTTTCAAGGAGGCTGACTTCCCTGCATTGAGTGTGATTGTAAAAGAACAGATTCTCGGGCCCCTGGGTGGCGCAGTTGGTTGAGCGACTGCCTTTGGCTCAGGTCATGATCCCGGAGTCCCGGGATCGAGTCCGACATCGGGCTCCCGGCTCCATGGGGAGTCCGCTTCTCACTCTGACCTGCTCTCTCTCACTCTCTCTCTTTCCTAATAAATAAATAAATAAATAAATAAATAAATAAATAAAATCTTAAAAAAAAAAAAAAAAAAAAAAGAACAGATTCTCCCATCAGAGAACCCTGGTTTGGAATCCTGGCCCTTCTGTTCTAGTGGTTGTGTAAATTTGAGGCGGTCAGTGAACCCAAGAATCTCAGTCACAAAATTTAGAATTAATATTCCCATCTCACAGGGTAGCTGTGAGCATATTAAACCATCTGTATACTACCTGGTGTGTGCAGTAGGTATTAACTGTTGGAGGTACATAAGTACATGGTATAGATATCAAGCCTAAAAAGCCTACTTCTAGACCTCATGGTAGAGATGGTCATATACTAGTAAGTTCTGAATGCAGTTAGCTAGGGTGATGTGTGTCAAGTATCTGCTTCTAAAAAGGTTCCCTTTTCCATCCAGAATACACACATTTATGTTAATCTGAAAAGAAAAAAGATCCTACTGTGGAAATTGTGCTATAAACATATAAAATGTAGTAAATGAAATAATAATCACAGTGATGAACTTTATCAAAATTTACATGAGATGAATAATGCAAAGGCAGAGGAAATTATTCTCTACTAGCAGCAGAAATCCTCTGCGTAGCTCCCTCTTAATTTTAAGATGCTTCTAGTAATGCAGTCTGATTATTGTTGCTCCTTCATCTTCTTAAAATCAAATCACCTAAGGAGGGAAGCATTGGTCACAAAGACAATGAGAACTGCCTGATTTCTTTTCTTTTCTTTTCTTTTTAAAGATTTATTTATTTATTTGAGAGAGAGAGAGAGAGAGAGAGGACTAGAGAGAGCAAGCCCGCATGTACACTAGTGGGGGGTGGGGCAGAAGGAGGGAGAGAATCTCAAGCAAAGTCCTTCCTGAGCCAGAGTTCAAAGTGCTCAATCCCACAATCCTGAGATCATAACCTGAGCCAAAATCGAGACGCAGATGCTTAACAAACTGAGCCACCCAGACACCCCACCTGATTGCTAAATAGATTCTTTTCACTTGCATCAGAGAACTCTTAAATTCCCAAACTAAAAGTTGTGATTTTCAACCAAAGGGGTGATTATTTTCATATATAAATAGTTGGTGAGTTTAAAAGTACAATCAAAGATCTCTGATTTGGTAAGTCTTCACAACATGCCTGGGGTATTTTTGACATAAATTTATACTTTTACCATCCTTTGAAGGACATTCACAGCCATTTCTGAGTTCTTTTCAATTGACACTGAATTCATAGTATTAGCTACAATTCCTACTAAGATGATTCTGTGTGCCCAAGAAGGGATGATTAGAAATGATGGAAACATTTACTCCTAACTTAGATTGGTAACTTTAAACACACAGCTAAGCAAGGCAACCTTTTCAATGGTTGAATTTCTTTAGGCAATCTGGTTACAATACATGACAATGTGGCATCCAAAGATGCTTGGCTTTCAACTTGTGAGAGGCTGGCAGTAAGGAGCTCATGTTCCAGGAACACAGTTCTCAAGCCCCAGCATAAGCGCTCTTGTTCATAGGAGAGGAGGCAAATTTTCCAAAGGCAAAGACTTTGGGACAGCCCTGGCTTCCTGCCCTACCTTCATGTGGCAGTAATTTCCCTACACAAGAGGCTGAGGGCCTGCCCTTGACACACAGAGTCTGCCTTGCCTCCCACACACAAACCCACAAGAAAGTCTGACCCAGCAAGTATTAAGAAAAAAGCCCTGACATGACCACACAGCAATTCTGGGGCATGAGCAGTAGCCACTGCCATGCCCGGGCAAGGGTTTCACTGCCTCCAACTGAAAGTGGGCACAATAAAATTCCTTTGTCAGAGTCCCAGTGGAGTGTTGGCAATTGAGTGCATATTGTCCCCTTGGTAGGAATGACTATGAACAGCATGAAATCTATGCTTTGGCAGCAAGAGAACCTGGTGCTAGCATTTTTCTAAACTGAAACAAGACAAATGAGTTGGCCTGATACTTACAAGTTATCTTATATGTTAAATCACCTCTAAAAATAAAATAAAATAAAAAAGATTTGAAGAAAACTGTAAATCTTACGAAAGGAAAAAGATGGTTAGATAAGCTTTATTCTTGTAAAAAATGATTTTAAAGCATGTTGAGAAGCATGAGTTGAGGAAACAAAGAATTGTGCACACCTAAGTTGTTTCAGACTGTTTGGAATTCAAGGACTGAGAGGGGCAGGGTATGAACAGACTCCTGCAATAACTCAGAGAATACTTATTTGTAATTAGTCAAAAAGTTCTCATACCAGTAAGTTATTACAAAGTTAAGTAAATACCAGGTACTGAACTTAGGCACTGAACAAACACAAGTATAAATAGATGCTCCCCTCACAAAAATCAATTCACAGACATAAGGTATACCTGGATAGCAAAGGATAAGCAGTAAACACTAGAGAAATTTGACTAAAGGCATTAAAAAGAAAACTAAATATTCTAGGGAAATACTCATATACCTTTTTTCCCTCCAAAATTTCTCAGTGTGCTACTAAACCTTCACTTTCTTTCCCCTCTCCACCCTGTTAGATTGCATTATTCATCAGAGATACTGCCTCCGTTTCCTACAAGGTCTGGACCATTGTTACTTCTCTTTTTCCTAACCGACTTCGGACGTATAGGCGCAAAGAATACAGGCATAGCCCTAGAATAGGTTCAGGTTCTAAGTAACACAAACACAATGCTTCTTCCCAAAGGAATGTTTTGGGATTTCTTTCATGGGAATATCATATGTCTTACCAATGAGGAAGAAGACATCTTTGCTCATGGTCACCTCTAACCTCAGGGAACATGGATCCTGGGAACAGAAAGGGGCAAAGCTTGCACTCTCTAAGTTCCTGACACAATGTGATAAACCAAATCACTTCATTATTTGTCATCTACTTCACTCTCAAACTGAATCTGGTTTGAAAAGCACAATGCTTATTAGATCAAAAACCTGGGCATGCTTTACAAAATACAAGACAAAGATAGAGACGTATGCATGAGCCATGCATAGTGCTATTTTAAAATAGAGCACAAAAATGTATAAATTTTTTCCCTAATATGCCCAAGAGTTTAAAAGTAAAATGAAGAACCTGTCAATGAGTCTGAAACCGAACCACTCAAACCAGGCTCAATGTTTATAGATGACGAAGAGCCAAACCAATAATAATATTGTGGCATTGATTCTTTATGGTCTCAGTCACACCCACCTCATCACTTAATATATTTTTTCTTCTAATATGTGTTCAATTCTTTCTGACGGCTTGGCTCAGAGCTTAGATAATGGAGCCAAACCATATCCCTTCAGTCGGTCTCAAGTTTGGCTGGACTTCCAATGACTTCCACATATTAAGAGCCACTCTCACAAAGAGCTTCATATAATAATAAAGCCACCTGCCTAACCAGTAATAAGAATCAGGATTTCTTAATTAGTCGTACGAGCTAGTCAACATGTTTAGGACTTTACACATAATGTGTCATTTAATCCTCATGAGAACCTGCTGGCGTAGGGAGCTTTAGCTCCATTTTACAGATAAGGAATTGAGGCAGGGAGTTTAGGACCTTCCCAAGGTGACAAGGTTAGCAAATGGTGGGAACTTGATTGTGTCAATTATATTAGAATTGCTGCAGATCCACAAGGTGTCATTTAGCTCCCCTTTGAGGCAGATTTCCTGACTCACTTTTGGAGATGTAGAAAGCTTCCCATTGCTGCATCATGTGAAGACTGGCCGACATTTCTGAGGTGTCAGACTGGGAAACAAATTGCTCAGCTTCAGGTGGTACAGAGGTCAAATGTTTAGAAACACTCAATCGATGACCAACTCCCTAACCTCTGCCACCATCACCTCCACCAACAGTAGAACTGCTACACGCCCTCACGAAAGATTATTTTTTGTGACTTGCAGGTTTTTTATTCTTTTGATGTGATCAATGGAGTATGGTGTCTCCCTGTTTGCAGATACGAGGGGCAGGGTTACACAAAGTGTGAGCTACCTCAGGCCAAACCAGAAATAGCCCTGGTCCTCCCATCCCTGAACTTCAAAGGCAGCCCATTCTCCTGTCCGCTGCTGTGGTGACTTCTGCAGTGGTCACGGGTGTGCAGCCTGGGTGGTCCCACGTATCCAAGCATTCTCTGTGCCAGGGAGTGACCACATGCCCTGCTTCTGGGGATGGGAAGGCAAGGGAGGAAAAGACAGAGCTGATAAATACACCCTGGCTTCCCCCAAACTCTCCGTTGGAGAAAGTCAACTATATATGAGCCGAATGTGCTTACACAAGGCTAAGCTTTTCCACAGTACACCGCCATTCCACATGGCTTAGGGTTTTTCCTTCCTGACTACCGCATAGCAACATGTGAGGCCATGTGGCACCTCACGGGGTGTGGGAAGACCATGAACCTAGAAGAGACCCAAGTTCCAATTCTGTCACTCACAAGCTCTGTCACTCATAAGCCCCAATTCTTAGCTCTCTATGCCCATCAGTATTCCTCATTTTATGTTTCTCTAGGGGTTGGGCATTGGAGCTCATTTGTTTGTTCATTTCCTGAATATAGGAAAAACATAAAGTATTTCTCCCAAATTTCCTCAGCCCCTGACTCTGTTAGACAAAATTACTAATTGACAGTATGCAAGGTCTAGTGTTCAAGAGTATTCAACTGGAAATCGGCTTTTGTATCTTGGAGAGAGCAGACAGGAAGCACGTCTCATCTCAGGATATTATCACCTGTAGGGTAACTTTTCAGCACAAGTAGGAACTGAGCAGTAACACTGCCCCCACTGAGCATTTGGAAAAACCTCTTTCTCCTGCCTGTTATGGGGCTTTAATATGAGGGACATTATCCAGAAAGGTCTAGTAGAAACAGGGAAACACCAGTCTGTGCAGCTCTGGGGAAAGTTTCTCTTCTTTATGAAACTCATAAAGGAACCAGTCCTAGCATTGGGAAGAATACCAAGGTTCCCTGAATTTTAAGTAAGTAAGTAAATAAATAAATAAATAAATAAATAAGTGTCAATGTTTGACAATTGTGGGCCGCATGGTGGGGAGGGAGAACTGGGTTTTCTCTGAAACTAGAAACTCCATTGGGTAGACACAAGGAGCAGATCCCATGGTCACAAGTTGTTTTATCTAAATTTTTTGTCCCGGTTTCCTTTTGTTGTGAGTTCTAAGCTGCTTTGCCCCTTCCATCCTTTACAACTATTGAGTCTCTTCTACAGATCTGTAAAAATAAACAGGCCATTTCCAGATTACCAGCCAGCGGCACCACATCCTGTGTGAGAGCTAACGATAAATAAGAGTGAGGCAGGTAGTCCCCAGACACATCTGGGAAGCATCCCCTTCTCTGAACAGAAGCGCGCAGCATTCAATTCCAGCCAAAGCTTGTTTGGCCTTGTGGTCTGCTGAGTTGAAATGGTTATGCCATTTTTTTTTCTTTGTGTGAATCTAAAGATTCTGTTTTTCATCTGACATTTTTCCTTTTTTTAAATTTTGGTATATAAAAAGTAACCCCCGGGGGGAAACTCTACTGACTTTAGCCATGAATCCCAGGTGTATCCTAATTAGCTTTAGAACTTATTTAAAAAAAAAAAAAAAAAAAACTTCAAGTTGAAGACAGCTAAAGAACTAGCAGCCACAGTTTGGGCTAATTAACTCTTCTGGTAACATCTAGTGACTGGAAACTGTGGTCTCAAAGATTCTGTGATAATGTAGCTACCCAGGATCTTATCTGCACTTTTAACTTCTTTTAAATTAATCAGCTTTATCATGACTAACAACCTGAAATTATTTTTAGCTCTAGTCCTTATTTATTCTCTTCCCCTACTCCATTAATGTATTCTTCGCTTTCTCCGAGCTGAACCCTCCAATCTCTCCTTAATATATAGAAATTTTATCAGACCAGCATCACTCTCTCTCCTCCTAAACATATGTAAACATACACTAGGGGGTAAGTGTAGGGAACAGTCTTTCTTTTGTGTCCTGCATTTAGCAGTCTCAGAAGCTGGGACGACTGAGGATGGGCAAAGACAGAAGTATTGTCAGACTCCACTCAGAGAACCCTGATTCTGCTCCCTGGAATCTTAAGCCGCCCTCTCCATCCTCCCTAATACCTCTAGGGAAGGTGTTTTCACTTGGAGCAGTCCCTTGGTAGCTGATCTGCAGTAAAAGAAAAACCACACCTGTGGTTATATGACAGCCCAGGGAGGGACCAGCTAGAGATCCATGAACCCCGTCCATCCTTCTGGGCTGCCTGTGACGGTCAGCAAATGGGCCCGGAAAGACTGCAATGAAAACACAGCCCCACCGACCTCTCTCCCACCACCCTGTAAGGACAAGTGTCCCTTCAGGAAAACTTAGGTTTTATCCAGCTTACAGTTTACATAGACTCAGAAGGCTCTTCAGAAGACTTAGACAAGAAATAAAAAATCTCTAATCTTCTATTAAGGAAAGGAATATTGGCCCAGAAATCAAAAGAGCTGGCCCCTAATCCCTCCTCTGCCATTAATTATTTCTGTTACTTGGGAGAAAACAGTTTCTTCACGTTAACATTAATAAGCCAGAGGATTCTAAAGGCCCCTTCCATCTATAAAGACTCTATGAAAGAATGTGTTCGCCCATTTGCTCCTTTGAAGACCAACTGCTATAAATGCTAACTTCTTTCCAGATATCAGGCAGAGGAATCAGACTCAAGGAAACCCAGATTAACATTGCACAGAACTCTAAGAGAATTTCCAAAGACAAACGTTTTCCGCTCTTTTCCGAAATCACACAGCTGTTGCATGCCAATGTTAGTTAAAAGACCTATATGATATAAAATGTCATTTTTTCTGATGCATTGATCGCCAGTCAGAAGGTTAAAATCAGATTCCCTGATGAAGCAATAAAACAGCTCTAAAAGTTGAACAAAAATAAATAAATGTGACTACAACAATAGAAACACCAAATGAACATTTTACTCCTTATTTAGTGCCAGACTTTGAGCTAGGAATTTCTGCCTGTGTTATCTCAGCTTAGCATTATAAACAGGCTCAGTCCTCTCATTAGGTTCTCCAATTATCACTCCCCAACCCCGCCCTGGCCAGCCTGTTATGCCCCCCTCTAGCACGGACATATTGTATAAGGCAAGACCTTTATACACAGGCACACCCAATGGGTCTGCCCACCCTATGGGCTTCCAGAGTCATCTCCTCAACCCATCACTTCCTGGAAGGAGGAAGAGTACCCTACTTGTCAAAAAGAAAAGAAGTCTCAGTGTCTGCCTTTTCCTGGTATGCTTCCTTCAAGTCTCTGATAGTATTTTATCTACACAAGGAGGGTCACTCTAATGTCTAGATCAATATCTGCAAAAGCTTTTAAGCTGTAATAACCATGATCTTCACCACTCAATATATCCTGACAAGACCCCCTCCATGTCAAGTGAAGTGGGTAAACTCTTAGGAAGAGATTTTTAGACTCACTCCTTGGCTACCAGTACTTTTAGTAGAAAAATCCACAATCATTAAGCCAAATGCAAGGGAACAGGCATTCCCAATGATATAGTTTTAATTTTCTTTAAATCTAACCAATACAAACTTCATCATTACATTGTTGCTAACTAATGAGTTGAATTTTGGCAGCCCATTAATTTTAATTTTGTAAACATTGATTTTTTTTCCTAGGTTTTGAATGGAGATAAAATTAGCATGGGTTTTTGTTTTGTTTTGTTTTGTTTTGGGGGGTCTTTTTTTAGTATAACCTCCTTTTCAACTTCCTGCTACTGGATATTTTATTGCAACAAACAGCTCTATCCTTGACCAGGGTCTAAAAAGAAGTCAGAAGAGTTCTGGGAATAATGGTCCCACCTCTCATCTTGTTTCACACACTTCCCCTGTCCCTTCTGGGACATGGAGCAACCATTGACTTCTAAGGAAATTCACTTGAGGCTCAATTAAAACTATGGGGCACGGAGAAGAAGCAGCATGTCCTCACCTTTTCCTCCCCAATAAGATCTGTTTCTAGGACCAATCCTATATAAGAGAACTTCTGAGGGTTTGTGGTATAAGACAAAGCCAGCCCTCATTCATTTGATGACTGCTGGTTCATCTCAAGTTTCTCTCATAAATGCCAATGCCTAAAGATTAAAGTTCACATGCCTAAAGATTAAAATTGAAAGGCTCTCTCCCACCAAAGTGAATGCTCGTTGCTTCCAGTCTTTCCTTAGCTCGCTCTGGCTTCTTAGCCATGGCCATTCGGCAAACACAATTTAGGGAACAGCAGTTTTATTAGTGTTGGAAATGTGTGGTATGAACTACATTAAGTAACTTTAAAAGTTAAGCTGAGAAGATCATTTCACATCACCCATTTTGTCATTATGCCCTCTCTTTAGCATGTTCTCACTTAAAACAGGCTACTCATCTTTCCTTTTTCCTGTTTTCCTCTGTGATGACCTATTCTAGAAGATTTTGAGCCCTTGCCCCTTACTTTCCTCAGAACTACCATATTGTATGCTCCAAGATTCTCACTTCTATAATAGATTCTCTACTATACCCCTACAGTCCATTGTGGTCACTTCATATTTCTACTGATAAAATACCAATCCAATCTCTGTGTGTCATCTGATAATTTATAACAAACCAATCATATTTCTTCCTTTGAAGCATCATGGCATTTATCACTTTCCTTCAATATTTTATGTTACTCACTGAAATCTGAAAAGCACTCATCAGATCAGTCTTGGGGGAGGGAGAGCATCTATGGGCAGAAGGCTGTACTTGAGGTGATAAAGTATGAAGTTCCCATGGTTAGACAGCAGACAGGCAGGTAGAAATCTTAGTGCTGCTACATGTCAGCTGCATTTTCTTGGTCATATTACATAAGCTCAGAAACAGAGGCCCAGAGCAAAATAGAGCATGTTTAGGAGACAGTTAGGTTCTGAATTTTGTTAAAGCAGAGCAGAAAAATTTCAAACCTTCATCCACTGGAAGATAAGAGTGGGATCAGCTTACACTGACTTCATTGGGTGTGGGCTTTTCACTCTGGATTTCTTGTTGTAGTCCAAGTGTGACAAAGAAGTTTCATCAAAACTTTCTCTTAACAATTGACAGCGGTTCATGAGAACTCCGTGTTGAGAATTCTGAGGCCACTGGCTCTTAGGGAAACAAAGCATGATTGATTATTAATGTCTTCCATGAAGAAGGAGAAAAAGGTGGCTTACATGTTTATGTCTGCCATCCAGGCAATGTAAACAATGGAGGTCAAGAGGGCAATTTCAGCCAAAGAGTGACATGATAAAAGAGATGTTTTAGAAGATTAATTTGGCAACAGATTATAGGATGGGCTGCTGAGAGAGAAGAGAAAGCAAAAAAACCAATTTGGAAGCTTTTGCCAAAATCAGGACAGCAACCATGCACAAAGAAAAGAAGGAATACATTTAAGGGATTTTAGGAACAAATCGATATACTTAGCATGCTTCATATAGAGCCTTTAAACTGAGGGCATTTTTTAATAGATTTCATTTTCCAGAGCAGTTTTGGGTTCTCAGCAATATGGAACAGAGGGTACAGAGATTTCCTGTACACCCCCTACCCCCACACTTGCACAACCTTCTACATTATCAACAGCCTCCACCAGAGTGGCACATTTGATACAACTGACGAACCTACACTGACACATTATAATCACCTGAAGTCCATAGTTTACATTAGGATTCACACTTGGAGCTCGACATTCTGTGGATTTGGACAAATACATAAATGACTTATATCTACCATTACAGTATCATACAGAATAGTTTCAATGTCCTGAAACTCTTCTGTGCTCTCCCCATTCCCTCCCACCAGCCCCTGGCAACCACTGCTCTTTCTACTGTCTCCATAGTTTTACCTTTTCCAGAATATCATAGAGTTTGAGCCATACAGTATAGCTTTTCAGAATGCTTTCTTTCACTTAGTAATATTCCTTTAATTTTCCTCCATGGGAATGAGATTGGCAGCTAATTTCTTTTTTGTGCTGAATAATATTCTATTGTCTGGATGAACCACAGTTTATTTACCTACTCAAGGACACCTTGGTTACTTCCAGCCTTCATGGGCAGGTTTTTGTATGGATGTAAGTTTTTAACTTTTTGGGTACATTACCAAGCAGCACAATTGCTGAATCATATGGTTGGCGTATGCTTAGTTTTGGAAGAAACTGAAAACTTGTCTTCCAAAGCGAGTGCACCATTTTGCTTTCCGACCAACAACGAATGAGAGTTCTTATTGCTCCACATCCTCACCAGCATTTGGTGTTGTCCATGTTCTGCATTTTGGTTATTTTAATAAGTGTGTGTATTCCCATTGTTGTTTTCATTTGCATTTCCTTTTTGACATTGGATCTGGAGTAGTTAAGGCATTTTGATTCTTGAGAAGAGGATCGTATTGGCTAATTCTCACATTAACAAAGATTCATTTATATCATTCATCTATTCCTAAGCACTATCACCTAGCAGACAGCAAGACAGCAAGAGAAGAGGGCATTTGAAATATAGTACAGGTAAATTTTGACAAATGACAGGTAAGGAAAATTTTGGATGAGGTGCATTCTAACACTGGTGAGTATTTTGGTAAACACAGTAAGGCTTTACACTGGTAAAGCAGTGGCCACCTAGAGTGAGTCAACGACCTTGCGTAGAAGTAGAAGATACTCAAAATAAATCTTGCCTTCTTCACAATTTTGACCAGCAGCTCTGGCTTTACCTTAGTCCATTCACCTTTGTCTCTCCATTTCATGATAGGTGACTACATATATAAAGTACATCATGGCACTTATGCCAGAAGTAAAGACACAAGGCTGCCACCAGATCTCATTTCAAAGACAAGTCTCTTAAAAGGCCTCCTGGAGCATAGGGCAGAGGGAAAAGAAAGACATACTAACATTGCAAATGTATTTATTTGTTAATTTGCTGAGGGACCGCTATGCATGAAGCTTTGAATTAAAAACCATTTCAGATGAAGCTGGGCACGTTCAGGGTAGTATGGCCATAGAGACATATTTTGATTTGCCATTTGCTTTCTTATTTGGCCCACTGCTTGTGTAGTATCGTTTAATACTTACATTAAATATTCAATATTTACATTGCAGATTTTCCAACTCTGTTTTATTATTGACCCTTAGTTTTATACCACTGTAGTTAGAAATATACTTGGTATGATTTCAGTCTTCTTAAACTTGAAATATTCATTATGTGTCTTTTTATGTGGTTTAACCAGGGGATCCGTCTGTGTATACTTAAAGTGTGTCTTCTACTTTTCTTGGATGGAAGGCTTTATACATATCTGTTAGAACCATGTATTCTGGAGTATGCTGCAAATAAAAAATGCTTTGCTGAAAAAAACATAACTTTAACTGAGGACACTCCTTTAAAATAAAGCATATAGAGGGGAGGTAGAGGGAATGAGTGAAATAGGTGAAGGAGATTAAGAATACACTTATAGGGCCCCTGGGTGGCGCAGTTGATTGAGTGACTGCCTTCGGCTCAGGTCATGATCCCGGAGTCCTGGGATGGAGTCCCACATCGGGCTCCCAGCTCCATGGGGAGTCCGCTTCTCACTCTGACCTGCTCTCTCACTCTCTCTCTTTCCTAATAAATAAATAAATAAAATATTTAAAAAAAAAAAAGAATACACTTATAATGGGCACTGAGTAATGATATATAGAATTGTTGAATCACTATATTGTACACCTGAAACTAATACAACACTGTATGTTAACGATATTAGAACTAAAATTAAAAATTTAATAAAAAATAAAAATAAAAACATTTCAAAATTATAAGAATGATATATATCCTCCAGACATATACATTCTACCTAGGGGAAAAGACACACGTTTATTAAAATTAAGGAATAGATTAAGAGATGGCACAGGCCATAGATAGCAAATGTCTCTGTCTTATAATAGTAATAGTCTTAGGTACGCTACAAGTTGAGTGAATGATTTGGGGAACAGGAATAACCATTCATGTAAGTGCGGCATCATAGAGATTTCCCAAAGCTAGACAAATAATGGTAGGCAAATGGGAATGACCAATGAGGGCTGTTCGGAGAGGACTGGCCCTGACTGGGGCTCCCTCCTTCCTGCACAAATGTGTTGATTATGTGAATCCAACTAGGCTGGGGGAAAGATGATTGGAACATTTCCTTAGACAATGGCCCAATTGAAAGGTCACTTCCTGCCACTTTCCATGTCCCTGAGGGGGAATCCCATACTGGCTCCCAGTAAACAGAGATGTCTATGTTGAAAGTCAGGCTTCCAAACAAATCCTGCCTGCCAGAGTCATAGGCCTCCACTTTAGGGTTTAGAGATGAATTAAAGATAAGTATTCATGATTAAACGTCCACTCAAATATAATGAAATCTGTACAGTTTCTCAATTTACAATCATTGCAAAGTAGCTATGTTTTCCTCTACTTTGTTGACTCTATGATTTTTCATATCATCTGAGAAACAGAAATTCTTCACTCCCAAATGAGCAACATTTTGAACTCAACCCTGACCCTAACATGATAAAAATCTGTGCCGTTGAAAAGAAACATAAAGTGTTTTGTTGTTTTGTTCTGTCTCTTCCCCTGAAAGCCATCCAAGGGCAGAATCCTGTTGCCTTTGTTCACAATAAATACGACATAGAAAGAACATGGTATTTTAGACAGAGCTTTCAGAAAAATCCATATAAGGGCAAAAAAGAAACATTTGATGCCGAATTCTTTCCTAATTTAAGACATTTTGAGTCCAGTTTTTATTTAAAAAAAAAAAAAAAAAGGATAAGAATTCCAGGGCAAATGTTCCTGGGATTTCTTGTGTGAGCTGACAGTAGTAATCAGCAGACATTGTCCAAGTCATTGTAGGAAACCTGAATAACCTAAATGTCTCCTCTGTATGCCTAGCCAGCACCAGCCTGCACAAAGATCTCATCCATTCTCCAGTCTGCGTCTTCAGCCCCAGAGTCCCAACATACTTCAAAATTCTTCAGCATTTTAAACATGTCGGTGTGTTGTTTTGAAATTGCTCTCAGGTTACTCTTTGGAAACAGTTCATGAGCCAATGCAGTGCTTATCAAAGCAGAAGCTCTGTATCAGAATCACCTGGAGTTCTATTAAACTGTAGATTCCTGAGTCCATACCTGGAATTGCTGACTCTGGAATATCTGTGGGAGAGACCCCAGTATCTGTATTGTTAGACACTCTACTGTGGTTTGAATCTACAAGGCAAAGAATCCTGGACTTTGAACTCAAGTCTTAGTTCTACTATTAAACATTCATGATAGACTTTCAGACAATCATTTTAATCTCTACAACTCAGTCTTTCAACTGTAACACAGGATTATTGTGAAGTAATGTATGCAGAAGAACTGATACAAATTTAAAAAAATATTCATATATGTACTTGTGAATCTCTTAGTTAGATGATAAAGTCTTTTGAGATCCGGGAATCTCTTTATTGTATTTTTTGTAGTGGTAAAGTCATATTTCTAGCGGGATTTCAGTAAATAGTTGTTTAATATACATACAGGAAAAGAGTTGGAAGTCTTTGAAGGCTGATACTTACAGGAAACAATTAGCCCCAGGAGTCCACCTCCCTATAGAATTTACTTCGGGTGAATTTACCATTGAACAGGGTCTTCCTTAGGACTTACAAGTTAATCAACTATCAGAGTCAATTAAAGTTAATATGGCTGTTGTTTGCTGTCTAACAAAGCTCATAAGATGGACATGTAAGGTCTTCTTGCTAATTTGCTTAATTTTCCAGGAGAAAAAGAACTCAAATAGCCTGGTAAATCCTGTTGACTACCCAACATGGATCAGAGTAAAAGTACCTTTTATGAAGGACATTATTTTACTGTTTCTCGTTTCAATACTCTGGACACTACATTACATTCCTATTTTACAAATGAATAAACGAAATCACAAGGAAGTTAAGTGGCTTTCTCTGACAGTCTGAAATGTCTGTCTCCAAAAAAGGAGACAAGGAAAATCTTGTCAAAGGATCCAGCCGATCACTTGGGCCTGGTAGGACATCCTATACCCACTGGGGGCCGTGGCCATCAGCTGACCTTCGCTGAGGTGTCTCACTTCTGCTCTGTCCTCAGACTGACCAACTCCCTTTTTTTAATTGAAATACCTATTTCTTTAAATATGACAAAGTCTCCATTCAGATTTAGGTCTGTTATACTTGTGAAGTCAGTATTTCCGATGAGTTCATTTTACGTGGTTGAAAGATGAGCATTTTTTTTTAATTTTTTTTTTTTTAGATTTTTTATTTATTTATTAGAGAGAGAGAGAGACTGAGAATGAGAGGGGAGAAGGTCAGAGGGAGAAGGAGACTTCCCGCAGAGCCGGGAGTCCAATATGGGACTCGATCCCGGTACTCCGGGATCATGACCTGAGCCGAAGGCAGTTGCTTAACCAACTGAGCCACCCAGGCGCCCAAAGATGAGCATTTTTTTATATGAATAGTTACACATTCACAATCATGACTGGTAGAAAAAATAGATAGAACAAGGATATCAAATCTTAATTTCAACAGTAGGATTATGAAGATGAGGTTAAATCATTTTAAATGGTCAACTGATATAAGGTTAATTTAAGAAAAAAATCACGGGGCATCTGGTCACCCAGTCAGTTAAGTGTCCACCTTCAGCTCAGGTCATGATCTCAGGGTCCTGGGATGGAGTCTGGGTGGGGATCTGCTTCTCCCTCTGTTTCTGCCCCTCCCCCTGTGCATGCTTTCTCGCTCTCAAATGAATAAATAAAACCTTAAAAAAAAAAAGAAAAAGGAAAAAACATTACTCAACACCTTAAGTATTGTGCAGATCTGACCATTTTGTGGAAGGAGTAATAAAGACAATTTTGGGAAAGACAACTTTAAAATGACTTTACTCACCTCCCCCGGTTTCATTCTAAGTTGCTTTTATATTTTAATCTTAAGGAAAAAAATATTCATTTCCCTGTTTTCAAGTTTTTCAGGGGCTGCTTAAAAGCAGCCTCTTTTGAAGCACATATGTACTTCATAAAACAACATATATGTACTTCATTTGACTTCAAGCTGCTGTTGATATGACTGCAAATCACACTAAATATAAAGATAGTAAGGACAGCTCCATTTATTGACCTTTGGCACAGATTGGCCACTGTTCTTGCCATTGCACGTGTACTACTGTTAATTACCAGAACTCCCGTTAGGTAGGTATTGTTCTCCCCAATTCATAGGCATGCAAACTGAGATTGTGGAGCTGGAATAATTAATTACCCTTACTACATGAAGGGACCAAAAATTGAACCCAAATCTGTCATTCCCTCAAATTTTTCTTTCCGTAATATATATTACCTGTACTAAATTTCCTAAAATTTATTGCTGCCAAAATATTTTAAAACGTCTTACACAGTAAAGTTTCAGTGAGTACATTATAGTTATAGAAAACCTATAGGCTATATATGTGTGTGTGTGCCTTTAAGAGAATTCAATTGATTATATTTTTGATGGGTTACCTTTGAGAGGTCCACTACTTATTACAACACCTCTTCTAAAAGTCAACATTCCCTGCTTCCCTTGGAGATGAAAACCTGGCAACTACAATTGTACATGAGATGTCATCTTCTATGTAACTAGGGATCAACACATATCCTAAATCAAAGTCAATCTGATTGATTTTCTTTTCCTGCAAATCTGTTCTGAGGACCACTTTGCTAAACAAAGGACATGTAAATTTGGGAGCCATGGGATAGGAGAGGCAGAGAGAAGACTGAAACAGAAGTGTACCTAGAATCAGAGAATCAGGCCTTGAGGAGAGAGAATGAGAGAGAGAGAGAGAGAGAGAGAGAGAAAGTAAGAACTACCATTGGGACTCCTAGTTACAGCCTGTCTTGAGCCCCAGTTATTGTATTTTCTGCCCTTATGTTATGTGAAGTATCCTTACAATAAATTTTTATGTTTTAATTAAGCTAGTCTGACATGGATTGCTGTTATTATAACTAAAAAGGTGTTAAATAATACTAGATCTTAGAAAGAAATCTCACCTTAAAAACACTCTGAGCCTGTGTGGTTCAGTTGGTTAAGTGGCTCAGGTCGTGATCCCAGGGGCCTGGGATCGAGCCCCACATCGGGCTCCCTGCACATCGGAGAGCCTGCTTCTCCCTCTCCCTCTGCCTGCCGCTCTGCCTCCTTGTGCTCTCTCTCTGTCAAATAAATAAATAAACAAACAAACAAACAAACAAATAAATAAATACTCTACAGTAAATGATTCTGAACCATTGTTTCTTCTGTTCATTTACTGGTAGTGACCATATGACAGATGATTACAGTTAATTCTAGAATCCAATCCATTTGACGGCATTATAATATATACACTTAATATGCAGATAAGTGACTCAGGTTCTTTGTTGGGTTTGATTAAATTGTCCAAATACTTTTTCATCATAAGGTATTCAAATTACATTCTCCCCTAAAGAGCAGAATCATAAAAGATGGCCTTTATTTACCAAATAAACTGTTCATCTCACTTAGGTCCCTTTTAATTGCTTCTTCCACTCATCCTGTCTTAAGCTTTTTACTAGATACTCCAGAATAATTTTTGACACAGACAAGTAGAGGCAGATTTAGTAACCAAAACATGTATATTTAAAAATTGTCCCTTACTTAGCATCTGTTAATATGGTTGTTCATACCAGAGGAACAAAATAAAATCATAACAAGAAACGACGGCAAAAAACAAGCACTCTGGATAATTCAAACTAAGCCTTCTTGCTGGTTCAAACAATTTGGTTTTGATTTCATACATTACCAAAATGAGACATTAAAGAAGACTCTACATGGAGTACATTTTTTGTTGTTCATCCACATTTTCCCTTGGGTTTAAGAAAGGGAAAAAAAAAACAATGGAAACCATAGAATTTTTTTCATTGAATTGATTTTTTAATATGAGTTTGGCAATTAAAATCAGATTTCTTAAGAAAGAAAAAATACTTCTGAGTAAAGCACTTATACTAAAAGTGTTAGCAGAATATGGATCACATTATTGGTTTTTAAACCACCCCTTAAAAGTGACATTCACTGTGGAATGGAAAAATCAAATAAAGTAGAACAAGATTTTAACTAGTAAAATTAGGAGCTAAATTAAAACTTGGTGTAAATTAATTGCAAATTCCATAATCTTAGGAAAATTCTGACTAAAACACCTTCCTGGCTGAAACTAATCTTATGCTAAATGTTTGCTTTCTGTGATTTGTTTCCGACTTATTACAGAAATTCTTCAGGCTATAGCTCCTGGAGTTTAATCCTCCAAGTAGATTTTTTGGTAGCAAATCTACTGAGTTTCCAGCCTCTTGACCTTTTTTCTTTTGGCCTGAAAGTTGTTCTTTTTTTATATAAGATTTTATTTATTTATTTGATACAGAGAGAGAGGGGGAAGCAGGCTCCCCACTAAACAGAGAGCCAGATATGGGGCTCTATCCCAGGACCCTGAGATCATGACCGGAGCCCAAGGCAGAGGCTTAATACACTGAGCCACCCAGGTGCCCCCTGAAAGTTGTTCTTTTTAATGGTTCTGCCCAAAAGAGGAAAGGCAAATCTGGGGATGAGGGAAGTGGCCTTGCTTTGTCTGCTCCCCTAAGAGTTGAGAGGTGCTAAAAGATCAGAATGTTAGAACATAAAGTTATAAATACATGTTTTGAGAGAAAAAAAATCTTATTAGGAGTACATTAATATTATTGTGTGTCATGCTGTAGATGACTTTACTTCTACAAAGTGAACACCTTGCTTGCTGAAAAACGAGCTCAAACGTTTCAAAAACAAGGTTTTGAAAGATAGAATTAACGTTTAAGGCTTAAACTGAATATTTTTGTTCAAACCTGAAAACTCAATGTGCATTATTCTTTGAATTTATCAGGGCACTAAGAGTAATTATTAGGCACTACTAATATATTAGTATGCAGCAGAACAATGGACCAGGCTGGCCGTACACTGAAGAATACGAGCTTTCCAGGAAGAGTCTATTAGAGACAATATCTCCCTCAATTCTCACAATGGTACTTTGACCCCTGGTTAATGCCTTTGAAGACCTAAAAGCTGTTAAAAAGCAAATAACTGTAAGCCTCCACGTAAACTCTTTTTGCTGCTTATAGGATTCTTCCCCTTACTCCTCTCTGCAGAAAGTCTCAGTTTATATGTTGTCCCTTTTATGAAGCTTCTCCCACATCAGCTCCTTTCACTTGCCCAACCCCCACTGCAGCAGAATTAATAAATTAATCATGCCTCCTGTGTTACTATAGCACAGCACTTCTGTTTTATTACAGTTAGCTCTGTATGCATGGGTTTATCATCATGGTCCCAGAAACTTCTGAAAGTGGGAACAATATGTAATTCATTCAGTTCTTTGTTTATAACAGGTACTCAAAAGATGTTCATCAGAAACAAGTGAATAAAATCCTCAATAGAAGTGAACTCACGTATTCACTCATTCATATCTCTATTCAACAAGTAATGTTACTTAGGATGTATTTTGTGTCTTACTGCAAAACATTTTCTGAGAGACCTAGAGGTCATTGGAAATCTTTCAAATGCTTGACATCATGCAGTGGGCAAGGGCAGAATAAGAGACAAGAAAACAACTCCTCCTGTTTAAAAATGTTGCCCTTGGCTATCTCTGATGCTAAACATTAGCAAGTGCTTGATGAAAAGTTGTTGAATGACTGATGGATGGATGGACGGACTGATTGATTATAGCTGAAGTTCAACTGTTTTCTGTTAGAGCAGGTGATAAAAATACCTGCTAAAATTTTCATCTTCTACAAAGCTTTCTTACAAAGTCATGTTTTGTCCTGACAGCTAACCCACACAAGACTAATGTTATTCCTCACTAAGATGTTCAAAATTTCCTGTATGCATATCTTTATAATCTAAATACAGCCATTGATGTTTATGTAGTATTCACGCCTGCTTTGTGCTCCTTCCTTTACATGTTAATTTTCTCAAAATGAGAGAAAAACATTTTATCCCTGAACTAAAAAACTATATTGATGCTTCTGTAAACCAGGAAATTTGATTAATTGTTTTTCACCAGGACAAGGACTATTCATATTAACAATGATTAGCCAGAGGCAGTGCAAGTTTTGGGGCTCCTTCTGAAGTCTCATAAAAGGACATAATTGCATTTGGAGCCACATTAGTATCAAGTATGGATGATCATATCCATAAGTTCTTCAGTTTCCAGAGTTTGAAGAGACTTTAAGAATAATGTATTTCAAGTTCAATGCAAGGATCCCTTTAAAAAAAAAATCTGGTAAAAATCTGTCTGGATACAACCAGGGACAGAAATCATTTTCCTCACAGAGCGCCTATTCCATTTCTGAAGAAGTCTAATTCTTAGAATGCACTTCCATTTACTGAGCCAAAATCAGATTCCCTGAACTTCAAACATTGATCCTGGCTCTAGCCTCTAGTGTTTCAAAGATTTAATCTAATCCCTCTTCAAATATTGAAAAGCAGCCATGGTTCCCTCTAGGTATTTTCCAGTACAGCCTATAAACCTGACTAAATCTGTATCATCCAGCACACATGTGTCTATTAACCACAAGGACATCATGAGAGATCACTTCAAAGGCACTGCTCATGTACTAATGCCAGTATTTCTTTAACCACCAATTAAATAAGCAAAATGAATTGGTCATGATGGCTGCTAAGAACCTCACATTGGCTCTTAGTGATCACTGCTTACTTCTGGGTGCACCTATGCAATCTGCTTAATAATTCATTTGGCAATTGGCACATTTTTGTTTCCAAGATCTATATTTCATTCTGTAACGGTCACAGTTCAACTAGGGGAGGGTGGGTCTCTAAGTATTTAAAGCAGTGGAAGGGAGTAGATTTAATACAGAGAATCGCTTACACGGATGTAGAAAGACTCACTGAATGAGGAGTGGTGAGGCAATCCAGAGATTAGAAACAGCAGGAAGTCACCAGGACTTCTAAGCTAGAGAAGAAAAAGCAGGAGCCTGTGATACCAGGGCCAGGGGTCAGGATCACCTAGAGGAAGATGGGACTGTGACAGGAATGCAGAGCAGGAGGTACAGCTATAGAGAAGACACTACTTGAGACATTTCCAGAAATATCCCCTGAGGAACAAAGAAACAGGGAAAATAACCTAGTTTGCCCCTTTCTCCAGTCTTTACTTTTCCACTGGATTTCCCACTGGCTGAACCTACTGTAAGAGAGTCAGCTGACCCAGAAATCTGGGAAATGCAGCCAGTAGAGGTGAGGGGTACAGAGCAAAGCAGGGGAGGGGTGGAAATGGGTGTCTTTCCACAATTCTCCATCATTCTTTAAAGATACCACAATTACAGAATATCTCAGTACTTCTGCTAACTACCTTAATTATAGCACTTATTTCATTATGGTTTGTTTTGGAGGCTTCTCCTCACATAAATGTCTTCCCTAAACCTAAACACCCATGATATAACTGTGTTGTTATTCTTGTTGTCATTTGTTTTTACCAGTGTGTTGCATCCAGAAAACACTAAATTAATACAATTTGTCTGATTCCGGAAAAATCTATTATTTTCCCCCCAAAAGCTCCTCTTTTATTATCACCCCCCCTTGTTTGAGGTTCAATTTCTGCCTAATCGTGTTTGCATTATGTTTTTTAGTTTATGGTGTTAATTAATAATTAACTGGAGTTACATAGCTCTAATTTTCCTTCTTAGAGGGTTCACTCGACAATATCTGCACTTACTGATTATTTTTCTAACAATACACACCCAACTTTTACTGTTGTGAAGAAATGCATCATGAAAATGTTCACCTAGCATTTAAATGATGCACATCAAAGGACCTTTCACATATTTTTATTTTTAAGTAATTTGCTTTTTATATTTTGGGATTTCACTATAAGAATATTTATATGGTTACCCCTGGAACACATATTGTAGTATTTAACATACACGTAGCTTTATAAAATCATCAATCAGCTGACTGAGTTTATGAGTTTAACTAATCTTTCCCCAACAACATGGCAGGCTTTCACAGTGATTGACAGAATTGAATGGCAATTGCATCATTGTGTTGATGTGGGATGCATATCCAGCTTTTCCTGACTGTCCAAAATAATCGTTTTAATCACAGACTCTAGACTGCTCCTTAAACGGTGATGTATAGAGCTGTGCTATCCCATACAGTACATTCTGGTCAAGGAAAGCTACCAAAACCTTAAGATGTGGTTCTTCTGAGCTGGCTAAAGCTATAAGCACTACACACACACCAAATTTCAAAGACCTAGTATGGAGAAAAGAATGCAAAAATACCTTATTCGTATTTTACATTGATTCTGTGTTAAAATGCTAATAGTTTGGAAATATTGGGTTCAATAAAATGTTATTAAAATTAATGTCATCTGTTTCTTTTCACTTCTTAAGTTTAGTTTCTAGAAAATTTTAAAATATATATGTGGCTAGCACCTGTGGCTTTCTTTGTTTTTCTTTTGGATAGTGTTGGTCTAGAGCAAATGAAGAAGTGTCTGTGGGGACAGGGTATAGCAACTAACAGGGAAGTCATCTCTCCTTTTAATTAGTTTGTAATAGCAACAGATTCAATGTCAGACATTTAAAAGAGACAATACTATTCTCTTCAGTCAAGCAAAACTCCCACTGTGGTTCCTAAGAGTTCTGCCTGAGTGAACGAAATGAGATTAAGCCCATGATGTTTACTTTGTGCTAAAGCATTTTCTCTTTTCCGAAACTTTCTTATAAGTGTTGGCTACCAGGCTGTAGAAGTGCGGCATAGAGAAAAGGATGAAAGAACAATAAAGGAACAATTTGAAAGTGTTGTTTTGAAACGTGTAACTAGTGCTGTCAGCTGCTGGTTCTTTCCATTTTGTACATTTACATTTCCTGACTGTAGTTTAAGAACATTTCACTGCGTGTTACTATCAATCATCCTTAACCTAGAATTGCACTGTACATTAGTAACAGTTAATTGGCATATTTAAAGTAAATAGCTACTTAGTTTTGTTGTGAAGGTTTTGCATACAAATCTATAACACCACACGCTTTGTTTGTTTCAATAACAAATATCCCTGTCTGCAACATTGCCACTTCTGTCAGTAGCTGAATAGAGATGCAATCACATTGAAATACCCTGCACACTAGACGACAGCCCAAATGACATGCAATGTGTAAGCAGCCGCTCTTTGCCCTTCAAATGATGCCCATACAGAGAAGAGCACAAAGACGTGAAAAGGAGAGACAATGTGAAATTTTAGAAGGATGGTCAAGAAAGAAGACGGAAAAAATAAAACAGAAATTATTATTTTGCCTACATGTTTTGTACACGTTAAGGAGCTAAGGGAGATTATTTAGCATACATTGTCTTGGCCTCTGCCATCTGTGCAAGGCCGGGTTTACCCCCAGCAAGCAACAGACTTCCTGAAGCTCAGGTAGGTGTATCATTCTACTCCTCATTCCCTCAGAGTCCACAGCAAATGGAATTGTCCCTCACTTGGCAGCAGGTCTAAAATGGGAATGAGTTAGGTATTTGACAATAGAAGATAAAATGAA
The DNA here is from genome assembly GCA_028533885.1 of Nasua narica. NCBI lineage: Eukaryota > Metazoa > Chordata > Mammalia > Carnivora > Procyonidae > Nasua > Nasua narica. Next base: position 60,233,925 of record CM052809.1, on the reverse strand, counting down.
AAGGACTTTAGTCTAGCTGTGACGCTAACAGATCTATGAGATATACCTGAAAAATGAACAATCCGCACTGTATTTTGGGTGAATGCTAGAGTCTCCTAGACCTAGAGAGATGAAACTTCACCGGAGTCCCAACATTTTCTTTACTATCTGCATTAAGGAATCAAAAGAGACCATCTGGCAGTTACGTGTGTTTATAGGTGTGTGGGGAGGGAGGGGGGATGTTTGTGTGTGGGTGTTTATGGGTATGTGTATGTGTTGTTGAATTAGATGAGTTGCCACCCTTTCCCTTAGCCATAACTCTGTAATAGGATTTCCACAGAAGCAACAATATAAACAGTTGTCCATATGGATCACTTTCACAGTCCATAAAAATCCTATAAACGGACAAAAGTTTAAAATAAAATTAATGGGGTGCCCGGGTTGCTCAGTCATTAAGTGTCTGCCTTCAGCTCAGGTCGTGATTCCAGGGCCCTGGGATCGAGCCCCGTGTCAGGGTCCCTGCTCAGCGGGGAGCCCGCTTCTCCCTCTCCCACTCCCCCTGCTTGTGTGTCCTCGCTCTGTGTGTCTCTCTCTGTCAAATAAATAAATAAAATCTTTAAATAAATAAATAAAATTAACCATATCACTGATAAAAGTGCAATTAGGAATCAGAAATCATAGTGATACTATTGTTAGTACTAAAAACATTATCACAACCCTATTAGGAGATTAAAGGGGAAAAAAGAAAAGTTTTTATGCAGATAACCTGAAAAGATTTAGTCACTACTCATTTTTTATTACTTTGATGAAATTCAAATCTTAAATACCAAAAAAAAAATTTTTTTACTTAAAATACCATTTCGATACATCATCATTAAGTAGACTCTGTTACTTTTTTAACGGGCTAACCTAGCTCTGGCATTTTTCAAGTGTTTGCAATACGCCAACTGCTGCAAAGGCAGGAGTCTTCTGAGCACGTGTCCTTCATCCACTTCCATGTATTACATTCTACCTTGAAAGGCAAAAGAAGAAAAGTTGCATTGGTGTTATCTCAAACACCAGAAAACGTGAAGAGGGGAACTTCATTTCCTAAGTACAACTATCAGGAGGAATTTCCCCTCTGTTCCAAATTTCCAATGTTGAACTCTTCAGTTGAGGTCCACAGTCTTTCCTGGTTCACTGCACATTTCTAAATAGATGTTTTGCCAGCACCAGCTCCAAATTAAAAAGCCAGAATTCCTAGTGTTTCTGAAGCTCTTCATTCAATGAGGCTATCGCTTATGAACTGGTAGCAATTCCACCCAGGCTGATACCAGGCTTGGGACTGCACATGTCTTCTTGTTACAGGGCCCATTCGATCCACGACCACATCTCATCCCTTCTCCTGAGGAAGTTTTGTGTTCCTTTCCTTTCACAGCTATCATTAAAGCTCCTGAGTGATGGTTAATGCATAACTACATTATTGCTCTAACCTCCTCTTCATAGGTGGATCCATTGTTTCTATTGCAGTCCATCCACCTTACATAATATGATGGAGTTACGGACTCTAAAGTGAAGCCTCTTAAACAGTCTGAACACAGTGAGTGAACATGGTTTTTATTTCCTCCAACCCATCATGGGCTGATACTTTGTAAACTAAAATGAACTTCTAGAAAATTGACCACATGCTTGGAGGTCCCAACTATGTCAGACTGCTGTAGAAATTTCTAAATGCAAGCTCTCGATTTCTATATTTGTCTCATCAGAGACCTTTATTACACATTTGCTGATCAGAATCAGTCTGAAGACCACACTCTGAGAACACCAGCTAGCTACATTCTATCAAATCACCATTATTTTCTAGGCTCAACATTTACATCACTCCAGTCCAAGCACCAAAAGTCAACCGAAATCTCAATTGTCTGTTCAGATGAGTTGCATCTAGAAAATACCTGAAAAGGTTCTTTCTCTCCCACTAAATAGCCTCTGATGACAAAGCACTTTAGACTGCTCTGTTAGATAAAATTGTCAAAGATTTTATGGGAAAGAGGCACCGATACCTTCATTAAAGTACAAAAACGCAGGAGGAAAACACGGTGGTCACACAAGTGTTAGAGAAAAGCAGAAAAACGACCAAAACCAAAACAAAATAAAAATCCCATCCAAGCTTACTAAAGAACATTTTAACAATATTATACAATAGGGACATAAAACATCGAAGTTCTTGTCACTAAGATGACCAAATTCAGTCCTGAAAGGCAATATAGAAAAGGACATCAGAAAAGGACATCGAAGTTCTTGTCACTAAGATGACCAAATTCAGTCCTGAAAGGCAATATAGAAAAAAAAATGCTAAATACTTAAGTTCTTCAATGCATAATCCCTTTATATCTAGCAAGTTTTATAAAAGTCAAACTGTTCATTTTGTGTTATATGAGAAAAATATCCTGATGAATTTCTGAAGTTTTGACCATATTCACTGACGTCGGTATGTTGCAGAGAAGCAAAGAGACATTTCAGTGAGACACTCACCTTCCAGCTATGCCTGGGTATACCATTTGTCTTAAGGACTAAAATTCAGGGATAACAATACCCTCTCATCCATAGGCTCAGAGTCATAATAATCTCCTTCTTTCTGGATTCCATTGCTTGAGCCAGATTACTTTTCATACTGTTTCTTCATATACTTTGCAACATGATCACATCGTATTTTTCTTCAAAACTCTGGCAGATTGTTTGGGCTAGAGATAGATGGAGACAAGAGGCACCATCTGGTGTAAGATCTTTATTCCTTGTTAGCACTACAGGAGTTCTGGTATTTTACATGGTTCAAGCAGTAGCAACAAATTTTTAAATGCATAGATTGAAAAGGTGTAAGATGGTCAAATGGCCCTTGGCACCTTCTAAGCACATCACTGGTTTCACTGGTGTAGAGTTGGGGTTTTTTTGTTTGGGTTTTTTTTTTTTTCCAATTCAGACAACCAGTGGCATATGGTTTCATGATTCACAAAGATGGTCCTTGACTATAGATTTGACGATCTCAACACAACTTCCAGGCTTGCCAGAGCTGTGTTATAGCAGAGAGAGCAAATAGCTCATGATATTTCTCCTCTGATGAGTAAGCTCCAAAATCACAGGTTTAAATTTGATCTGGGATTGAAAGAAAAGGAACCATGTCCTCCCATGCCAGTATCCATGCTTTTTCTTTGTCAGAGGTGAGTGTCTATTTCTGCATCATTGATCCATGGCTTCAGGGAACAAACGCTCAAATAATGCCCAGGTTAATTCTATTGACTTAGACTGAATATATACATTTGCTCTTTTCTTTAGCTTTCTATTCTTTGGAACTCCAAGTCTTTCCTGAAATTTAGCCATAGTTCTAAAAATCTAGCAACCATTTAATAGAATGCTTTTTCACCTTCCACACACAAAGTCAGTGTTTTCTAATGGAATTAGCTAAGAGTTGGGTGCCAGGAGATTTGCTCAGAAGCTCACTCACAGCTACCTTGCGAGGATAAGTGAAAAAATGAACTGGAACAGTTCTTTGGAAACAAACTAAAACATCAAAAAAAAAATGGGGCTTATACAAGTTAATCTTGACTGCAATTTAAGAATAAATGTAAGGGAAACCTCACCTGTTGGCTCCTAATTTCGGAAGGGCTACTTGGAGTTACTGCTGTTGGTATGGAGTGCCAAAAATTTGAACTATCTTTCCAAGGATCACATTAATACCATCTTAATCTCTGTGAACTGCTCTGCTATCACTCTATACAAGTATGGTCCTCATTCTCCTCTCTCCTGTCTGCCATTTCCTTTGATTCTTTTATTAATCCTAAATTAAACTCTCCCTTCTCTTTCATGCTTCCTCCATATGCTTTCTCACCTCAAGACTCACCTTTTCACAGTTTTCTGGATCCATGAATTATGAATTTTTTCTACTGAGTCCTGGGACCACTTATCCCTGCCACCCACCACTCCTTCACCGAAAGCCTCCTCTTCTTCGGATATGAAATGGTGCCGATATCAGTGGGGGAGGATTTGAAACGAAGAAGGAAAAGAAGAAACAGCAGAACATAAATAGGGTGCTATGTTGAAGAAAGGAGATGTCACTATGAGAGCAGATGGTGTAGATAAACTCACTATTAATATGGTCAACTCGTTGCATTTGCCACATGGCTGCAATTGTAAACCATACATGGAACTCAGAAGTCTAAGAAGCTCTGCAGGTGGTTATTCGCTGATGCTCTTTAGTCAAGAGCTATGCCAGAATCAATTCTTTTTGTATTTGTCCAACAGGCAGAGTACCTCACAATGTAGAGGTCATTGTTTTTTAAAGCTAATGATTTGTAAGCAGTCTCATTTTCATGTTAGCAGCAAACAATCTCCTTCCACGTTCAGAGGAGAGATATCTGTATACTCCTGACATGCCTTGGTTTCGATCCTGTAATAGGACTCTGCTTCTTCTTGGAACACATGCCCCCAAAAGAAACAGGGAATGGACACCACTCTGTCTTGATAAAGTAGAAGAAAGCAATCTCTGTGCAGCAGTTCATTTCTTTTCTACTCTGTATGTTGCAGATGAAATAGAAGTTGGAGTCCAGGGAATGACCGACTAACATTGGGCCTTAACTTATAACAGCTTCCCAAAATGCTGGCTTGGGAGATAAATCTGAAGCTGGGGACAAATTTAGGATCCGAGGTGCTTATCAACAAATAGATCATTGCAAAATCTCCCAGTGCTTCCCTGGTGAATATAAAATAAAGGCCACACTTATCAAATTGACATTTAGAGCTCTCCATTGTCTGATAGCAACCCATCTTTCCAATGTTTAAACTACTTCTATTTACTAATAACCCTCAGTTTCCTGTAGAAAAAAATCTATTCTCTGTTATTTAAAAACAAATAAAAATAAATTAAAAGATTTCACGGATTCCAGGTTCTACAATTACATGTAGCTCTTTTTGAGATGTCTACCTCCTTATCTCTCAACTTATCTAACCAACATCTTCCCTTTGGATCCATTCTACAGACTCGTGCCATCCATTTTTCCTTCCCAGCTGCTTCAGACCTTGATGACTCTCTCCTCCGATCTCTAAACAACTGATTTCCCACCCTACCCATAAAGCTCTTATCATGGGCTATCTTTGATTGCTAGTTAACATTTTTTACATATGTCCTGTCCTCTCTACCAAATTCTGCTGTGCCAGATGCTATGATTAGCCTGGAGTGTAAATTCCTTGGAGATAATTACTTACTTCTTTGTGCAACCTTCACAGAAAAGGCACTCATTGTATTTGTCAGTGGATCATTTTATTGAATTCCTGCCTTTTAAATATAAGTGCATAATCAATGTTAAATGTTCAACTCCAAATTTCTCTAACTGTAGAGATGTTTGCCAAATTGAGTCTGGCTTTATAAAAGCATATTGCTAGGCATTAATGTAAGCCTGAGATAACACCCTAAAATCTAAGTTAGAAAAATACAGATTGAAAGCCTAAGACATAAAGTAGAGAAAAAATTTTAAAATTCCCCTTAAAAATCTGTAGTAAAGACATCTTTTTAAAAATAATTGGTTTTTAAAGACATCTTTTCAATATAATTAATAGTCTGACCGTCAACACAGTATTACAAGACATTTTTTTAAAACAGATCTGTAGGATTGACCTCATTTGGTATTCACAGCAAAAATAAAACATGCAAACTAGCTTGTGTTGAAAAGATGCTAAGACAAACCTGGTCAGTATATTCTCAGCTAAGCTCTGCAAGAAGCATTCTGAATAACCTAGGACAATGGAGCATTCTACAAGGAATTTGGGAAAGTAAATTAAAAAGGTGACAGTGTCTAGAAAAATCAATATGGTGACAAAGATAAAATTTTACACCAGCCGCAATGTGATTACATCTATATAGGACTACCGCATAAACTTTTTATACCAAAGTAAACATTCCATTCAGCCAAACAATTGAAAATTCAGTCAAACAACCAATTGGATTGCCTCTATCCCATCAATTGGCTGGTCGACTGAATTGACTCAATGTTTAGGCATTAAAAAATTTTGGCTCGGGCGCCTGGGTGGCTCATAGGTTAAAGCCTCTTCCTTTGGCTCAGGTCATGATCTCAGGGTCCTGGGATCTAGCCCTGCACTGGACCCTCTGCTCAGCAGGGAGCCTGCTTCCCCCACTCTCTCTGCCTGCCTCTCTGCCTACTTGTGATCTCTCTCTCTCTCTCTCGGTCAAATAAAAAAATAAAATCTTAAAAAAAATTGGCTCAAAAAAATTTTTGGCTCATAACTTAAAGTGGCCTTAGAATGCAAAGAGTCTATAGCTGTAAAACCCATTTTCTCAGCGTAAAGTAAGTAACATGCACGATGTTGTGCCACAGACCATCAGCCGTCCCCCAAAGATGGGTACTCCATCTATAGCACAGAGCTGCTGCTAGAAAGGGGCTGGAGCCAAGGAGTCCATTTCCCAGCCCCCTTGCATTTAGGTGAGGCCCCTGACTAGTTCTAGTATTAAAAAAGAGAGAGAGACAGAGACAGAAACAGAGAGAGAATAAAATGGTTAAAAAAAACACAAAAAACAAAACATTGTTGCCTTCTCCACAATTCCTCTTTCCCTACCTGCCCAGGCTCTTGGCCTACGTGTTCGCATCATTGCTACACTACGGTCCTTGTGGTTGGAAGAGATTTTGTCATAAGCTAAGCATATTAGTCAGCTCAGGCTACTATAACAAAATAACATAGACTGGGTGACTTAAACAACAGACATTTATTTATCCCAGTTCCAGAAGTTGGGATGTCCGGTACCAAAGTATTCCCAGATTTGGCTCCTGGGGAGGACTGTCTTCCTGGCTTGCAGAAAGCTGCAATCTTGCTCTACCCTCACATGGCCAAGTGAGGAAGCTCTGGTGTCTCTTCCTCTTCTTATAAGGAGGCTAGTCCATCATGGGAGCTCCATCCTTATGACCTTATCTAAACCAAATTGTATCCCAAAGGCCCCACCTCCTAATACCATCATATGCGGGAGGGTGGCGGACAGTGAGGGCTTCATTATACAAATTATAAAGTTGGGAGCAGGGGAGGGACACGCACACTCAGTCCCTAAGTTTTCTCTTCTCAAATCAGATATATATTAACTTCTATTTGCCTACTCGAAGCTTCAAGATAGGTGTAGAAAAGAGTCCAATTACCCAGTGAAAACTGAGACCACTATCCATGTACCATAATTCAACATTTGATGATGATAAAAAGAATGGTGTTGGTGATAATAAAAAGGTGATGATAATAAAAACTAAATGGTTTTTTGTTTTTAGAAAAGAGTTTTTAAAACAATTTGTTAAAATAACTGCTATGTTTAAAGGCTTCTCTTTTCAGTCTTTCAAAAAGGAAAAAAATAATTATTTCGATTAAAACTGAGTTAGGCAGAGCTTAAGCAATCTATAATTATCAGGGAGGAAAAAAAAAAAGACTGTTTGAGCCTGTTGCAGTTTATTCCTCCCAAGGCATTCACTGGGAAAGTCCCTGGGGCATCACTGTAGCTAGTATTAAAGTTACCGATTCAAACCACAGTCCATCCAAGAAAGCCCCCTGCAGAGCCTTTACTATTACTACTCTGTGCAAAGAACTGCATTGTCTTCCTAAACATCTAATTTAGAATGAACTTACCTGAGCACCATCTGCACCACAGTCTTTGGAGCCACCAACATTACCCTGAACCTGGACCAGGTTAAAATACAAAGCTTGGGTCCTGTGAATTGCGAAGGAGTGAGACAAACCCGATGTGTCCAGAAGATCTGAGAAAGGAAACATTTTACCTCATTGTTCTACAATTTAACTATAAATGTTAACTAATGTTAGCATTTATAAGGGAAAACAGTAACTTAAGCAAAAATCCTATTTTTTTAATATATAAAAACTACTATGTTTTCCCCCATTTGAGCTGTTATTTGGGGTTTCCAAATATAATAGTGCTTCTGACCATTCTTAATTGCACCATAATGGGTGTTAAGCACAGGAGTGTGTGCAAACAGACTCGACTTTTCTAGTCTTTGACTGTTCTTTGCCTCTGGCCTCTGTCAGAGAGGCTTGCTAACTACATCTCAGGGGAGCAATCACACAGCTTGACTCAGCCGGTGGCTCTGACTATTGGGACTTCCTGAAGTCACAACCACTTTGGCGTCCGGAACTGGGGCACGGCGTGTCTACTCTTCGTAAAATCCAGAGATTGCAAGTGTGAAACGTGAGAGCTGATTAGGGATGCACCTTAAATGGTATCAAGGGAGCCAGTTAGCAATGCAAAATATGAGATAATATAAACATAACATTCACTGCCAGTTGATCACTTATGTGAGCACCACAAAAAACAAAATGCAACAGAAAAAAAACTGGAGGTGAGCAACAAATACAAGATTTCTTCAAAGATAATTTCGCGTAAAAGTTCAATTTCATGGGGAAAAATGTATAATAAAACGATGTGGAATGATGTGCCAGAAAAAAATTGATATGTCTATTTGTCTTTCTGGAACTTGCTTGGTATTAATCATTTCTAATGGGTATATCTCATCCTCTTTACACATACACTGTCTTTCTTGCATATTATTGATTGAGAGAATTTGAAGTTAGAAGATGCAATTATTTTGGCTGTATTTAACCTGTTTCTGTGACTACAATAGAATGATTCTATTGTATCTTTTTGCCTCTTAAAAACCCAAAGCAATCTTGATTGAGGAATTTCTTTTTTTAATTATCAGTTTTTAAGGAACATAGCATCATGCTTAGCAGAAGGGCCCTTTCTTCCTCAGTATTCTCATGTAGCTACTCTCTTGTCAGCCTAGGCTTTCAGAGAGAGGAGAAAAAAAATCTTCATAAAAGCTTTGGCCTAATTAACAAGAATGAACTAGATTTTATGATGAACAATTTATAGGCAGTTAATAGAGCTCATACACGGTAGCCAGGAGCTAGATAATTTATCATAAAAGGAATTTCAGTTACACTCCTAATCCCCATTCTCTTGATATTGCAACCAACTGCATTTACAATTGCCACTTTTATAAGCTTTGATTTACTGACAAACGATGCTGCATTTTATAGAGTCATAATGAAACTTATAAATGCAGTAAATACTTGTATCTCTGCCCATATGCTTCAAATACTTTGCCAAACAATTTACTCTTCTACATTGTTATCTCTAGATGAAAATAATTTTTCAAAGATCTCCTAAGGATTCTTCATACTAGCACAAATAATAATAAGAGTAATAGCAAATTGTTTATTAACCATCCTAAGTACTTCTTGAAAAGAAACTGATTTATCCTTAAAAGAACAACGCAGCTGTTGTAATGAGTTATGAATGATAAATACTTTTCAAAATTATAAATAAGATGAAACAGCAAATATCCAAACATAATTTTTTAAAAGGCAGAATTTAAAGTAGGTGAGACCCAGGAGATCGGACTGTCTCTTATCACACGGTATCTTATTGCTGTTCCTATTTTATTTTATTTTACTTATTATTTATTTATTTATTTTTATTTCACAGAGAGAGAGGCAGCGAGTGAGGGAACACAAGCAGGGGGAGGGGGAAAGGGAGAAGCAGGCTTACCACCGAGCAGGAATGCGGGGCTGGAACCCAGGACCCTAGGATCATGACCACCGAAGGCAGACACTCAATGACTGAATCTCCCAGGCGCCTCTACTGTTCCTATTTTAAAGTTATAACAAAATATGGCAAATTGTGGGGACAGAATTAGAGGACTGTGTACACCCTATCATGTCAGCTACATCTCCTCTATCCTCTGATCTTTAGAGGAGTTCTTGAAGTCCTCAAATTAGGTTAACACTTCTTCCAGAAAGGCTCCCTTGACTATTGGCATCTCCTCTATATGCTTTCTTACTGTCCTCTTCTTTCTCTTACCACAAAAACAAATACAACTGTGTTGTAACTGCCTGATTAGCATTCACCTCCCCCATTGGCCATGAACTCTTAAGTCAGTCAGGACCACCATATTCCCACTCCGGAATCAAAACAATGTCTGGGACATAACGTATTTGTGAATGAGTGATGTCCTTGGTTTCCAAGCCTGTTAATAGAAGTGAGAATAAATCATCCTAGTTGTATGATCCAGTAATAAATTTGGTCGCTAAAACTGGCCATGACTTAGTCCGTATTTGAAAGAGCAGAACATTCAAAAGTCAAGACTTTCTCTACTCCTTTCTCATGACCAGCATTATAAATACTTTTAAACCTTATGCTCTATTTATATCTTCCACATTTTAAAAGGAACATGTTATAATAAGAAAAAGGTGATAGAGAAAATAAAAATAAGAAATGCCTAGAAGAGAAATCCAGAGGAGAAGCTCAGAGAAAGACGATGGTTTGACCTGAAACAGATGTGCTAAATGTTACATTAATCATGGTCTCTGGGGACAAAAAGAAAGCGCTGCCTGTTTCTTGAAGGGACAGAGCCACGGGCCCTTGCAAAGTTGCTTAGACCCTATAACAAATTCCTGACTTAACAGGCTGTGAGATATGAGATTAGGCCCCTACAGGTCTACTCAACAGACCGTTCTTCTGGTGACCCGGGATGTAGTGCTGCCTGCCAAACCATCAGTCTTTATATAGCTGACCCATTACAGGCAGGTGGTCGATTTATCATCAACTATTCTCAAATATCAAATATACCACTCCTTCATCCAGGGCCTCTTATCTCCTATCTAGAAGTTATGAAACAGGTTCTATTATTTTTTAAAGCGAGACATTTTTTCTAGGAAAATGATCCTTTTGCCTCTCGGCTTCACCCCATCACCACAGAGAAGCTGGGGCTCAAACAGCTGTCCCAGAAGGCTGCCAAATCACCTGCAAGAAGATAGCATCCCCGGCACACCTCAGAATGGCTAAGAGGAGAATGCAGCTGAAAATCTGCTAGTTCCCGGACACCTTTTCCAATTTATTCCCCATCTGTGGAAGTGTGGAGACCCAGTGCTCCTAGCACGGTCTGCCAAGGATTCCAGGGCCAGGCCAGCACATGGCACCTATGAGAGATGGAACCAACAACTCTTTTGCTCTGAGTCCAAATAAAGCCTCAAAATGCTATCTTTCATGATTCCTAATGTCAACTAAAAATAACAGAGGTGGTGAGTTCAGACCCAAGATTCACCGTGGAGATTTTTCCTAATTGTACATATCCCAAAAAGTGTCTTTTTTCCAAATGGAATTGGTCATTGACATGTGGATATGCTCCTAATAGCAAAATAAAAATATTCCCTGCCTGAAGCATTATAATAAAGTTGTCTTTTTCCATTTCGTTGTCTCAGAACATTTAATCAATTGACATGACATCTGGGGCAGGTCAAAAGGAACCACCTCTATTAATTTATAATGGCAATAGTCATTAAGTTATTGTTGACATACTCATTAACTTATTTTTAACAGTTTTAGTTTTAGTTTTTTAAAATGTTTTTAAACTATCAATTCACTTGGGAGTCAGAGATAGAAACCTACGTAGTTTTTTCTCCCCCTGTTCCCCAATTTGAAAAAAATCCAGCCCCAAGGAAAATTCTGAAATGGACATCTTTTGTCTGCAAAAAAGCTGGCCTCCCATTAAGGAGACTTTCCGATTGTCTACCTTATCTCAGAGCCTGAGATCATCTACCTACCAAGCTCTCATTTAAATTTTATATTAAATGAAACTTTGAAAGTATATTTAATTTTTCTAAGACAGAACTGGGTACACAGTAGAAGCCCCAAATTTATTAACTCGCTTCATTTTCCAGCTCAGGAAAAGATCCATTACCAGTTATTTCCAAATGTATGAGGACATCAATCAATAATTTTCTTCTACCTGCAGTATTCTCCTCTCTAGTTATAAAAGAAAAGGATTGTCTTTTTATTAAGGAAGGTGTATGTGTGTCTGGATGAAGGAGAGAAGAAGTGGAATGAAAGAAATACAAGTTCTTCCTAGGCTCCTGAATGGCACAAAGCAGTTACCTTGCTCTGCCTATACATAAAACCCTATTTGCACATAAACCCCCCCTAGTGGGGGGTTGGGTGAGCCTGGTGGTGGGTATTGAGGAGGGTATGTATTGCACGGAGCACTGAGTGTGGTACATGAACAATGAATTTTGGAACACTGAAAAAATAAAATAAAAGTATTTGGGGAAAAAATAGCACACAAAAAAAAACCTATTTGCTCCCTTCTCCTCCCCTCCACCCCCCCCCCCGCCCCCCGCCACTCTCTCCTCCCACCCTCCCACCCCCATCCCTCACCCACACTCCTAGGCAGGGGCCAGCTTCCCTGTCTTTATCTTTCTGAGTTCACAGCAAGACTCTGACGACCCTATCTTAATTCTGGTCTCAAGCTAAGTACTTTACTGACAAGACAAGGCTTGTCCCAGGCAGACAATGGAAGTAGATAAGTATTAAAAATGCTTAATTCCAAACATGGCAATGAATAAGCTAAACCACTTTGGTAATAATTCTTCTCAGAATCAAATATGATGAGGAAAAGCATTCCTTAGCACAATGGTGTGTACATGACAAGTGGTTGGGTTCATTTACTTAACATGTTTTGCATAAGTGGTGATTAATAGTTCGCATTTTTTCTGATATTGTCTCCATCACATTGTGAATTTTAGCTTTAAACAATGGCTGTGTTTCAAATATTTGAGAACATACCAGACAAGCATCCTCCACCCTATTACCAAAAATATTATAAATACTAGCTAACTTGGGGAATCTGCATCCCATATTTCTTCCCCTCCAAGCTTATAAAAAGTCTATGCATACATGCATTCACAGACAGATTTTCTTGCTAAACGTAAATATACGCACAAAGCCATAGTCACTCTCTCATCTGTGCAGGCAAAAAAAAAAAAAAAGAAGAAGAAGAAAAAAAACGTTAGAAAAAGCACTACATTGCAGGTACAGTTCAAGGCGTCTTCGAACGGCACACCCTCTCTACAGAATGTGGGCCACTCATCTAAACATCCTAGTATTTTGACGTAAGCCCTGTCAGATAGAAGATGCCATGCTAACACATACACTTCTTTTGAAAATGTCATCCAGGGTAGAAATTGATTTTCTGCCTCAACTGCAGCTGTTGCTCTGAGAAACCCCCTATCCTATTAAAAATGTCCCTGTTCCACCTCTATCTAGACATAGAACACATGATGGAATTGATGTATTTGTAGGAATGCAAAATTCCCATTGATCCATTCATTCATTCAACAACTATATACAAATCACTATTTTAGACGGGGTATGGCTGGGATCAAGACAGCGAAGGTTCCTGCGCTCGTGGAAACTACTTGCTATGATTTCAGATAGTGTATCGTTGTGTAAAAATATTATAAAACGGGATTAATTTGCTAGAAAAAGACCGTTTTGGATTGGATAGTCAAAGAAAATCTCTCCCAAGGCGATGATATTTAAGCAAATCATATATAATCATAGATATTAAATAACTTGGTAGAAAGGACACAGGATCTGGACACAGAAGACTCAAGTTCTAATAATCTAAGAGTCTTTAGGCCAGTTCCTGAAAGCCTTCTCCTTTTAGCATAGAAGAGGTACCCCACTGGGAACATTTCTCATTCTCCCTAAAAGGGCTAACACTGGTTCAACTTGATGAGATTTCTCCATTATGATATTTATATCATAACTAAAACCCACTACATCCACCTTCTTAAATAATAAGACTCTAAATCAATGGTTCTCAACCCTGAGTGCACACCAACTTGGAATCCTAACCCTGCTGGTGCTGGGTAAATAGATGCTGAAGTAAATAACGTGAGATGAGTCAGTGTGCAGGACTTATAGGTGCCATCCACAAGCAACTTAGAAAAGGGGTCAGGAGTGGGGGTCTTATAGAATTAGTGAATCCACAATCTCTGGATGCTCCACCGCCTCAGAGAAAACCACCTGATATAAGTGAAAATCTTTGAAGCCATTCAACATTTTCATAGCCTATTTATCCCAGGTGATTTACCACAAGATATCTGTATCAGGAGCAGAAAGAAAAAAAAATTGTGGTCATATGATCAACCTAGATTCGGACTGGAGGTGATATATATGTTTGTGGTGTAACCACATTTTTTTTTCAAGTTTTACAACAGAAATCACACTCTTCTGAGGTTAAAAACTTCCCTACTCTCTTCAAAAGATTTTAAAGTTCACACCTCCACCCACACGTTGAATTAGTAGTCCAAACCAGATGGAGGTTGGTGCTTTAGGTTAGAATGACTGGCTGGCAAAAGTCTCTCCTGGATTGTCCATAACTATCACTTGTACCTTTAGGCCTAATGGCACTTGGCTTGATTTCTGACATTAAACTGCATTTATGCTATATTAGGTCTTATGCTGAGCTACAGAATTTGCCATACCATAGCCATGTGGAGTGGCTCAAAAATAGTTTTTTGACAGGTCATTTGAAAGAACCAAGAGAGAATTCAAAGATGAGTCAGAAGCATTTTAATAAACAAATTCACAAGCCAGCACCTTTTCTCACGGTGCTAATACCCTCACCAAATGCTCATTTCTTCGTCTTAGTCACCCAAATTTTACCCAATCTTCAAGGCTCAACTCCATCCTCTTCATTTTTCTCCTTTTATCAACCTTTTAGAATTCATAATTCTTATATATGTACCATTGACTTCTCTTTTAATTGTTAGTGTGTGTGATTTAACTGAAGTATGGGTAGAAGGTAAAAGATATCTCTACAAGATAAAAAGCATATTTTACACTAATGTCCCTCAGTAACTTCTCTAATTAGACTAGAATCGGGCAAACAACGGGGACTTGGAAGATGGGCAACAAAGGAAACTACTCCTGGAGACGTTGCCTAAGGCTATAGGATTAGAGCCTGATCTGAACCTTGTTCAGAAAGAAGCAGAAGAATAGACCCAGTAAGCATGCTCCTGGCTAGAAACCAGTAGCTTTGGAGACAGAAGGGGAGACCTCAGAATCTGAAGGCAGAACCAGATTGGAAAGTTAGCTCGGTAACACCTCTATAAAATGGCCTTGCAGAATTCCAAAAGGAATAAACACAATGTGTGGAAAGCAGCTATCCAGTGATTCCTACCATAGAGTAGGCACTTGGCAAATAATAGTTACTATTATGGTAGCCCAATATTGTTGGGGAAAAAAATATACAATGCTTTTGACTGAACATTCAGGAAGAGATATGATATAAAAAGACAGGCAAAATTAAAATCTATGAGAAAGATTAACTGGGTCACACTGAATACTTGGATCCAAGTGAAAGTTGGATTTGTTTAGGAAGAGGGCTTCTCTTCAGCTTCTTTTCTTTTTATCTCAGAAATGCATCTTCTTTCCTTTCTTTCTGGCTGATCTTATAAAATGTTAAAGCTTCCATATTTTAGATACTACAACAAGGTAGTACAAAGGAAAGAGCCCAGGATTTGAAATCAGCATATGTGTGTTCTGGCCTCACTGGAAGCAACTGAACAATTATCTTATTCTCTGCATCTTGTTTTGATCCTTTGTAAAATAAGCACTCTGACTCCACAGTGCTCTTGAGAAAATTAAGATGAGGTGTAGAACGTACTAAATACCTTGTAGTTGAGATAGGCCAAACTATCGAGCAATCAAATAAAAAAAAAAAATACTGAATTGGTACTTATTATTTCCTGTATGCAAAAGACCGTGAAAGATACAAAATAAATTGGAGCCAGAGGACCCAACCTAGGAGGACTAGTTGCTGATGGGACTGCAAATCACTTAAAAAGGACACAAAACTAAACTGGCATAGTGCCAACTGTGAAAACACAGAATATCATTCCATAGGGAATGATGATGCACAGAGTTTGATTGCTAACCTCTCAGGCTAACACTCCAAGGGCACCTCAGTGGAGTTCTAACCTACCCCTTGAAACCTCATTTGCCAGGTGTTTCTTGAAAATTTGTTTCAGCCACACATGCTATCCCCAAACATGTGCTAGACTCTTCCTCTGTTTGTTCATTCTCCTTCCTTGCACATCTAAACATGAAGCTACCCAGAATCTTTCCTCTTCAAAACCCTTTCCCATTTATTACCACGTATTCTAAATGTCACTTTTTCCATGAAGGTTTCCTAACTCCTTAAACCAACTGTTCACTTTCCACTTTTGAACTCCTCTTTTCATTTTGTTAGTGCCTCTGTGGCAGTTTGTACAATCTACTTACATATTACCTTTCCCCTCTTGGATTAAAAGAGAGAAAACTTTACCTCCTTCACCTTATATCACTCCCAACAACTTGCACATAGTAGGTATTTACTTTTTCAATATTGAATTCACTTATAGAATCTGGTTGAGATGCTTATAAATCATGCAACAAATAAAAGCAGTCTTAATCTTGATTGGGACAAAACAATTCTCTTGTACCTTATTCACTTATTCCGTAACTATTTGTTACTGGTGTCTATGTTGTATAAGCCTATGGGATATGTGCAAGTAAACAGCTGATTGCAGAAGCAGAGGATAGGGCTGTGATATAAGACAGATACTATGGGCAAATCGGTGGGGAGGGGGGTGGATAAACACTCATTCCTTAACACTCTCCAAAGGACTTCTAATGGCAAAGAAAAGAATTTTTTCACTAGGTGATCCATGAAACAGAAAGTTGATTTTGACATCAAATCTCTCTCCAGAGAGGGTAGGAGCAGAATGATTTAAGCTCAGCCAGAGAAGAGATATGGAGCAAAGGTAGAGGAGGCCTCTCCCTTCTCTGCATATCGAATTTGCATTCCTTTGGCAGAGGAAAATATTGGGGAGACTGATAAATATTTTCATCTACCTAATAAAACTTCATGCCATATACAAGCCATTATTTTCATAATTATTTCCTTTTTCTCACTTTTTTTTTTAACTGATTCAGAACAATTGCATTTTGAAATGGTAGTATTGAAATATGGCAAACATCTTACTTTCAGCAGCAATAAACTTATGGCTAAAACATAATGTTTCTTGTATATTCCTTCTCTATTTCTTCTTTTGGATTATAGATTAAGAAAGGGAGATTTTATGCAGCAGTTGGTGACAAAATATATTTCTTATTAATGTGTAATATTTGCTACATTAATAATTTTATGGCTTTAATTATTGATGCAAACTTAATTGTGCCCCATGTCCCTTTTTCTTGCAGCTCAATAAAAACTATATATTTCTTTAATTAGGCTTCATTTGAAGACTAGAAGACAATGTGGGAATGGTTTCTTGCTAATTCACCTATCTACAGCCAGTAAAGAAATGGAATTAGTGTCTTGAACATGGTTTATTGAGAAAAAATATCTAACTGGTGTGACTTTCCCTTGCACAGTTAACCTTACCCAGAGGCCAGGGATATATAGCCAACTGAAACCGAACACTGCAATAGGGGGTGGTTTTCTCCCTTTCCTGGCTCTGGGGAGAAATTCCATCGATTTTAGTAGAGATAGAAAGGGAAAATTGGGGTCACCTACATGGTTATCATACTGTCTTCCTTCTTTATATGCTCTACTTTACTAGAAATGTAATCTTGGTCTTTCCTGCTTGATTTCAACATTTTGTTGTGGCATTCTACTTACAATCTCAAGGAATGTTGTAACCACTTTATTCTGGGCCCAAAAGTTTCAAAACAACTACAAGAAAGGCTAGATGGAAGGAAACTAACATTTGCTATGCATCTGGTCCAGGTTATACTAGGAGCTTCCAATCAATTACTTCTTTAATCTCCAGGGGTCACAATAGCAAATGTCAACAAAATCAGAAATGAAGCAAGTAGACTGGGCTTGAGAAATAAGGAGCCCTCAGCTCCATCTTTCATTTTCCACTTTTGATAGAGAAATGAGTACAGAAAAAAAAGTTTAAGAATAACATTTGTAACTTTCTGTAAGAATAACAACAGAGCAAGTGCAATGGTGAATTGCAACTGATACTCCTATCTCAGGGTCAGACAGGTCATTGGGAGTGAAGGGACTATGGCAAACCAGAAGGCACTCATCCCATCCTGAGATTCTCTACTCTGGCTTTATTGTCGCCATTTTGATAGCTCTTCTAAATTTTACAGTGAAGCTTAAAATCTTCATTCTTACATATATTTATTTTCTACTGTTACATAAAAGATTAACACAAACTTACTAGCCTAAAACAATATAAATTTATGACTTCACAGTTTTCTTGCTCAGAAGTTTGAACACTACTTAGCTGGGTCCTGTGCTAAGGGTGTCATCAGGCTAAAATCAAGGTGTTAGCAGGGGCTACAATCCCATCCTCACCTCGAGAGTCTTCTTCCAAATTCAGTGGTTGATGGCTGTACTCATTTCCTTGCAGTTGTACAACTAATTTTCTTGTTAGCTGTCTAAGGACTACTTTTAGCTCTGAACCGACCCCTACCGCACCCCTCAGCCATAGATCTCCTCACCACAGAGATGCTTATTTCTTCAAGCCCAGCAGAAGAATCTCTCTAATACTTCAAATCTCTCTGACCTCTTTAAGAGCTCACCTGCGTAGGTCAGGTTCACCGAGGATTATCTTCCGCCTTGATTAAATCAAAGTGAAATGATTAGGGACCTTAACTATATCTGTAAAATCCCTTCTGCCATATAATGTAACAAACTCACGAGAGTGATATCTTATCATATTCATAAGTCTTGTTCCTACCCCAAAGATGGGGGTTAAATACCAGGAAAGGGGAATCTTGGGAGCCATATTGGAAATCTGTCTACTACAGCACCCTCCTCAGGCTTCCCATAGAAGTGCTGTACTCTTTTTAAAAAGCGAGCTGCTAAATAGCCATGAATACTTTAACTTCCTTTTATTTTCTACAACTGCTTTGACCTCTTTGCACTATTTTATCATAGTATCTATTGGTCCAATGCCATCTACATTCAGTGCCTGTCACTATTTTAAAAACTTCAGTGTCAGAGCCTTTTTCCTACAATTTGATAAGTATAATAAATAGTTGTCACAAATGAAATTTGCACAAAAGCTAACTGCGATGTCAATAGCAGGTATAGTTTTTGTAACTGTAATGTAGGTTGATTCTTGAAATCCTAAATTTATTATTAGTACATTCTATTCAGAGGGACTTACTCTCTTGATATACATGGAAAATTCAAACTTGAAAGCATTTTAGAAATGACAGACATCTGAAAGTCCCATTTTTTATTCCAATGAAAATACCTTTTACCAAGAAGTTAAAATTTCCCACAAATAGAAAAGGACTTAAAAAAATAAGGGTAATAAAAAGTGCTATTATTCTCAGTAAGACAACTCATAACCATGTTGATTTAGGAAAATATTCAAGCATTTACTTGGGCAATTGTAAGGTAAACTCAGTTCCCATAATGAAAGGAAAATGCTTCAAGGAATTTTGTGGGGTTTCTTTTTAGCTTACTTGCTTCTTTACCTATAAGAATTTTTTATATCATTTTTAAGGGCAAACTATAAGAAATATTTATATTTAGAGGAGAAATCCATTTACAGGACTTCAGATTTAATTTTTAAAATAGGTAAACACAGCCTTATAAACAAAATCAATGATTTCCCCCAGATACTTTTAGAAAATAAATAAAAATAAACCAGCTCTAGCTGTCTCATTTGTCGCCTGAACACCAAAGAGTGATGCACTGGGATTTTAAAGAGTGGTTGCATTGTTTTAGACTTTGTAAATCACATAGAGTAATTCATGATTTAGAAAGGAACTACTTATCTATCTAGCTATTCTCTTTTAAGAGTAGCAGTTAAAACACAGCACTAGCTCATTTCATGCTTGGAAGGAAATTCTCCAAACTCTTAAACAAATCTCCAGTCAGTTAAATGACAACAATGTTTAACAAGTAAGTATTGTATTTCCCCAATTTTTATTGATGAATCTCTCATTCTCAATTTTAAAATTTGTTGTGTCAACTAAATGGCTATAAGTAGATTGACTTATACTTTTTATAATACATAGATTAACTAGATCAATTCAACCAAATGCCAATATTTTACCCCATCTAATTTTCTTTAAAAAAAAAAAAAGATTTTATTTATTTACTTGACAGAGAGAGCACTAGCAGGGTGAGCGACAGGGACAGGGAGAAGCAGGATCCCAAGGAGAAGAACTCCCATGTGGGACTCAGTCTCAGGACTCAATCTCAGGACCTTGGGATCATGACCTGAGCTGAAGGCAGATGCCCAATGCACTGAACCACCCAGGCGCCCTACCCCATCTAATTTTCAACACAGCATGCTGATAAATATTTACAGAAAAATGTTCCTGTATTTATTATTTGCAGCTTGAGAAGACTGATAGGGTTACACAAATGCAATCCTAACTTAAAAGTTTAATTTGATAGGCAGTCATTTCTGAGCACTTTTGATTGCACCAAGGGTGAAAAATTTGTGGTAAGTTTATTGTAGTCATTTGATAACAATAATAATTCCAAAAGACTAGAAGAGAAGGTGAAATTAGTAATAACAAAAAAAAAGGAAAGAAAAGAAAACTCATTTTTAAAAGCACTTTCTTATTTTATCATTTATTATATTTAAAAATAAAAACAAAGTTAACTTTAGCTCTTGACCTACCTCTTCATTCCTCTGAGTGAACAGAAAAGTTTTTCCCCGGTATAATTGGAGAAGCACTGAGCACCTTCAGCTGGCCTTGGCTTGATCCTGGTGACTAAGACTTCAAGACTTTAGCTTAAAGGCACTGGCAACCACCATTTAAAGGCAGAAGCTATGTGGCAGGGGTAATGCATAAAGTCATTATCACGTAAGATTAGTTCTGAAAGATAAATTGTGGGCTTCTAATGAGTCCCTAGCATAATAGGGGCCAGAACAGTTGGATCTGAAGAGGATTGGAAAAGGAAAAGCCGTTCTCTAAAACATCCCAGTCACAATAATCATCCGGTGAATCTCTGCTGAGTTGAATCAACTTAGACAGCCCCAGACTTTACTTCCTGGGACTCTGTTAACGAGTGATGTTTTGTAGCTGAATCCCAAGGGAAACTTTGATGGCCAGGAGAAAGGAAGAGCAGTTAAAGGGCAGAAACTACAAAAGGGGGTGAGGAGAGTACCCATATCCATGTCTGAATATTTAAAATTAAGTAGGAATAAGGAAACAGGAGATGGTGTGTAACTACTACCTAGAGATGAACCTCTCCTGCCACAGTACAAAATTTAACCTGTTCCCATTTAGCTGATAATTCGTTTTAGAAACCCACGAAGGTTAAATTAACATCTGAAATTCATTAAAAAATTATAGAGGCTTTTCCCGTACCTAGATAGCTTGTAAATATAATTTTCATATCATTTAGGTAAGGTAGAGAAACAAAGCTCCCCCGGTTTGTATCTTGAATTTACAGGACAATTTACCTATGATAGAAAACAAAGCTATTTGTTAGCAACTTGAACAATCACCACCATGTATAAGATTAAGCTAATCTTACACTTTTCAGATTTACAATATTACTTTCAAACTATCTAGAGCTCGAATTCAAATCTACAGTATGGTCCTTATGGCACAATATAGCTTTAATTTCTCTCTCTGGTCATTATATCCAAGATGATGTAGATTATGAAGTTTAATTTTATACTTACAACATTATCATTTAATTTTCTCTAACAATATACCAAGTGAATTGGCAAAATCACGATTTTTCTTATTTTATTTTTTGCCATCCCCTAATTTTTCAACCTAGCTCTAAGAGCTCTGGTTTCACTTCTTATAGGAAAGAAACAGCTACTTGGCATAATGCAGTTAAGACCTAGGGATCTGTAACATGGGAAACTGAATGATTATTTCAGTATTTCCACCAGCAGTTTTCAGAGGGTAGGGTCACACAAATGTATTTAACAGAAAAATGTATCACTGAAGTTCAGGATAAAAATGCCAAGACACTGCATACGATGCAGTGCTGCCTATTGGTATCTAGGACATCCAGAGTTCAAAGGGAAGATCCA
Source organism: Nasua narica (assembly GCA_028533885.1). Classification (NCBI taxonomy): domain Eukaryota; kingdom Metazoa; phylum Chordata; class Mammalia; order Carnivora; family Procyonidae; genus Nasua; species Nasua narica. Next base: position 60,212,046 of record CM052809.1, on the reverse strand, counting down.
CTAACTAGAAAGAGCTTCCCAGAAAAGCCACGGAGTTCTGGATAATATTTCAAATATGCCTACTCCCTACTTGAGCGATTGATCATATTTCTGTGATTCAAGATACCTATTTTTCACAGTCAGGGTTTCCAAAATTAGGAAACAACTTTTAATCAAGGCATACTTTTAATATGGTAATTTTGTTTTCTTTTTTGCAAATGTATTATTTAATCAATAGTGAAACTTAAACGACCAGTGGTTCTTTATACTTGAGAAAATAAGGTATTCCAACATATAAATATAGAGCCAAACATAAGAAGAGTAAAACTTTATACAGGACCAATATATGCCCTGATACTGTAAAACTTAAATGAAGAAAAACAGAAAATGAAAAATTCTGTTCCATGGTAGGGATCTTAGCTATTAGACACTAGTTCTGTGTTTAAAAGCATGTGGAATGCTTCTCCAGACTAAATTTAGTATCCTCGTGGGGGAGAGAATTCACTTGTTATTTATAAGAACACTCTGTGTGTGTGTGTGTGTGTGTGTGTGTGTGTGTGCGCGCGCGTGCACACGCACGCACGCACGTTGGGGGAGTGGGGTGTTCCAAGTAATTCAAAGCACATTATAGACCTTAAGACCATATCTATAACATGACAATTAAAGTTTTCATGAAAGAAAAGTGATTACATGTGGTTAAAAGTGGTGATAGCAAAATAAATTTCTTTTCACTGAAAAATTGTAATTTGACCTGTTTTGACACATTAAAGGGAGGCGTCCAAACTAAACCTTTTTCTTTTTTTTTCCAAAGATTTTTTATTTATTTATTTGACAGAGAGAGAGAGAGAGAGATTACAAGTAGGCAGAGAGGCAGGCAGAGAAAAAGGAGGAAGCAGTCTCCCAGCTGAACAGAGAGCCCAATGTGTGGCTCGATCTCAAGACCCTGAGATCATGACCTGAGTTGAAGGCAGAGGCTTTAACCCACTGAGCCACCCAGGTGCCCCCAACCTAAACCTTTTTCTTAACTCATGAGTCAATCAAGTATTTCTAACTGAGGCTGTAATTGAGCATTCTGGCAATACAAGGAGACTTGAATTTTTTTCTAGAACATTTGGCTCATTTTACAGACAAGAAAAATGAGGCTCAAGAAGAGAGTCGTTGGGGGGCGCCTGGGTGGCTCAGTCAGTTAAGCACGTGCCTTCAGGTCATGATCTCAGGGTCCTGGGATGGAGCCCTGCATCGGGCTCTCTGCTCAGCGGGGAGTCTGTTTCTCTCTCTTTCCCTCTGTACTCTCGCATCTCTTTCTCTCAAATAAATAAATAAAATCTGTATAGAAGAAGGAGGAGGAGGAGGAGGAGAAGAAGAAGGAGAAGAAAAGGAGAGTCGTTGGATTTGCCCAAGGTTGCCTAGTTGAATAGTGACAGAACCATGGGTAGAACCCAGTACTTTCGCTTTTCCAGCAAAATACTTTTCTCAGGGGAGAAGAGACTACCTCCTTCTCCCTGAACATAACAGAATAGTGTGGTTCTGGGCAGCTTTGCCAGAACCTGAAAATTAAACCCAAGACACCAAGGAGTTTTAAGAAAGCAGAGCCCTAATTCTACCACAGTATTTCAGGTTGTTCTCTGTAATCCTCTGGCTGTGAATAGAAACAATGTCTATCTATTTGGTTTTTGTAGCAAACCTGGGAATTCTTGCATTAAAATACAGTATTTAAGCAGTCAAGGAAGTCTTTAATAAGTTAGAATCATATATCATTTTGAGAATTGGAAGTTTTGTGCAATAAATTTCATGTCATTCTCTAAATTTATAGTGGAGGAAGATAATGTCTGGGAAAGTAAAATGACCTGTCACGTGCTAGTCAGTACAGGGTCGGGACTGGGACACAAGTTTGCTAACTTCCTGTCCACTCTTTCTTCCTGACACCACATAGCTTCATCCTGAATGATGTCCAGGAGATTGACAGATGCCTAGGGAAATTAACCTAAGACAGCTTTCCTATGACAGATTCCTCCAGCCAACACAAGGATGTGGGTGATACTCGTCCTCAGCCCGGGCTAACTCTCTATCCTGGCCCTGCACACATTTAACTAAATGTGATGTATATGTACACACATAACTTGCTTGTAAGTAGACATCACTTCTGCCTGATAATTTTCTCTCTCTTTGTATCTTTTCCATCTCAACACAATAATACACAAGAGTTCCTACAGAAAAACAAATGACCCACTTTCTTCCTAGGTTTCCCTCTGGGAATAAAACTAATGGACAAACTCTGTGGGGCACCATGGGTGAGAAATTACACCTAGCTGGTAGTAGCCTCGAACCGGATGGGACCCAGCCTTACCTATCACAGAGAGGCTAGAGCAAAGAGACAAGAAAAGGTGATGCAGAGGAAGGCTTCAAAAAGGCAGACAAAATGATAATGGGTTTCATATGAAGAAGATAACACATAAGATGGGAGGCTAGAAGGATGACTAAAAGGTTTGGTGAAAATGGGTTCAAGAACACACAAAGGAGACACAGTCATGCCTTTGTGTAGGTCCTGGTGTGGACTACCTGATAACTTCAGGAAACTAGACAGTTACCTACATTATATTTCTCAACTGATTCACCATGGAGGCTATGATGGCCCTCTCCACAGTGCAGCCAATGAGACAGCTGGTGGTGGCATGCCATCTCAGACACCCGTGGACAACTTCAATTATGTCCTTGCTACTGTTAATTCATGTCCACATTCTATTGTTAGAAAATTTAACAATGTATTGTTGAAAGAAACATCAGGATTTCTAGAATTCTAAAATAAAGATGCATATTATCCTCATTTTAAGAAAAAATGCATTTCAAAAAAAGTCTTCAAAGGTATACAATAAGTTACCCTCTTAAAATCTCCAGTAACTGATTTTAACAATGCCTTTCATATCTTTCTCAGTTGGACATTTTGTTTAGCTCAGAAAAAGAAATAACTATAATATTTCTCTTCTAATAATGTCAGGAAGTTTCCATTATTGCCCAAAATGAAAATATTTCACTGTAGCCTAATTTTTCTCTGCATTATATAGCATAAGATCAAGAGCCATAAAAATCATTACTTTCCTGATGACTTCGATCTATTTCATAAAGGAAAGAAAGTGAAGGATAAAGCTATCTCTCAGCATTCCCAAACCACTTTGCCCTTGGAGTTTGGATTTTCAGGCAACTGTTGGCTGTTTATTGGTTTGAATAACCCAAGCAAGGTACAAGAAAATCTAACTTCTATGTTAGAACTCACATCTGCTTATGCTAGAATGAAAACCCATCTGAGAATCAATGAAGCACATGGAGAGGGTCTAATTAAATCCCTATGCCATTTCCTTTAAAGCTGTCAAATTGAAATTGTAATCGTGTATTCATTCACCCCCAGTGGTGTGGTGGTAATTTTAGAAGTGGGAATATTTAAGCAATAAGACCCAACAGGGTGTGTTTTGCTAGGATATCAACAAGACTGAATAGTTCGTAGGTAAATTTTCAGTCAATAGTCTGAAAACAAAACCTTTCCTAAAGAATAGGTGAATCATGAGAACTTTCTATAAGTGTACAACAATGCTAATGACAAAGACAATTTTGGGAATGAAAACTCATAATAGATGTATTTATTAAATTATAGTGTAAAATGGTGCTAAACTATTTAATGAAAAATGCAAAGCACTGACACATTATATCAAAGTGATAATACATTCAACAAATTGAAAATCATATTTCCAAGATTTCTAGATTTTGAAATCACCATAAAATTCCAAACACTTATTCTGCCTACAATCCTCCTTATTCTTATGCCTAATTTTGTTGTTGCCTTAAATGATTTCCAACAAAAACTTAGGTGAATAAATATGAGAAGAACATATACTCTGGGGCCCCTGGGTGGCGCAGTTGGTTGAGCGACTGCCTTCGGCTCGGGTTATGATCCCGGAGTCCTGGGATCGAGTCCCACATCGGGCTCCCAGCTCCATGGGAAGTCCGCTTCTCACTCTGACCTTCTCTCTCTCACTCTCTCTCTTTCCTAATAAATAAATAAATAAAATCTTTAAAAAAAAAATAAAATAAATAAAATAAAATAATAAAAAAAAAAAGAACATATACTCTGCAACTTTTTATTGGGGTACATTTTTGTCTCAGTTTAGAAGACAGCACAACTTTAAGGAGGAGTTTCTTCGGAACATAGACTGAAATGTCTAAAAGTTCTTCACATATACTAAAAAGAATAAATATATATATAGTTAAGACCCACAATTACCCAGGATGCTTTCTGCACTATGTTTAAATAACAAATAGCTACGAGAGGCAACTAAATTAGATAGCTAATTCACTGGTTTCATGTGGATGCTGCATGAGTTAAGAGACTATGGGTGTCTCCAGTCCTCAACACAGTATCTCTATGTTCTTGTTTCCAGGCTATAGAATTTCTTAACTCAATCTAGAGGCAATGACAAAAAAAAAAAAAAAAAAACCCAAAAGACAAAAAACAACAACAAAAAATAGAAAATGAAAAACCAAAACCACAAAATAAACACACACAAACGAGAGAGAGAGAGAGAAAAAAAAAAGAGAAAGAAAGAGAGAAAGAAAGAAAGAAAGAAGAAATAGTTCTGTAGATTAAATTGTTAAACTACTTTCCTTGATATACTTTCTGACTGGAAAATTCAGTAAATCGAAGTAAAAAAAAAGCTAGCATGACAGCATTTTAACAATCCACATATAAAAAATTCCTCCTTTCACTAACCTTCCCTCATTTCATACTCTTCCATCCTCCTCTACATCCAATCTCAAACGGAAACACATCTGTAGGGATGAGAGTCAGCTGCTCTGGAGATCTAACCCAAGCAGGAAATACCATCAAGGTAGAACAACAACAGAGAAAAAAGATAATAGGGAGCTGATTCTGTTTTAGCTCTCCCCACTCCTACGCCAGCCCCCTCTCTACACAAAAGCCTCTGAGACAGAGTGCCTCAGTCAAGTGGACAAACACAACAACCTTACAGAAAATTAAGGGAGCTTCCGTTGGGCTCCATTCTGGATGTCTAGGGTATCTCTCAGGGAAGAATTATGATAAGCAATATCAACAATAAAAACAGTAAAATAAAACAGAATATCACTTCTGTATAAAAAACTACAGAAGACTGAGTAGAACTAGAGGTCACACAGAGGAATGAAACAACTGGATAAAGAGAGGGTACTCTTCCCATCTTCCTCTCCACTTGGCTTATGGAGCCCATTCAACTTCTGATGCCTGGGGATGAGGGACAGGGTGGGGGTGGACACTTTGGAGAATGGATGTCTACTGTTTTGATCAAATAAATTCACCTTTTCTGATCTGATCCTCCTAAAATATAAAACTCACTCACACTATGAGAGTAGAGAATTATGACTGTCATAATGCCAACTCACACATAACATTCCCCACCCTACACTGGCAACATAACTATACTGAGAGGAATAGACTTCACAGGTAAGTTGAAGAAAGATGAAACACATAAATGGTGAGTAAGAATTCCAAACCATCAGCATACAAGGAGAATCCATACATTGCATTTCTCTGCAGTAAGACAGATCCCCAAAATTAGTCAGTGACAGGGAGAACATACACAAAGTTATAATAAAATTCCAATATTGAATTCTTATAAAAAGAAGTATAAAACTTATATGTCTTGAGACTTTTCAAGCAAAGGTCAACATTTGAATTATAGGGAATTGCTCTTTCAGGCTCTTATTTTACCCGAGCCAAATTTGTCCACACTAAAGAAGGACACATTGCTTGGAAAGAGCACATACTTCCACTCTCCAGGATTAGTGATAAATAACTAAAACCTCTGCAGGAAAAAATAAATTATTAAGTTAGTTATTTTCAATGCTTATTGTATAGCAAATTTGAGGGTTCAAGTTAATTGAGCCCTGACCGATAGGACTTCATCAGAGGTGTTTAATACATGACCCCAAATTAGAAGGATTATTTCATAGCTTTATCTCCACAGAAAAGTGATCAGTTTTAAACATAAGTATTATCGCTCAAACTAGATCTTTCCGGTGTTTCTTTTGTAAGGGATCCATATAAATGGATTTCAGAAACTATCTTTCACTTATAATATGATTGGATCTGATTTTTCACTTTCACTGGGTTTTCACTTTTACATATAAAATGACATAAATGTCTACAGTGAAAGAGATGTCTCTATTTAAATAAATGTACTGATTACTAGCAACTTACACTAAAAGGAAAGAATTTTAATTTTATTGTTTTTTAAAAAAGAAATAATTTTATAGCCTTCAGACAATTACTTCTTTCATATACATCCAAACCAAAAATGAACCATTTATAAGTACTAAGGATTATTAGCACCTTAAAATATAAGTGATTCTGCTACAATGTCAGCAGGTTACTAATGAAAATTAGTTATGTAATTGGCCTTTCTCCAGATAAGAGACATGAACATGTAGAAGACATACAGGCCTAGGCATTTTAAGTTAGATAGCACCTGAGTTACCTTGAGACAGAAAAATAGTAAAAAGTTGTTAAAATCTCTGCTGTTTTAATTAAAGATGTGGTATCATGAAATACTTAATGCTTTCTTTCCTGCTGCTGGAAAAACACCTGCTCCTCACCCATTATCTGATCTTGTCAGTACCCAGATAGTGAAGATCAAATGTTCACTGTCAAACAGTATTCTGAGTAGTACATCTCAACTAATCTCGACATAGAGAATGATGGCTTCAGAAACGAATAATAACCCAAATAACCGTAGTAATAATCTTGCTTTGGAAGCAAAATGTTTGCAAACTTTGCTATTGAATGTAGTTTTTGTCACACCTGTATAGCCTTGCCAAAGGCATGCTGAGATCTTAATGGTGGGCTAACATGAAAAATGAAGTTACTGGAATTGTGTCGAGCCAAGCCTAAGAAAATTAATTTAGCTGTAGGTCCAGCCATCAAGGAACCAAAATGTTATGCCTACGAGAGCATCACAATCCATAAGTAATCCTGACTGGTGTGTTTGCACAGGAGTCTACACAGCTGGGAAGCATGCTATAGCTCACACTTTGCAGGAGAGACTGGTAGAGAAACGACAAGAGCTATCCAATAGGTAAGCATTTGGCCAAGAGGTCTGGGGTTTGTGCAGAGCAAACAGAACTGAAGGACGCAGGAAAAGTAAGCACAGTCAGAAGAAGGCACAATGAGATCAGGAAATATGGCAGCAGCTTGGTAGGCAGCAGACTACTCAGGCCCAAGCCAGTCCAAGTATCAGACTGACTCAGAACAATAAGGCTAGTGCCAAGCTCCCCCGTGGGCAAAGATGTAGCTTATACTTCCTTCCCAGTATTAGTTCCCTTTAGCTCAACACTGGACAGAAATAAGCCTACACGTTAAGATTTTCAACAGCTCAAGTTAAATGAGAGTAGAGAAGGTGAGAATCTACCTTTGTGTGGTCATTTACATATTTTTTCTATCCAACACACACAGAGTCACTGAACACACACACACACACACACACACACCCACCACAGACATGAACACACTTTTGTTAATACAGTATGAATGATTTTCTTAAGTCTGTATTTTACAAAGGTCTAAATTCATTGCTGACTGCAAGTCTTCTTAATTTATAGCAACTAATAAATCTTACTTAAGATTGGGAAAACCACATTAAGTTTATGATCTTTGACATTCAAGCATATTGTTTAAAATTCCCCAAAAATGATGAACTTCACATAGAGATGAGTTTTAGGTTTATATTTCATCACAGATTATGAAAATCAGTGGAAAAATGTACAGTTCTGGAATAAACAAGTGGGAATACACAGATTTCCAATTCTGGGTTCCCTAATTTTAAGCTCTTTATATCCTGATTTATCAAATGCAAACTTTGAACTTTTCCAGTTGAAATATTTCTTAAATTCTAATATAGAAGGATTTATGTGTACTCCCCATTGTTTCATTTACTTAGAAAGCAGATTGAAAGAACAATGACGCTGGATTTCAGATGTCTGGAGGAAATACTGCACGCATGACATCTGTTTTCCCTGGGGATTTGACACACATTTGCTTTAATGTACTGGCGTGTTCCTCATTACCTTAGAAGCTACACACTAAAAACAGGAGTGTGTTTCAGTTTTCAAGCAAAAGAAAAAAATTATAAATCCCAAAGCCCTTCTTCCTGATGAACAATAAATTAGGGTTAAGCTTTCAAAAAAGAAAAAAATGCAAATGATCATGTTTCTAAATGGCCCAACTTTTTAAAGATTATGTGTAAGTCTTCCATAAGCCTTCCATACATGTTAGTTTTCCCTGTTATTGAAGAATTATCCAGAGCCAGAAAGAACATGTCTTTGAAAATCAACAGCTAAAAGAAATAAGATCTGCATCTCTAAATAGCCTGAGTCACCAATTTAAGATGTTTGAGATATTAATCCTCTGGAAAATTATTTGGCCTCCAGAAGCAGTGAATTGTTAAACATCTTTGGTGGATACCCTGGAGTTTTGCCATAAACTGATACATGAAGATCCATGCCGAACACAGAATGCCACTATTCCACACTATACCAGCTGGTTTGTAACATCTATATCTCTGTATAATTTCCCTTAATAAAAAACATATAACATATCCAAAACACTTCCATGAGTCTCATTCAGTATCTGTTCAACCAATTGGCAAATTGAGGGATATTCCCCCCTCACATCACCTAAACTTAAAACCTTTTGTAAGGTTCCTTCAGAGTGAAGGAAGAGAATTCAGAATGATAGCATGAAGAATAAAATGTATTCTTGAAGTCGAAGTTCACATATCACAGGGGTAGATGAGATAAAAATCTTTTTTTTTTCACTATGTCTGTCCTTTGCCTGAGATGACCACATCAAATGATCAGATGCTACTCTGCAGCATGAGAACTGGATGGAACAATGAAATCAAGTGTCTCGAATCATTTCCTAAAAGTCCAGACAATGATAATAAACATCTCTCGAAGGGTCTAAGCCAGACCCATTAGTGAACATGAGCTGTCTCACATCAGCTGAAAGGAAAACTGTCTCCTGAAATTAAAGAGCAATTGGTATCAACATTTACTTTCTCCTGGCACCATCTTTAGAATCTTGGATACAGACCTTTGACTCATGTATCCTGATGCACTTAAATAAAACTAAAAAGACTTTAATATCCCCCACTCAGTGAACTGAAGTAAATAAGTGAATTGATTTAGTGAACTGCATCCATACACTTGATTAAATACATTTCACAACTTAATCTGGAGAATTAGAATTAATTTTGCATTTATTACAGTGGCTTTTCCATTAAAACTAGAGACTCCAAGGAGGTCAGATTGAGTTAGGGATAAAGGTTAGAAGGTCTTACTAAAAAGACTAATAAAAAAGTGACTTAAATGTCACCATCTCCCTGCCAAAATGTATAAGTAATATTTTTAGTTTGACATGAAAACTCCATCCTTGTTTGTCGGTGTTGAATTCTGAACATAAATTCTACAGTTTTCAGATAGAGATGATATGTATGTATTTAATAGCTAAAACACGGACAGGATTGGAAACCAAAATCTTCTGTTTATCCGAAGGTTAGATAGAGTATATTCAGCCACAATATGAATGTAGATTACCTACACGAGCTTGCCAACAAGCTTTAGGATAGAACAGTAATTTAATGCCCACCTTAGCTAAACACCCAGCAGAGTGAGGCAACCAAGCCTAGCTGACTGAGGCAGGTAATCATTAGCAAATATCTCTGCTAAGATGAGATTTAATAGTTTTCATGGTCTATATCTCTTTTGGTTTGAAGTCTTTCGAAGCCTCGGAAACAACAAAAATATTAAAGCGAGAATTCGTTATTGACTGAAAGAATAAAACAAATTGATTAACAGATTGGTGGATGACTGAATGTATAGATGGAGGATGAACTTTCAAAGACTTTCGTTTATAATATAGTTCTTATTTAGATACAACACCAAAGTGCTTTACATCCTTTTTATAATATCTGGTTTGAAACTGTACCCAGTAGGTTGAAGACAACTAAGGGAGCAACTGGGGAAATTTTTCCTTAAAAGATTATAATGACACGACAATTTGTTTTCTGTATATCAGATATTATCATGGAAGATAAATTGAAGAGATTCCAAGAAAGAGGAATGATTTAGGTATTAATTCTTCAGTCAAGAAGTTTACCCTCAGAAGACTCCATTTGTTTACATTTTATACAAAACTATAGTTCAAACATCTTGGCTGGATATATGCACTTCATCAGAACAAGTAACTAGTTCATGATTAGCTAGATTCTCCATACACCAGGATCATCTCCAGTTGTAAATTAAGTACCAGTGGAAGTCAAATCAGCAGAGTATAATTTATTAAGCTACTGCTGTGCTAATGCAACCTCCAAAGGTAACTCATTTACTATCCGGGATTTGATTAGCCTCTAGAAGAACCTGGTTCATTTATTCAAATAATTTTATTTCAAACCATAAATTTCACAAACTGACCCTCAGAGAAAAAAATATGTGATTTTAAGTATATCGGAAATCTGTAAAATTCTAACTCATTCATTTTCCACCCACATGGACACCTTGCCAGTTGTACAGGGACTTATAAAATAGGTAATCCTGTTATTTTTCAAAGATAAGTTAGGCACTATCATGGGGAGGCATATTTTGCTCAGGAATCCTTCCACCATTATGATACTACCCAATATGTTATGGCGATTGTAATACTTTGTAGACCAGTGGAAAATATATCTAAAAATAACTGTGCCATTTCTGAGCAAAAGCAGAAGTAATTGATGTTTCCTAGAAAAATGATCCCACCTGGCTTTGTAGAAGAGCAGCATGAGCGTTTCAGTGACAGGTAGATCGAGAACAGAGCTTTGTCCTCAATATCATTCCGATTCTCTGAAACCCCAAAGCAAGGTTCATAGAGATTCTTTAGAATGCTCCACTTGAAAGCCAGATTACACTATTTAAGTGGCCTATGGAGTTCTGTATTAAAGGCTCCCTGCTGCTCAGGCATTTTTCCCATTATAATATATTGCTGTGGATTTAACACTGTGGATGTTCTAGCATTTAACTAATATGGCTCAAAAGGTTGTCGTCGTCGGGGACGCTTCTAAATTATATCACTACAAATAAACCTGGCTCCAGAAGGAATTGCTTATTTAGCAAAGACATTTTATGGCATATTTGCATTAAAATACTACTTCTGTCTTTCAAGTTCATCTGTAACACTGCTGTTGAGCAGAAGAGCATTAGATGTGTTACAAATACAAGCGACTTTGGCAGCAAGCTAATTTGTAAATGCATATTGCAAACTTTAAGTGCACCGCAATGCCCTAACTTATACCCTGCCTAACTCAGAGATGTTTCCATAATAGAAAAAGAGTAGAGAAAATACTTATTACTCAGCTCTTCCCTTTAGCTTATGGGAAATTGGTAATCAAACACTGGATGTTAGTCTCCTGTCGTATGTGGCCTACAAAGCAGGTGAATGAAGCTATTCAAGGCAAGGCAGTTTCCAGAGGAGAATGAAATATTGGCCACATGGCTAGATTGTTTGAAGAGATGTATTTTACCCCTTTTCTGACAACAACCAACAGTGAATGCAAAAACAGCCATGAGAACGAAAGGTATGTACCAAGCCTTGTCGTGTCTTCTTTTTTTTTTTTTTAAGATTTTATTTATTTACTTGACAGAGAGAGAGATCACAAGCAGGCAGAGAGGCAGGCAGAGAGAGAGGGAGAAGCAGGCTCCCTACTGAGCAGGGAGCCCGACTTGGGGCTCGATCCCAGGACCCCAAGACTATGACCTGAGCCGAGGCAGAGGCTTTAACCCACTGAGCCACCCAGGCGCCCTTGTCATGTCTTCTTGATCTCAGCTGAGGGCTCATGTTTGTTGGTACTGTGAAACATGAAAACAGTTTAGAGATTCGTAGAAGCCTGGTTCGACATTTGCTTTAATGTATGTGCTGTGTGCTCCTGGACAAGTTGTTTGACCTAAGACTCAGTTTCCTCACATATTTTGAAATGCATATAACATACTGACTTTTGTGGTTAAGAGAATTTAACAGCCTTTGCAGTTAGATAAGGCAGGTACTTTTACCTAACTTCTGTAGATAGGAAAATTAAAGCTCAATGAATTTAAGAGAATCCGTACAAATTTAAGAATTTGTAAAATGTCACATACATAGATAATAGCCAAGCTGGGTACAAAATCCAAGATTTTTGGCTCCTGACTCATAGGTATTTGTGTTCCAACATGCAGGATTCTCACTTTTCCTAGATTTTGCTGGGTGTTCTGACTTCAGAAATGTACACATAAACTGTTTTCATTTTTAATGCAAACAAACCTTTTATTTATTAAAAAGTGAAGAAAAAACAAAACCTCAAACAGCTAGTCAAGTTGAAACTTTGCATTTGCTATTTTGAAAGTCTGTCCAAAGGTCTCCTAAACTATTCCTACTTTTAACAGATTCTTCCTTTATTTCAACTCTGAACTCAAAAGATATAAGGCTTCCACTTCTCTCTGAGATTCCAGCAGTGTCCTGTGATATAGGGAAATACAGGACAAAGGAGGCCATTTGTAATATAAGTCATCTATGGATTGAATGTAGACTGGACACTTCCCTGGCTGCCATAGGCTCACTATAAATTTTTTTCTCTACTGAATTACTATGATCATTTCAAAAAATTAGATTACAATATGGTCATAACAAAATATATGCCTACAAGTTAATTTATTCACACATTCAAAGAATATTTTAAGTTAGAACTTATCCATGTCCCTTGTACAATATACCATACTATATAATTAATGCATTTATTTCCTTTATTCTCTGATATCTCACTAGAAATAAAATGCAGAAATGTGTAACTATTGTTACCATTATCCCCAATTCCTAGAAAAAGTGCCTAAGACATAGACATGTATTAAATATTTGTTAAATGAATGAATGCATCAATCCAGTACCTTAAGTGAGAATATGAATTCCATCTGATACCAACCCAGCCATTTTTGCATTGTATCATCCTTTCTCACCTATTTAAAGTGAGTTTCTCACTTGTTTAGGATACAATTTCTCCTACTTTTTCCTGCATCTATCTATCCTGCACTACACTATCAAATTCTTCCCATCCACTTACAGTTATGCATTAACATCTATCAACTTGAAAAAAAAAAAAAAACTTGATATCATAGCTCCCTCCAACTGTATCTTCACTTGTCTGCTCCCTTTCCATGAAATCTTTTTTAAAATTTGCCTCTACTTCCTGAATCCACTTCTTCCCTTTCCATTATTTCTTGACACACATGCCTAAAACTATAATTGTTTTTGTTAATGTCATCAGTGATCTCCATGTTGTCAAAGCCAATGGCCAGTACGGTTTTAAAACACTTTCTTCCCTTGACTCTTGACATACCATTTGTCTTTCATTCTCCCCCTCTCCCACTGGTACATACTTATCCTTCTAAACTTGAATTGCTGGTGTGTCCCACGGCTGTCTTCAACACTCTGCTTCCATCCTCCATTGACATTTACCATCTAGATAATCTCATTCAATAGTTTTAGATATCATCTATATGTTAATGGCTCTCATTTTAATCACTATCACTGTTCTTTCTCTTAAACCACAGACTCCTATATCCAATGCCTACTTCACATGTTCACTTGAATGCCTGAAAGACATCTTAAATTTAGCATGCCCAAAAAAAACGCTTGGTTCCTCATCCACCCCCAAAATCTATACTTCCCCCGGGGTTCTTCATTTCAATAAAGAGCACCCCCATGATTTGGGGTTATTAATGCCACAAAACTTAGTGTCATCATAGGCTCCTCTCTTTCTCTCACACTCCACATTCAATCTATGAATAAATCCCATAAGCCCTACCTTCAACATATGTTCTCAACCAACTACTTCTTAATACTTCTAATCCCACAGGTGAAATCGCTATCATCTGTCTCCTATACTACTGCAATGGGCTTCTGAATGAGTCCCTGTGTTTCTTTTTTTTAAGATTTTATTTATTTACTTATTTGAGTCGGGAGAGGGGGAGAGGAAAACAGAGAGAATCCCAAGAAGACTCTGTACACTGAGTGCAGAGCCCAATGCAGGTTTGATCTCAGGACCCAGAGATCATGACCTGAGCTGAAATCAAGAATCAGATGCCTAACAATCTGAGCCACCCAGGCGCCCAAGTCTCTATATTTCTAACCATGCTGCTCTTACAGTCTCTTCTCAATACAGTATTCAACAATCTTTATAAAACATAAATTAAATCATGTCAAGGGGACCTGGGTGGCTCAGTTGGTTAAGGATCTGCCATCAGCTCAAGGCATGATCCCAGGTTCCTGGGATTAAGCCCCACATCAAGCTCCCTGCTCAGTTGGAGTCTGCTTCTCCCTTTTCTTTTCCCTCTGCCCTTCCCCCAGCTCATGCTCATTCTCTCTCCTTCTCAAATAAATAAATAAAATCTTAAGGGAAAAAAATAACATAAATTAGATCATGTCAAAACTTTATTGACAGGGCGCCTGGGTAGCTCAGTGGGTTAAAGCCTCTGCCTTCAGCTCAGGTCATGATCTCAGGGTCCTGGGATGGAGCCCCACATCAGGCTCTCTGCTCAGCAGGGAGCCTGCTTCCCCCTCTCTCTCTACCTGCCTCTCTGCCTGCCTGTGATCTCTCTCTCTCTGTCAAGTAAATAAATAAAATCTTAAAAAAAAACTTTATTGACAACAAACTATTAGTTTCTGAAATCACTCAGAATGAGACCGAAAGTCTTAACCAGAGCATACAAGACCCAAATCATCTCCTGTGACCTACCACGCAAATTCTCTAATTTCAAATCCTATCATTCTCCTATGAATCATGATCCAGTTATCATTAGACTCGTGAATATTCCTCAAATATTCCAATCATTGCAATCATATTTTCCTTTGCCTAGAAGATGCTCCCTCAAAATGTCTAGTTGGGTTTCTCCACCACATCCTCAAGTTCTGTGCTTAAATCAGATACTAGGTAAGAAGGTTTCATTGACCATTCCACACAAAATAATGTCCTACCACCATAACTCTATATATCTTTATCCTTCCTTCATAGCATTCATCACTAACATATATTATTTGTTATGCTTTACAACATGAGCTCCAGGAGATCAGAAACATTATCTGTTGTATGTATTGCTATATCCCAGTCTTGGGACAGTTCCTGGTACATGGTTGATGCTTAATAAATATCTGTTGAATCAGCCGAATGACTCCCTTAACTATAAAAATTTAGGGTAAGGAGAAACCACTGTCTCAGAAAAAGTTATACTAGGACCTTCCATGGTCAAATAAAGTAGAAAAACACAGGTTTAAATAAAATTAGCTTCTTGGGCACCTGGTTGGCTCAGTGGTTTAAGGCCTCTGCCTTCAGCTTAGGTCATGATCTCAGGGTCCTGGGATCCAGCCCCTGGATCCTGGGGTCCTGGGCTCAGCAGGGAGCCTGCTTCCCCCTCTCTCTGCCTGCCTCTCTGCCTACTTGTGATCTCTCTCTCTGTCAAATAAATAAATAAAATCTTTTAAAATAAATAAACAAACAAACAAATAAATAAAAATTAAATTAAAAAAAATTAGCTTCTCTGACTAGAGGGCTTCTTGTAAGGGGAAGGATAAAGAATAAAGTATAACATATGCCAAATGTATGAAATCAGGAAAACCTTTACAAGGGAGATTTCATGAGACTATCTACTTTCTGGGGAACATACTGGAGAATGCTGCCAAATTTAAACTGTACAGAATAGAATATATTTTGCAAGAAAGTTTTATTAATGACTTGATTGTAGACTAGTGTTTTGAGCCAATTAGATATGGCACCAGAATTTGTACAAAATAATTCATTCAGTGGAAAGTATTTCATTTAAAAAAAAAAAGAAAGAAAAAGAAAAATATTTCATTTTAATTCTGTAGGTATGGAAAAAGATATTTTTAAGCTCCTAAAGATGAGAAATTTTAAAAAGTGAGCTACTATGTGAGGTGGACATAAGTCATTCAATTTATAAAGCCCCTTATTGCATTTCATAGGAACTCCTTAAGATACATATTGGCTTAAAATCTAATTTATAAATTAGATTATAAATTCAATTTTAAGCTAAAAACTGTAGTCAGAGATACAGAAGGACACTACATCATTCTTAAAGGGTCTATCCTCCAAGAAGATCTAACAATTGTAAATATTTATGCCCCCAATATGGGAGCAGCCAACTACATAAGACAACTGTTAATCAAAATAAAGAGTCATACTGATATGAACACATTAACTGTAGGGGATCTTAACATGCCACTCTCAGTAATAGACAGATTATCGAAGCAGAAAATCAATAAAGAGACAAGAGCTTTGAATGACACATTGGACCACATGGACTTCATGGATATATAAAGAACATTCAACCCTAAAACAAAAGAATAATCATTCTTCTTGAGGGCACATGGAACTTTCTCCAGAATAGACCACATACTGGGTCACAAATCAGGTCTCAACTGATACCAAAAGACTAAGATTATTCCCTGCATATTCTCAGACCACAATGCTTTGAAACTGGAACTCAACCACAAGAAAAAGTTTGGAAGGAATTCAAACACTTGGAAACTAAATACAAACCTGCTCAGAATGTTTGGATCAACCAGGAAATAAAAGAAGAACTTAAACAATTCATGGAAATAAATGAGAATGAAGACACATTGATCCAAAATCTATGAGCAAAGGCAGTCCTAAGAGGTAAATACATAGCCACCCAAGTCTCACTCAAAAAAAAACTGAAAAATCCTGAATACCCTAGCTCTCTTTATACCTTAAAGAACTGTAAAATCAACATCAAATTAAGCCAACTCCATGCACAAGAAGGGAAATAATCAAGATTAGACCAGAGATCAATGATTTAGAAACTACAGATATAGTAGAACACATCAACGAAACTAGAAGCTGGTTCTGTGAAAGAATCAATAAGATCAATAAACCACTGCTCAAACTTATTCAAAAGAAAAGTGAGAGGACCCAAATTAATAAAATTATGAATGAAAGGGGAGAGATCATGACTAATACCAAGGAAATAGAAACAATCTTCAGAAATTATTATCAAGAGTTATATACGAATAAGTTAAACAACCTAGAAGAAATGGATGATTTCCTGGAAACTTATAAACTTCCAAGACCAAAGCAGGAAGAAATTGACAACCTAAATAGACCAATGTCTAGTAACGAGATTGAAGCAGTGATCAAAAACCTCCCAAAAAACAAGAGCCCAGGACCTGACGGATTCCCTGAGGAATTCTACCAAACATTCAAAGAAGAATTAATACGTGTTCTCCTGAAGCTGTTTCAAAAAATAGAAACAAAAGGAAAACTTTCACACTCTTTCTATGAAGTCAGCATTACCCTGATCCTCAAACCAGGCAAAGATCCCATTAAAAAAAGAGAATTTCATACCAATATCCCTGATGAATATGGATGCCAAGATTCTCAACAAGATCCTAGCTAACAGGATCCAATGGCACATTAAAAAGATTATTCACCATGACCAAGTGGGATTTGTTCCCGGGATACAAGGGTGGTTCAACATTCACAAAGCAATCAGTGTGATAGAACATATCAATAAGAGAAGAGAGAAGAACCACATGGTCCTCCCAATTGATGCAGAAAAAGCATTTGACAAAATACAGCATCCTTTTCTAATTAAAACTCTTCAAAGTATAGGGATAGAGGGAACATTCCTCAACTTCATAAAATCTATCTATGAAAAGACCACAGCAAATAATATTCTCAATAGGGAAAAGCTGATAGCCTTCCCTTTGAGATCAGGAACATGACAAGGATGCCCACCCTCACCGCTCTTGTTCAACATAGTACCAGAAGTCCTAGCAACAGCAATCAGACAACAGAAAAAAATAAAAGATATTTAAATTGGCAAAGAAGTAGTCAAACTCTCTCTTCAAAATGACATGGCACTTTATATGGAAAACTCAAAATACTCCACCCCCAAACTACTAGAACTCATACAGCAATGCAGTAATATGACAGGATACAACATCAGTGCACAGAAATCAGTTGCTTTCTTATACACTAACAATGAAAATATGGAAAGGGAAATTAGAGAATTGATTCCATTTACTATAGCACCAAGAACCATAAGATACCTGGGAATAAACCTAACCAAAGAGGTAAAGGATCTGTACTCGAGGAACTACAGCACACTCATGAAAGAAACTGAAGAAGACACAGAAAGGTGGAAAAGCATTCCATGCTCATGGATCCGAAGAATAAACATTGTTAAAATCTCTATACTGCCCAGAGCAATACATACTTTCAATGCCATCCTGATCAAAATTCCACCGGCATTTTTCAAAGTGCTGGAACAAACAACCGTAAAATTTGTATGGAACCAGAAAAGACCCCAAATTGCTAAGGAAATGTTGAAAAAGAAAAACAAACCTGGAGGCATCACTTTGCCTGATTTCAAGCTTTGCTACAAAGCTGTGATCACCAAGACAGCATGGTACTGGCACAAAAACAGACACATAGAGCAGTGTGACATAGTAGGAAGCCCAGATATGGACCTGCAAGTCTACGGTCAAATAAAAGCAGGAAAAAATATCCAGTGGAAAAAAGACGGTCTCTTCAATAAATGGTGCTGGGAAAACTGGACAGCTACATATAGAAGAATGAAACTTGACCATTCTCTTACACCATACACGAAGATAAACTCGAAATGGATAAAAGACCTCAACGTGAGGCAGGAATCTATCAAAACCCTAGAGAAGAACATAGGCAGTAACCTCTATAACATTAGACACAGCAACTTCTTTCAGGACATGTCTCCAAAGGCAAAGGAAGCAAAAGCGAAAATGAACTTTTGGGACCTCATCAAGATAAAAAGTTTCTGCACAGCAAAGGAAACAGTCCAACAATATAAACAGGCAACCCACAGAATGGGAGAAGATATTTGCAAATGACACTACAGACAAAGAGCTGATATACAAGATCTATAAGGAACTCCTCAAACTCAACACTCAAAAAACAGATAATCACATCAAAAAATGGGCAGAAGACATGAACAGACACTCCTCCAAAGAAGACATACAACCGGCTCACAGACACATGAAAAAATGTTCATCATCATTATCCATCAGGGAGATTCAAATCAAAACCACCTTGAGATACCACCTTACACCAGTTAGAATGGCCAAAATCAACAAGACAGTAAACAATAAGTGTTGGAGATGATATGGAGAAAGCGGAACACTCCTACTGTTGATGGGAATGCAAGTTGGTGCAGCCACTTTGGAAAACAGTGTGGAGATTCCTTAAGAAATTAAAAATAGAGCTACCCTATGACCCTGCAATTGCACTACTGGGTATTTACCCCAAAGATGCAGAGATTGTACAAAGAAGGGCCACCTGTACCCCAATGTTCATAGCAGCAATGGCTACAATCGCCAAACTGTGGAAAGAGCCAAGATGCCCTTCAACAGATGAATGGATAAAGAAGATATGGTCCATATATACAATGGAATATTATGCCTCCATCAGAAAGGACGAGTACCCAACTTTTGTATGAACATGGACAGGACTGGAAGAGATCATGCTGAGTGAAATAAGCCAAGCAGAGAGAGTCAATTATCATATGGTTTCACTTACATGTGGAGGACATGGAGGAAATGGAGGACAAGGAAAAACATGGAGAACATTAGGAGAAGGAAAGGAAAAGTGAGTTGGGGGAAATCGGAGGGGGAGAAGAAGCATGAGAGACTTGGACTCTGAGAAACAAACTGAGGGTTTTGGAGGGACGCGGGGTGTGGATTTGGTCAGCCTGGTGGTGGGTATTAAGTAGGGCACATATTGCATGGAGCATTGGGTGTGGTGCATAATCAATGAATCTTGGAACACTGAAAAAATAAAATAAAATTAGAAAAAAATATATAAGTATTGGTATCTCTACTTTTTATACAAAGGAAACAAAATGTGGGTGTTTAAGTGACTTACTCAAAAAATTAATGATAGAACCAGAGTTTGAACCTAAGTCATTCCAGTGCCTGAAATCCCAGAATGTATTCCTCCTCCTTTCCCTTCTTTCCTCCCTTCCTACTTTCCTCCTTTCCTTCTTTCACTTCTTTCTCATTCATGAGGCCTCTCTAAAATTCAAAGTCAATCAAAAATCACTAGTCTCCCCCTACAAAGGTTTAGTTTTTCAATTATGGGAGAAATACTCTATTCTGGAAGTCAACAAATTTTGTACAGGTTCCGTGAAAAATGAGTCCCATTTTGCACTATAATGATCCATTATTTTATATGGACCACCCTGCACTTCCTATACTCTCCCCAGGCTCTTTTTATTTCATGGGAGTGAGAATTTTTTTCCTCTTAAAACAAAAGTTTCATTTAAAAGAAGATTAATTATTATTTAAAAGGTAGTTTAAATGCCATTTCAAATCATACCTTATTTCTGTACATCCAATGCCAATCCAACGCATTCTGCATAGAATGTAGACTATTTTAAAATGGTCATTTTTTTCCTAGTCCCTGTTTCCGTCCGTGGTGTGGTAAGCAGGAAAGCAGACTTCATGCAGATGGGCTCAGTTACCACTTGAGACCAGTATTTTTCATTCTCATTTATAACCACACAAAGAGTTATTCAAATTTGGAAGGTATGGCTGATTAAGAACTTATATAAACTCAAATTCCTCAAAAGAAGAAACAAAATTAATCTCCTCTTATGCCTTTACTTATCTCAGTTGCCTTCAAAACTGATTATGATTTTGCTATTTCATAACCAAATAGCCCTCTGCCTTAAATACAGGTTCTCTTCCCTAAGTTGAGCTCTAAAATATTAGTCCTGTATTAAATCTTGACCGTACAAGTTTGATCTAATAATACTTGCCACCTAGCAAACTGATAAATCTAAATGATATTAGGATAAATGATGGCATGCCAACTTTGTGGATTCATTCTCTAGTAAATTTCAACTTTCATTTCATCTTATAATATCAATTCAGATCAATGTTTCTATTTAGAATTTTAAACCCACAAATATTAAATTCATTCATTCATTCATCAGTAATCAGAAAATGCAGATTTAAACAATACTAAGATACCATTTTTATGTCAGGTAATGAAAGTGTTAACTCATGCCACTGTGGTAATCATTTTCCAATATATAAGCATATCAAATCAACACAACACACACTTTAAACTTATACAATGGGGGTGCCTGGGTGGTTCAGTTATTAGGCTTCTGCCTTCAGCTCAGGTCATGATCCCAGGGTCCTGGGATCCAGCCCTTCATTGGGCTTCCTGCTCGGCGGGAAGCCTACTTCTCCCTCTACCACTCCCCCTGCTTATGTTCCTTCTCTCTCTCATTCTCTCTCTCTCTCTCTCTCTCTCTTTCTCTCTCTGTGTCACATAGATGAATTAAAAAAAAATCTTTAAAATAAATAAATAAACTTATACAATGTTATATGTCAATTATATCTCAATAAAGCTGGGGTGGGGGTGGAAATGAGATACCAGAAGGATTCAGTTGTTGGTAAGGGTCCTAGTCTGGCTTACAAGCAGCCAGCATCTTGCTGTGTGCTCATATGACCTCTTTCCTCTCCAGGAAAGAGCAAGAGCTCTTTTATCTCTTCCTCTCCCTAAAAGGGCACTAATCCCATAATGGGGACCCCACCCCATTAATTAATCTACCCTAACTACCTCCGAGGGCCCCACCTCCCAGCACCATCACATTGGGGGTTAGGGCTTCAACATATGATTTGGAAGGGAAAGGGACACAAACATTCAGGCCATAACATTGGTAAAGGACAACTTTTAAATATATGTCCATTGAGATGTGAACATGCATAACTCCTGTGATACTACTTGTACTACCAATACAGATTTAACTATACATAAGTATTTCTTAAAAAAATAGTACCGACTGAAAAAGAAAGGTAAAAAATGATAAATGTAGTAATGTAACTAAGGTTAAACCCTTCAAAACAGAAAAGCTATAAATTATTTATGGTACATATACATATATGAGATAAAAATGAACTAGAAAGATACACATCAAGTTCATAAAAGAATGAGACTGATACCGGTAATTAATGGAGAACAGAGATTACAAAATTTTAACAATCATCAGTTATGAAAATGGGTATTCTATTATTCTATGTATTTTTCTGAAATACTTTTTTTTTAATTTTTAAAACAAATTATTAGAATCCTATATCCTACATCCTAACTACAATTGGGTTCAGAAGGTTGGAGTAGTTCATCTTATCTTCCTCATAGTTATGATAAATGGGGCATATATTTGCAAAATAACCACAACTGTTTAACAGGACTGGTAATCATACATTGGATATTCCAATGAAATATTTTCCCAGTTTTGATGTTGATATTTATATATATCAAACTTGTGAAAATGTATATTATAACATGCTAAGGCCACTAGTTGGCATTAGTAACGTATCACATGAATGAACTAATTGCAATATGGGTAAAAATAGTGTAATCACATCCAATACTGGGAAACCTAAGGAAAGTTTCTGGTGTTACTGCAAGATGGAAAATATTGTTATTTAAAGACAACGTAAGCATGAATTCTAAACCCAAAGTAACAATGAATTTAGCCATTTGAGTTTCAAAACAAGATTGAGATCAGGAATATTTTGCAGAATACGTGTGCATAATAATGGATGCACGTGGAGGAATAATGCTCCTTTCTAAATACTCCAACGAAGCTGGTGGTAAATATATTGAATCTATGTTTGTCTAAGCAGCATACTTGAAGGATCTAATGTCAGAAAATTTTAGATTTAGATAATGGTGGGCATTGGCATTTTACTGAGATGTGTTATATGGTGATTCACTTTTTAAGGGCTTGTATGTACTAAAGATACGTCTTTGCCAACACTGTGACTACATTGGCTTAGTCCCCATCATTTGTTACCTGCTTAATGTCTCAATTTACTTCCCTCCTCCAGTTTCTACCCTCTTTTTTTTAAAATATTTTATTTATTTATTTGACAGAGAGAGAGGGGGAGAGAGATCACAAGTAGGCAGAGAGGGGGGGGAAGCAGGCTCCCTGCCGAGCAGAGAGCCCGATGTGGGGCTTGATCCCAGGACCCTGAGACCATGACCAGAGCCGAAGGCAGAGGCTTTAACCTGCTAAGCCACCCAGGCACCCCTCTACCCTCTTTTTAATTCATTGTCCACTCTAACACCATATCTCTGATATAAAATTCTGATGTCAGTCCCTAATTAAAAACCTGCAAAACAAAACCAAAACTTGCAATGCGCTAGTCCTTTGGGGTTGGAGACACTTCCTTTAAGAATAGTTGAACAAGAAAAGTAAGATACAGGGGTGTCTGGGTGGCTCAGTCAGCTATGTGTCTGCCTTCGGCTCAGGTCATGATCCCAGGGTCCTGGGATTAAGTCCTGTATCGGGCTCCCTGCTCAGTGGGGAGTCTGCTTCTCCCTGTCTACCAGCCTCTCCCCCAGCTCATGCTCTCTCTCTCTCTCAAATAAATAAATAAAATCTTTAAAAAAAAAAAAGAAAGAAAGAAAGATACAGAAAAATATGCAAAATATTCTTTTGTAAAGCAAATAATGACCAAAAAAGTTATGTGTGGAAACTGGATATATGTATCACATACTGTATACTTGAATATGATTATATAACCATGGAGAAAACATGGGTTACAAAATAAGTGTTAACATGAGTTGGGGAGGGAAAGATGTGGATGGGGGAGGGGGGAGATGGAGAGGAGTTGGAGGAAGACCAAGTTGAAAAATGAAAAGGAAAAAAACAGTTATGTATATGATCACCTTTATATATAATGATATATGCTATGCATATAATAATTTTAAAAGTTTTTTTTATTTTAGAGAGAATGAGAGAGTGAGTGGGGGGAGGGGCAGAGAGAGAGAATTACAAGCAGACTCCCAAGAGTGCAGAGCCCAATGTGGGGCTCAGCCCCACAACCTGAGCCGAAACCAAGAGTTGGTCACTCAATGGACTGTGGCACCCAGGCACCCCTATGTGTGTAATGTTTTTAAATAAGTACTTAAAAAGCAAAACAATGATTATAACTTCTCCTTATTTGCAGGAAGGAGCTGAAATTCTTTGGCATAAAACGGTCTTTCCAGTCCTCAAATTCAAATCTCACAATCACACCAGCCTCTGTCCCAGCTGCACCTCTCTTCATAGTTCCTACACCATACCATCTGAACTCTCCCTGTCTTACAAACCATCATGTATCCGGAATGCCCTCTCCTCCTATCTCCCTAGGGAAACCCTATCTTCATATCAAGGTCCAGTTCAAACGTCCCTTGTGAAGCTTTCCTTAAATTCATAGACTCCATCTTCTGTAGTCCCTTCGGTCTTTGAAGATCCTTCTATTGTGATACTGAATTGTATTATGATTACTTTTGGACATATTTCAGCATATAATTCCCCCACTAGATGGTTAAGTACATGAGTAAAAGAACTATATGTTTAGTTTTTGCACATCTAGCATCTAGGATCATACCAGCATTTAGGAAATGGTAGGCAATTTTTGTTGAATTAATTGATTGATTTCTGTGTGATTTTATGTCTTTAAAATGATACTTAACAGTGTTGGCTTTCTCTTTGCCAAGTTTAAGAATTTAAATCCCTGCAAGCAAATCAGTTTTATTCTGGTTAGTGGTCATGGTTTACATACATCTCATACTTGTCTGTGTAACAGGGTGTTAGGGGAGAATCCCTTCTATCTAAGTTTTGAGGAGGCCACCCCAAATTAAGACTAAAACAATAGATGGCATTTCTTCCACATTCCAAACTAAGGTACTAGATTTGCTATACAAGACTTGAGAGGGGGTAGACTACAATCCCTTGGTGACTCACATCTTCCCCAAGGGTCTCAAAGAATTGAAATTGAAGAAACTAGAAAGGACAAAAGAATTTCTCTGGGGAAAGTTGTTGGAGTCTGTAGCAATTTTCCATCTCCCTCACCTATGAGAGAGGATGTGAGAGCCTTTCTCAGAGAGGTAGATGTTTATTCCTTAAAGTCTGGAGGACAGAGAAGACAAGTATTTGGTCCACCCTTGAGAAATGTCAGGCAAAAGACTACTTGGAGCTGTCTGCTTGATGGCAGAGCAAAGAGCTACAGTTGTACCCAGAGTCAGCTGGGTATTGTATTCCTCACAATAGGGCAGAGTTTCATGTTTCTGTGGACCAAAGATGGGGCCTTTGGATGGAAGGTGACTAAGAGGTTCTTCTGAAAGGATTTTTTCTAGGGATGAACCACCCTTAGCACAGAGCAGCTGTGGGATCCTAAATGATGCTGAAGTTGAGAAGCAGTTAAAGCACTCAAGGAGAAGAGACGTGATTGCGTGATTCTTGAGGGAGAACTTCTGTGCCATTCACAACCTTGAGTGCTTCCCTACCACAAGCCAACACAGAATGCTAGCATACCTGCTCCGTGCCTCTCCTCTCCCCACACTCTCCAACAAGGAAAGGTGCAACTTCAGTGCTGGTGGTTAGGGGGATGCCAGGACGTTTCCTCATCTGTAGCAGGCCCCAAACGGGAAAGCTTTTAACTTACTGAAATTAGAAGTTCACTTTCCTGAAATGGGATTGTTATTGTGACTACATGTAACTAGACTACTTCTTTTATCATGTGAAAGTGAATGTAAAAGCTAAGGAACTCACCTAAAATTTTAACCAGAGGTTGGAAAAAGAGCTAATCCTAGGAAGGTTTGAACTTAAATTGTTCTAGTTACTCAAACAAACTTATTGTGCATATTATTTTACCCAACAGGAATGGAGTGAAAAATATGTATTAATTTGTATCGATTTATTGCCACTACAGAGGGAAAGAAACCTCAAGTATATGTTTGGCTCAGAGAGAAATACTGGACCATTATTATTTTAAAGGCTGATGTTAGGGTAAATTGTCAAAGATATACAAAATGTCCTCTTAATGTCATGATTGAAACTCACAATAAAATCACTGCAACAATTCTAACACAAAAAATTTTATCTTCATAAAGAATTTTAGTCATACAATAAGATACTCTCCGAGTCCAACGAAATAATTAGGACAACACTTGTAGAATTTTTTTTTTTTTTTTGCCATACTAATTTACTGCATGTCAGGTATGATAGGAGGCACTGGAGAAACAAAGCTGAAGAAGACCACATCCTTGTTACTGAAAGTTCACAGCCAAGAAGAAAGGCAAACACATAGACGAAAAACACCAGCAACGGCACTAATGAAGGCCTTTGTCAGGTCACATCTGGACTGTTCGAGTGCCACCTAACCGGGTTTCCTGCCTCTAGACTCAGGCCCTCATGCCCATCTACACTGATTTCTAAAATAAATCTAATATGATCATGGCACACACCTACACTGAATGCTCTACTAGGTTCTAGTAAATTTCAACATTAAGTTGAAGTAGTAACTTAATCTGGGACACTCTTTATGAGCTGCCTCCTAACTACTTCTTCATTCTCCTTTTTAAGTACTCTTCCTTTGTTAACCTTATACTCCAGTGCCTCAAACTCTACCACATTGTTTCACACTTCTGGGCATTTGACCATACTGTCCCTTCTCCCTAGAACCCCTTTGCCATCTCATTTGCCTGCAAAACTGCAGTTCATTCTTTGAAACCTTGCTAAGACATTCACTTCTTCTGTGAGGTCCTTCGTGTCCACCCCTTTTTTCTGAACTCATCACATCCTTATTCATACCAATTCCATCTCTTAGCCATACTTCCATAGCGACACATACGGTATTGGTCAACAAATATTTACTCAGATGCTCTTCTCGACCTCTAAACTATTAAGCACCTGGTAATGGTGACTAGAAATTATAGTCAATGAGCAAATGAAATAACTGAACCAAAGTTGAATTTGTTTCAGTTGTGTGATAATATTTATTGACCATGATGAGGGGTCATTTCTTGGGACTCAAATGGTAAGTTGCTAAAAAGGCTGTAACAATTGATTCTGAAGAAAATACAGATGAGGCAGATTGGAGGAGAGTTGGCTGACTCACCTCTGTGAATCAGGCCCAGGATTTATGAGGTAGAAACCGAGGAGTCCTAAGAGGTTCAGAGGGTTAAGTCCTATAAGGACTTGGGTATTGGAAGAAACAATTAGCTAACATTACTGAGAAATCAGACAAGAAATCCCTGCAGCCTGGCATGATGTTCATTTGAACTTTGTTGATACTTTAGATTCCATCTGTTTTTTCATGTGGTTTCCATGCTCCTCTATCTTTCCCTAAAGACATATTCATGTTTAGAGAACCTCTAATAAAAAGATTAGACAAACAATAACAATGACTGCTTTCTACTTATTGGAAATTCACACAATTTATACAAATGTATAAATGTCAGGAAGAATTAATAACCAAACACCACCCCATCCAGTTACTTGGTATCTTTCTTTTCTCACTTGATTATTTTTTTTAAAAGAACAAACACTAAAGACACCATAATTGTTATTATTCCTGAATATAACTGAATAGGAAATATTTTAATTAATTTTTCCATAACACCACAATCACATCTTCATTTTTAACATCCATCATTGCTACGAATGGTACCCCATCTTCACCACTATCACTATCATTAAGTTGAATCTTCTTAGGACTTGTTTATCCCAAAGATCAATTTAAGTTGGCTTATATACATGCTCCTTAGTTTTTACAGTTCACATACACCACAAGAAATGCAGTCCATCTGGATATAGATTGTGATCTTGGCTTTACAACTCCCAAGAAACAAACTACCGAAGAACCCATTCCAAACTAACTGAGAGACTGAAGCCTAACTGTATAGTTTCTGACCATTCATTCCTTCAACAGACTCTTAGTGAGCTTCTACTGAGAGTCAACTCTACAATACACATTGTAAATATTAAGATACAAAGAACACATATTACGTTCAGGAAGCTCCAGTGAATTCACAGACAATGACAAATACCTAAGGTAGATGCTATGTTGGAAGATGCTACAGAAATGAGAGGCTTCTCCAGGGATGACTCCCAGGAGGCATCCCAGAGGAGGTCAAACTTAAGTTTTGAAGGATGAGTAAGAGTTATGCCAAGGCCCCACAATGGGGAAGGGAATTCCAAGCAGCAGGAAACACAGATGCTAGAGCCTGAAAACATAAGCCTGCTGGTGTTTTTAGAAAACTTCAGGTTTTTGATGTAGCTGCAGCCTGGAGGGTACATTGAAGGTACAGAGAGAAATGAAGCTGGACTAGCAGGCAGGCCCTGATGGTCAACAACAGCCTCTTCTGCCATGTTTAGATTTTTACCCTGAAGGTCATGAGAAGTCAATTCAGAAATTTTACCAGGTGAGTGGCTGGATCAGATTAGGTTTGTAGAAAAGTTATTCTGGCCCAAGTGTAAAGGACACAGGAGAAGCAGTTGAGGGGTTATCATATAGGCTCAGGTGAGATAGGGAATCTTGAGAGATGAGCCTCTTTGAGAGGGAAGACCAGTTTGGGGCAAGCTGAGACAGCGGCTAGAAAATCCACTAGACCATACTTCTTGGTTTCTTTAGTTATATAGTTTACGCTGCTACCCAGCTGTAATTTCAGTCTAAACTACATGCCCTCATTGCAAGTAGTAAACCAGCCAGTGCACTGTAAGCCTGATGCTAACTCAAGACTTCCCATTTTGTAGTATTGTAGTAATATACCTGGCTGATGGAGTTCGCACTGTGCTTGAAATATCCACACTGCAAAATCTGCTTTTGGAATTTCAATCACTTTTGACTTAGCCTTGAATCACAGCAGAAAAACTACATCCTAGTTGTCTTGCTTCTGAGAAATTTGGTAGGAGACCAAAAAAAAAAAAAACACGTCATGGAAATCTTTCCCTAGGGCTATGTTTACTGGCCAGTGCTCTGAGCAGGGCACAAAAAGGTAAGGGTGGGAGGGATAGAAATGAATCTTCTCTTCTGGGATTACCCAGATGTGAAGGAATATGGTCCCTGGTGTTTTGCGTTGGTCGGCCCACATATAGAATAATAGGCAGCTACACAGCTTTGAAAATTATAAAGTCCTTTGCCATGGTTTCTTATGGGAAAATTATTTTTGATAAATGCACTTTTGGATTGCTCATGTTTCTCCAATAATAATTCCATCACATATGTCAAGGAGTTACTATATATGTGTCTGGAAATGAGGAAAAAAGATCTAAGTCAGAGATATTCTATTATAATTTAAAAAGGGAAAGTAATGGACATTCTTTTTATCCCATACTCTAACTTTTTGCATGTGAAAAAGTATTGTCTCTAACTGCATCTTAAGGGTGAATGACCAAAATAAATCAATTTGATGTGAATGCCAAACAGTCTAAATAATGGGTTCTAATAACTAAACAAGCATGTTGGGTTTTTATTTAATGATTAAAAGCCAACTGTCACAACATTTTCTTATGTGAATGGATGCAAAAAGTTTAGCAATTCAGACACTTTATAAATTCCAATTTCAAAATTAATTTTGAAAAGTTTTAAGTACGATTAACTCTAAAACTTGTGATTCCCTCCCCAAAAGGAAATATTCCATTAACCCCTGATTCAACAGGCAACTTTAAAATGATAAGATTGTATAAGTCTAAGATTCTACTCAGAATACTAAAGATTAATGAAACTATACTAACCACCAGTTCATTAAGAGTTTACTTTCAATGTCTAAACATATAGAATGCAAAAATTAAGGAATATTTATGACGACTTCAAGTGGTATACTAGGAAAATGTTAAGTATTGTTTTCTGTTCATAAAACTCCAAAATGTAAATGCATTTTATATCTTCATAAAATCACCTTATATAAATGGCCAATATGAAGGAACACCAAAAAATTGGCGTCTTTTCTACCCCTGGATAGTAGTGACTGGAAATAGAATTCTTGGGGAAAAAAATTAAATAACATAAAACCAGCTTCTTAGTTAGCAACTTTGGAGTTTCCTGGTCTGTTATGTGGTTGGACTATTGCTGGCTTGTCTGAGCTGGGCTGACCACCCATCTAGCACTCAATCCACATGCCCGGTCTTGCGGGTGTCTTTCTGTTCACATGTTTAAAGCCATGTTTGGTTTTTCACTGACCTCCTGTTACGGTGACCTTGAAAGCAAAAACAGTACTGCTCCCCCCATGGGCTATGTGTGATGTTGTAAATGTGAATTAAGTATTGGGCGGATGGGGAAAAAAAGGCTAAAAATCCATGTAGGAGGCCAAACAAATTGGGGAAAAAAACGCAAAAATTCAAATTGCAAACTTCTGAGAATTTCCCAGGAGCCTCACACCATTTCCACATTTTGAAAAAATGTACTAGGAAGTTTTACAAAACTGAGACTGATAGAAATAAATAGATACAACAGGGAAATTTAATTCATCTGAGGAAAACACGAAAAGACAATGTTTTTAAAAGTACATTTTATGTTCAGTTACAACAGAGCCTAGATGTACGATGTATTCTGAGTGGTGCTGCATGGCTTCTTAGGGCAACTAAGGTTTGGTCCCTGCTTACAAATGACACATGGAATCGTAAAGCCAGGAAAAGGCTCAGGAACCATCTCTTCCCCAGGAGGCTTCAGGAGGAGAACCAAGTGGGATTTCTGATCTACCACCACAATGTATTCTCCAGTCCAGGTGGTGCTGCTCTCAGCTCTTCATAGGTGTCATCACTCAGACAAGTGTTTCAGGGTGTTGTAAGAAAAAATCTATAATCTAAATCTATAATCACTAATCTAGTCTGGGAACACTAAAAGATAAATTTACTGCAAGAAACAGAGTAGCAGATTTGAGAGTAGAATCCCTTTCTCCTAACTGCTCCTCCAGGTGTTGTTTCCCTACTTCATGGTACTCAAATGAATTCAGCCAACAAATATGGAGAGATCATCACAACATAGTATAGGTAGGCAATAGCCTAGCTTTCCTCTTAGATTTTCTATTCTTTTTCACGGCTTAGACTTTTAATTGTTTTATTTTAAAACTCTGAGGCAGAATTGTTTGTGTGTTGTTTTTTTTTAATTTGCTTTGAGACTTGTAGCTGACATGACTAGTTACCTACTTAATATACATTTACACTTTATTCCTTACGAACAAAGCCAGTTTAGTTGGGGGTACCAACAGTGATCACCTAAAAGCTCTATTTCCCAGTCTCCATCACAAGTGGGTGGCCATATGACTAAATTCTGCCAATAAAAGGCAAGCAAACACTATTCAGTGGGGCTGATTGAATTAGCACACACATTTTCCTTTCCCTTTCCATATTCTTTCTGCCTAACATAGTCACGTCTGTATAGAACTTCCTTTGTTCCAACAGTGGAGCAGAAAGGATGCTAAGGCATGGGTGACAACTAGCCCTAGAACCTTGGACATTCCTCTCAGTTGGTGACTGTTAATCACAGTCCTACCTATAGTACAAAAATACAATTCTACACCTTAAACAAAAATATATTGTAAAAATTCTTCAATTTCTTCCACAGTTTAAAAGTAGCATAATAACAGCATCCCAAGTGTGAGAAGTTTCCTCAATAGAAATTTATCATTTGTTGGTAATGACAGAGTTTGAATCTTCTACTCTCATCTTTAAGAAGACTCTCAAATTCTGAATATGCTAAGGCTACAATATTTGTGTGATATGTGGAAAAACGCCTTCGAGAACAATTGCTGTGAAAACAAATCTCTGTGCAGTAAAACTAATTTTAATCAGATTCCATGAGGGAAAGACTTGTACTAGTCCAATATTCTGATTTATAAGTTGTGTCTAAAAGAAGCACAGTTTTACTCTTTTCCCAAAGATAATATCCATTTATTAATAGCAAACATTGTAAGGGTTTGTTCCTTTATCTTAATTAAATATATAAATCACATAACACCAGAGCCCTAAAGAAGTTTTTTATATGTTTAAACTTATTTCCAGTTTTATTGAGAAATAATTCATCTATACCACTGTATAAGTCTAAGATTTGATTTACATGTATCATGAAACGATTGCCACAATAGGTTCAGCTAATGTCCATCATTTCGTATAGATACAATAAAAAGAAAAGAAAAAAATTTGCCTTGTGATGAGAACTCTTAGGATATACTCCCTTAACAACTTTCTTGTATATTATACAGCAGTGTTAGCTATCGTCACCATGTTGTGTGTTACATGCCTAGTGCTTATTTATGTCTTATAAGTGGAGTTTGTATCTTTTGACTATCTTCTTTCCATTTTACCCTCCCCTCCACGTCTAACAACAACCACAGATCTGATCTCATTTTCTATGAGTTTGGTGGGTTTTTATTTTTGTTTTGTAGATTCCACGTATAAGTGAAGTCATACGGTATTTGTCTTTCTCTGACTTACTTCACTTAGCATAATACCTTTAAGGTCCATCCATGTTATGGATTGGAAATGGTAGGATTTCCTCTTTTTATGACTTAATAATATTCCATTTTCCATATATGAGATATATACTGTATATCATAATCTGAAGAAATTTTGATGATACACTATCCCATACTTTCTTTTTCAATGGAAAAGAGAAAAACAAAGGCAAGAGGAGCTAATGTGATATTTCTAAATTATTCAGTATTCATTGGATTCTTTCTCAAATAAAAGAACTTTACTAAATAGTAGAAGAAGAAAGCACTTCTACTTTCTTGGAGTTTTCCTTCTTTACCTTTTATCTTGACCTCACCTCACCAGGGAGGATGCCCTTCCTTCCCCCCCATAACTCCTTTCTTTCTTTAACCTGGCTACCTTTCACTCAGCCTTTAAGACCCAGGCATGATCTCATCCAGAAAACTGTCCCTGACTTCCTCACCCCCCAACATGCTCAGCTCCTGGCCAGGTGAGGGGTTTCTCCTCTTTGCTGACTACACACTGTGCATACCATCATCACCTCACTTACCTCAGATCCTAGTGATCTGGGTCTGTCTTTTCTTTCCCAAAAGAAAGTGAACTCCCCAAGAATGAGGGCCAAATCTGTATACTCCAGCATGCAGCATGGAATCTGACAGAATAAACTTCCCCTAATACCTTCCTTTTAGAAAAAATATGCCAGTGAACTCTAGTATAAGGACGACAAATGCTAAATCAGTGAAATCTTACTCAGTCAGCTCTTTACTGCTTTTGAAACACTCTCTCCTATAAACTTCCATCCTATAGCCAAACAGATGCCCGTGAAGTACAGAGGATGTGGCTCCAAAAGGTCACGAGGAAGTGGAAAATTATAAACAACCCATTTTAATGTACGGTAGGATGATACAAAGTGCATGGTGTTGTCTTTGGGGGGGCGTTAAGAATTTAATTATAAGGAGCAAATAGGGGCAGTTAAATAAACAGAACACACTCGGTAAAATCACTTGTGCAAGTGTCTGGTTACTCGGGTTTGTTTTCCAAGCACACCATGAAAAGATACGGCTTTTTAAATTAATAGGTTAATCTAGGCTTAAGAAAGGAAGATACAATGGAAAAAGTACTGATGCAAAATGCAGCAGGAAATCATCTCTTGGAGGAAGCCTATTTCCTAGAACAGAGATAAGGGAAACCAGAATGTTCCAAATGATATTCGTAAGGTAATATATTAAATTTGTTATTTACCACATCAACTATAATTTAGTTGAAGAGATTTCTAAATGAGAGTTTGCTGGTAATTTCCCCCACCTCTTTCTTAATGATGCCATTTTTCCATTCATCATATTTTAAATGATTCTATAAATAGTTTTTTTTATGTTAAAAAATAGTTTTCTCTTTAAAACAGAGTATTAAAAGGGGGTCCTATATAAAATATCCTACAGAGTGAAATATTAGGAAATAATATAACCAAATAATTGATATAGTCATTTTAATTGCTACCTTGTTATCTGTGACCTAGTTAGCTTAGTGGTTTTTATGGAGCCTGATTCTCTGATTTACTGAAGAATGTTAGATTCAGAATGGATGTTAAGAATATTTTGATCTCTCTTTCAGTTCTATTGGATTGACACTATTTCTGGAAAAACAAATCAGGCCAGAAAAATTCATTTTTAGTATTTTTTCTAGACAGCAAGTTTTTATTAAATTGGATTTAATAAAGAGGAAAAGCACTTTTTTCTATAATTATTATTCCCTATAGAGTATGTATATGAAGGCAGACAAGAGAGAAAATTATCTTATCATAGTCCCTTGGAAAAGTATTGCAAACCATAAACAAAATTAACCTAAAGTCCACTTTTTTCTTTACAAACTAAAAACAAGCCTAACAACATTTGCACCTGGGATTAGGCCGAAGGTCTTATAGTAGTTTTCTACTCCATATAGCAGATCTTTAGTCCGTAAATTCTTCTTGAAAACACTCATCTCTATGAGTCATCCCATGTAATCAAAACACAAAATGGCATTCATTCCTGACGCAAACACTCCATTCCCAGAATATGGAAAGGTCTAGATGAAAACTGTATAGAATTATGAAATAACTGCAGGTATATAAAAAAGCTTTCTCATGAATTACAGTGTAACAACATGTAAAGAGAGAACAGACAACAGAGTCTTGTGAGACACACGCAGGTGGAGGCACACGCACACATACGTGCTGGTGGCATGGCTGTGATACAAGGATTTTCAACGCAATGTCCTAGGTCAGCCCCCTGACTGGACAGTTAGTTCTTAAAGGTGACTGCTTGTCTCTCTAGTTAGGATGAACGCTATGTCTGAGGTACGGACCCATTCCTCAATATTTTGTCTCTTTATGCCAAGATGTCTGTGTGGGCACCAGACATGAACCTATACATAAGATTAGAAGGAGAAAGTAAGAAGTTGAGCCAGATCATCAGAGGCTTGTACCAAATATCATAACCAAAGACCATCATAAAAAATGAGCTGTATAAATGGTGACGTCGTTTTCATCACTTCTGAGTAAATGGTCTATGAGATGAATGGCTGTTCTAGTTTCTTTCTTCAGGTTGGCCGCTAGGAAATCAGTCATCATTGTCATTAAATTCACATCTAGTCTCCCTGTGTTTTCTTTCTTACTCTGGTCTTCCCTTTGGCTCTGTGATATATTTTTTAATGGATCTAAGTCACTTTTACTTACTTTATTATATTTTGTTTCTGAATCATTTGATTTTTTCAGTAAAAGACCAGAAAGGGAAGAATGAGAGGGAGACAAGGAGCAAGGGGAGAAAAGAAAAAGAGAGCAGTAAGTGTGTGTTCTGGACTGTGGGGTTCAGTCAGGCCCATGCTGGAATACTTTCCAGCTTTGTTACTTTGGGCAAATTACCTCTAATAATCTAGTTAACTTCTCTGACCTCAAATTCATCTACAACAGAGAGATATTAGTACTTACCTCAATGGAGAAAATACAATAGGAGATCAATACCTAATCACTGTGTGTGTGTGTGTGTGTGTGTGTGTGTGTGTGTATTTATGTGTGTGTAATATAGAAAACACTGTGCATATAGATAAATCTCATATAGTGAAATTTACAACTATATTTATACACACACACATATTCACAGACACACATACATACAACCTCTCCTCCCTTCCCCCGCCCCAGCACAAACACACATACAAAACTAATTATGATCTACAGATGATATTGGAAGCAAGTCTAGGAAATAAGCCATTTTATTAAAGCAGAGTTTGGATAATCCCTGTATTAAAGAGAAGCCTAAAAGAAATTCCTCTCTTTGGGTCCCCCACCTGCCTGTCTGCTACAACAATCATCGCCATGGCACACAGTTCTTACCACTGACCTATTGCAGACAGTTAATCAAGAGCAGAGAGAGCAGCTTTCACAGTACAAGTAGGTACTTGTTCTCAACTTTTTAAAGTTCATAATTCAGTCTTACTGTCATTTCTTTCCTCCTGCCGGTACTTTTATGAAAGGTAAAGCTGAACAGAAAGAAAACCAGAGTCATTAACTGTTTGAAAGTTTAATGTGCTACCAAACCAGAATTAGATGTGATAATGAAGTTTCCACTGCTGAAAGCAGACTTTGCTAACTGATGTATGTAGTGAGAAGGTGGCCACATAACCAATGAAAATAAAAAACACGCTCATTTTTTCTAATTCTCATTCATTTTTTTGTGTTCATTTAAACTGGCCAAACACCAAATTAGACCTCAGTTAAGATACTTTTTAAAAGGAGATTTAGTAAAGTCCTACTTGTTTCTTTTTGAAAATATATATTCTGCATGTATAGTATAAAATGTTGATCAGTAACCTTATATCCAGAGACGTGGAGAACATGTACATGGGTCAAGATTTATGGTTAACATCGCTCGACTTTATTCAAATAGCCATCTAATTGGTTAGAAGAGAGCCATCAGAGTCACCAGAATTGAGCACAGAGGATGGTTCACCCTGTGAATAGCCACTCCCCAATCTGGCATTCCAGGTACATCTAAATAGGATTCTGATTTATCTTTCTAATGACTTCAATTTCAGTTTTCCGTGCTCAGCGTTGTGAAAATGGATCATTAGTTGTCGCTCAGATACTATTCCTACCTATTTGTCTTTGCACATACTGTTCTCTCTTTCTAAACTGCCTCTCCTTGCATCCCCTCCTCCAGGTGCCGACGCCCCTGGTACCCTGGGTGCTGCTTCCACTCAGGCATCTCTTACAGATCACCCACCATCTGCTGAATTAGACCCCCTTAAAGTTCACTTAAACTGCCCTTTTCTCAAGAAATTATTCCTTCCTGCCCACCCCAAACTGACCCAATCTCTTTCTCCTATTCATCCAGGATCAATTTGCTTTAACTCTTGTATGTCACTTTTCATGGGTTTTGGCACATAGGAGCTCATTTACCGTATAATGAGAGAATCAATGAATTATAGGTTATATTGCACTTTCATGTACCCCTAACCTCCTACTCCTCTTTAGCTTATAAGCTTCTTAAGGGCAAAGATGGAGTTGGTGGGAGGAGAGTGCTTATTAATCTTTATAACCTTTAAATTATCTAATAGGTTCGTTGACCATAATGAACACTTGACAAATACTTCTTGAATTGCATGATTAAACTGGGTCGACTGGGCAGGGTTTAGTTAGAAGTGCCTCGGGATTGCCCCTTGATTTATCAGGATCAGCGCTAGTGATGCAAGAGGTAATTTTCTTTGCTGAATCATAACTGAGTTTATATCACACTAAGATTTGGAAGGTACCATTTTTCAAATTAAATATAAAAACAATAACCTTTCTGTTTGTAACATTTTAAGTTCTCCTGGCTCCTTTCAGGCATGGGGGCATTTCTGTAAGGTGTTGACCTAAATTTCTTCTGACCTAATTTCCTTGTTGCAAAAGGAATTCGGTGCAGCCAGCCCCCACTGCGGAAAGGTTTTGTTCTATATCACTGTCACATTTCAATGACAAATGGAATGAACTTTGTTAGTCCTTTTGAGATTTCAGAATAGCTCAGGATATTCCCCTCTAAAATCTAAGAGGATTTCAAGTGATTTGTCCTGCAGGCTACAGAGTGTAAAGGACCTCCTTTTGTCCTGTGTATTCCCCTCAGCAGCCAGGCTTCTCCCCATGGAAGTACCAGAAACTATCCACACATGTTTTTATTGCACAGTCGCTGAAGAGAAGGTTATGATGAAATGGAGAAGAATGGAAGTGGCAAAAAACAGCCTACTGGGCTCTCAAATCAAAACAAAAACAGATAAGAGTTTCTCGGCACTGATCAATAGTACTCTGGTTCTAGTCCCACATATTCGGAAGCAAAACCAAACTGACCCCTATTCCTACGATAGGGAAAAATAGATATCCTCCTAATGATACAAATAAGCCAAAAAAAAGACCAAAAAAAAAAAAACACCACTTTTTCCCAATAGAGAGTGAGCATATGCATATACTTGTGCGTATATGTAGTTGAGAAGAAGTAAGCCAACGGAAGAATAGGATTTGACTCAATTTAGTAGCGATACAAGTCAAAAGACAATAGAAATATAATAAAAAATTCTTTTCAGTGCTTAAAGAAAAGACAAGAGAGTCTCCTATTAAGAATAGCTTCCTGGAAGAAGCATTCCAAGTGGAAGGGCTTCTTTCAGATGCTGTTATTAACCAGCAACCATTATCTGAATATTGTATTCACATGCAGCTTCCAAGTGAAATAGACTGATTTTAAGATTCAGAATTTTACTACTCATTTAAGTAATATATATAGTACATGTGCTTTAAAATGCTTAAGATTACTGGAATTCTCTCACAGAGATCATAAATTACAACTCAAAAGTGCTGTTCCATTATTTCCATTTGGTAGCAAGACTCCTGGAAGACCTTAAGGTGCCACACGCTGCCAGTTGGTGATGTGGTCAGCACAGTGTGGAGGAGGTCACAGAGAGCAGCTGTCCCAGTAACTTAGCCCAGCCTACATGGTAACATGAAAGAGGATAAAAGGAGGGGAAAAAATCTGACAAATGAAAAAGCAAGAGAGTCCCTTTCAAAAGAGAAAAGATATAAGAAACGCAATAGGCAATAAAGAAGTACGGGAGGGAGGAAAAAGTTGTTTCTAACAAAAGACCAGGAGGAAGGTAAGTCTGAAGAAGAAAGGGAAATTTAACCACTCAGAAGAAAAGGCGGAATATCTTCAAGGAACTCTCCAAAATGTGGAAAAAAAAAAAAAAAACCCACAAGTAGAGGGAAAGATGCATCTAGATGACAGGTTATATATAAAGAAAGCAGCCAAATGAGAGCCTCCATCAACAAATATTTGTTACTAAGAAACTTCTGGGGCAGACACGACTCTGGGTGCCGGGGAGGCCATGGTGACCAAAACAGGCAAACCCACTACCACTATGTTATCTCACCAAGACTGTGCTACCTGATGGCCAGGAAAAAATTGATTATTTAAACTTGCATTTCTCATGTTATGGCTTGGTACACAGTACTAAACCAAAAGCAGAGAGATGAGAGAGAGAAGATGCAAGTAGATGAGACTATTTGGTTGGTTTTTGAGCAGAGAGGACTAGTATATTATCCAGAGCAAACAGAATAGATTCTCTCCTGAAAGCTCTCACCTGAATCCCTAAATAGATGATCTACTAAAGGAAAAAAGAGGGAAATCTTTTGTGAAATCAAAGGAAATTATTATTCTGGGAAGTGGTTTTGGCAAAAGAATTTCTTGGCATATTTCTATGACTTATAAAGGATTTCCTAGTGAAAAGTAAAATTTGAAAAGTTAAATTGCCCATTAGGAAATGATCTCAGCAGATGCCATTACAAAATGGCACAGGACAAGTTGTATATAAAATAAAGACCTTGCCTGAGTCTTTTGAATCTCTTTGATATCTTCTCTTTCTATTTAAGGACTTAGCATGATCTCTAAACCTTGATTTGTGTAGGATGAAGTCAAACTTTTTTTTTTAAGATTTATTTATTTGAGAGAGAGAGAGAAAGAGGAGAGAGAGAGCATGCTGCCCACACACACATGAGTGAGGGGGCGAGGGAGAAGGTGGAGAGGGAGAGAAGCAGACTCCCTGAGCACAGAGCCCAATGCGGTGCTCCATCTCAAGACCCGGGGATCATGACCTGAGCCGAAACCAAGAGTCGGATGCTTAACCGACTGAGCCACCCAGGCGCCCAAGAAGTAAAGCTTCTAATAACCAATTTACTTGGTAACCTGAAAATACATGTCAACTCATACATAAGCTTCGTGTAGTAAACTTTAAAGTTGTTTCTTCTACCGGGAACTAGCTTTCCATGACTGTCGCTCATGGAATCTGTTCAAGGAGCAAAGGACCTCAGGCTGTTCGGGTTTATTGACCTAGCATGGCATCATGGCCCCACTGCCCTCTGCTCCTGCTATGATCGATACACACCTGCTTCTCCAGGGTCTTGTATCAAACACATGGAAAGAACAACTTCTGAAACCCTTTTTTAAGTCACCAGGAACAAGGATGACAATTTGAAGCAAAAGCTGGGTCAAATTTAGCTCTTCGTAAAATTGGCTGGGCCTACCTCTGCTCAGGGGAAAGCCTTGCTGAATCTCCACTTTCAGAAGCCACACTAGATTGAACAATCTGACTGTTTGAAAAACCCATCATCCCACAAGGATTTGTGAAGTGTTGAGCGTCTGGCGCACGGGTGTTCTGAATAAAAGGATTTTGCCAGGAGTTTTCAGATCAGAGATCCATGATTAACTCTGACTGCCTGGATCAATAAAGATTGTTTTCCTTTGAAACAGAGCACCTATAAAATTATGTAATTTGAGGTATAGGAAAATCATTGCCGAATGAGCAAAGAGCACTCTGCTGCCCACAGAATCCATTTGGCAATAATTTCAGCATGAAAAGTAAGACCATTATTTTGATAGGACAAATGTACTTGAAAGTCACGAAAGATTAGATCGGTTAAAAACTGTATTTGCATAAAATACGTTTTCAGCACCAACTCGCTCAGGTGTAGCACCAGTCACACCAGAAATGCAATTCAGTGTGAGCTGTTTCCTAAAGGAAAAGTACATGTGAGAATTTAGATTATTTTGTCTAGCACAGCTGCTGCTAGTACCGCAAAAGAAAAGATGCAGCTGATGACAAGGTAGAATGGAACTTGGCACCTCCGCTGGCATCCAGCCAAGAACACAGAATGTTTTAGCCAGTCTGTGGCATGTGATCCATTTCTTAATTGTTGATAACATATAATTAGGACAATCTAAGCCTAGTTTAATGAATGCAATAAGTTAAACTGCACCGCTTGACTATACTTGGATAGACTTTGTTAGTCTTGGAGCATGGAATTGCAGAGTCACATTTTATAAACAGTACAAAATGGAATCTTCCCTTTACAAACTATCAGCCTAAAATTATGGCCGACATCCTAACCCACAGTATAAATTCTGTGCACTGTATAAATGTCAACTGATATTCATGGCCAATGTGCCCAAAATAAATTTTCCCCTTGAAGATTTTAAAGGTAAGATTTATGTGAAGAAATTGGTCACATATTTAAAAATGACAGACTACACGTTCTGCTAATCAGTTATCAACCTGATTTATTTTGACAGACTTCTTTCTAAGATGATCAGAGCTCAGTCTAGTGTACTATATGTTTTTTTTAAAACGCAATGATTTTCTTGAAAATAATGAATTATTAACTTTTTACTAAAATAGACTCATTGCATTCACCGTTACACATCCCCTATTACTTACTGTTAGATTTTGTAAAAACATTGTCATGGTAAAGCAGGCAAAAGACCTGTACCTATGCCATAAATAAATTCAGCTGAAATTTTCCCATCTCTGGTAAAAGACTCATTTTTTTCCCTACAGGGTTAAAAGTCTTACCTAGATATAAAATAACATGAGGAATGAAGAGGTTTTTTTTTTTTAAATGCATTTTAGCTTTCGATCAAAAAAAAATTTTAAGAGAAGCTCTGTTTATCCACAGCATGCATGCTTTCTCTGATTGTTTTTTTTCTCCATCTTTAAATTTGTTCTAATGTTATCAGAATTGATTTTTAGTCTCAGTCATCCCAAAGGAACTGTCTTGAGTGAAGCTCTTATCGGGGAACTATAATGAAGAATCAGCTTGCAAAGCTGTTACTATGGTGCTCACATATCTGAAGAAATTTTTAGTGGAAATAAAATTCCAAAGCACTAAATTTAGAGGTATTTCATTTCCTAGTAAGAGGTATAAAAATAGTACTACTAGATACAATTTAAATTCCAAGGGGGAGATATTTATTTCTGTACAATCCTCAACCATGTACACTCTAGAAAGCTAGTTTCTTTCCACGGGCCTTGAGACAAATTAAAAATCATGTTAACTAATTCCCTTTTAGGCCACATAAAGGATGCTATGTTTTATTTAAAGAAAAAAAAAGGAGATTTTAGACAACTTGTAGAATGGGGAAAAAGTATCTGTAAACTGTATATGTAATAAGGAGTTAATATCCAAGATATATAAAGAACTCATACAACTCAGAAACAAAAGAACTGAATAACCCAATTTAAAAATGGGCAATGGACTTAAATAGACATTTCTCCAAAACAGATATACGAAAGGACAACAGGCATATGAAAAGATGTTCAATGTAACTAGTCATTAGGGAAATGCAAACTAAAACCACAATGAGGTATCACCTCCTACCTGTTAGAATGGCCATCATCAAAAAGACAAGAGATAAGAAATGCTGGTGCAGATGTGGAGAAAAGAGAAACTTTGTGCACACTGCTGGGATTATAAATTGGTACAGCTACTATGGAAAAGAGCATAGAGGGTCTTCAAAAAATCAATAATAAAATTATCGTATCATCTCGCATTCCACTTCCGGAAATAGATCCAAAGGAAACAAAAACACTAATTTGAAAAGATACCCGCACCTCTATGTTCACAGCAGCATTATTTACGATAGCCAAGAAAAGAGAGGATAGAAAAATTGTGAGATAGATATAGATATAGATAGAGATATAGATATGTCAAAATATGTAATGGGATATAATATATATATATAATGGAATATTATTCAGTCATAAAAGTGATGAAATCCTACCATCTGTGATAATATGGATGAAACTTGAAGACACTATGTTAAATGAAATAAGCCAGATAGGGAAAAACAAATACTGTATGATCTCACTTATATGTGGAATGTAAAAAACAAAAATAAAATATACCAAACTCACACACACAAAAAAAACCCATCAGATTTGTGGTTACCAGAATTGGAAGGAGGGGAGAGGGGGAATTGGAGGAAGGTGGTCAAAAGGTATAAACTTCCAGTTACAAGATATGTAAGAACTAACGATGTAACGTACAACATGATGACTATAGCTAACACTGCTTTATGACATATAGGAAAGTTTTTAAGAGAGCAAATCCTGTGAGTTCTTAACACATGAAGAAAAAATTTTCCCTTTTTTTCTTTCTTTTCTTTTTATTGTATCTATATGAGCTGACAGATGTTAGCTGAACCTATTGTGGCAATCATTTCACAATATATGTAAATCAAACCATCATTCTGTATGCCTTAAACTTAGACAGTGATGTCTGTCAATTACTTTTCAATAAAACTGAAGAAAAAAAGATCTTCATTTTCACATTTTCATTAGTGCTGCTTTTAAGATAAAACTTCACAAAGTGAAGGCATAACTATGTGAAAATGTAGTCTTTTTCATATATTTAAGAAAAAGGCTTTGGGCGCCTGGGTGGCCCAGTGGATTAAAGCCTCTGCCTTCGGCTCAGGTCATGGTCTCAGGGTCCTGGGATCGAGCCCCACATTGAGCTCTCTGCTCACCAGGGAGCCTGCTTCCCCTTCTTCCTCTGCCTGCCTCTCTGCCTACTTGTGATCTCTCTCTCTCTCTGTCAAATAAATAAATAAAATCTTGGAAAAAAAAAGAAAGACAAAGGTTTTGACATGATACATAACTGTAGTTTTAGATAATAAATTGTATACCAACTCACAGGGGGTGGACCTGGGTGGGAAGAGTTAGAGAATATCATCAGTTCCCAGGCATAGTTGCTAGAAAGCTCAGGTTTAAGACACATCTTCCATTAGAAGCAATAATTACTACCTGTGCACAGGATAACAGGACCCTCTTTTCCGGAAATAACAAATAAAAATTTCCAGAAATGATGACAAATTGTATACAGTCCTGAAATTAAAGCCATTATAAGCATCATATGTAAATATGCTTCTTCCTCTGCCCACTGTTAAAATATATATCAAATTCCTCAAGGTAAATTGCAATTCCAGAGGTGGTGCCTAATTACTACATGCAAAGGAAGGAATTTCTTTTAATCATCTTTAAATTTTTTTATTATTTATTTATTTTTTAAATTTTCTTTATTTATTTAACATAGAGAGAGAGAGAGAGAGATCACAAGTTTGCAGAGAGGCAGGCAGAGAGAGAGGGGGAAGCAAGATCCCTGCTGAGCAGAGAGCCCGATGCGGGGCTCGATCCCAGGACCCTGAGATCATG
The DNA here is from genome assembly GCA_028533885.1 of Nasua narica. Classification (NCBI taxonomy): domain Eukaryota; kingdom Metazoa; phylum Chordata; class Mammalia; order Carnivora; family Procyonidae; genus Nasua; species Nasua narica. The sequence continues at coordinate 60,168,144 of CM052809.1, read as the reverse complement.
ACCTGGGCAGAAGGCAGAGGCTTTAACCCACTGAGCCACCCAGGCGCCCCTAAATTTTTATTTTTAAGATTAAGTCACCAAAAACAGCAGAAAAAAAAAGCCTATAATATTACATGAGTCAGAATATTACATTACATTATACTTCTAAGTTCATAAGAGAAAAAGGGGAACTGGCATCTCTCAAGAAACAAGACTACTGCAGTTACAGACTCATATTTTTATATGAGTAACAGATATACATATAATTATTGGAGAGGAGGGAATTAACAAGTACTGCCATAATTCTTCCATCCATTATATGTAATTTTATGTATGCATATTTGAATGAAAAACTTTTAAACATTAAGGTTTGACAAGTGCAATAAAGAAAAAGTCTCTGGACTTAAGCTGTTCGGAGCATACAGGAGAGAAGAGAAGAAGGGTTCATGTTATAATTGCCTTTTATCTGTTCTTACAAACTGTCCTTCAACGAAGTTACTCAGAAAAGCAATCCACAGCGCCATCATCTAAATTAAAATGCAAACCTCACATTAACACGAATGTGTCCATAATTTCAGAGATTATTTTAGGAAATGTGGTCCATTATATGTGTTTCTTTTATGATGAGTTTGGAAGTTGGGGGAAATTTTGGCTCATAATTAGCAAAGAATACCAAAACTAAGAAATATAATGCAGGGCAATAATGGGTAATTTCCACTATTCTTTTACAAATATCTAATTCAATACTTCTAATTATCAGTTTGCACCATGAAGGAAATATTCCTTCGAGTAAAGCAAATGTAGAGCTTCTATTAAAGAATTCACACGATTTTCTAAGTACACTTTTCATGTTACCATAATTTAATTTTCACCTCTATTTGACAAGGCCTGCTACAAATAGTGAAATCTGATGGGGGAAAAAAAAGTATAAAAGAAGTGAGTTTATTTTGCTATCACATAAAACAGAACTCTAAACTGTAGCACTCATAAAATAAAACTTACTAAAGCTTTTTTTTCTGATAAAACACTTAGAAAACAATCTCTAAAAATGCCAGTTTTAAAAACAGCCTAAGAACATTATACTGTAAAAGTCACCTTTTTGTTTATTCGTTATTTATTGATAAAAGAAGTGTTTGCCTGTTTTTTTGTCACAGTGGCTGTAATTATTTCTTTTTTTTAACAGTCTGTATTCTAAATATAATCTACTAGTTTTTACCCACTTTTAGTTCACAATGAAAGCAGCTTTCCACCTTTCCTACTTGCTAGACAAAATGGATTAGAAAGTGATTCTTGTGTTAATTTCACCAGAAACTAGATGGTATAAACTGCATATTCAGCTACACAGATTTCTGGACTTTTCATTGTATCTATGTAACTGTACTAGGGATGGTATTCTGCAAATACTAAACCAACGCATATCATGACATTCCCTGAATCACATGTCTTTGTAGCTTCTCACCTTCAAGGCAGAGCTAGAAAACTTAACTACCCTACGGCAGGAAAGGATAAGAACTTAGTTTGCAAGCAAGCCTTTGTTGAGAGTGCATTGATTTGCTAATTTTTTAAGTTCCTACTTAGCATTTCAAGGACCCCCATCCTGGAGGACTCAATTTAGAATTTTCATTGTGTTGAGAGGGTACCTTCCACCTAAGAACTCTCAGGGCAGTGCTGCTGGCTGCTTTTTGGTAGAAAGTATTAGGACAACGAGGAAGGGAAGTAAAGCCTACCTCTTCTGTTTCTGGGGGCTGAGGATGATAGACTGTGGAAAATCATGTGAGACTGCCTCCCAATTTCCCTTTCTGGCTTCACCCTTAGCGGTAAGGTACAGGAAGCCCAAGGAAAGAAAACTTCAAATCCTCTATCAACTAGAATGCAACTTCCCCTGCACCCTGGAGTGGCCCCACATAGCGACTTCCTAAGAGTTCATCTATTAGCTTTGAGGAATGGCTTTCCTAGACTCTGCTTTGTTTCACTGTGGACTGGATAGAAACCAGGCTTTCCCACAGCACCTCACCCTAAACTCATAGGGAATTAACGAGGCAGCTGGGTTAAAAGCTAGCTAGCAAGCAAGTTGCCTCCGTGGTAGATCGTCGGCTGGGCCTTTCCACCAGGGAGCCATATGGGGAATAAAGCAGAGAAAGCCAAGGTGAGAGCAAATTGACCAAGACAAGACAAAAGGGGCCCACATCAGCTAAGTGCCAGCAAGACAGGAGACAAGGGACAAGACCCTGAAAATCAGAGGAACAAGAGGATTCTACACGCAAAGATATCAGCTCTTCCCAACCACTCCTAGACTGTGAAAGTCTTTTCTTTTTAAAGATTGACTGACTGATTGATTGATTGATGGACTGATTTGCAAGAGAGCGTGAGCGCTCACGCGTGCATGCAGGGGGAAGGGCAAAGGGAGGAGAGAATCCCAAGCAGATTCCATGCTTAGCGTGGGGCTCCAGGTGAGAGTCAATCTCGTAACCCTGACATCAGGATCTGAGCCCAAACCAAGAGTCAGACGCTTGACCAGTAGCGCCACTCAAGTACCCCAAGGCTATGAGCGTCTTACCCTTCCACCACACATCCATTCACCAACCAGAAGGGGTGCCTAGGAGTGGACAGAAGGTTAAGAAATTTGGGAGACAAAGCATGGTTTCCTAAAGCAGCAGCATTACCTAAAGGGATGATTTTAATTATCGGAGTAGACCTTATTTTAAACCACAGAGGACTTTAAATTTATAAGAGAACCAGAATAGTTATAGACAACATAATGGAACTACATTTTCCAGGCACGTCTAAGTGTGAATGAAGCCAATGTTAAATAACCAACACGAAGACAAAAGTTTCTATAGTAAAAATAATTCCCTCTCCAAACATACATTCTTACACACGTACACAATCACAGCATGGTAGCTGGTGAGGAAAGTGAGATGGTCTTTTTAACCTGAACTGTCCACACAGAATGACTATATTAATCTAACTGACCAAATAACCACTTGGGTTTCCTTCTTGGTTTTTCTGTGTATGTATTAGTTAGAATTACCAGTTCAAAGGAAAAAAACAAAAACCAAACAAAATATCATTTATTTTTAGTTTACTCATCTAAAAAAGGAATACTAGTAACTGGCATGGTTATTTGGGGGAATTAATTAAGATGGTTTATATGAAGTTAAGAGCTTTCTGTAAATTGGTTAGCACAGTTTCTGGTTCTTTCATGTCCATCCCTTCCCCTACCCCATCTTCATACCTTTTCTGAGATCGGTCACATCCAGACCTTCAGCATCAATGACATTCCATTTTCCATTGCCATCATTTCAAAAACCCTAATCACTAAATTGACACGTCTTCTTTGTTCTCCACTTGAAATAGTTCTTATACTTACCCATAGTCTCCTTTCTCACTGCCACAGCCTTCAATCCACATCTCATTTATCTTCTTTGACACCTGCATCTTCTAACTAAATACCCTTTGAGTCCCTCCCATTTTGCAAACCACTACTCAGTTCTAGGCTGGTCATTCCTTTCTCCAAAACCCTCTCTACTTTTCTAGATATGCCTAGACAAGGCCACTCAGACTCCTACATCATGTTGTATTATTTTTCTCTACAGATATAATTAATATTCATATTTATTTTAAACACCATATTCCTAGCACAGCGTCTTACCCACTTCAAATTGCATACAAGCTTTTATTTTTGAATGAATGAGGACTCTGATACCTACAAAATCTTTCAATACAGATCTCTTAAGATGAAGACCAGTTTCCTTGTTTTACTTAAAACAGGAATAATAATTAATAATAATAATACCTGGCATTTGAAGAATGTAGACACTATCAGCATGCTTTTACAAGCATGTCATTTGAAAACTGGGTTTTGGGGAAATGAAACAAATTGCCTGAGATCACACATCTAGTAAACAACACTGCCGGAGCTTGAACACAGCTTCACTAGATTCTTTTCACAATCCCAATCAGCTTCAATTGATTGATTAATAAAGTGAGAGTGATTAATTGCAGGCACCTGGAGCCTATGTCACTGAGAATATATTCTTCATTGCAGTTCCATCCAGCCCATGTTGATACATTCTATTGTCCTCATTGCCTTTATCTATGTTAACCAGATAAATGTTACAGGTGTTAATGAAGGTCAAGGAGAGGGACATGTTGCATGTGTATCCTATGTGTTTGAAAATTGGGGAGATATGATTTAAGGATATATTTGCTGAAGGCTTCTGGAAAAGGAGGTTCCTTAGTGGCTCCCATGTCTTTGTAAGATATGAACATGAAAATGGGCAGCTCTGGTTTTGCCAGAGACCAGTAGTCATCTCGTGACCGTGAAGAAGGTGCTGGAAGGCAGAGTGGGGAGACAGAAAAAAATCAGGTTTTCTTGACAAAATGACGCCACCCACACCGCACCACCTTTCAGTTAGGAGCCCTTTACGTTCCTTTTTTTTTTATTAAGATTTTATTTTATTTATTTATTTATTTATTTGTCAGAGAGAGCGCGCATGTGAGCACAAGCAGGGGTAGAGGCAGGCAGAGGGAGAGGGAGAAGCAGACTCCCCGCTGAGCAAGGAGTCCGGCACTGGACTCGATCCCAGGATCGCAGATTGTGACCTGAGCAGAAGACAGATGCTTAACCAAATGAGCCCCCAGGCGCCCCAAAGCCCTTACATTCTTGGTAAGCCAACTTGAATTGAGTTTTTGGCTGCTTGCAACCAAAACGATAGGAACTGATTTATGAAAGAAGTAGGAGGAGAGGGAGGGCAGTTTATACTTACACATGTTCAGACACACATGTAAAAGGCATCGACGTGTCACTGCTACTAAATGTGTTAAGGTTTAAAAGTGCTTGAGAACTTTTTAGATCCCTTACAAGACGTGGATGCTGAGGTTTAAGCACTGCGTTAAGGAAATGGTGGACTACTTTACAAGGCCTCAAGCAGGAAGCAGAACAGCCCCCCTCGTCCTACACAACTCAGTATGTCAGTGGATATCCCATCTGGTTTACAGGTGCCAGAAACAAGCAAACCAAATTTTGGAAAAATTAGACTAGCAGGGAATGTATAAGTAGAACATCCCCTGAATGGGAAAGGGGATGTTTTCCACCCACGCTGGGCATTCTGTTTCTATTTTCTGGGCTCTGCCCTATCCCAGGCCCCTCTCCCCACTGAAAGGCCGTGGAGAAAATAGACCTCACCAAAGCATGAGACAGAATGACCCACAGTGTAGCTCTGGAAGACAGCCAGTTCCCCAGCATTGATGTGGTCCCACTTAACTCCTCTGGGGTGGACGCATGGAGAGGTTTAGTGACAGTGAGCTATCACAGCAGCTGGCATCCAAGGAACTGAAGTGGAGTCACTGCAAGTAGGGTGGGCAGGAGAAACGCTCCAGAAAACACTGAAGTGTAATTTCAGGCAATGCTGCATTGTTTGGGAATTCGGGAAACCACAGGAGTAAACAGGACAAGCTGGCATGCAGCAGGCAAAAACAAGGCGGGCCTTTTTTTTTTTTTCCCCTGACCCAAGAGAGAAACCAGATCAAAGATACGGAGCAGTTGGCATGCAACTCAGGCCCTACGAAACTGATTCATTTTGCTACCAACCATTTCTTGGGTGCCTACTATGTGTCACATTCTCTGACAGATGAGTATGAGAACAAGGAAGGCATAATTCCTTTGACACGTACCAACCTGGAGCCACCAAACACAGATGTGCAAAAACTCTATCATTTCATTATTTTTCCATAACAGTTTACATTTGATCTGAAGCCCCCATACACACAGTAGCAAAAATTAGGGCCTCCTCTAGCTCCCTCTCCCCTGGGTTGCCAAGAGACTCAAAAAGTGCCAGGGATTCTGGAGAGCAGGGTGGAGGTGAGGAACCCAGGCCTCACTGCATCACCCCTGCTCACTGGACTCTGTAGGGAAGCCCCCTCTCCTCTGTGTGGACCTGGGCCATCCTCCTCAACCCTGGAGCAAGACCTCACCAGTCCTGCTCTCTCACAGCTACTGTCCACACCTCTCTAGCACTTCTCTGCTTCTTCATCACTCCAGGTACTATCTGGGCTTAGGACCACCATCCAAGCTCTCTTCCCTTTTCAGCTCGCTTCCCTTTCTTGGACCTATGAAAACTTATCCAACCCAGGGCTAAGGAAGGCACAACAGAAACCAACCCCTTCTTTCAACTCTGTTTTCTAGAGGGGGACCTTAATTTTGAGTTACAAAAACAAAAAGTTGACTCCTTTATTGTGATTTGTTTTACTTTTTGTCCCTTCCCCTAGAGTAACCTAGCTTCCTGGATGCAGAGGAAGGGTAAGGAGTTATAGGAAATACTAGGAGGACAAAAGCACTGGTTAACATCTCCAAAGATTACCCCCACTGCAATGGAGCTATGATCTTCTTTGAGAAGACAAGACATTTTTCACTGAAGAAACAATGTATGAGCGGATCTTGAAAATAGATAAGTATTCACCAAAAGAAGAAAGTAAAAGAGAATCAAAGATGTGAGCAAGACTCTACTTATATTTTTATATCACAAAATAATGTAGGACTTAAGAACAACATGCAGGACCTCATTGAAAATGAAAGTTCAGTGCCATTAACAGTATGAAATGTCCGCTGCAGGTAGAAAAATTGACCATATGCCACTTTATTTTATGTGCTTAAATGTCAATTTGAAATTGACATCCCTCCCCTCCCTTTAAAAGTGAAGAAACTAAAAGCTTTATTTAAGAAAGATATGACTTGGGTAAAGTCCCAAAGCAGAGGTCAGATAAAAAATCGAGAATTTTATTTCCCTCTTCCTCTGTGACAAGCACCTATTTGACTAGAAACTTCCATTCGGATAACTGAGCGATGGAATGCAGCATCGTGTAGGAAAAGAGATTCCCCCATGACACTGATACTTCTGAAATGGAGATTTTTAGATGCATCTTACATAACTGATTTGATCAACTATATTGTCAAAGAAATACGGTGACATAATAGGCAAGAGCAATTATTTGTGATCACCCATCAACATAAAGTGTCCTACCAGCAATCTGTATCGTGGATTTTATCAACACATATAACCTCCCTGTGCTTCAGTGTGAGAGTTGTGTGGATCACAAAAAAAGAATCCCACGAACACACATCACTCTTCCCAATTTACATTTTCAGCATCCTGAATTTAAGCATGCTCAATGAATCTGACAGGGAGTGCTACTGAAGTCTCAACTCTAAATAAATAGTTTAAAATAAAAAGTTGTATAAATATCGGTCTGTGCCAACGATGCGGTTTGAGAGGGAGTGCTATAAACACAAAGTAAATTAAATGGGATCTACTTTTGTGGGGTAAAAGGCTACTTAGACTGGTTATTATCGAGAAAATTCTGTTGTGTGGTGCGACAGCACGTACCCATGTGGCTAACCCACAGCTGGTAGAAGAAACGAATCCCACCCATACCTAGGAGCGGTGCCACAGCCAGACCACAATTCCTATGAGGGATGAACTTAATTTGCTGAAAATGAAGGCCAGGCTCTGTTGCAGCTCATTAGCTGGTTACAGACACACTGCGAGAGAAGAAAGTGGAATTCAGTCGATGTTCCAACTTCTACATGTGCTGTGAATAAAACAGACTATTGTTTTTTTGATAAAGAAGTATTGTTTTGAATGTGCAGAGTGGCTAAGTAAAGCCAGCAGAATTTTTTGGCCAAATATAGTCTCTTGCTCACTCCTAAAAATCCTAGCTTTCAAATTAAGAGCTGAAGTCATTGAAAAAAAAAAAAAAAAAGTTTACATTCCTGCAGCCTGCTGCAGCAAAGCCAAACAAATGTTTGGCTTAAAGCTCACTTACATCTCTTTCATGAGCCTTTTCTTTAACATAGAAGTCTGAAAAATACCATTTCTTTTATCAAGTCATTTAATGCCAAGTGTGTGTGTGTGTGTGTGTGCACGTGCGTGAATGTGCGTGTGTGTGTTTATGTGAGGACCTGCACACTCAGCAATAGTACTATAGGGTCAGCGTAGCGGTTTTAAAGCATGGGGTCATATTTGAATTTAAAGAAACTAAGGTTTTACAGCTTCTGGCATAATTTAGGTCACAGTCACAAACTGATTTTTTTTAAGCATCATTAACCACTGAATGGACAAGGAATGTGTTATTTTCAAGGAGTTTCTTTGGTGCCAGTTCAGGCAATAAAAAACTAAGGACAGGGGTCAAACTTGGGAGGGTAACCTAGTATGTAGTTGCCCTCCCAATGCACTTTTTTACCATAAAAAGTCAACATGCTTTTTGGCCTTCGGTCTCCAAGGCCAAGCTGGATAACATGGAGCAACATCAGTTTGTTGGCGGCAGGCATCGGATGGCAAAGTTTCATACAGTCAGTAGACGGCAGATCTGGAACTCTGCGGAGCCTGCTAAGATTTCGAAAACTGCAGAACTGAATATGCAGTAGCCTAATATTTTTCAGGATCATGGGCTGATTCTCCTTCCAATACTCTACATGGATCAGTCCAATTTTTGCTATATAATTCAGTTGAGTTTTGTGATAATAATGACCTTCATAGCGCTCGCTTCGGCAGCACATATACTAAAATTGGAACGATACAGAGAAGATTAGCATGGCCCCTGCGCAAGGATGACACGCAAATTCGTGAAGTGTTCCAAAAAAATAATAATAATAAATAATGACCTTAATAGAAAACAAATTCCCAATCTGAGAGCAGACAATGAAGTGGATTCAATCAAGCCTCCTTATAACTAACTGGCAACTGGCAATCAGTGCCCAGACCTGAAGAAAGGGAAAGGAGGGAAGCTGTGCGTGCCTCGTCTCATCCCTCTCATCTTGGTTGTCTACCGGCTCTGCACGTTGGTGGTGTTATTTTGTTTTCAGGAGTAACTTGGTACTGAAGGTACATTCCCCAAATTCAAATGATCGGTGTGTCACAGTCAGGAGAGCAGAGTAAGTATGCCTTTGTGATTGAACAACAGCACATTGAAAGCTGGGGGCCTCCTTAAACCAATTCTACTTCCCTTCTTAGCCTTCAAGCACTAAACGAACACTTTCATCACAGAGGGTAGTTGTTAGATGGAAGGAATAAAGTGAAGCATTTACCATAAAACATTATTTATAGATTGAATTGTTTTCAATATCAAAAAAACTGAGATTTTGGGAGGCACATCCAGAGGGTCCACAAACTCTCTCTTTGGATGTTAGTAGCATCAGCTGTAATAGAATTTTACCTGCATAGATTTACCTGCAGAGTTTACATCATCAGTATACTAGTGACTAGATCAGCATTAAAGGGAGAACTGAAGAAATGTACAGTTTTCCATATATCTCAGGTATCAACTCTTGTGCTTTGATGGGTGTCTTAAGATATTACAATCTACCAAAGAATGTTTCTAATTTATGTCAAAACCTCTGATAATTAAGTCTAGAGAGGCTATAAGAGAAACAAGAAGGTCACCTTTTCAGAGAATGGATGGAGACTGCCTTCAATTCAAAACACAGTACCAACTCATTAATGAGATGGATCCAGACATGTGTTTTCCAAATAAATATTTGTTGAGTATATAAGCTTATGAAATGCATTCATTTTGACAATTTTTTATTAGTTTCTAAATGTTTTCTAAACGCCCTTGTTTCCATAAAAGATGTTTTTGAATGCGAATTTAAAATTTTCATCTCACGTCCTCGTCATGAATCTCCACTATTGTACTACATATCTGTGTGTCCTCTTTGCCCTTAAAGTTGGCTGCTTTCTCCTTCAGTTCCAGATCCTCAGTTAACACTTTTCTACTGCTATGCCTATATCTAATATTATTTCACTTTCTTCCTTCCAATCTGTTCTGAGATAGGAAAAGAGATCTAAATTTGTTAATAATTTATGCTAAACAATAATCAATATGACTCTGGATAAAAACCTACTACATAAATTCCCCAGAAGTTCTGCGACTGCATTTTCTGCCAAAAGCTTAAGTTGCCAAAAGATGAATAGTCAGGCAAGTAAGGAGTTATTGGGATGTGCAAGTCCTGACCACCTCTAGACTACTTCAAAAAGTCAGAGAATACCTACACAACAGAGATGTGAGTTGACCACCAAATGAGTTTTTTCCTCAATAAGTCTTTACATCGGAGGCTAATTTATATCCTAAGTTTCCCCAATCCCACCTCGTATTTGAACACTAGCTTATGGTGTTCATAAACACTAGCTTTATGAACAACTTCCACAAAATATGAGTGCATATATTACCTTCATAACATGAGTATGTTTGACTTTTTTAGGTGACAAGGAATAGAAACACATTCAAGCTACCGTAGGTTAATATAAAGCATTAGAGGAAAGTAAGGAATATAAGGATCTTGGAAACTAGCCAAATGGCCACTGGACATGATTCAGGGATGGGAAGATTGTTCAGAGGATTATGAACCTATATGATCAGGTTATCACACCTGTACTTTGGCCTCAGGAGCACATTTCTTCCTTCACAGCGCCGTCACCATTATTCTCACCTATTTTCTTGTTTTAGTAAATGTTTGGTAATATTTAAAAACAACTTAGTAAAACACTTAAAAACTATTTTCGGTGTTTAAAAATATTATAATTTAATTAAAATGTATCAAATATTAACTATATAAAACTATAAAAATTAAAATTGTTTTCAGTACTATATGAAGGATTAAATGTTGCATACTTTAAACAACCAAACATATAGTCCTTAACACTCTCTCTCTCTCTCTCTCTCTCTCACACACACACACACACACATACACACTCCACTAGTGACAAAAAAAAATACTGAGCCTTTGGGTGTGAAACATTTCTGGCAAAATACAAATAATTTTATCAATTCTAGCCGAGTTTCTTTTGATGGTTGGTGTCCAATTGAAGATACAGGCTTGAGGTGTTATGGCTTTTTCTTGGTCTAGAGAAAAAGGAATCATTTAGTTGTTACAACTCAACCCTTTAAATGTCGGAGTTCCCTGTCTACTGATTCTCTTGACTGCAAACTGAGCCCTCTCTTATATGAGGTGCTTTTGCTTAGGAGAGATCACTTTTCATAGAAGATAGACCCAAAAAATCTTAATGAGAATAGAGAAATTTCTCAAGGTCATAAGAGCCAAAAAGCATTAACACCACAGTCTCTGCAAGGGGACAAGAGAATGTATAACCATTGCTTTTCCAGCTTCCCTGACCAAGTCTACTTCTGTAAAGCTTCAGTCGTGGTATCTTGAGAAAAGAAGTAATTCAAAAGGAAGTGTGGTGGAAATTTCCAAAATACAGAGAGTCTGTTTGGATAAAAACAGTGAAGACAGGCTTCTATATTTAATGATGGGGCCTGGGTTGCCTGTCTTCTGTGATCACTGGCTCTGTGTGGTACACTTTGGTGAGTTTATGATGGTGTAATCCTCCAATGAATGAAGCACTCCCTTCCCTTCACTGCTGTTTATTCTTAGCTTGTGCACACAAAGAGCAAAGAAAGTTGTCAACAACACGTCCAGTTTATACACTGAGCACTGTTATAAGCCAGATGACTCAAATGAACCAAGAAGCTCTTGTGTCCTGAACATCCTTCATTCATTCATTCACACACACAAATATTGACTCTGCACCTACTATGTGCCAGGTACAACAACAGAAGAGGTTAATTGGGGAAAAGTGAAGGACAGGGACATGGCAGTGGTAGAGAAGGAGGAAAGAGGGAAAAAATAGTTTGTATTAACAAAAGGGTAGATAAAAAAAAGAAAAAGAAAAAAGGGGGGGAGGATTCTTTTCCTGACATCCTTTAAAAATTTGTGCCTCTCGGTCTAACTTATCCAACATATTAATTAACTGTTCGTTTCTAATTTGAACCATAAGATTCCAGAGAAAGGGCCCCATGTTGACAAGCTCCTTACAATTCTCATCAAAATTCCCACAGTAGTTGAAAAATACATCTATACCAGCTCTGTTAAATAATTCAAGCCTAATGCAACTCCATTTTAAGAGCAGACAACAATGGAGACAATAAAATTATTTGTTGCTCTCTATGAAAAAATATAAATTTCATAATTATAAATACCACTGATATGTCCATTTAACAATAAGGAAATAAACAGATTAAAGAGGAAACTCTCACAGCACGTAAATTCTAGTACTTTTGACATAATCACTGAGGAGAAGAATCAGAGGAGAATGGAAGATACGGGGTTTTTTTTGCTGGAGTTTGGAGGAGTTGTAGATCACCTTAAGTCTTTAAAAATGAAGCCCTGCCTTGAGGGGAAAAAAACTGGTAGTTCTGGCCAATGGCAAGCTGTTTTAATATCATTCTGTGAATTGGGACAACAAAAATAGCACTCATTCAGAAAATGTTTTCAAGTCATGATTTCTAGAAGTCACCCCACTCATCACTATGTCAGAGTATTTTTCTTCAGTCCATTAGAAGCAGGTTTTGCCTTTATGCTGCGTTTAAGGATTCCAAAGGTTCACTCACAATGTCAGACTACAATAAAATTCAGCGTAATGTGAACCACTCTATGATATTGCCTTTCCTTATTGCCTTTCAGTTACACTGTTCTAAATGCAATAAAGGAGAAGTTGTTCTGAATGGGACAGAGAGAGAAATGAGTATCATTCCCTGAGTTAAAAAGTCACAGACTATATAATATGCTAACAGCTTTGAGCTGAATTTCTTATATTGATGGTTGGTTATACTTGTTTGAACATCTGAGTAACCTGAAAAGCATCTAAGATTGCTTATTACAAATCGGAGTGGTTTTTATTTAGTATGTATTCCACAATGGGCAATCAAGCAGGGCTCCCCTCCCGCCCCCAGCTGCAACTATATCAATGCGTTTTTCTAGAGAGCAAAGCCACAGCACTGTGGTCATAGGAAAAGAGAACTCATGGCCATTTGCTCTGAGGAGCAGCCCCTGTGAAAATGAGGCACTTCTTTTTACACAGTGGCTTGACTCTTAGCAACAGGTCAGAGCTTGGGAAACAAGCATTGCCCAAGATATTCTGGGGGCTGTAAACACAGGAATGCTCTGAGAGGTGCCAATGGGGCCCCAAATGATCCTGAGCCGTTTACATACAACTTTGGCACAGCACAGACCTGTCCCTCTGCATTCATTAGCCCAAGGTGAGCTTATTGATGGGAAGGCAGGAGCAAATGACGAAGCTTACTTTTCTATGCCTTCCGTGGACAGCAGAACTGATCTTTGGAGGTGATGTCAGGAGCATTCCAAACATGGAAGTCAGTTTTAAAATACTGAGAGTATATAATGGTTATTTTACATACGGTCATCCGTTTATGTGACAATGAAAAAAAAAGGACTTCCAGACAATTCCGGCCTATAAATACCACCAACCCCAGTCATTATTTTAAGTGTTTCCTTAACCCTCTAAGAAAAAAAAAAAAGAAAAAGCTTTAAAAAAAACACTCAAAAGTAACATTTCAAGGGTAATTATACTCATATTTTGAAGTAACATATCTTAAGAATATGAATGATCCTGTCCAGCTTACATCGTGGGTCGTTTTGTGCAAAATTCCCACTAACAATCCCTTTGCCTTGTACTTAAAATAAACCCATCTATTCCTTCTCCCAGAAAAAAAAATAACAAAAATCTCAATGGTCGCAGTGAAATTATCCCCTGTGACAGGGTGAGTCATCTAAGCCACTGCAGGCAAAAGCTCACTTCTTTGAAAACTTGTTCTCTGTCTTCCTTCTAGGGAACCTACACTTACTGGCATATGACTGGAAAGCATGAAGCTTTACTTCGCTTTATGTTCCTGATATGGTCTGAAGGAATTTTGTTGAAAGTTAATATTTTTGTATAAAAATGTATTTTCTTGTTGGATCTCACAATAGAGTTAAAGAAGCAGACCCAAAGGAAAAAAAATGGACTAGACATTTTTAATTTCTGTTAAGAGTTCAACGTTTGCTTCATTCTTTGTGACTTTTTTTCCATATATAAGTATTAATTCTGCAAAATATCAGAGCTGATTCTATGCACTCATTCAGAGAACACTTATGATTAAAAAATTAAATATCCACAATTTCTGATATCTTGACAGTAATTAATATTTAAGAAGTCACATTGTGCCAATTTTATAGTTTAAATGCTCACTGCTGAAAAACCATTATTAAGATTTTATTGATGAGAATTCACCAGCCTTACCAGTAATTTTACAGAAGATATATCCCTTTAATAACACCTTTTTTTTCTCTTCCGTTCTATCCCAATTACTTTTTAAGAGATGCAACTTTCATGAATTCTACTTCAAGGTACCTCAGATCTAAGGGTTGGTTTCTTAAAACTATATCCTTTTATTTAAATCAAATAAAAAAGCATAACAAATTTGCTACTACATATGACATGCTTTACTTCATTTCAATGAAATTAATTAGTTTTATAAAGCCAATCCATTTTTTTCTGGAAATTTTTCGAACTTTTTTTTCCAAAATTTCTTCAACTTAAATAGGAATTTCCATTATTTAAAATGTTTATTGGAAGTTACACAGGCATTAGAGAAATTCTGAGTTACTCTAATATAAAAATAAATATATCTACATACATATCTACAAATATTCACAGAATTCTTTAAAATTAAAAATCTCCTGACTGCCTAGTTCTAGGCAGTGTATTTTCTGACACAGGTTTTCAGAAATACAACAGGAAACATAAGTGAGTCTATAATAAATTCCTCTTAAAGGTGTCAGTGCTTTCTGTTATCTACAAAAATTTAGAAATACAATAAAGAGAAAGGCAAGAAAATCTATGTACAAGGCCATATGCTGAGCCAAATATAATTAAGAAATACTAAACTTATGCCCACGCCCCCAAAAAACCTTACTAAATGGTTATCTTGGTAGGATCAGCTCCCTCCAAGACTGTCCCCAAACTGACAACCTCAAAGAGATAAGCCACCACCTCAGTACCACTACCCAAATGAGAACAGAACCAAACATCCTGAGAAATTTCCCAAGGAAAAAAATATGAAGAAGGAACCATAAGGAGTTAGAGCTGAAAGGAACATTAGAGGTCACTGGTGATGAAATCACCTATTTTCAGGGAATTAAATAAAGAGAGAAACCATAACCTATTTATAATTTTAAAAATTAATGAATATATAAGTTCAAATAAAGTACTCTGAGAATATAAGACCTTTAATAAAAAATAGAGATCACTCCAGCATGATTTAATAAATTAATTATATAACTAGTGTTCAGTGATTTTTTTTCTAACATAGATAAAATAAATAATAGACAATTCAGAGCTTCCAGCTATTACTTTCAGGCTCTCTCTATCTTTTGTTGTCTCTTCCAGGAAACACTTCTGTATCCTATTTCCTCAGACTTATCTTCACCAAACTGATCAATGATTCCAACAAAACATTAACTGTAACAGTTTAGCATGTTGATCCTGAAATGGATATTTCCACGTTAGACCACAAGCTTGCAAGACCCCAAGAAATGAATAGGAGAATTTCAAACAGTTGACAAATAATGAGAATAATGTTCAGTTCACAAAGGGTTTCAAATTTGTCCTCAGGTGGCCATCTAGTCACATACTTGTGATAATCCTCAGGGTGGAAGTTACTGGATTAGAGAGATGATATTTGCCACCAAAATGAATGGTAGAGTTTTGTTAGAATTATTCAATTACTAACTGTTCACTTCATAGAAGTGCTAAATAATAAACTAAACACTGCTCAGAAAATGGCATCGTTCCTTCTCCAAAACATTTTCATGATGCAATTTGCCGAGAATGGGGAAAGAAATCGATGGAAAGTGTGCCTTCCTTCATGAATGTACACATCTTACTAATTAAGCCATGTGTTGTAATTTTATCTAAGCAAGCAGGAATGCACTTAAAAGTGCCTATATTGTACCATAAGAATTCGATCTAAAACACAAGCGTGGAATAGAATAAGAATAGTAAATTATCACTAAGTGGAAGGTGGTAACAACAGTAGTTCAACATTCATAGTCAGCAAGGCAACACTACACAAATTAAAGCCCCAGGCATACTCTTCATTCGGGTGGCACGGTGCAGAACCACATATCCATGCCGAAGAATTCTGTCTGTGGAGGTTTATGAGAGCCAGCAAGAAAAGCGAAGAAACTTACGATATGGCATTTTTTAGAGGAGAGTCATTCTTTGGATGGGGAGACTGTCTCCATTGTAATCCATGGCCTAAAGGACAATACTGTTGTGAAAATTCCATGGTTTCTGTGACAATCTTTGCTATTCCCCTGAGCTTTGAAGGTCATTGTCACTCTGTATTTCACTGGAGATTTCCAGTGAGTCAGCTACAAAATCCAGAGTTGCTGATGGTTACGTTCCATAGTCAAGTTTTCCAGAATTAGTCAGGACTAGAACGGCATGCCTGGAGACCAGCAGACCCCGTGGTTGGGCAGGACAGGTGTTGGAGGCACCTAAACAGCAGGTACACTGAGAAGTCAAGTAAAGACTGGGCACATCTGGGAGCTCCATGAGGAACTGGCAGGAGCTACAGAGATTCAGAAGCAGAAGTTTTTATATGGTGCTCTGTGTGTGTGTGTGTGTGTCTGTCTGTCTATGTGGTTTGGTAGTGAAGTATCCAAACGTTTAGTTCATACAATGACCCCATGCTTGAATCTTCATATGTGCTCACCTCTAAGGCCCACACTTTAGGGGCCTTTAGTGTATATTTAACAGAATAAAGACAGGGAAAGGATCTTGTGAGAGGGGGAGAATTGGGTAGGTGTGTGAGAGAGTAGAGAAGGAAGCAAGGAACACCTAATAAGATTAGCCCTTAATTCAAGGTTAGGCTAGATTAGCTAGAATTGTACTGGAATGTTCCACAAACAATTAAGCTTTCTTTATATCCTACTTTTTAAAAATGTTTTATATATTTGTGTGTGTGTGTGTGAGAGAGAGAGAGAGAGAGAATGTGTGTGCATGTGCATGCACGTTAGGGTCAGCAAGTGGAGGGGAGAGGAGCAAAAGGTGAGGGAGACAGACAAGCAGACTTGCACTCAGTGCTGAGTCCTGACTCCGAACTCCATCCCACAATCCTGAGATCAGGCCCTGAGCCAAAATCAAGAGCTGACTGCCCAACCCACTGAGCTACCCAGGAGCCACTTTTCTACTTTTTTTTTTAATGCTTTCACTGACATTCCAGAATCAGATTATCAGCTGGCATTTCTCATTTCTTTCGTCTCCCTGAATTTAGAAGTCCTATAATCCCAAATTTGAATGATTTGCCCTTTCTAATCTGCTAAGGGTGCGGAACAAACAAGTTTGTTAGAGCAGTAAAATAAGAATCAGTAGGCTCTATGTGAGTAGAAGCATAGAATGGGGGACGCCTGGGTGGCTCAGTTGGTTAAGCGACTGCCTTTGGCTCAGGTCATGATCCAAGCATCTTGGGATCGAGTCCCGCATCGGGCTCCTTGCTCCGCGGGGAGCCTGCTCCTCTCTCTGCCTCTGCCTGCCTCTCTGCCTGCTTGTGTTCTCTCTCTGTTAAATGAATAAATAAAATCTTTAAAAAAAAAAAAAAAAGAAGCATAGAATGGTAGAAGGGTTCTACCATTATTGACCTTGTAGACTTTTTTTCCTTTGAATTTCTATGCCATTTTGGTTATTTCTTAATTCCTTGCTATGGTCTGAATTGTGAAATACTTCCCAATTGTTAGGTAAACTATTAATTAGTATTTCAGGCTTTACAATTAATTTTTTCTATAAACTCTAGATTTCAACTGCAATAAATACTTTTAAATAAAAATGGTGGGCAGGTGGTTCTCTACTTCTTTATGAATTGTCATGTATCCAAATTAGTTCTTCTGTATGAAGTGTTACACTAAAAGCAATGATGCTGGCTCCACAAAATGAACTGCACACGAAAATAAGCACATTATTTAAGGTAAATGAACCTTGTAAGGGCTCTTGAATGTCAATGATTTGCATGGAGAGTGTTTTCATTTGTAGATAGATTTCCCAACTCGTTTGGTATGAGAGATTCTGATGATAGGTGAGCTCTCACTAATGATTAGAGGCTGGGGCACAGATGTTGTACAAAGCTACGTCTCCATTAACAAATATTTATATGGCACCTATCATTGGCCAGGTCCTATGAAAGTCCAAAGACTATGAAAATAAATATGATATCCCTACATCAAAAGGTTCATAGTATAGCTTAGAAGATGAATGTATCTTCAAGTACTATACAGTGTGATACAGCATGAATAAATGTGAAAAATGGGGATAAAGCAGAAAGCTCTCCTGACTTCCATGGATATAAGAGAACATTTCACCACAAAGATGTCATTTGAACCCTATCTTGAAAAAGTGGATACACATTCCAAAGGTGGATAAAACTTCTGTGTCAGAAGACATTCTGACATTCCAGCTATGGTCAAAACACGGTTAATAATTAGTAGTTTATAGCTTGTCGTAGCTATGAAAAGGTAGTGTAGACAAGACTATGAAGTAGATGCAGCATGCGCTCTTTCTGTGCTACGCTGAGGAATTTAGACTTTATCATGTGGGTGACAATAGGCCATGGTAGGTTCTTAATCATATTTGATAATTCATCAATAGAACAAAACGTGTAATTTAAATTTTTGTGATGTACTTAGTTATGCTCTACCCCTTCCCCTCTTTACAGGTCTTTGTATATCCCCACTCCCCAGAAATATAGCCCAGGCCTCTCCCTGGGCCTCTTACGGAGGACTCAGGCCCTAGACAGAAAGCCTCTCCAGTCCTAGGGCAGCCATTTATTTTAAACCTAAATATACTCCCAAACACTGGCTAATCTTTCACAGCATACCCAAATGACAAAGAATCCAACCTACCAGCAAAATATCCCCAAACGCCAGAAATATTCAGTAAAAGGGATTTCATCTTGCAACCCCAGAAAAACATAATAAAACTTCCATGTAGGTATTTATAACATGATTGATAAGATCACTTTTGTCTTATGAAATTCTCAGTATCATGAGAAAGTTCAAAAGCAAATGAGAAACAGTCACATCTTCCTTCATCCACCAGTAAAATCCAGTCACCTTGCAAATTGGAGTTTATAGCCTTGAGGAGTAATAGAGTAATGGGAAGTGCAACTGTTTGAGCTACTTGCATGATATATTTCTGATAGCTCACAGAAGTCCATGAAGAACAACTTATCTGGGGCGCCTGGGTGGCTCAGTGGGTTAAAGCCTCTGCCTTCGGCTTGGGTCATGATCTCGGGGTCCTGGGATGGAGCCCCGCATCCGGCTCTCTGCTCAGCAGGGAGCCTGCTTCCTCCCCTCTCTGCCTGCCTCTCTGCCTACTTGTGATCTCTCTATATATATCAAACAAATAAATAAATCTTAAAAAAAAAAAAAGAACAACTTATCTTCACTTCTCTCCTGTCAGCTATTGTGTCAGGAGGTGACTCAAAATGTGTACTAAAGAACATGATTACAAGTATTTATTGAGAAAAAGGAATTTCTTTTTACCCTGTACACACAAATGATGGTTTTATTTCCGTCACACTCTTTGCTTTTGTCTATCAATGACATAAGTATAAGTGGATTGAACCAAAGCCTTTGGGAAGATAATGGCAGCCAGAAGATCTGGTTTCTAGACAAATGATGCACTTCTGGAATTTAGAATAAAGTCAAAATTAGGCTGAGACCAGAACTCTTCAAATCTAAATAAAACATTGTTACCTTAGTTCCAGTACAAAAGCTGTTATCCAGGTTTTAAAAAGTCATTATCAATATAAACCTAATGGAAGTATATAAAATTAAAATTTGTGAAAATGAAAATCAACAGGGAAAAAAAAAGAGCATTCCATGTTTTTCCTGCCTGCGTGCTCTTCTCTATTGATACATATTTTGCTTCTCTGTATTTACTCCAACTCTTTTTTTATAAGCCACTCATGTTTTTTTAATCAGTTGCTTAATCAGAGGATCTAAACACTCTACAGGAAATTTCTCCTTTCTTCTCCCTTGGCTACATGAAAATAAAGACACTAACTATGGCAAATATTTCACAAGGATTTCTCCTTCCTACCATATTTAATTGACAATGGAAATAAGACAGGCATTAAAGGTTATACATTTACATTGGTTTTTACTTTATTTCCATTAGCAATTTTTTGCTACCTTTTCAAATTATGCATTGTTACCTTGACCCATTTTTTAGATGCTTCACTGGATCTGAAAGGCAGTAATTTGGAACTTAAAACTTGAACTTTCGATTGTTATATTTTTAGTACAATCTAACGGTATTCACAGGAAAACGTGGCTCTAGATTAGAAAATAAAGAGTTGTTTCAGAAGCCATTACCCTTTTTTAGTTCCAATCTCTTTTTATCTTTAATTTTTCCTAAAATAATTTTTTGCTAATATTTTTAGCTAATCACTTGTTTGGGCCACTGGGTTAATTTTGCTTTATTGGTGGGTTTTCAAATTGTGTGCCTTTACTAGATTCAAGAATGAAAACATATAAAAAATGATGTATGTTAATTGAACCTTACCCTATAAATGTGTGCTTTTTTATTATCATTTACAACACAAAGGTTTCAGACACTGTACACGGTATTCTGATTCTTACAAGAAATTGTTGAGATTCAGGAATCAGGAACCGTGCCTAAGTTCTTGGAAACTATGTGTCTGCTATGGTGGCTGTTGGCTCCTGTGAATGGAAAAAAGTGCCACAGAGAATTTCAACCAACACGAAGCAACTGTTCCAAAGAATGTGGCTTAAGATTTTCAAAGACAAGTCAGACAGTTAAAGCATGCAGCTGTACTAGAAGGTGACCAAGATAAGAATAGATGAATCAAATAACAAATGCATTACAAGACAGGTCTGAATTGTCAGGACTGACTTGAGTTTTGTCTTTTTACCTGAGGAGCCTTCATATTTCAAAAGAAACTGAATTAAAAGAATGTAAACATACAGAGAATGAATTTCAAAACTGAACAGTGGCAAACGAAATGGTAAACAAATGATGTCCCAAATCAAAGTCATGAGAGGTTATCAAGTTACCTTGACAATGGGAAATACCTAAATCCTATATGTTCTTTTGAGGATAGCACATATGACAATTTTAAATCACACTAAAATTCAACTACAAAATTCTCCCAGAATAAATTAGCTTTCCAAAAATCAAACATTTTCAGAGAGCCTATAAAAAAAAGATAAGTGTGAAATGTAGGCCTTCTGTGGAATCACCAAAACCTCTTAGCTCTTTATTCTTCCTTCGAAAAAGTTTCTCTGCCGAAATATAATTTAGAGAACATGCAGAAAATAAATGTAAGATGGGCCAAAAAAGTATGAGGGCTGGAGCTCCAATGACAATTTAGAGAAAATACAAGTTATTAAACTTCAACCCATTTCTTCTTGGTGAACGCAACTCATTATTTCCCAAGGAAATCAGGCTTGACCAATACCATTGTGAATTACTTGTATAAATTAAATATGCCACTTCTATAGAAAACTTTAGGTCAGCAGCAGATGTTGGTAAATTCCTACAGAAATGCATGCCCAGAGAATGTTTTTTTTTTTTTAAATGGCAGAAATCTGCTAGCTATTCCTGCCTTATCTACAACAGCTGAGCAATCTTTCAGTGCCACGCGGAGACGGAAAACTTGGCTCGGATATAGCGTGGACAAGCTTGCCTTAATCACATTGCTCTTTTACATGTGCACAAGGACATCAACATTGACAGTACAGAGTAAAGCAGCCATTTGCTGAAAACAACTGTCAACGTTGTCAAGTTTTTGGAACCTCTTATAATGTGATTTGTATGACAAATCTTGTGGCATTTTGTTTGTCAGCAACAGTAGTGAATTTCCATGTATCTGGGAAGGCAGAGAACTGTTCAGAAGTGGATTGGGTTTCTTTACACAGACTGCGTTAAAGGGAAAACAGTTATTAATTTTAAAATGACAGATTTCAAATAGATCTAGAATTTTAAAAGTGGAATTTCATTAAAAATATCACACAAGCGTATTTTCCCCCTTCCGCACAAACCTGGAAGAATTACAATCATCGCTCGATTTTCCTTTGTTGCACTCCAGGTTTTGAAAACTGTTCCTGTAAAAATACTAATATTTTCTGAGACTGGAATCTGTAGCTGTAATTACTAGGGTGTGTTCTAAGTGACAACAGTAGGTTCGGTCCTTTCCTCAAGAACTAGGTGTGCACTGCCGTACGGCTCATGAAATCGGATATAACAAGTTATAACTAACCCAGCACACACCAGGGTTACTCAACAATGTACCTATTAAGAGACTATTATAGAGACCTTACGGTTCATTAGTTTTTCAACATTTCCTTTTTTCCTACTCTGAGCTGTGTTTTTCATAGCTCTTCCTTAATATGTTTCACTCATTTGTCCTCAGCCAAGGTCCTCCTCTGCGTTTATGGAGTCTGCCTGAACAGGCGGTAGGACAGACCGCATATCCGACCCTCCATGCACCTCCCAAAGCGCCCTTGGGTGTAGGAGACCAGCGTACTCACCCAGCCAAAACAATCCCAGGTTCTTCACATCTACACTACTTACGGTTCCCTTAGAACAGATATGACAAAGTCTAATGAATCTTTTGTATGCTTGCTCTCATATAGATCTGCTCAGAGGATGCCAGAAAAGACATCCTCTCCCTCTCTTAGGATCCTTTGCCTTTCTCAAAATATGCTGAACGTAATGTGTACAACCACCCTTACAAATAGTAGATGGTTTCTTTTTTTTTATTGAGTTGATTTTAATTAAAATGATAAATAAAATTAAGACACTCTTATCATTGAAGAATGAATCCTTTACACTCTGTGATAGCCAGTCCTCCCTCCTGTTTTTCCTTCCCTTTATTTTCTGGGAGAATACCAGAGAAGGTGCCTAGAATAGCAATAGAAATATAATGCAAGCTATAAATACAAGCTACATAAGTGATTTTAAATTTTCTAGGAGCCATACTGAAAAGTCGAAACAGATTAATTTTAATAATATATTTAACCCAACATGTCCACAAATGTAAAATATTCCTTTTTTTTGTAGTAAGTTTTTGAAATCTGATATGTGTTTTATACACACAGCACATTTCCTATAGGACTAAGCACATTTCAAGTGCTCAACAGCCCCATGTGGCTGGCTCGTGTTTGCCCTACTGGACGGCAGAGTTCTAGAGACCTCAGTTCAAGCACTGCTTTGTCCAATAGCTTATGTGACTTCAGGTAAGGCCCCTTGCTATTGAGTCTTGTTTTCTCTATCTATTAAAAACACTTTAATATCTCCTGTCCTGTTTTATCTGCAGGAAGTCTGTGACGAACATAGGGAAAAATATATTTAAACACAGTCTGAAAACTAGGAAGTTCTCTGCAGTTTTAATTTTTTGTTGCTATTTCCTCTTTCATTCCCCCAGAATTCCCTCACTTTCCCTTTTTCTTTTTTTTCTTTCTTTTTTTTTTTTTTTTTTTTTTTTTTTTTACTGGCTGCTACTTAAAATCTTATAGGGGAAGGCTTGATGTGTTTTATGGTTTAAAAAAGCTATCATCAAATGCTTAAAGTACCGGCCTTTTTCTCTCAATAGCAGTTTGCCTTCATGAAATCCCAAGCTCTGGATAGTATCAATAGCTTGCCTTTTCTCTGATAGCAACTATTTCTAAAAGACACTCACATTCCACAGTTTTGGTGCCCTTCTTCCATCATCTAGTTGGGCTTTGATATTTCTAGACCAGAGCTTTGCCGAACGTCAAAGACAATGTAGAGATAAAAAGGCAAGACCTCTGTTCCTAGATTTATTTTAAACACCCAGCTTATTCTCTACTTATAAAAACACTCTATTTATAAAAATTATGTATACGGTTGAACTTTCAATCACTATATTTTTCAGTACAACTTAAAGGTGTTCACAGGAAAATGGGGATCTAGATTAGAAAATGCAGAATTTTATGAAAGCCACCAACCCTTTCTAGTTCAAGCCTCCTTTCATTCTTAAGTTTCCCCAGAAGAATTGTTTAGCTAATATTTTTAGCTAATTACTTGCTCATGGGTAGGAAATGCCTGGGTAAGAAAGCTATTGTTCCATTTCTTTAAATTCTGAAAAGCTCCTTTGCCATCCCATGATTCTTACTGGCTTTTCTCCTCCAGATTATTTCACATTCATTGCCATCCTCTCCCTCCCTCCCTCTTTCTCTCTCTGTCTCTCAGTCTCTGTCTCTGTGTCTTTCCCTCCATTGCCTGCCCTCCCTCTGTCCCCTCCCCCCTTGCCCTACTCAGTCTCCTCACTAAATGTATTTTCCGGACTAAAGCTAAACTGTCACCACACCCTTTTTCCTTTCTCTGGGGCAGCTTGTATTTAGTATCTGGCAGGCTGTAAGTTGACTGTGGCAAAAGAACTTTGAAATTTTTGTTTACCAACAACCAATATCCTATATCCTACAAATATGTAATTGAAAATAAACTATAAATGCAACATACAAAATATATTGATTATAAAAACATCTTATAAATGAATCTAGCAGAATCTAGTAGTATCACTGGCTGCCCAAGTCATCCACAACCCCAGTAAAATAGAAATCTATCTGAACAGTGATCTAAGTGTTGTGGGTTTTTTTTAATGCTTCTGAATACGATCTTAATCACCATTTCCAGTGATGTGTCTACATACCAGCTGCAGCCCCGCTGATTAGAGCATCAATTCCAATTGATTTTCTAACACATACTTGCAATGTCTATTGTATCTCATTGCACACTGTACACTATTGGTATTTAGCCAAAGTTAAGGCGGGGGGGGGGGGGCGGATTTTGTGTATAGAATGCATGGGCCCCAGGGAATTTTCTAATTCTCAGGAGAACAGAGGAATCGGGTACTCAATGTCACTCGAAATGGTTTCTTAACCGTTAATGTGTTTGGTGGCCACGGGCTCAAATAATTCCCTTGTCCAGATCCAGGGTTACTCAGCTGTATAATAACCCCTAAAGTCTCTCCTTCGAAAAGGACTCAGGATTCATGACTTTAATTTTACCACCGATAATATGAAAAGTATACTCCATATAGTACTGAGAAAGCATTCACTCTCAGCTTCCTTCCACTATAATGAAATTCTAATTGTTTCTAAAGTTTAGGAAGGATAAAATGGTTAATCTCCATGATGACAAAAGGAAGCCAGGAAAATAAAGTGACACACTTGAATGAACTGTGAGGAAATAAAGTGCACAACATGCGATAATGCCATGACTCTGTGTTATTGCGCATTTCTGGGCTGAAAAGATATGGTTTGATGGGTAATTTGTCATGCTGTGCAATAGAGAACAACAGTAAAGAGACTTCAGACAGAAGAAAATTACACAAATAGTAGGGTGGAAAGGTATAATTGAAGATGGCAAAAGATTGAAAGAAAGACATTTAAAATTACTGTACTGACCTACTAAATGCACTTGGGCGTGGAATCCTGGCCTCACAAGAGGAGGCATTAAATGACTTGGGGCTGTGACACGACTGCCTAGCAATGCCAATCTCCCGAGCTCTGGGAGAACAGCACAATGCACAGCCCACCGAACAGCCTCGACCTGCTTTCTTTCCCAGAGGAGCCTGGGCGTCTGGTGAACTTGGGAAAAGTTTTCCAAGGAAGTGCTGTTTTGTTTTTTTAAATGATGAAGAGATTGAAATTTGAATTTGAGGAGCTTAACTCCTTAGTTTCCTGAAGTCAATACATCTCCACTCTGTAAAACTGAAAAACCAGTGTAATACATTTTTTAATGAACTCACGCAAAAAAGATGTCGCTTCTCACCTCTGGTTAAGTTTCTAAAGAATCCCAGAGAGCAGCACACTGTGGGACCCACATCTCTAAGTGTGAGAAGCAAGAGATACCAGCATGAACCCCACCCCTTTCGCAGGCTCATTAATTATGCATGGCTCAGGGCAAGTCCCTTCACCTTGCCAAGCCCAAGTCTCCTTCCCTGAGAAGGACAGGCATGGACCAGACACTTTCTAAAGATTTGTTCCAGTCCTGCGATTCTACTCCAAACAGCAAAAACTCCAAAATGCTTCTCAGTAAAGGTTATTTCCTCCTCCTTCCCAAGCTCATAAAGCACGGATGTCTCAAACAACCATACCTCGTTATGGCTCAAGCTACACAACCCCTTCGTTCCCTTAAGTTAGAGAAATACGCCTTCCACCTTTCATGCAAGATGATTACATGGGAAACAAAAGTTAGAAAGATCTATTTCTTACATAACTGCATAATCACGACTTATCTTTAAAAAGTTGATTCTTCATGACAATAAAAACTTATTACAGAAATGACTTTTCTTTATCTAAAGGAAAGTGCCATCTTTAATGATGATACTAGATACTAAATTTTAAATGAGGTGGTAGCATTTTGGCAATTTTTATTATTACTATCATGTTTACCTTGCCCCATAATTTCTTCCAAGAAACAGAAATCTTAGGGTATAAATCTGTGTAAATGCTGAACAAACTACTCAAAAAAGTTTTTCACTGGGCAGTGTCCTGAATGTGTAATAGGCAGGGCTTAAAAATGTATAAAAATTATTCATAATTATGAAACGATGATTTCCAAGTTTTAAAGGTTTTTTTTCAACTTGAAGAAAGCTAAATAAGCTCAAAAAGAAGACCTTAATAAAACCATTCTGTCTAGATGACATCCAAAGGAATACATTAAGAAATTTTAAGCTCATAGGGGTATATAAACTTAAAAGGTGTTCAGAAAGACAATGTCAGACGGACTTATGACATGCTCTGGGAAAACATGTAGATTTGCCTTAGAGATCTTAAGAGGCCCACTACACAACCATGCTGCCTCAGAAACATCTTTAATAACACGAACAGAATTTTGGACTGGATTTCATCAGTAGACATTGTTATATGTTCTTCCACTCTTCTATTCATTTTCTTCAAGTTAAACATTTCATACTTCAATATTCAGTATGTTTTGTATTCACAAATTATAATACTGATGATAATGAGCAACAGGTACCATACACAACTCTATCCAGAAACATCTTTTCATTAATTCATTTCAATATGAGGCTTAATTTAAACCTTCAGTGGAAAATGCATTGTAGTGGATACTAGCAAAACCTTTTTCCAACTCCCAGGGTCTACGATTAATATATTACACATAGCAGAGCAAAGAGAAAGATAATTTCTGACTAATGTCATTAAATCATGTGTTAATCATTTAATTATAAAATTCAAAAATCGGGATGCCTGGGTGGCTCAGTCAGTTAAGGGTCTGCCTTTGGCTCAGGTCATGATCGCAGAGTCCTGGGATCAAGCCTGCATCAGGCTCCCTGCTAAGCCTCTCCCCAGCTCATTCTCTCAAATAAGTAAATAATCTTTTAAAAAAAGAAATTTCAAAAATCATAAAAGTAGAAGAAACATCAAAACTCACCTATGCTGGAGTTTTATACATATGAGGTTAATCTTTTGAAGGATATAATGAACAAAGACTCAGTATTCCAATAAACAAACACTCATCCATCCAACAAATAAGAATATTGATGACTTTTAAGGTCTCATCCTACTTTGGGATTTTATAGTTATGAAAACATGTAATTATGCTCAAGAAAATTCTATTCAAGATGGTTAGATCATGAGAGACACAAACTCCTCAAAATCCTCAAGACTTAGCTTTACTGCCTATCTCTTATGACTATTTATAAGAAGTCTAATCAGGGCCATGAAAATTATTATCGTTTTGATCAATGTAGAAAGGGACAGGTTTAAATGCTGTCATTTAACAAAATAATAATAAATCCCTCATTTGTTCATACATTCATTGAACATTTGTCAACTGTTGATGATGTGCTAGAAGCCAGGAATAGAGGAGCAATTAGACAGACAATGGATCCTGTCCTCACAAGGTCTAGGGAAGAAGAGCAGGCAGGAAGTTGAATGAATAACAATGAAGGGGGTGAATGTTAAGATGGGATAAATACTGAAAGTGTGAGGCCATGCAAGGCTCCCTTATACCTGTGGGAAGATAAAGTGAAGCTGAGACCTGGAGAATGAGTAAAGGTAGCTGATTTTGTGCAGTGTACCTTCTTGCCTCTGTCTTTGAACCCACTTTCCTCATTCCCTATTTACCCTCCCCACCTCCTCACTCCTTCTCATCCTCTTGGATTTAGTTTGGGTAGCATCTCTTCAAGGAATTCTACTCTGAACCTTCCATCTCTACCAGTCTGGACGGTATACCCCCCTCAATCCTCTCACTGAACCCATACATATCTGCATCCACCAGTCCTCTAATTGTCTATATAATCTTGATCTCTTATGCTAATAAAATCCAAGAAGAGGTTACTTTAGAGCTTCTGAGAACGCTCTTCTAGCCCTCCAAAGGGCCTCTGAAATAGCCCCTTTCACTTGATAGCCATCCTGCTACTAGCCACTGATGAAACTGACCCACAGAGAGTAAGGAAAAAGAATGGAAGGAACACTGAGTCAAAACTACTGGATTACAATGTTCCAGAATTCCACTCTGCCCCTGGACTTTTTAGTAGTGTGAGCCAACAAATTTCCCCTGTACTAAAGTCATTTGGAATTGGGTTTTCTATTACCGATAGCCAAGAGCAGGGAGACTAATAAAACATTATGGATGGGAATCCTGTCTTTTTCCAACACATTATTTAGTCCATAGGAGTTGTTCAATAAATGCTTCCTGAACAAATGAACAAAGTAATTCAAGGAGAATATCTAACAATGAAATTACTAACTTCAGACCTAAATAAAATTGACAACAAATTCTGTTTTAAAATTATATTTACAAAGCCTTGCATTTTTAGAGGTTTCCCTACATTGTAAAGAAAGTACATCTTGTGCTCTGCTGTTCTAAGCCTCCCTCCTCAGAGCCTTTCATCTCACCCCTCTTGTCCCCTTTATGCCCACAAGGCAAATCCTTTTACTCCCTAATTATCCAGTGTCTTCATATTTCTTTACCCACCCCACTTTCAAATCCTGTTATCCAGAAAGAGCTAGCACGCTCATTCATACTGAGTTGTATGGATCTGATTTAAACAAAGTGTTGCCATTTCTAGAGATATTTGCAAAATCCAAAGATTTTAATCTCTCATAATGCAACTTCAGTTATGAGAAAGCAGGTAAAGGAGGCATTTGTGGAGCCTGAGAGCCAACTCGATGGCCCTGAAACAGCAGGAAGAAATGTCTGATTTCCATGAACACAAAGGCAACTCTAGATATCGTCATCAATGGCCAGCCAGCCCTACAGATCAACAGGAAACCACTCTTACTCATTTTCTTTTTTTTTTTTTCTTATTCATTTTCTTAAGAGCAAATAAATCCAGTAACCAGTGAACCATGTGACCAAGTGATATTCTTGCTTCTAAGAAGTTCTGGCTGTAGACTTCATCCCTGGAACGGGATTTAACACCATCTGGTCTGTATCCCATTTGTAACTGAGTAACTTTGCAAATAGAAGAATCCATAGTAAAAATTCCTCTACCTCCAAATCCTATTAGCTAAATAAACAATACTTGATTTACTCCATCTATGAACAAACTCAAGATGTCATAGACCCCAAACTCAGGTAAAAACGAAACTCTTAAAAAAAAAAATGTAGACATCCCTACATAAGTGTTCCAATCTAGAGCGTGCCTGGGTGGCTCAGTCAGTTAAGTGTCTGCCTTCCACTCAGGTCATGAACCCAGGGTACTGGGTTCCAGCCCCACGTCTGACTGTCTGCTCAGTGGGGAGTCTGCTTCTCCCTCTCCTTCTGTGCTCTCTCTCACACTCTATCAAATAAATAAATAAAATCTTTTTTAAAAATTGCTTTGGTTACCTTTTATTTTGCAAATCAGATATTCCAGAACTACCTTTATTTCCAAACATAAAAGCATCCCGTTGCACACCTCAACAGAATTGCCTGTATATCCTTAATGTCTTTCCAAGCAATTTTCTGCAGTCAGCACCCTATACATTAGGGAAGGAATGGATGTATGCTCTATGGGTTTCTTATAATAGCAATGAACTTTCATAATCAGACCCATTCCTTGATTTTGCTTATTTTTATGCAGCTACATTAATACTACATTGTCAAACAAAGACAAGAATGAACATGAGACTTGAGTTTAAAACAACAACAACAATATAGCCATCCAAGGAACAAGTGCTGAGCTTGTGAAAAAAACAGCTACCATTTTATTAAATAATAGTGTTCCTGCAGGGATGTCTGAAGTACTCTGCAAGGCTAATTAGGACAGATCAATGTACACTTACCTCTCCAGAAGGCTGAAAGGTGTGTAGTGACTATGTGTCATTAAAAATTTACTTGACCATGGGCATCAGATGTGCATGAGAGAATGACCCTGGTGAGCACTCTAAGTTTCCATTTTACTCATGTCATCCTCAATGCATCAAAAATGTTGTAGACACCATTACTATCACCCAGCCTCCTAACAGCTGATGTGCTATATATGTTTGAGAGGGTGGTATCAATTAACTATATTATCCATAAAGCCACACTTGCAATTACTACCACTTCACAATTTATCATTAACACATTTGGCAGATTTTTTTCCAAAGTAACATTTATTTAAAGGTTAATCAAAATTCTTAGAACAGCATTTATTATAATGTGATTTTTGATAATTGACTAAATCAGTGGCTCTTAAGAAAAACACCCTTGTCTCAGTCCTGCTCAGTATACGCCACAGTGCCATTTGGGGAAAAGAAATACATATTAGAAATGTTCATTTCAGACCTCGTCATGGAAGATCATATATTAATGTAATCAGGTGGTACATTTACATGCTCATTAGTAATCCATCATTAGTCCAAATGCTCACTATTAGGAATAAATGTACAACGAGTTATTCAGAATACCCAGAAATAGTATTTCTTATTTAAACATTCAGAATAAGCTGACTGAAATAAGTGCACACCTTGAATTTGAACTTTCAAGGCACATCACTGAAGTCAATCAGTTATGTCGGGACACTCTTCTATAATAATCTCAATTATAAAATTCCTGCCCCTCCCTAACAGGGAGGTGGAGTTCCAATATCTGAATCTTTTGAATTCACTATAACTGCAAAACTTCCTGATGAAGTGTGTGTTTAAATTTTATGCTTTAATACATAGGATGCCACTAAAACCACATTAGTTATGTTTTATGCTGTTTAATCACGTCAAAATCTATAAAACCTCTTCTAGCATGCTAAGGTAATTTAACTGCAATTAATCAATCAAGGAAATAAATAAAATGTACTAAATGCCAAATAATGTAACTTCTTTAAAAACAAACCATTATCCACACATTTATTCTAAAAATACTTACTAACTAAAACCAGTAAAGGAAAAACAGAGTGAAAAGGAGGATGGCTGAATCTTTTTCCCATTAGTAGCTAGCCTTCTCTAAACTTAACAATGTTTTCAAGAGGTCTCCGGCATGATCTGACTTTCCAACTAAAATGTGACCAGCTTGAGGGTCAAAACTTACTGTTTTTATCCCATGTCCAACACAATGTCATAATCATAATAGGTGTCTAGTAATTGTTTATTCAATGAAAGAATGAATGATTCTAAAATCCACAAACTAGGTTCTTTCATAATAAAGTTTGGAACCTGTAAAACAGTCATACTTTTCTTCTGGCAAAAATTGTATATTATACAAAAGTAATGGATGTATGTGTTTGTATTTCTTTCTACAGATGAAAACAATGATGTTCTTTCCTAGGACGTAATTTAACAGTTTGACAGATACAGATTTGACCTAAGACTAGGAAAGCCAATTATAAGTCAAGGATCCATTCAGCAAGAATTTATTAAGCACTAACTGCATACACTACACTATGTTAGTAATTACAAATATACCAAAGGAGTCAAAAGCATGCACCTGTTTTCCAGATCAGAGGAAAAAACATATATATATATATATATATATACACACATATATATAATATCTTCATATATATATTCATTCATATATATTTTCATTCAATAAGCATTATTGGCTATACTTCAGTCCAAACAAGGCACTAATGGGGTGGAAGACAGTGAACAAATCTCAGTTTTCATCAAGGGGATAACAAAGAAATTAACCAGCAACTGTCTGTCAAACAGAATGTTATGAGTATCTCTGAAAAATTACAAATTAATTCTCATTGGAACCCTAAGAGAAAAAGCTGGTGAAATCATGAAAATTGTAAAGAAGCAGGTGGCATAAAAAGATATCAAGAAAATTTCCAAGATAATATAAATAAGTTCATTTACTAGTGATGAAAGAATTGAAAATAAGCATCCAAAAGTTTTCAGAGTAAGTTGCTCACTTTCTTGATAATGACTGAAGTTATTATGTTATCATATCTTGATATGACTGAAGAACACTTCTCACTAGATTAGTTTCGGGGACAGAAAATGGTAACTTCTGGATTAATGGCCACCCAATACAAAAAACACGGATGAATTTTCCTTTCAAGGTCCCTGGTGATAACTGTGTAGCTGAGAAATCTCAATACTGAAAGTATCACAAGGATATTACGACGAACAAAAGTTGCCCCTCCTACTGCTACCCCACCCACCCACATGTGGCTATTGAGCACCCGAAATGTGACTAATCCAAGGTGAGTTGTGTTATAAGTATAAAATATAAACTGGACTTCAAGGACTTCACTTAAAAAGAAAAAAGAATGCAATCAATACAGAAAAAAATTTTATATTGATTACCTATTGAGTTAATATTTTTTAGATATACTGAGTGGAAATATATGTTACTATTTTCATATTATCTTTTACTTTTTACTCAGGATACTAGAAAATAATTGGGTAGTACTAAAGTTATTTTGAAAAATAATTTTTTGAAGTATTTCATGCTAGAAAGAAAGGATAATGTTCAGCAACATGCACTGGTATTTTAATATGATTATCTGATAGAAAAATGTGATATAGGGTCCCTGGGTGGCGCAGTTGGTTGAGCGACTGCCTTCGGCTCAGGTCATGATCCCAGAGTCCCAGGATCGAGTCCCACATCGGGCTCCCAGCTCCATGGGGAGTCCGCTTCTCACTCTGACCTGCTCTCTCTCACTCTCTCTCTTTCCAAATAAATAAATAAATAAATAAATAAATAAATAAATAAATAAAAAATCTTAAGAAAAATGTGATATAATGAGCTATTCAATTCCTCCCCAAAAGACACAGCTAGGAAAACAAGAGCATCTCTCTAGATGAACTGAACCTTTCCGCCACTGACCTAACAGTAAGTGGCATCAGTTTTCATGCCTCCCTTTTTCTCTGATTGGCAGAACACTTGGACTTAAAGGTCAATTTACTCCATTGCAGGCTTCTTAGGGAGGGCCTTGGTTTTCTGGTTCAGTTTTACCCAACACCCTCTTTATTATTCCCCTTGTTTCTGTCCCTTACTTTAATGGTCTTATTGTAAGTTACAAAAAACCTTTTTGAAACTAAGAGCTAAATAGTATATAAGAAAGTGAATGAGTGGCGCCTGGGAGGCTCGGTGGGTTAAAGTTTGCCTTAGGCTCAGGTGGTGATCCGGGGTCCTGGTCCCGGGATGGGCCTGCCCTGCATTGAGCTCCCTGCTCAGCGAGGAGTCTGCTTTTCCTTCTCCTGCTCCTTTATGCCCCTCCCTTCCTCTGCTCCTACTTTGTCTCTCACTTTGTCTCTCTCTCAAATAATAAATAAGTAAAATCTCTTAAAGGAAAAGAAAGAAGGAAGGAAGGAAGGAAGGAAGGAAGAATAAAGAAAAGAAAAGAAAAGAAAAGAAAAGAAAAGAAAAGAAAAGAAAAGAAAAGAAAAGAAAAGAAAAGAGAATGAACTCCTTACTATGGTATAATCAGTGAGACAGCACTGTCCAGAGCATGGGGAGACTCATCATGTCAATGACCCCTCTCCCTGTTACAGGTGTGAAGCACAACGCCTATTTAGCAATAGCAGGCCAGTTTTCACATTTAAGATCATAAAACAGAGGTGAACCCATTCATCGCTGTTAATCTAGAGTCAGTGAGATAGACAGGCACAACATTCAAAGGGCACAGTGAGTGCTGAAGTCATACATGCAGCTATAAGTAATATGGTATCATATCAGAGAAAAAAGCAACTATCTGAATACCTAGAAATCAGGAAGTGGTGGTCATTAGCAGAGCTGATTATATCCTGAGAGACACCACAGCACAGAGAAAGGACATCGAGACAATACTCAAAGATCCAAGGAGACCTGGCAGAAACCTAGTCCCATTAAGAGACAAAAGGGTCTAATTTCTGTGAGTATGGGCCACAAAGGCCCCTGGGACCAGGCTCAGGGTCATGGCCTCCCAGATCTAGTGGACCACACAGATTCGATTGAGAATCAGCAGTAATATGGAGCCCAGCAGTGGTAGCTGAGCTACCAGATGCGCCCGCTGAGAAAGAAAAAGTCGAAGGCTCTGCATATGCTTCCTATTGTTGTTGGATTTGGTCCAAGGTCGGATGGGCTTGGCTGCAGGTGGGAGCAACCTTCCATTCAGTTCAACTTGTTCATGCAGATAGGGGGCAAGGAAGGGAGATGATGGCAGTGTCTCTCTCCTTATAAAGTGGAGGAATAATATTGGTTCATACACAACTCTTATTCCAAAATTTAATGCTTCAAGGATATTTAAGCTACTTTAAAAAAAAAAAAAAACTTCCCAAATAGCTTGCCAAATTCATGAAAAATCCACTGCTTCCTGTTAATCCCTATTCCTCTCCAAGAAATGCTTGTAATATTATTTAATAGTATTATAGATTCAGACTAACAGTATAATCTTAAGGTTGAAGGAAAAGCATAGAATATGTGGAATGTTATGTAACCTTAAGAATCCTTATAATAAATGCATTTTAAGCAAATGAATAAAAATAAGAAATAAGTAAAAACTTTCTCAGATCTAGAGAGACAGGACAGGACACAGAAAAGATCACAGTCACACAATAAAATCAGGACCACACAGTCACAAATTACCAGAAGGCAAGAAATATCCTGAATCAACTGTACTATTGACATAGACTTGTATGTTTCCTTAAAAGTGTTACAGGACAAACTGAGGGTTGCTGGGGGGTGGGAGGGAGGGATGGGGTGGCTGGGTTATGGACACTGGGGAGGGTATGTGCTGTGCTGAGTGCTGTGAATTATGTAAGCCTGATGATTCACAGACCTGTACTCCTGAAGCAAATAATACAATATATGTTAATTTAAAAAATTAAAAATTAAAAAAAGTGTTAAAAGATTTAGCAAATAAAAATTTTTTATTTCAGAAAATAAAAATTAATAAAATGTTAAAATGAAAAGTAGTACATATTTGGCCACAACAACAACAAAAATAATGAAATCTCAGGTTTTGATCAATAATAAATGATCTGTTCAATCTAAAATATATTATTTCAGGATGCCTGGGTGGCTCAGCCGGTTAAACGTCTGCTTCAACTCAGGTTATGATCCCAAAGTCCTGAGATTGAGCCCCACAGGGGGCTCCTTGATCAGAAGGGAGTCTGCTTCTCCCTCTCCCTCTTCCTGCTGCTCCCCCTGCTTGTGCTCCCTCCCTTTCTCTCTCTTTCCTTGTCAAATAAATAAAATCTTTTTTAAAAATAAAAATTAATAAATTATTTCTATCTCAGCAAAATTAAAAAAAAAATGGACCAAGAATCCACCACTGCATCAATTTTTTAAAAAGAAGGATGAGTTCAAGAGAACTAAGTGTGAATTTCACAAAGTAAATGTAGGTAATTTCAAGCTGGTTACTACATTGGTAAAGGTAAATAAGGCAAACCAGAGCTACCTATACCCACACCTTGAGATTCTAATTCAGGGACACTCAGATAGATTAAAAACTCTGCAAACATCTTCTGCACAGGGAATATTCCAATAACACATACAAATGCAGACTCAGACCCCCTCCTTAGTCTAAGGGCAACCCCAAAGAAGCCCTTCCTGACATGGAGAGGAGGGGTGAATTTCTGCAACAAAAACAACAAATAAAATTAAAATATTTCCTGCTTACCTGTGGTAAACCCACCTATTCGTGGTTTTGTGAAACTTAGACACAGCCTGGTAAAAATTCTAAGACAACTGAGTTGTCACAATGTGACAAGGACATTAATTCATATTGAGTCACTTTCCTAGTGCTTCCTACTAAAGACCAACAAAATCAAAATATGTCCCCCAACATATCAGAAATAATGTATTTTCTACTTAGTTCCGAGGGGAAAAAAACTTTTATAACTGAAGAAAACTCAAAATATGTGACAATCTGTCACTGAATTAAAGTAAGTTTTAGTAACAAGTGACAATGCATGCATAATGGCCACAGCAGCTATGTGTTCATCTTCACATACAAAAGCTATTTCTCAATGGTCAGATTAAAGCTTTGGCTGACGGTGCTAATGGCAGGATTAGGCTTGGAAAGAACCAGAGTTATGTGTATTCCAAAATCATTGGTATTTAAGTCTCGAATGAGTTTCTGAACTTACAGTTGAACATGTTGTGAGAACATGAGACTCCTTTTACTTTATCCGTGCTCGTTTTTATAAAATGTCTGCCTTGTATGATTGATACTTTGCTGAGGACTTAAAGAGCAGGGCACATCACCATGGGTGCTGTGGAGGTCAGGGTGGATCAATCACAAGCATTCCACAATTCCATTCCTGCTGACCCATGCACCTCAAACAGAGGCAAAGGACCTCTCTGGGGCCCTTTACGAAACAAGGGAGTAATACAGACATTGTCTCTTGACTTAGGAATGGGAACAAGGCATTCCTCCATATATATACTCTGTATTACCTCCCCTTAACTAAGTATTATTACAGTGTACTATAATTGGCTATTTAGTTCTTTGTATCCTTCATGAAACTGCAAGATTTTTCAGAAAAAAAACCATTTATTTTGAAATACTTAAAAATTCACAAGAAAGTGCAAGGAAATGTACTACCTGTGTACCCTTTCCCCAGCCTCTGCCTCACCCCCACTGTTAAGATCTTGCATAACTACAATATCAAAACCAGGTAAGTGATATTGGTATAATCATAGAGCTTATTCATATTTCAGCTGTTGTACATTTACTTGTGTTTATGTGTGTGTTTGTAGAGCCATATGCAACTTTATCACATGTGTAGTTCTGAGTAACCACTATCACAATCAAGAAACCTAACTGTACCTTTACAAGACACCCTAGTGCTACCCTTTTATGTCCACACCTACTCTCTCCCTTATCCTCTCACCTTGGGCAACCACTAATTTGTCCTCCAATGCTATACTTACATTATTTTATACGTGTTGTATAAATGGAAATAAGCAATAAGGTAACCTTTAAGATACACTTTTTTCACTCAGCAGAATTTCCTTGAGGTTCAGCCAACTTGTTGCCCTATCAATAGTTCATTCTTCTTTATTGCTGAGTAGTATTCCGTACCATGGATATATCATAGTCTGTTTAACCATTAATGGATATTCGATATTTCCAGTTTAGGGTTATTACTAATAGAGTTTCAGTGGGAAAATAAACTAAGATTTTTAAGGGGATAAAAAGAGTTTGATTCATTACTATAGCTCCAATACTTTATACAATACACAGTGGGTACTTAAAAATGTTCATTAAAGGAATGATGAATGAAGCACAAAATTACCTCTAAATAAAATATAAAATAAGACTCATCTTGTAGGAAAAACATAATTAGCTGGGAGGGAAATGTCATTAAGAGGTCCTGAAAGTTGCTTTGCAAGCAACAGAAACCATCAACAAAAAGACAAGGAGACCTACTGAATTGGAGAAGATATTTACAAATGATATATCTGATAAGGGGTTAATATTCAAAATCTACAAAGAACTCCTACAATGCAACACCAAAAAATCCCCAAATAATCCAATTTAAAAATGGGCAAAGACCTGCATAGATATTTTTTCAAAGAAGACATACAAATGGCCAAGAAACACATGAAAGGGTGCTCAGCATCATTTATCATCAGAGAAATGTGAATCAAAAGCACAATGAGGTACCACTGCATACTTGTCAGAATGGCTAAAATCAAAAACACAAGTAACGATTAGTATTGGTGAAGATTTAGAGAAAAAGGAACCCTTGTGCACCATTGGTAGGAATGCAAGTTGGTGCAGCTACTGTGGTAAACGGTATGGAGGTATCTCAAAAAATTAAAAATAAAATTACCACGTGATGCAGTAATTCCACTACTGGGTATCTACCCACAGAAAACAAAAACACTAATTTAAAAAGATAACATGCAAGAAAAAAATAAAATAAAATAAAAAATAAAAAGATAACATACACCCTTAATATTTATTGCAGCACCATATATAATAGCCCAATTAGGAAAGCAACCCAAATTATATCCACTGATAGATGAATGGATAAGGAAGATGTGATATATACATACATGAGATACTATTCAGCCATGAAAAAGAATGAGATTTTGCCATTTGCAACAACATGGGTGGATCCAGAGGGCATATGCCAAGTAAAACAAGTCAGACAATGACAATTACCATACAATTTCACTTATATCTAGAATTTAAGGAACAAAACAAATAGAAAAAAAGAGGCAAAAAAAATAGTCAAATACAGAGAACAGGTGGCTGCCAGAGGGGAGGTGAGTGGAAGGTTGGGTGAAATAAATAAAGGTTATTAAGAGTACACTTACCCTGATGAGTACTGAATGATGAATAAAACTGTTGAATCATTATATTGTACTCTTGAAACTAATTCTAATTATATATCAATCAATAATTTAAAAAATTATATAAAAGAGGTCCTGAGAGTTGCACCCATGGTTTTAAGTCTACAGTATTCCAAAGGATGGACACACACACACACACACACACACACACCCCTTTTTCAGTTTGCTTTAAATATTGAGTTTCATATTAAGATGGTGTTTGGATTAATAAGCTACAGCTAAACTTTTTTTGGAAACAACTGAGGAGATTTTCTATTCTAGCCAAAATGGTCTAAGAGAGGCTATGTGTACCCCTCCTTCCTAAAACAGTAACAACAAAAAATACAAAAAATTGTTGTTGTTTTTTTTTAAGGTATGGACATCAGGCAACAAAGAGATCCCTAAGAAATAAGAAGTCAAGGAGGTAAATCTTTTGCTTGCCCTGCTTACAATCTTGGGGGTTTCTTAGTAGAGGCACAGGGAGGGTAACTCAAGAGAGGCAAACCCTTTGAGTTGACGAAGCAGGTCTCAAAGTCTACGAGGATAAGGTGGTGGCTACCACTCACAGGACAGAACACCTGGCAAAGAGCTGCTGTAGAGAGAAAGATCTCCTGAGACCTGCAGGGTCCCGCTTGAGAATTTAGCAGAGTACTGATCTGGGCACATGTGTGAGGAAACTTCCCCAGGCTGGGTATTCCTTAACTCTAAGGAATAAATAGATCTAAACAATGATCAATATCTGCTCACATCACAAAAAGAGAGAGAACCAGTAGTCTTGCTCAGCCTCCTCCAAATGCATTTGGTCAAGCTCCTAATCTTAATTACCAATTAGTAGAAAAGATATGGGGCAGAGGGAGCTTACTAAACAACTCCACAGGAAGGCATCAGCAAATACAAACTATGGAGAGCCCTACCACCCAAATAATCCAGTTTCCTTAACAAACAAGGAAAAATAGATGGAGGGGAAACCTACAGATAAAACAGAAGAGAAATAACCAATTGCAATGTATGGGTCTTATTTGTATTCTGTTTCAAATAGTAAAAAGTAATTATAAAAACTTAAGAGACAATTGGGAAAACCGGAATATTGATAGTGCGTATTTGATAATAATAAGAAAATACTGACTTTTATGTGTGGTTCGTTTTTTAAGTGTGATTCATTTTTTCAGTTAAAAAACAAGTCCTAAAAAAACCAAAAAAACAAACCAAACCAAACAAAACAAAAAACAAGTCCTAATCTTACAAAGATATCTGCTGAAATATTAAAGGATGAAATGAAGTCATGCCTGGAATTGACTTCCAAATAATTTGGGGCGGGGGTAGGAAGTGGAAAAAGAGATATGTTGAAACAAAGTTGTCCATGAGAAGATAGTTGTTGAAGGTAGATTGTAGTTGTATGAAAGTTCATTATACCATTCTCTCTAGTTTTCAGTATGTTTCAAATTCTCATAATAAAAACTTAGATAAGTAAATTAGAAATACATCAAAAAATACGTAAGAAATTAAGGCCGTAATTCAGGACTCAGAGGTCACAGGCCATGATAAAAACTACTTCTCAGGCATGGAGATATCAGAGATGATGTTTTATGAGGGCACTGAGGACTGTGATTTGTAGCATTCCCTTAATGGAAGACCATATTTTCTCCACACAGAACACTGGCTTTTTAGCAAGGATAGACTTTCCTCCTCAAAATAGATCTGGCAGTATGCAAGTGGTTGACTACCTAATTGAAGACACAAAAAGACATCAAAGGAGACAAAAACCTGGGTCTACAGATGTGGTTAATAGGTCTTCCTGTTGTTTTAACAAAGTTAGGTTTATGAGAAGGCTAACAAAGCCTAGGACTACTACCCTTCCAATAGCATCCTTGCAATACAATTTTACCAATTCAATCTTGCCATTCCTATATTTTCTGTTTGCTCATTGTCACAACTCTACCTTTCACACACACATTTTAGTTTTTCATTTTGAGGTCAGGGAGATGACCAAAAAAATTTTTCCCATTCAAATAATTCATTACAAATACATTCCATCTAGAATCTAGTTGTTTTTGCAGTAGGAGGGACACTGTGAGTAGCCTGTCCAAGGTTCTGTGAAAGAAGTCTCCTCTCTCCTCTTATCTGAATCCTACCCATTCAAAAGGATATGTACAAAGCCAATAAATAGAGCGCCTAAAAAGATGAATGTTACATTTTCCATTTTAAAAAATTCCTCATGGTGTCTAGTTCAGTATCTTATAAAATAACCTACAGCCTACATTTCTTACTCAAGAAATGAGCTGATTTGCTGACTTTAAAAAAAAAAAAGTCAACATATATTTTAATTCTCAATATATTTTTAGCTAATAATTCTGTCTATAATATTACTATACTAGTAATATTCTTAAAATATTATGCTGCATCCTAATGTCCATTTTCACTAAATGCCTATAAAGGCCATGGGAGCATGGCTTTAAAATATGATTTAAGGGCGCCTGGGTGGCTCAGTTGGTTAAGCGACTGCCTTCAGCTCAGGTCATGATCCCAGAGTCCTGGGATCGAGTCCCACATCGGGCTCCCGGCTCCACGGGGAGTCTGCATCTCCCTCTGACCTTCTCCCCTCTCATGCTCTCTCTCACTGTCTCTATCTCAAATAAATAAAATCTTTAAAAAATATATATGATTTAAAATCTGATATGTGCTTTGGAAGCAAAATTAGCTTTGGGGACTCAAGGCTAGTGAGCATTTTTGTAGGTTGGTTACTTTTTGTACTGCAAGATACATTATAGAAATTGTAACTGAACTTTTCAAAATATTTATCATCATCGTTACAACTTTCATTAGCGTGTTTTTGTTTTTAGATGCAGTCTTGCTTATAATGTCCATTTTAAAAGTTGCTACCCCAGGCTTATAAAACAAAGTTATAATGTTTTCACATCAAGAGTATTAAAAGCATTCATCTCTAAGAAAGAGTTATAAAGAAATTCCACTGCAATGATAATTCAAATATTAAAGAAAATATAAAAATGTTAAATTATAACAGAATACCAAATGATTAGAAATTTCTTTGTACTTTAATTTCCTTTTTTTATTATGTTCAGTAGCCACTGTATAATAGTACAACATTAGTTTTTGATATAGTGTTCAATGATTTATTTGTTACGTATAACATCTGATAAAAGCAAAATACCTGTATAGCTGCCAATTAGTCACATGTGGCCTATGTAAATTTAAATCAATTAAATTTAAATTATATTCAAAATTCAGTTCCTCTGTCATACTAGCCACATTTCAAGTGCTCACCAGCCACATGTGGCTACTGGTTACCCTACCGGACAGTGCAGAGATAGAACAATGTCCATCATCTCATAAAGTTTGGTCAAGTAATGATGGTCTTTGTTAAATCACCACTGATGAATGGATGTGCATATATCAATTTATTTCTGTCATGTCA
This sequence comes from Nasua narica, assembly GCA_028533885.1. Lineage (NCBI taxonomy): Eukaryota > Metazoa > Chordata > Mammalia > Carnivora > Procyonidae > Nasua > Nasua narica. The sequence goes on along the minus strand of CM052809.1, from coordinate 60,126,138 downwards.
TTTTTCCTTTAGTATAAGAGGCAGAATTAAACTTATAAAATTTAAATAGCTTTTCTGAAAAATCTATATTCTCATGTAAATATTTAAAATTATGCCACAAACATTGCACTGTAGATTTTCTTTTTCCTCTGTCACAAGGAGAATGGAATTTCAAAAGATTCCACCTGCTCAAGATAGGGAATTATGGCATTAGTCAGTCTTCTTCCCCTTGGATTCACATTTTTGTTCTTTATAAAGATCTGTTCTAACCCTGCTGCTTTCAGGTTTACCCAGCAATGGCCTAACCTTTATTCTGTGACAAGAAATTCCTATTTAGAGGGCAGTACCTCAGGCCTCAAATTCCACACTTGTGAAGCTTGTTAACTAGTGTAAGAAAACTCACTTCCTAGCCACGTCCTCCTACCAGGAGAGGAGACTCTTAAACCCTTCCAAAGTAGTAACAGATTCTTTAGTCTAACACAACTTTCCATCTCTCAATTCAGAAAGATGCATGTTGTAACATATGCAGAAAGACAGAAACATGGAAAGGCATAAATAATACCGCATTGTCATGTGGGAAAGTGAAATGCTCCTGCAATGAGATACTGAATAGGAAGGGTCTGTAGACAGATCCTTCAGTTTCAGCAGAGAAACTGAGTGAGATCATCTCTACCACTTACGCTTAACAAGAAACCATGCTGCAAAGGAAAGACAGAAATACAAGAGTAACAAAGTAAACGAAAAGCGTATGAAAGACTTCTAAACCGGACTAAAACAGATGCATTTAAATGCAACTCCTGAAAATCTTGATGAACAGTATTATGCCTGTACTTAAAAGACTAGATAAACCATATAGCTGATCCAGATAGTAAAAAAAGAAAAAAGCTATCTATAATTATATGAGTATAGAGAGTTTTAAGTATTTTCATGAAAAAGTAAACAATAATGAAGTAATTTAGTATCGAAAAGAATTTGACTTTAAAAGTAGTGAGTGCAAATGAGAAAAAAAATAATAAAGTCCAGGTAAAGAAATACTTAATACAATAGTCCAAATATTTGTGAAGTAGATCTTTGTCCAGAATAGTATTATTTGCACACAATTTCTACAGTAGATACAACAGATTCCATGGTTCTGAAAATTAATTAGAACCTTAAAATATGCTATAGAAATTAGCCCAAACTAATGAGTTGGGGGAGAAAAAAGAAAGAATACAATATGCCAACTTTTCAACCCTTTCTGCAAACAGACTTTCACATCTTAAAAATTACACTTGCGTTAGAGATTCCTTGCATCCATAACTTCACCTTTTCACTCATTTGCTCACTCTCCAAGAAAGTCTAAAACTAAATAAACTGCTATAAATGTATACCAACAAAATATTATTTTCCAATAAATTTTTTCTTAATTTTTAAAATTGAAAAAGCTTTTATTACAATTAGGTCACTACTCCTGGCATAAGGCCTCTGAAACATTGTTTCTCAGACACTAATGGGTCTTGGAAAAGTTTGAAACTCTCAATTCATTATGACTTTGAGTAGCTGTTTTGTACCGAAGAATGAGAATTGATGGAGAGGTTGGGACTAAACACATAATTTTACGAAATATGATGAAAACGTAAGGGTTTTGTTATGACGCACATAACAATCAAGAACCTGTTTCTTTTTAGCAAGCTCCTAAAAAGTACCTCCCGTATAATTATTAAATAAAAACACTCACTTATTCGGTACTCAGCTAGCTTTTAAACTCTGAATAAGAGAAGTACACAGTGAGAGAGGTACTTACATGGTTTCCCTGGATACTGGATGATGCCATTCAGGTCTATGTTTTTATCTGAAAGTGGTGCCCTGCGGAGAAATGAGGCTCAGTGAGTGGCTGTTTATACATAGTAAGTAAATAGGAACTTTGTTTATTTTACAAAGCATTTTTTATTTTGACCCAGATTTCTTTTTCTCATCATACTCAAACCTTGTAAACAGCAATAATATGGTAGAACAGGTACTTTGCACAACTCTTTCTAATAGCACTTAGGAAATCATAATTATTAAAGCAGAAGCTCAGAATGCTTTGGCTAAGCACATTACTCCTTGGGCTACTTTATAAATCTTAACTACTATATTTATGCCAGACATATCAATGAACACTGCCTGCCTCTCTATTTCCCTTCAAAACGAATTGTTCTCAAACTGTCCATAAAGAAATTAATCTAAAAAAATTCACACAAATGATAAATGTTCTTACCTTAGTCAAAGAGTAAGAGAATTCTAGCTTCACCAGCTCCTAAACATGCAGGGTTTCCACAGACATAAATTGTCATTTTAAATGTAGTAGTGGGGTCCTAGACTCTCAATAGTTTAAGGGCTACGAGCACACAATTTTGACATTCGGCTTCTCAGAACTACATGCTGTCTAATTTTGGTAGCATGATTAATCCCTTCTATGTAATAGGTTTTAACCTTCTAATATTTCTCTGGATCGAAAAGAACAAATGAGTTACAGCAAAGAATGGCAACCAACTTTAACGCTTAACACAATTTAATAATCCGAAATGAAGTAAGTGTGTGCTATGTTTCCATTAAAAAGTTTCCAGCCACAATTAATTGAACAAAAACTTGTCTTGTTCCAAGATTATTCTTGGAAATGTAATTTTAAAGTCTGCGTGAAATGAGGAAACTTACTTTTTTACCATATGAAAGCAATCTCATTTTTTAGGAATGATTTTTGGATAGGCTTCCAATTTGATATTTTCCATTTGAACTAGCAGCATAGGGGCTTGGCAGGGGGAGGGGAGGGAAGCAATTCTGTGTTCTTTTGCCAGCACTGACAAAGGTCTGGTTGTCAGTGATACCTTTACAGCTAAATTTACCCCAGAGTGACAGGAACAGGTGCACCTCGGCCTGCCAGACACTTGTGCACAGGGATCACGCATCTTACGGCTTGACGATCAAGGGGGGAAAGCCTGGGTCTTCATAGAAAAGGAGAAGAGACAAACGCAGCCCAAACTGGGGGGTTTCTCTTCAAAGCCAGCTGGTCTGGCTTTATTCTACAGGAATTTTTTTACCTGTCAGGGTTTGGACAACAAAGCCCTCAGCAGGTGCTGAAGGGTACAACTTCCTGGAGAAGCAGAAAGGCACTGGTGAGTTTCAATTGCCAAAATATATTTTTTAATCTTTAAAAGTTGATTTTGTTATCTTGGAAGAGGCACTGCTGAGGAACCTACATTCAGAAAGCTGATGAGACCATTGGAATCAGAGCCAACTAACTCAACAGTAGGTTTGCCTGGTGTAGAAAGTAGAGCTGTTACCATTTGACAATTTTTTACATTTTAAAAAAGAGTTTTATAGGAAAGACTTTATATTTGAATGTTGGTCTCTTTCATTGCTAACTCCAACATCTGAAAGATGAAGAATTAATTACATATATGATAGTAGACTATTAAAATAAACACACAAATATCATTTCCTCTTTTTATCTAATTCTGTCATAATCTATTTTGAATAAAATGTTTTTTTAATAAATCAAACAAAAATGTGAAATGGTACATGCTCTTTTCAAACGTTTCATGCGCTAGCATTTTTTATGTGTGCATGTGACAGGAATATGATTAGAGAGAATATGAAATTAGTTTTATTTATAATACATTTTTAAAAACATGTATTGCATAGAATATTTAATAATTAAAAGTAGCAACATTTTCTCATTACTTTACAAAGAGTTTCTTTGGAGAAAAATCTTTGGAATAAACAACCAAGACAGCACTAAAGCATGGTTTTACGTCACTGATTTCCAAAATTAGTACATTTATATATTTGGTATTTTTATTCTGTGAATTCAAAAGTTTAGGCAAAAATATTTTTTTTCAGAATAGGATTTTAATTAATACAAAACATGGAAAAATAAGACCACATGTCAGGATATATTTTTAAAAAGTGATTCTATTTCAAGGACTCATTCTTTTAACTACGCTTCACAGCATTTCTCTACAAATTGTTGTATTATACAAATTGAAAACATTTATTTAAGCAAGTAAGGAGCTCAAAGCTAAAGACTATACATAGTAAACATATGAAACCATTTTAACAACCAAATTCCATATTCACAAGCAACACGAGCTAATGAATTTGTAAAAGACACACAGCATACACCAATCAAGAATGCTATAAATTATTAGCCATAAAATCAATTTTCTGGGCTGTAGGGGGTACAATTGGTGCTTAAGAAGAGAAAGGCTCCTACCAATATGAATTACTAATATTATGAGGTAATTGTTTTTTTCTGATGATCTCATAAATAATTTTCAATCCACATGCTTAACATATAGCTGTATAGTAGAAAAATAATAAGATCTGACTTTTTTTAATGACCACTACATCTAAAACAATTATCAAATCAATGACGATATGGATAAGCCACAAATTCATAAGTATCATACTCTGACTTAATTGCTGTTTAAAATTATGAACTATTTGTGGTTTAAAATACTACCAGAAATGATCCAGCCAACATAAAAATCTGATATTTTTAAAACATAATTAAAACCCAAATCTTATTTTCACTATAAATTATTACATGTAGAATACGGTTCAGAAAATTAAAGTATATTCTATTTTTTTAAAAAAAGGATATATAATGGCTTCAAATGGCTATTTTTGTGTGATATTCTGTCATCTTCATTATAGTGTTTCTGGCACCTATGTAACCATGATCACTGCATTTTTTAGATAATTTCATTAGTCTCTTAAAGAATGATTATGTACTGCATGCACTTGATAATGTTGTTATTTATCTAGTCTGTTAAATACTGCATTCCTAAAGAATCAGAGCACTCACTTTTTAGAAATAAGTACTGCAAACCTGAACACACACTCTTAAGTCAACTTTAGAATTACATTTGTGAAATCTTTATGTGCATTACTATTGGCTATAATTATTATACAGTTTGTCATTAACACTCAATATAAGCCATACAAAAGCTTCTTCCAAACTATTTTTCATGACTCTTGTGAATTATTTATGTGTGACTGACCTATTAGAGACAATGTTAGGTACAGCTCAAATATTTATAAATAACCAAAATTTGTCATTTTAACCATACACTGAATTGTGGGCTTAATGTACAATTTCATGGTTGTTTTCTTGTAATTATGGAGAGAAGCTTTAATTCCTAATACAACTTACAGCTACATTTTGTAATTTCCCGTAAACCTTCAACTTTTATGTCACAAAAATACCTATGCCAACTCCCTCAATGTATGGAAATGATTCCTTTTAATAAGTCTTAGTCAGAAATTACGATGGCATTGCAATGACTCATATGCGTCCTAAAAGTTTAATTTAAAAACATATTTTTAAACCTTAAGCATTATTTGCAATATATCTTCGATATCTTAAGAATGGCTTATTTATAGTGGAGAAAAATTAATTATTCTCCCGTTTCAGAAAGACATTTGAAAAACATTTTGTTTACCCATAGATGCACTGGGAAAATCTTGATTTTTCCCAGCAACTAATTTCAATAAATTATATTGTGAATATCAATCTATTTAATTTCAGGACAATGAAGCTTCCAGCTAAAATGGTTTACTTGTAAGTATTTAAAGAAACAAAAATACTTTGGCAGCTTTAAATGTGTCTCCTCATTGACCAGCCACCTGACTGACAGCTGTCAACTGTCTGTGGGCCAAATGTAACCCAATAAAGATAAAAATTACATATTACTCATCCCTGTTGATAATACCTGGTGCCAGTAAGGTTTTCAAGTAGGAATAACTAGACTATAGATATAAAGAAGTAAAAAGGGAATCATTTCCACCACCAACCCTCCCTCCTTTGTCATTAACTTATTTCTCCTTCCTTTTCTAATTATCCCACTTCTCTCGATACCCATATCTCACAGCTACAAAGAGTTAATTTCCTTAAAGGAACTGCAGATGTATGTAACAAGTGTGTGACCATGAAAATACTGGGCAGCCAGGTAATGACGCCCACACATTTCTTTCAATCAAATCTTCTTTTGAGCTCATGGAGTGTTTGAATTGTGGGGAAGAGTCTTTGATGCTTTCAACTACTCATTTAAAAAAAAAAAAAAGAACTGGAAGCACAAAAATAAAATTTACCCAAGGTCACCAGCATGAGGATGTAGATGTAGACTTGGCTCTATCCCCCAACTTCACATCCAGTGATATTTTTTTCTATTAGACTTTAAACATGTGGACAACGAAACTCTAAGTGAAAGAGAGCACATAGAAAATTAATGTGAGACATTCCATTGGGGAACTGTTGCAGCCACCAAACTTAATATTTCTTAGAGAAATACAGTTTTACCAAAGCATATTAAAATGTAGCTTTAAAAAAAAGAACATAAACAGATTAAAATATCTATGATATAAACTCTTTTTTAGATTCTCTTTACTATTTAACCTGATTTCCAAACTGAAAACATTTATGGTATTTATGAAACAGCAGAAAGAAAAAATAACCAATGGCAATATAGATGTTTAGTGCATAAATGAAAAGTGGGTTGGAAAATTTTTTTGAAATAGTAGAAATCAATCAAAAATATCAAATATACCAAAGCCTAAGCATACACACACTACCTAGGTACAGAATATACTAAACAGTTCACATAACCAACTCCACAACTAACTAGTGTCTTGTGTGTGTGTTAATTACAAAACCTCCCTGGACCCCAGAGGCCTCACCAGCAAGTGTTTCCTAACAGCTCAGAAATTCTATGACTCAACAATCCTGTATTAATATAAGTTCTGGTATTTATTCAAATAATTATTAATTATATTAATATTTTATATTGCTATAATATAATTTATTGTTAATGCTGCACATTATACTGATTCAATCAAGGTCATGAAAATATATTCAAACTAAAATAAATATTTTATTCTTCTCTGACTCTCTAGAAAAGAAATCATTTAGGAGATAACTACCATGTTCTGAATTTAAAAGGATTTATTTTAACCCTGAGCTTTGGAGCTGGATTTGCCTGTGAGAAGTGTTTGCTTTAAAACCCAAACAAGCAAATGAATTTTTTAAAGGAGGGGGAGCTTAAAACATTAATATAGGATATGGGAGGAAATTATGGATGGAATTTCCCTTCAAGGAAATCTTCTAGAATAATCTCCAACAGTTCTATGATACCATTTAGCAACTATTTTATATAAAATATCTAAATTTATAAATGTATTTGCTTATTCTATTACTTTTAGTCCAAATCAACATTATTAACCAGCAAACCACTTAATAATATGCAACAACAGTATGCAAATCCATTGCAAGCAAAATAATCAGTAAATAATATCCACTTCTAATAATTGTGAAAGACAGGGGTGTCAAGGCAAAATGTGCAAAAAATTCAGTCATCTCCCTGCATCTCAAAGGGGTGTTAGTGAAAGTGAATGACTTGTCTCTTTTCTGCCTTTGAAGGGTCTTAAATGTTTTCTCGTTAGAGCTTAAGAGAACTGTCGGAAGAGCACCAGAGAAGAAGTAGGCAGCTAGGAGTCGTACTCTCTTTTTCACTGCTCAGTTATTTGATGACTGGAAACAAGTCATGTAATCTCTGGGAGGATACTGAAGGGATGTGACTCTTTGCGGGGCTATGCATAAATCAGAGGAAAGGCAGTTCTAGAAGGTGTTTATCCAGTAGAAGGTGTTTCTGTTCCTTCATGTGAGGTCCCAAAAGGATTCTGGATAATATTGGTGGGTTCTGGTCTACAATGGCCTGTCCTGCCCCTCCCTACCACTATAAGAAGCCCACCATATCGGCAGCATTCCAAATAATTAACCTAACACCAGGTTTTAGCCTATGAGATGAGTGTGGAAAACAAAATGACCTTACAATACACCACTGACCAGCTAGCCATATTTTTCCTACTTGGGTACCCTGGTAACAAAACATGAAAGGTCTTACCTTCAAAATTATATTGTCACACATAGCTTTAAACTTCTCAGTATACTTTATAAGGCTGAGTTGCCACACACAAAAGACTGGATAGTCATTTAATATTTTCAGTTTTATAAAATGGGACATATTAAAAACTGGAAAAAAAAATTCACCACACTTGCTGCTGTAAGCCAGTTTGAGAACATGTTTGCTCATGTCAGAAAAAAGTTGGAACAAGAAACGGGCTCATCAGAGAACCCCCTAATCTCAAGTGTTAAAAATATCTGGATCCAAGAGAGGTTAACAGCAGCAGCTGGCTACAAAGAGAGGTTAAAAGGCTGGGAAAATGGATCCCCCTGTCGCCTGGGATGACAATGTTGTGAAGGCCTTGTATGATTGTTCATTCAGCAGGCAGAGGTAATTATCAAGGTCATAAGGAATATTTGTATTAATTGAAACTCTTTTTAGGGAAAAGCCACATTTCTCAAGTGATTATGAATGGGACTGGTGTGGGTTGCCAGGAATCTAGGCTCACAAGCAGCTGGCAGCCACTGAGGCATGAATGTGTGCTCAGTTCAGTTGTCACTGACGGTAGATGTCATAGGACCTGAAACCCATTTCACAGGTTTCACTGAGATACTGGGATCCGAGAGCAGAGTTCATCCAAGGAAAGACAGGCTCTGACCCTCTGATACGTAAAGATGAAGAACTGTATAGAAATTTGAGAGAATTGGGTCCCTGTATTGCTTAATCTGTCTTCTAATCACAATGGGCAGAATCTATGTGGCATGTCCTTTTCGATTGTTTACAGTATGAGCCAAGACAAGCAATGGAAAGACTCATATCATTCTGACCTCTCATCGTTACTATTTTGAAAAGAGTTCACTGATTTAGAAGTTCCATAAAACTTACCATTAGTTGAGAGCGTGGGAACAAATAATGTAGCAAATTTAAGGTTATGGAATTAGAAGTCTTCGCAGATTTTATGATCATCCTCACCCTAAGGCAGTGGCTTGAAAGCAAAATATACATAAGAAACACCCAAGGAGCTAGTCATAACGCAGATTCCTGAGGTTGTTGCTCAGTAGATCCGAGATGGGGCCTAAGAATCTGAGTGAATCTGAGGCCCTCTGATAAACTGTTTTCTGTGCTAGATTGTTCAGTCCTCACTAACGCCTCCTCTCTTCTTCAAGAAGATTGGTTCTCTTGCTCTGCAGTAGTAAGAAAACCAGCACCCAGCGATCTCGGGTCCGAGGAGACCAGAGGAAGCCTATGGATACAGCTACAGAAGTTCTGTGTCCATTTTTATTTACTGTCAGATATACCTGAACTTAAATAGTTTGTTTTAATTATTTCTATGTAGATTGGCAAATGGTAAGGTTCACTACTACACTAGAGATAAGCCAAAAATCATTCTCAAGTTCTATTTGAGTTTCAGGCACTAAATAAAACAGCTTTAAATATGAACAATGGCTTGAACTGACTCGAGAAAATTCATTTAAAAATAACACAGAGAGTTATGAGCTTGTTATGAGAAGTATATATGCATATACATTCAAGTTTTAGAATACTCAACTGATCATCACTGACCCGGGGAGTTTAGACGGCTAGAGCCCAGCAATAATGTAGGAGAAACCACAGGTTTTATTCTCCTGTGTGTGAGGTGTTTTGTGGCCATAAGCTCCCTAAATGAGAGTCTCACAGCTACAAAAGGGTGAGGTGAGAATGTGTGGAACAGTATAGATAAATGAATATAAATCCTTTGAAAGCAGATAAACAACATAAGCACATGCCTTATTTGCTGTGAGTTAATCATCGTTCTAATCAGAGTAATTATAGTGATTAATAACAAAAAAAACATAGAAACTCTTCTATGACCATATTATCTATAGCACACCATCAATTGTTTAGAAATAAGCTCCCTTTTAGCAGTATTTTATTTTGAGGTGATTCAAATAAATAGAAAATTATTAATATCTTATGGTTCTGAAAGAGAAAATGTAACTTTCCAAAGCATGGAAAAAAAATCTAATTGTTAATAACCAGTTGTGGGGTGTGTGTGTGTGTGTGTGTGTGTGTGTGTGTGTTTATGGTTATACTGGCTTTATAACTGAAAATGAAAAATTTACAACTGAAAATGAGAAGATGAAGCAGGAAAGTAAAGGAAGAAGGAAAAAGGGAAGGAAATGGAAAAGATAGGATTAAATCTATTAATTAGCTATTTCGCTATTGCTAAAGGAATCAAAAGGCATTGAGAAAATGGTAGAATGTTTCCTACTTACGCGTCTTTAAGTAGCGTTCAAAATCTTTTACTTAGAATCATATTTCTTCACCTCTGAATTTCTTCAGAATATATTATAAAGTACATTGCATTTTATACGGATGCTCCATATTTACAGATTTAATGCCATACAAAGTTGGGAAATATTTGATTCCCGGGCCCCATCTTTGCACACAGGAAGGTGCTTTGTCTGTGATTTCACAGAGGTGATAAAGGGCAGAATGTATTTTTCCCTCTAACCTTGAACCTCTCTCCAACCCTTCCACATTCTAACTTTCATCTAGGAAGCAATACATATGCTCATTACAGGGCTCTCATAGCCCCTTCAAGACATTTCTAGAGAAGTAATCACTAATTACACCTCTGATGGCTTTTGGAGGCAGAAGGGAGTTCACATAGGGTGAGACCAAGTAACAACATGGTAGATATGGCACAGGGGAAATGCAGCAACTATGTGCCTCCTATGCAAGACGGGAACAGAAAAAGAGACTGGAACAACAGATACTAAAGTGTTATATATATAAAAAAAATAAGCAGGCAAATTTTCAAGGAGCATCCTAATACTTGGCTGATAGAGAGTTCATCTTCCTATCACAACCTCTTCAAAAAGAATAAACTTTCTTCTTCAAGTAAAAGCCAGGCTTCCTACCTCCTGGCACCCAGGGCTCACTTACATGGCAGCCAGGTGGGAGGGACCTGAGACATGCTGAAAATCCCCTCCCCGAAGCATCTCCCCATCAACAGAGCAGGGAATTTATGGAAGTTGTGTAATCATAGTTTCTCCTTTGGAGTATGAACTCCTTTCAGAAAACTTCTGAAGAGAAGTTCATTTAAAGGAGTAACATATTGATACTGCATCGTGAAGTAAACTGTTGGAGTGGCGGGCTCCTCTGATAGAACACAGTCCAAGAGAATTCTGGAACATAAAGAGAGTGCTGAGGAATGAAAGGACCTTGTGGGTCACATCAGTGAAAGGCTGTGAGGAGACAGAGACACTCAATAAAGAGCTATTATTGATTTTAAAAATTGCTGCTGGGTGAGTGGAGCATGCTAGAGTGAAAGAAGGACAAGCTGAAGGTGAGTCTAGGGAGGCTGGTGATACAAAGACAAGCTTCAGCCACCTTACAATTTTGCCTATACCAAACAGATACTATTGATTTTAAAAGACTCAGAAACTCAGATTTAATAAAAAGCCACTACTTCTGTAAATTTATGTGACGGTTCCTTAAATTTAAGTGTAAGATTATGTAATCAATAAGTAATTTAGAAGATGTCTGACATAACCAAAAAATAATATCTTAGAGTCTTATTCTGAGCAAATGGATATATAATTACTTTCATAAGTCTGATAAAATAAAATGTGAACACAAAAAAATGTTTCTCTGAAAAGAATACGGAACACTGACAAGGATAATATAAATTGGCAACCCCAAAATAAAAGATTCTTGGTATAATATACACTGGTTTAATCAACATATTATCCTAAATATTTTGTATTTATTTCTAAAAAGCTGTATTATGAAATAAAAACTGCTTTGAAGCATAAAAGCTGATAGAAAATATCATTACATAAATGAGACATCGAGGTATTTTCCAGGAGCATGTCCTGGAAAGTGAAATAGTATAATGTTAGTGAACATTTACTGAGCATTTTCTACGTGCCAGGCACTGGGTGACTATCGAAGTACAATCTCATGTCCTCCTCTCAGGAAAACTGTCACCCTGTGTAGGTCCTGCCACGTTCTCTATTTTATAACAAGGGCATTTTGAAAATTAAGGTCAAATGATTATTAAGTCTGAGCCTGGATTCTAAACCAGCGTCTCTGATTTACCCTTCCTTGTCCCTTGTACATTTCTTGCAAAGGTATATTTCCTATGATGTTCACATATGATATGTAATTTCTAATTGATGAAACTAACTTTTTAAAACTTTTATGATGTTACTTGCCAAAATGTCTCCTTAAAGGCTCCGCGTTCACATCAGGAATACCCTTGAAATTCCTCTTTTGTATCTGCAATTAGTGTCAACTTATGAGCCAGATATCAAGTAATCTGCTGCTTTATAATCACATCATAGTTTCCATCAAGCACTTTGTTCACTACATTTGGTGTGGATTTAGTTTCACCAGCAAATTCATCCTTAATGATAATGATCTGCCAACAATCAGTTAAGACTGAATAGCAAATTCCTAAAGAGATTTCTATAGATACCCGTGCAAAGACATTATTACTGAAATAAGCAAATAACCTCCTAAGTTGTCTACCTGAAGAGGATGACACACGATTAAACATGTATTTCTAAAATATTTTCTGGTAGAGGTAAAAAAATATCAATTACATCACTTCCTGATCTCATCATCCCTATAAGTGAGCAAAAGTCTAAGGAAGTCTAAGGAAGCAATACAGCATAACAGCTAAGGACATCACTAGAAACAAACAAACCTAGGTTCATGTCCTTTGTCTGGCACCTAGGGGCTATTAGACCCTGGGCAGGTAATGTCACCTCTCTAAGCTTTAGTTTTTAAAATCTGTAAAATGAAGAGAATTGTAGTTCCTTGTAGTTCCTATCTGAAAGGTTGTTGTTTGGATAAAAAGAAAAAAGTTTATAAAGCAGATAATACAATTAAATTAATTAAAGCAGTTAATACAAGACTAACAGTGAGTGGCCATTAAATATTATGCACTTTAAATTTATTTATTTCAGCTCTCGTTCTAATAAGGTAGTATTATTTTTACATATATACTACAAATACCCTTGTATTACAAATATGGATATTATTCACATACAAATATCTAACTACAAATTTAGTAAAAAAAAATAAAAGATCATCTATAGAAAATCAGACTTCCTTGGTTTGGGTCTTTGACTAAGTGAACTAGTATATACTGATAAATCAAATCAGTTTTAATGCCTGACTTAAATTTAAAAGTTTTACTGTATTTTACTTTTAATTCTCACCATATTCCAAAACAATTTAGAGAGACTTTATCCCAAACAATGAAAATCAATTCTCTCCTTTCCTGGTAAATTAGCATATGGATATAATTACATATCTCCTCGTTTTCAAATTTAGTATGTATGGGAAACATACAAATCTATGCATGATCTTGCCTTCCTGAAAAAATAAAATTTGTATTATTTTCCTTGGTTTATAATTCTAGGTTATAGATAAAATATTTAGAAGTAATTTTGTAAGTTCTCAAGTACGTAAAATATCACCATTTGGAAAATTACCTAGAGAGATAAAGAAAACAAGGTACATTTTGCAGTATGGTGGCTTTATTCTCTCCTTTCTAGATTTGTCTTATTTTGGTGTTCTTAATGAGGAGAGATAGCAGGAATAGGAATATCAGATATAAATTGTTTGTTAACACTTTCTGAGTCCATTTTTTCCTGTAATACATATTTACACCAACTGAAATCAATAGAAACCACACATGTCCCAAGTGGGACTTTATTAAAACCAAAAATGCAAAATGTCTATGGCTTCTGTTTGGCAAGAAGCACCAAATAGTCCCCTGGACATAGTTGTAATGTTGGTCATGCATCCAACAGAGAACAACGTCTAGGTCCCTCTTGAACAGAATGCTCCCTTAGGCATTCCATGGGCTCCCCCTTCCTGGCAGGCCCTGGCCCAGCCCCGTTGCCATAGATGGCCATCAGACATTTGGAATGACATCAGGAGATAATCTGAGCAGGCTCTGCCCTAAAGAATTCAAGCTAGCAGGAGACTGAAGATATCAATGTCTTCTTGGCTGACAACAGCATTCCAAAGGTCAACCAGGGTGAAAGAGGACAGACTTGGAGTTTCCAGTGCCTTTTCAACAACCAAGCAGCTAACAAGTATAAAAAAGCATTTCTCAAGACAAAAAAATAATAAATTAAGATAATGAAAGCCTGGAAGTATACTAGAGACGCCATGTCTGTGAAAGGAAAATAAGACGACCTACACCCATTCGGTCACGGAATTTTAGGATTGAACAGATCACTACCTCTTAAAAATAAAACAGTTCTCATCCTAAACCAACTCCCACCCCTCTGACAATCTACTTCTCCAACTTTTTTTGCTGTGTCAGCCCCTGTATGGGTGAATATGGAACTTAATGGTGTAGAAGTAGAAGGTCTTTGCAGAAGAATAAGAAGGTCTTTTACTACAGTTTACCAACTTCCCAGTCCTGTGCTTTATGTTGGGTAGCTCATTTAATCCCCATAACAAAGTTTTAAGAGTAGCACTTTATGTTCCACATTTTATAGATGAGGAAACCGAGGCAAAAGGAGGTTCTATAACTTGTATCTGATAGTATCTTCATTGAATTTGGGGAAGATTATGCTTTATTAACAATTCTCACCTTACACAACTTTTCCTCCCTGCACTTAAGAGCGTTTTTTAGCTCTTGCTTTAAAAGGATAATTCCATTCCTCAGATTTTTTTAAGTATAAATAAGAAAAATGTTATCCCAACCAGTCTCTTTAAGAAGACACGATTTGAATCTATGAAAGTATCAATACACTTCTAGTTTGAGACAGTGTTCCCACACACCTTATTCTTTACTAGAATTTCTTCCTAGAAGAATGCTTAGAAGTATTTTCTCCTATAAAAGGGTACTCCTGTCAAAAATCTTCTGTCAGATCACCTTTCCTAAGGGCGAATTTGCCTAGCCAATCTCAGGCAAGGTGTCTGGCACAAAGTGTAGTAGATAGACCCTGCCTGGTGACCTTAACGTCTTTCTAAATTTATGGCATGATTTAGGGGTGCATCTGTTAATTCTCCGGGCCCATTTGTCTTCCCTCTAAAAAGTTAGGTGCTTGTGTTAAATGTTCCCTAAGACCTCTTTCAGCAAGAAGATACGGAAATTCTGACTTTAAAACTTTCCACACTAGTGCCAGGAAATGCAAATGCCAAGAGTGTCCTAAAATTTGGCTGGTATCATAAAGCAGATTCTTTCTTTTTTTTTTTTTTAACCAGCATTCATTTAAAACTCTAGAGCAGCACATTCCAATAGAACTTTATGCAATGATGGCAATGTTCAACATCTCGCAGTCAAATAAGGTAGCCACTAGCCGCCTGTGGCTATTGAGCACTTGAAACGTGGCCAGTATAACTGGGAGCTTAATTTTGAATTTAGGTAATTCTAATAAGCTTAAACTTAACGAGTCACAGGCGTCTAGCGTTCCCATATTGGTGGCAGCTTATAGCTTCAAGAGCACGACAATATAAACATTTTACACCTTTGATTTATTCAGTCGAGTACTTTACAATGTCTTTGGAGCATTGATCTTTCCACCACTCTTGGAGCCCTTGGTACAGCTCCACAGACAGATCAAAGAACAGCCCAGGCATTTGCGTTTCGTGATGGCATTTCTGCAAGAGACCTCGGGATTGTTCTCACGCGCCAGCAAATAAAGGGGAGAGTAGAGGAAAGGAAGTTGGGGGGGGTGTCTTTTCTCCCCCGTCTCCCATTTGTCGTGTAGCTTGGGGCCTTTCCCGAGCCAAGACGCGCACCTATCCACCGAGGCAGCTTAACTACCAGACGCAGCAGTTGGCTGTTAGCTTTTTTAATAATCCTGTAGACCCTGAGAGATTGGGCTGTAAAATCCAGCTCCGGGACCGCGTCCTTTCCTATTGGTCTGTCAGGTGAAAAACAGGGCTGACTGGCGGCGGGACAGGGGCGGCGGCCGGACCTGCGCCCGCCACTTTCTCCCCCAGGCGCGCAAACCGCTCTGAGCCCTGGCGGCTGCGAGGGCCGCCGGACGCCGACCGCGTGCCAGCGCTTTGTGCACCGTGCGTAGGTGGGTTCACTGGGCGCCTCGCTCGGAACGCCTCCCCAGCCCTCTGGGGTCGTCGTTCGCCAACCTAGGGGAACTATCCCCGAGATCCCCAAAGCAGACGAGCAGGGCAACTCCCCGACACCGCCGCCGAGCGTTTCCAGGGCCCACCCACCACCGCTGCGCCCTCCTCCCCTTCTCCCCAGCCCACCACGCGGCCTCTACGCCGAACCGCCAGCCGCTTCCCCCCTGAGCCGTGACATCCCCCTCAAGACGCAACCCGGCACACTCCCCGCCAAGACAGCCCGCCCCGCTCGGCGCACCCAGGCCCACAGGCCCCCGGAAGGCCCCGAGCCCGCCTCCTCCTCGCCCGTGGCGCACGCACGTGGCGCACTCACCCCCTACTAGCTGCCTCCGAGCTCTAGAAACGCTCCCGGGAGGGAGCCCCCGCCCCCTCCGCTCCGTCCGCTCCGAGGATAGTGGGTGGGGGGAAGCGGAGCCGGGCTGAGAAGGAGTAGGTAGGTCGGTCCGCTCTGAGAAAAGTGGGTGGGGGGAAGTGGCGATGGGCAGAGAAAAGAGTATATAGGTGGAGAGCGGTGTTGGAGGGGACGACCGGCAATAATTGGATGGCGTTGCGGCTGTTGCGCCTCTGTGAACGCCCAGCCAGCGCGGATTCACTTTCCTCACAAATCACCGGGAGGGATTGTTACTGCCTGCAATCAATAACTCAGCGGAGTAAGCTGCTGAAACCAGAGGCGTCCCCTGTCTGGGTCTCTTAAGGGGCCTTCCGAACTGAATTCCAGCCCTCGGCTTCCCAGACAAAGAAGTGGGCACCAAAACGCAGGACAAGATTTTTAACCCCCACTCCCACCCCCGATGCCGGGTAGAGATCTTTAAAAATTAAAGGGCACACACAGAGGTATCTAGAAAAAAACAGTTAAAAGGGGAAGTGTGACAATCCATTCTTTGACTTGAAGGTTTTTGTGATATTTCGAGAAATGGGATAGAATTAATGTTCCAATGAACATTTAACGATTTTGTAAGTGAAGGTAAAGTCCATTAAATTTAGCCATGCATATGGATACTTTTTAATCAGACACACATTTGCAGGGTAATTACTGATCTAGCCTTGTTTGGGCATACTGATCCAGGAAAAGGAAGAAATGTATCATAATTTGTAGTAGTGGCATTGTTAAAAGCTTTAGCATATCTTTCAGACATTAGTCCACGAAGATTGCATTTCTGTAAGGTGAAAAGGCCCTGGGAGATGTGTATTATGATTCCCACTTAGCAGACTGTAAAACCAAGCGGAGCTGGGAGACGGATATTCACCAGGTCACCAGGTTCTCACTACCAGTCTCTAACTTTAGACTAACTCACTGTAGGCCTGATCCTAAAAGACTAAGCTCAGCTAACACCCCTAAAATAAAAGTGGCCAAAATTCATTTCTCCTTGTCTGAAGCAATTTAAAAATAAAAATAAATCTTAGGAATGTCAACCTAAATATAGAGGCTTTATAAATCTTAATGAGTCTTCACTCTGAAAAGTCTTCTTGCTAAAACAAATGGGTAAATGGATATTGACCATCCTGGTCTGATGTGTCTCAAGGTTGGGAGGAGTAGACTCATTCTGAAGCCAGGGAAAAGTTCATTTGTGTGCTTGAAGTCATAGAAAGCTAGCTTCAAACAGAGATTAGAACACAGGAGCATTTGTCTGTGCTCAGTATGGTCCAACACTGCTGGGAAGCATAAGGTATTATTGGTAATAGAATTCATAAAGGGTACTGAATCCACACCACTAATCCTGAAGTATTTAAAACTGGCCTTTAGGCGTCATACACAATAAGACCTTTCAGCAACTTCAGCTGAAGCTTCATTATCCCTACTTGACAAATTTTGTTAGCTTGGGATATGGTAGATTTGACTTTCGCCTTTGTTCATTCTTAATCAGATACAGAATTAAAGGTACAAAAAATAAAGATAAATATAGGCTCTTTAGATATGAGATAAAGGATATGATTAAACCTTGGCTTGGAATAACAAATCCTTTGCATATTGCAGATTCTCAATCACAAGCAGTCCATATGGTGTATACTGTGCATAGGCTAAAGCTGTACCTAAAGAATTTTTGAAATTTAGATATTTGGCACTATTTATATTAAAGGCTATAAGTATTTTCACAATTAATGATCATTTTACTTATTTTGTTTCTAACATACATTTGTTTTAAAATCAGAATTAATACTGGTGTTACTTCAGATTAGAAGTTTTAGAAATAAATTTATTTGAATGTACTTTAATATCAGCTTTCTTTAAAAAAAAATGTTTTTAATTGTTACCTTGTTGTACTTACACATTTTAAGGTGCCAAAGAAGAGTTGAAAACTGTGAAGTAACTTCTATGAAGAGATGAAGTAAAGAATGGAAGGCAAATGACTGTATATGTATGTGGTGAGTGCTTAACATTTGTTACATAATTTACCACTTAGCTAATTCATAAAGGTAAAGCTGCCAAACTCCTTATTATTAGGTATCTATAATGTAGACACATAAAAGTGATAAAGCATGATGCAACCATTATATGCTTTATATTAGAAGCAATACCATGCCATTTTGCTTAAAGCTCACATGTCACCTTGCAGGGCCTACCTTTGCAAGTCTCTTTTACAATTAATCCATAGCAGGGGAAGTTATGTGTGTCATCTCTACTGTAACTATAAAAAGATAACATTTTTAGTGCTATTGGAATTTGTATCTTACTATTTTTTACATTTTTCTGAACTTCTATATTCAATTATCCTGTTTGTGTTGAAAGTATTCTGGCTGAAGAACAAATACTATACAGTTGAATAATCTTGAGGGGTAGATTAATCTATAGCCTCTCTTCATCTTAGGGTGGGTTGCTGTGGCAACCGCCCCAGCTTACTTTAAAATAATTTTTTAAAGCTCACTTCAAGAGCTACACCCAGCGTGGGCCAAGCTTAAAAGCAGGCATTCCCAGTGAACAGGGTTTTAGTAGACTGCTGATTTAATGTAGGGAAGTAGTAAAGAGAGGAGGGTGGAGTAAGATGGTACACAACCTTGAACAAAAATTAGAAATTAGCATTCCTTAGATTCAAGTCTTAAGGATTATGCCCTCTATAACTTCTGTGGTACTTCGGTTAAATATATTGCTAAACAATTCTTTCTGGGGGGAACAAGTAAATATATATTTACATACATAATAAAGCACTTACAACAATTATTTAATGAAGGAAATATTTGGTGATTGGGGGGAAAAGCTTATTTAAATAGTATGTCAATCCCAGACACCATTTTCTCTTAACCAATTTGTCACCTTTTCTTTTTTTTAAGATTTTATTTATTTATTTATTTTAAAAGATTTTATTTATTTGACAGAGAGAGAGATCACAAGTAGGCAGAGAGGTAGGCAGAGAGAGAGGGGGAAGCAGGCTCCTCACTGAGCAGAGAGCCCTATGTGGGGCTTGATGCAGGCCTGATCCCAGGACCCTGAGATCATGACCTGAGCCAAAGGCAGAGACTTTAACCCATTGAGTCACCCAGGCGCCCCAAGATTTTCTTTTTTATTTGAGAGAGAGAGAAAGCACGAGAAGTAGAGGATCAGAGGTGAGAAGCAGACCCCTTGCTGAGCAGGGATCCTGATTTGGGACTCAATCCTGGGACCCTAGGATCACGACCTGAGCCAAAGGCAGTCTCTTAACCAACTGAGCCACCCAATTGAGCTACCCAGGTGCCCAATTTATCACCTTTTATTTAACGTGGTAGGCCACTAGTGTCCAACTGGCTTAAAGAGTATGAGAATTTTCTACTTTCCATTCATAGAACTGGAATAAATTAGAGAATTCACATAACTCACTTAATGAATAAGCAAACTGAAGACCTGAAAAGACACACTCAGTAGTTAGGCACAAATCTTGAACCAGAGAATATAGGCCTCCTAACACCTAGTACAAGCTCCTCCCAACACCAAAAATCGTGACATAGCCAAGTATTCGGTGGTAAAGATCAGAATGATTTTGGTAAAAAGAAAAAAAAAAAATCCAGAGTATTTAAAGAATACAAAGCACATTTTGTATTAACTACTTTGTCAATTACCAATGAATAATTTTAAATCTTCGTGACTTTCTATTGTATATTTCTGCACAACCTCTTCTTTTCTGCTTCAAATATGAAGGCTCATGGGAAGGAAAGTAATACTAATATTAACTTAGGTCACACATAATTAAGAAGCTAAATCTGCTGAGGGGAATATCTTATATTTTAAAAGGCCAACTGTGATACATTCCGGATCCAAATTATTTCCAAGCATCCACAGTGTGGGGTTATATATACTTTTGAATGCTTGTACTATCACTGATAATTATGGGTTTGTTATAATGTTTATTATTAAATAATGCGTTAAGAGGTTAAAAGGTAAAATAATTTATTTTTGAGGGAAAAGCATCTAAAACTGAAGTGTACTGTGGTAAATAGAAATAATCTATAATCCTTCAAAAATAGTGTGATTGAAAGTCATGTATTGCCTGTGTCTATTTGCTCATGTAAAATAGGCTTTTACAATTGATTACATTAATTTCAGGCATTATGGCAATAAACTTAGATGTTCCTACAAATGTTTTGCTTTGTCAAGGCATTTGTGAATCTAGAAAAAATTAATTTCATTTTTACCACCATATATAGACATATCTTTGTATTCAAAATGACTATGCACCTTTAAATTTTTGGATTCTTTTTTAGAAGTTGTACCTTAAATGAAAACGTGATATAGACTATCTCTGCCATATTATTAAAATGAATTCATGGTAGTAGCAGACTCACCAGATGAAAAACAAACAGGTGAACAAATATACCGTAGATACTGATCTGCAAGAAATAATACTATTTCCGATGGCTTTTGCTTTGTGACAGTTTGCCACGCTTTCCTATAATAAAAGCAAGAGATTCATCTTAGCTGTGCTGATAGTCACAATAGTGATGAGCCAGAAGCCTGAAGATTGTTCAGATCTGGTTGTACTTGCCTGTAAAATCAACCTTCTCCTTTCAAGTGAAGCCTTGGGACAGACACCTAAATGTTGAGCCCACCCTTCTGAGAAAAGCTACTCACATCAAATAGTCCCTACAATGAAACAAGAGGCTTTTTGAATCACACTGTCCTCACATATTAAAATAGTCTAGAGGCATGGTGCAGAACTTCACAGGAAATGCAACTAGTCATTGGGTTAAACACATAGTGCTGAAAGGAATTTTTTTAAGTGAGGAAATATCTTTAATTAGCTAGATATTTCAGTATACTCCTATTGTCTACTCCTGTATGTTCAACGTTTTTATTTCCCGAATGTATTTTGCCTTCTTCCTTTCACAATATTAAAAATTTTCAATTTGGTTTAAACAATTTATATGATCTATAGTTCCACTGGCGTGCAATCCTGTCTTTTCTTGGTTTGTGTACTCATTGATATATTTTATCTTTGGCTTTATTGGGTGTGGTGTAATTGGCTAGAGAGGGAACGTGCCCGACCCCTAGTAGCCTTTCCTAATTCTTGAATATTAACTTTTTTTTTTTCTGGTCAGGTCAAGTGTTTACTGGGCTTAAACCTTAACATAAGTATCTTCCTTATCAGTCTCTATTTCTGCTTCCTGTGCAGCTGAAACTCTTCAGGATAAGTGAAGTCATCAGCTATCGGATAGGGAAGCCTAATGCATTTGGGAAGTTGGTTTGGTTTACATGTTAATGCTCTGGATAAAATCCAGTAAGGTGTGGAAGAGATAGAAGTAGGAGGAGGGAGGGGGAAATCTCCGAGGAAGCTGCCGCCTCGGTAAATATTTCCAAACTGATTAGAAAGTTCATGGCCCCGCGATGAAGTCGAGATTTCAGGAACTGGTAATTATTTTATTATTTTGTACATTATTAACACATAGGAAGTATTTCGGCACGCTTTCTGGCCCTCCAGCCTTTCTGGGCCGAAAACCGCGTATTCTGGGCGTGCAGGAAAAGCGCGCTGGAATCGAGTGCTGCAGACATCCTGGACGGTGGCTTTCACGCGTGAGTAACAGGAGCGCTCGGACCGGTGGAAGAAAGAAGTGGTTAACACGTCTCCAAACGGGGGAAAAGTCACAAGAGCAACTATTAGGGTCGCGCTCCTATTGGTCAGAGTTAAGATCCCGACTTTAGAAGGACTTTCCTGCTGGCTGGCTCGCAGAGTCCCCGGGGAGCGAGCGCGCTGCAGCCGGAGATGGTTCTCCGAGCGTTCTCAGCCGCAGCGTGGGGAGAGCAGGGAGCCGCCGCTCGCGATGTTGTCTTCATTTCGTGCAATAAAGAATTGTCATTAGGTTTGCGTATGGCACGTGCCATTACCCCACCGTAAAACTAAAATTAGCAAAATGTCAGGAATGGAAAGATTGATTCACCAAGATGCAATTATCATTTAAAAGTGCTTGATTGAGGTACTGATGTTCAGTGATTTATTCTGCATACCATATACATAATTAAAGTAGTGTAGTGGAGTAATTTATCAATCTAGTTGAGACTGGAGGGGTGAGGAGGGAACTGCTGTATGTTTGTTTTATTAAAATGCTCCGAGGTCTAGTCCCGCCCCCCTTTTGCGAGAGTGAAACTGATGATTTCTCTAGCTCGCGAGGAGAGAGTCAACGGTTTGGGATTGTGAGGGAGAGAGAGAGACGGAGAGGAAAATGCAGCGAGAGGCGGAGGCAAAGGCAAGGGCAAGGACAAAATAAAGGGAAAAAAGAAGGCAAGAGGCACTTCTTAGGACGTGCCGCTTAGAACCCCAAGCCCGTCTGCTCCGTTTTCCTTGCCACCCCCGCCTCCCCTCTCAATATCCTTCTACCACTGCCCCCGCTCCCCCCCCCCCGCCTTTTTTACGCGATGTTTCAAAGGCTGCGAGCGGCTCTCCTTTTCCCATTCGTCTTCTGTCACTTCCTTCCTGGACGCAGTTTTCTGGACGAGTCTGGTTACTTTTAATCTGGCCGGCTGCTGAGAGCTACTTTCTCCTCCTCCTCCTCTTCCTCCTCCTCCTCCTCTTCCTCCTTCTTTTCCTCCTCCTCTTCCTCCTCCTCCTTCTCCTCCTCCTCCTCCTCTTCCGAGCGGCCTCGCCGCGCGCGAATGCGCGGCCCCGAGCGCGCCTCCCCCGCGCGCGCTCCCTCCGCGCGCGCGCGCACACACACTTCGTCTCCAGCTCTCTCCTCGTTCTGCTCACAGTCACAGACACTTGAGCACACGCGTACACCCAGACATCTTCAGGCTGCTATTGGATTGACTTTGAAGGTTCTGTGTGGGTCGCCGTGGCTGCATGTTTGAATCAGGTGGAAAAACACTTCAAGGCTGGACGAAGTAAAGATTATTGTTATTTTTTTTTTTCTCTCTCTCTCTCTCTTAAGAAAGGAAAATATCCCAAGGACTAATCTGATCGGGTCTTCCTTCATGTAAGTACCTCTGACATTTCTCGAGGAAATAGAAATAGCCTGGGTATTGTCTCTGAAATCTGCATCAGTATATTCCACCGCACTGGGTCTATTCCTGTGCCCTTTTGAAGGCTGAAGTTGAGGTTTGTTGTGCATTCTTTTTTTTTAGATTCCGTGATTTCCTGGTCTGTTGCTAAAAGTAACTTTTTAGATAGTCTTATCCGTTTGCCATCAGTTACTGAAATCACTCCTGACTCGTTCTTGTCACACCAGTGTGTTTAAAGTTTCATGAAGTTAGTTCACGTCATTAGCATGTTTGATATGGTGGAGTGTGTGGAGCCTGGTGGATTTTAATATTTCACAGAATGTTCTGTGACCTTGAAGTACATGCCTTAAGATTTAGCCGCTAGTTTACTGTGGAAAGATGCTTCTGCGAGTCCCCCCAAAGACTCTGATTTGCTTTGGGTTATGCTTCTGAGCCACTAAATCTTGGGATTACTTTGAGCTAAAGCATGGCTGTCTGTCAGAGTATACCTTTGTGCATCTCCTTCCCTTACCAAAGTGCTGTCTTGACAGAGGGCTTCTCAGTTAGTGTGGACAAAAAGTAATATCCTGGCCATGGCAGTCTACATTTCACAATTCATGTTGGGGTTCAGCGTATGCATTGCTGTTCAGGTCAAGTCAAATTCATAGCTATCTAAAAAGAAACAAGGTTAAGTCACTTTAATTGCCTTCTGTTTGGACTTTGGATGAAAGTTACCAAACTCAGTGATAAAGTTTGGCACAAAGGCAGTATATATATAGACACAACACACTGTTTATTGTATTATTAAATATTATGCAAGGATTTAAATTTAATACTGTTATCCTCTTCCCAGAATATGACTATTAATTCTTAAAGGAAATTTTATATCTGAAACATTTCCGAATATTCTAGGTCCAGTAGTTATCATTTTTTGGAAAAAGCTCTTTTCTTCACAATGTAGGAATGTGTGTCTTTTGTATAAAATACCTTTATATGTAAATGCTGACAGTATAATAGGTAGAATCAGGCTCTCTGCCAGTTCTTAACTGGTCCTCAGTGGAGAATTGCTTTGACACAAACTGCATTTTACTATTGTGACTCTGATACTAACTCTAATAGTCGCTGTCTTGTGAAATGGTTAGTGACTGCATATATTTTCTAATTGCTATAAAGGGAGCTCCAGCCACCTCATTATATCAGTCCAAAAAAGTGACCAGC
This sequence comes from Nasua narica, assembly GCA_028533885.1. Lineage (NCBI taxonomy): Eukaryota > Metazoa > Chordata > Mammalia > Carnivora > Procyonidae > Nasua > Nasua narica. Next base: position 60,101,535 of record CM052809.1, on the reverse strand, counting down.
CTCTTTTTCACTGGCACCTTGCAGTGGAATTGTGGTTGCAGAGTAAAGATGTTTATATAGAGTATAATAACTCCAGTCCCTAGAGACTTGGAAGGACAAGGAAATGTGACCACCTGTGAACCCCGTTTAACCTCTGTATTGCATATTAAGTTTAGCATTAAATAGATTAACAATCTCCAATTCTCCAATTTGAAACTAAAACATCTTACTTCACTTTTAAAATAATACCAGTTTTTGGCTAGTCTTTGAAAATGCTCAGTATGTACCAGTCTGACACAAGCATTATTTTTGTTTTTCCATCAGTTTCAGTTAAATACAATGCAGTTAATAAACCATATCTTGTCTCCCCGTGTATGCATAAAATTATTAAATTAAAAGAAGTATCTGTAAGGCAAGTGGATTCAGAACTTGTCAGGTAAAATGAGATATGCCTATCTAATATCCCATCTCAAGAGGAAAAATAATCTCTAAAATCAAAAATCTCAATCTATTTGTTGGAAAGTACATTTGGCCATATAGTAGACTACAAGCTCAATTTTAAAAGTTTTCATCAAAGCACAGTTTAAACTCAATTTAAAATATGATTCCCCAGTCATGTTAAGGAGACAATAGTTGGCAGTTATCTTTGCTTTAAGTTTTACTAAACTTTATAAAAATTTACTGTTATTTGCTAATATAATTCACAAAGTTTAGGAGTATTTGTGACGTATTTTCCGGACTTCTTACAAAAAACAGTATTTTCCTTTACTCATTAATTATGCGATTTACATTCCTACTTCTGTGTATGCATGTCAAAGATAATATTAAAGACCTAACTTCTATTAAATATTAATTTGTTTTTAGGTTTAAATAACAATGAGCACTTTATATTAAAAAGTCAATTTTCCATCTTTTTAGAGCTCTTCATACTTTAAAAGTATGCAATCACACATATTATTAACTTTTCAAAATAGAAACATGTAACATTAAATACATGAAATTTAAATAACAAGGACTTTACTGCACCTTGCCTCTTTTCTTCTTTATAAACATACTCAGTTTTCAAAATTTGGTGGAAATGGTTTATTCTACTAGTGAAAAGGACTGTTGATTCAAAATTGAATACTGAAAAGGCATCATGCTTTATATTTTTTAGATTTCTATGTATTTCTTCCTTGGCCCTCACTTTTACACCGAGTCAATAGATTGAATAACAGCACAACCATATCTTTCTAATAAATGATTTACTGTATTAAATTTCTTTTATAAAAAGCTAAGCTAAATAACTCCTTGGCATATGTTAACATTATATTTCAAAAGTTTCTTCTGTTTATTGTAGTATGTTTTGTGGTTTTATTTCCCAATGCTGCGTGTGGTATATTTTGCGTCTATGAAATCTCAGAAAGTGACAAAAATGGGGAAATATCTGTGCAGCAACACTTGTGCTACATAATAAACAAAAAAAAATAGTTATTAAACAGAGAGCCCTGGCTTCAGAGACATGATTCAAAACAACATGGGAGAATCTCCTATGCAATTAAGGGTTACAGAATGGACTTTACAGAGATTATCACTAAAGTTCTACTTTTTTTCAAAAGCACATCCTCAAAGAACACACCAGGCAGATTAATATCTAAAATTTATAAAAATGCACATATTCATTTTATGAATATAGTGATTGCCTGGACACAATGAAAAGATTCAATCACTGATGTTCACTCTGTGTGCTGCATGTGGAAGGATAGGTGATTAAGATCCCCGACCTCAGCACTCTACCTTAATCTCATGGGCGCGTGGACTGCCCTGCACTCAGTAAAGCCTGACTGTTCACCGAGATCTGTCATCTTTAGGAAATCAAACCAGATTACAGAGGCGATTCACAAAACCAGGAGCAACAACAGAGTCTGTGCACCTTACAAAAGGCAGATTACGCAGTTCACATGTTATTTTGATAGGTCAAAGATAAAAGCTGATTGTTGAGGAATGGCAAGACACTCCACAATTTCAAATGATTGCCAGATAAGTATACCACAGCCCTGTTGCTTCATCGTTATGAAGAGCCATTCAAACAATAGGAAACTCAGTTTTCAAGTGACAGGCTTTTAGTAGTGAAGTAAGAGAAAACATGTCCTTTATAGATACATATATATGTGGATATATATTACACATACACACATACACCTTCATTGCTTACATTTTTAAGTTCCGTCACTTCTTTATGAACACACATCAAGTTCTGCCTGCTTATTTGAAGCAGTTATCATAAGGTTTAAATGCAGTAGGCATTTTCAGGGGCGTTCTAGAGAGCACAAAACAAAATTTGCCAGAAATAAAACATACACTCACGGTATTGAATAACTGAGCAGAAAATGCATAGTAGTCAATAGCCATTATGTTATTCTGTTCCCAAATATATTCTTCATAAAAATGTATAATTACATAGTTATGAATCCATACGTTTGAAATATATCTTGATAGGTGTTTATTGGTCAAATTATATGTATTTCATGAATGTGATGTACAGATTATTCTTTGCAACAAAATATGATGTTTTGAGAGTTTATTTCAGAGAATCAAGTCTGAGTTTACATAATAACATTTTGAAAATCCCAACTTCTTGCACATCCACTCTACAGTAATTTCTTGCTTCTTTAAAAATTGAAGTCCTTTTTTACCCAACTGATGCCTCCTAGTGTTTCACACAATAAAACACTAATGAGTCACCCATAAATGTAAACATTGCATTTTCATTGCCTACATTTTCTGTGATACATAAAATTAATATTTATGTGTTTAATTTTCTGTGTATTATTATAGGATAAGAAATTCTATTGAATGAGATGTTTCATCTGAGTGGATTTGTGGCACACACTTGCAGCTTTTCTTTGACCATAACAATATCTTACTAAGTTTTAATAAGTTTATTACCTTCAGTTCCAGTTTATGTGTTCACTGTTTATATTCACTCTTATTCTAAGCGAAAAACATAGGCAGAATGGTAGAACTTCCATTTTGTAGGCCTGGAAACTGTATAGCTGAGTTTGTCGGGGAATGCCTGAAGAACATACTGCAAGGGGACTAAGCATCTTACTTAAACATTAAGATATTTTAAAAGATATAAAAATTTGCCTACTTTGTGTCTTCATACTGGCAGATTTCTGTGTGAAGTGGAATAAAGAAAACGAGTTTAGAAAAAATAAAAGTAATGATAAATGCATAGATTTCCCACAAATATGGAGTCTATCACTTTATTAGAAAATAACAAAAAACGTGCCTGGCAAGGGTATTATTCTACATAATAGAAGGCAGACTTGTTAGAACGTAACTTCTCGTGATCAGCAGGTTGTCTTAATGAGGTAGAAGTTAGTGGATACCAACTTTGGTGTGAGTTTTCTGTCAGCATCATGAGCATAGACTTTCGATACTTTTGCCCTTCTGTGATTTCAAACAACTTTCTGATTGTACTTATTTTAGATAGATACTTTAGTTGCTGAATACTTTTTCTTTAAAATATTTATGAAAGGGAGGAGGCATTCCTCTAATGAGTCTAAAATTCGAAGGATACACTCAAAAACCTGTTACATTTGTGGGCCTCTTCCTGAGTTGTCATACAACATACATGTGCACAAAAAACAGGGACAAATTTCTTCCACTCATATTTACAAAGGGTCTCAGCATCCAAATGTAGTTACAAGAGTGAACATAGTTCCTTTTCTATTACCTATATATGTGTCATTTAGTTCTCCTGATTCAAAACACATAACATTTTAACAATATTTGATTCTCATTTAAGATTTTCTAATTTGGTCAATAATGCAGTGCTATTATAATTCTGTGCATGTTGGACACATTTCAAAGAATGTAAGGGGGTGTGTTCCTTTCATTTAAGGAAGCAAACATGTAGAAAGGGGTGGACTTTTCCCACAAGAGCCAGATTTCTTCCCTTGGAGAATTGAAGCAAATATGCAGTGTGCAAGTGAATAACAGCATGAGAAAGAAAATAATTTCTAATAGTCTGCTGTAGTTAGAGAGCAAAGAAACTGCTAGGTTTTTTTTTTTTAAAGCAGTTCTTATTGATAACCTTTCTCACACCGAATGCTGAAAAAAGTCTATGAAAGTTTGTAATTTTAATATTAAATAACTTCTGTAATGTGCACTAAGAATTAATTTTGCTCAAAACAAGAATTCAGTAGTAACTATTGCTCAGATATATTGAGGCATAAAGAAATAACAGGAACTAGAAGTACTTATTCCCTACCTCTCTCTTTCAAGAGTAAGTAGATAACATCAGTGTTCTTATGTTAGTTGTTTTTGTCTGTGCAAGAAAAATAATTAAAATTCTATAACAAAGAATACCATTGTAAAAAATAAGATTATAAAAAGATTATCCAATATAGTATTCTCTCTTATTCCTTTGATACTATTTTACCATTAACTGCAAAAAGAAAAGTCATGTTACTATTAAGTATGGAAATTATATCCGTTATATAAATTCATGTTTTGGTCAGGTGATAATATCAGCAACATTCATTTGTCATCACCATAATGTGTTTTTTGTACTTTGTCGTTATATTACCGAGTTAAATCTGTGTATTTATTTTTAAAATATAACCAGTGTAAACAAAGTTAAAGTACATATGAAGAGAATCTTTTGAGGACATTATAAAGAAAATTGGTGACATTACAAGTGATAAAAACAGTAAACCTATTACGGGCAGATTTCTGCAGGAATCATTACTCTTTAATAATGCAGATGGTATAGAGACTTTATTAATTCTTAATGTTGTAAATTTTAAATGAATGGAGCAATGTTGTTCATCCTGCAAGTGGTTGCGATTCATGTAGAATGACAGTGCAGATCTTCTCGTAATGATGTAAATGAAGTACCTTAAACTTGTTTTTAGAGACTGGAGAAACTGATCTCTGAGGCAGTCCCTGGTGAGAACCTGCTTTTTCCAAAGAGCATCCTGAACGTGGTCTGGTTTTCCTCTTCTATCTTGTTGTCATAGATAAGACGCACATGAAGAATTCATAAAAATTTCTCTCAAAATTGTGGGTCTCTAGCATACAGGATTTAAAAAGCGACGGATATGGTCCTTTGATAGAGTGATAAGTGTTTTTCAAAACAGCTACAACTACCTCTCTTTTTTTCACACATCTGTGATTTTCAGCAAGTTACAGTGATAGCGAGAGAATGCATCTTTTTCCGAACCCTGAAGATAGGCAGTTTTGGCTGAGATATGCTTAATTATTTGCAAAATTAGAAAGCAGATTTACTAATGTAAATAAGTGGGGACAGATAAGAAAAGTAGTCTACTATTTAATAGAGTAAACATGACTCCTTTAACCTCTTAATTAATTGTTGACCATGCATAAGGTGTACAACCAAGGCTTATTATGGAAGGCTGGTATTATTGCTTAATGTAACATGAGGCATTGGGATTTCTTTAAAGTAATTTTGAAGATGTGATTATTTAGCAGAAATATTCACTGGAGCATTTTATTTTTAGAAATCATGGTCACACAAGGAAGCCTTTATAGGACCGACTACCTAATTGCAGTCAAAAATCTCTTTAATGAATGAACACACACACACACGCACACACACACAGAAAAGAACACACATTAAAAAAAAATAATGGCCTTATATTTTTCAATTATTTTGCCACGTTCTTTATATCCAAACAGAATGTACATGTCTAAGCAGATGTTTTAAGTTATATCCTTCATGTAGGTGAGTCTGTAAATGTACTATTTAATTTAAATGGTTTTGTGGGAAGGTAGTTTGAGGATTTTAAAAAGGAAAAAGAAAAACCCTCCAGTTACTATAGTTTCAGCTCTTTCTTTTTAAAAACAGTAATTACACTCAGGATAAAGAAAGAAAAATAAACTCTTTTAATTCTCTGTAACATCCACAGTTTCTGAAGTAGAGCTCTGGTGTATTTTTATTTCTGAATATGCAGGGCAGGTACTGGCAACAGAGCTACAGAATGAAAACTTCCTGGCTGCAGACCAGATACAGTGCACAGTGCCACATCATAAACTTCCCCTCTTCTGTCTCGGAGTGATTTCAGCCCGAAGTAATGTCCTTTTTTCCCTTTGCGTAGGCTAAGGAGCAGAGGGCCTTCTTCCTGGGCAATCGCTTTGGGAAAGGAAAAGCAGAACATTTCCCCTCTTTAACTTGAAAATTCTGCCTCTTAAATCACTAAGACATTAACTGCAAAGTGGATTCAGTATGTTTCCTTTCTCTTCCCATGTAGCAGTGTAGAATGCATAAAACAATAGGTTAAGATAGAAAATGAGACCTCTTCCCAACCACCTCCTCCAGCACATGCAGGCCCAGTCAGATATCTGTATTTTTCTGTTTTGCAGAGAAAAATATAATGGTTTCTTTTCAATAGGGCCTGTGCATTATATTCCAGATATGTTAGGTCATTTTGTGATGCAAATTAACATGGAGTGTTTTTTGGTACTTATCTGAAGAAATAGCCATGTTCTACTACAATATGTGGCACTACAGTAATTTCGATTGATAAACACTCACAGTTTTAATGATTACTAGGTCAAAATACAGAGTACAAAGAGGGAGAATATGGGTTTTAGTTTTCATATTTGGTTTATGTTCTTCATTTCAAAAGTACAGTGTAAGTAATGTGCTTATTACCATACAAAATAAATCAGCTTCTAAATATTTGCATTAATATTCTTTCCATTTGAAACTTTAGTCTGAAAACTCATACTTCTCCTTGTAAAATAAAAAATTGTTATAACAGTCTTAAATTTCCGGTTACATTTTCAACCGATACCAATGTGATTTTTAAATATCTTATTAAAAAATAATTTTTAGCAGCCATGGCTCCTTTCACTCAGTAGCAGAATTCTCATTTGTATAAAGTGGACAAATTATTGCCAGAACCCCTCTCTAAACTAGCTTCCTCTTGTAAAAATGTATGAAGTGGGAGTCTTAAGTAGAAAATACTACTCTAATAAAATTTTTGTTTCAATTTTATTTTTAAACTAAATTATTGATTTAATAGTATACAAATAGTACATAAATGTTAGTTTAGTCATTAACCCATGCAACCAGTTATTAATTGCCTATATAAAAGTAACCAAGTCAGACAGTTACATGTAATTTAATTTTATTTCTCTTTAAAATAGATAAAGAGATCATTTTAATTATGTTTAAATACCTAGCAACTATTTTTCTGTGGTTGCAAGTGTTTCCTAAAAAAGTATCAAGAAATTATCTTAAAATGTAAAAGGTAGCTCATAAGAGCATGATCACAATGCCCTATTCTTGCCAAAGGTGTTATGAGCAAAGGCCCTACACCTGGCACACTTTCAAGGCTCCTTAGCAAGAAGAAAATATGTTCAACTTTTTTTTTTTTGCGTATGATAATATACATAGGAATCAGTAATTTTCTGACATTTATTTTTTACAAAATTAGACACTCTATTTAAAAATCCAGTTTCAACTTTTAAAACTATTTCATTAAGATATGGTATGAGACTTCTTTATCTTCTTGGGATTATCCCAAACTATAGGGTAATTCGAATCACCACCACTCAATAAATATTGTTAGACACATTGTAAAATTCAATTGTTTAATATGTGTACTGAATAAAAGATTTTAAATAGAAAATGGAATGTTTTGCTATTTAAATTATAAAACTATACCTGATTAAAACATGAATCTCTTGGAGATTTCCGTAGTAGGTAATTTTCTTGGAAAAAAATTTAAAATTTTAAGCTGCCAATCAATAACTTACCAAGTACTTTTTTAAGGTGCCTGATTTCTATTCACATATGAGGACCCTCATTTAGTTTTGGGTGGCCTTGAAGTAAAGGTTCTATAGTTGAGAAAGGAGGTCTTTTCACTCTTCTTCGGCAATAGTTCGTATGTTAAAAGCATATAAATCCAGTCCTAATTCCGTTAGGATTATTTCTCTTAACTAAGTGAAACTAACAACCTGCTTAGTTAAAAAAAAAGTTTGTCATTTAGAAATTTAATCATTTCTAGTATTTATCCGAAGATGTCTCAGAGTCTTGTATAGGTTATATAGGTTAAGGAAAACAAAAATGACGACTTTTTTCTTTTCTTTCACATTTGAGTTTTTCTCCCCTTACATAAACCAAAAAGAAATTCCTATGATGACATTAATAGATTTGTAAAGGGCCGGGTAAGCCAGTCAGTCCCATTGCTTGTTTTCCTATGGTCCTTCAGTTGAAATGAATGGTCATTGTCTTTTTTAGGTCCGTTAGATTTTTCTTGAGTTAGTGTGAGCTCTATGTAATTTTTTTTCCTTCTCTCATTTTATAGCTTCAAAACTTAAAGAATTCTTGACTTCATCCTTTTTCCCCCCCTCAATTTTTTTTCGTTTTTGGATTCTCTCCTGAGTTCTCTTCTTGCTTCAAAACATTTAGTATTGTGGTAAAGCAAGTATACTTTCAACTGGATTTGACTACCCATGAGATTGTAGAATGTCTCCTGACACTTGAGAGATTGATGTAGTTCATCAAGCCCAATGCTATGTCATGTCTAAATACTGATCTTGAAACAGCGAAGGCTACAGGATGATACCTTTGTAAGGAACTGCCGACAGCTTTAGAGTCAATGGATGATATATCCACAGCAAAGATGCACAGCATTGCGAAGTCTCAGGAGGTGTTACAGTTATCGGACTTGTTGAACCAAATTTGACTTTCATAATGTTTATGAAGTGTTGGGCCAAACTCCAAGATGTGAGTGTGTGTGTAAAGGTTGGTGGGGGGGGGGAGGTTAAGTGGAGGAGAGCAGAGAGAGTGAGAAACGGAAAGCATGAGAGATTGAGATGAATGCAAGAGAAAGAAAAAATCGATTCTCTTGATTTGCAAACATAAAAAGTTTGAAGACCCGGTGCCATATTAATATCATTTGTTTAATTATACACATGTGTGCTCTTCGAGAAACAGGCCCTTAAGTGATAGAGAGTAATGGTTAAGAGTAAATACCAAAGTGGGTTCCAAATCCAGCCTCCCACCTATTGATTAATGGCTTTAGGAAGGTTATTTAACTACCAGAAAGCCTCAGTTTTAGCATCTGTAAAATGGGGATGATAATACCACCCACCTTTTAGAGTTTTAAGAATTAAACAGGATGATACATAAAAAAGTACAATGTAAGTGGTCAGTAATTAGTAGATTATCATAGCACTACACTATATTTTAATCATTTTCTCTTCCTCCCAATGATGATCACTTAGAAATGCTTGACGGGATAATTATTTTGAACTTTTTTTCTGATAATACTTTCATACCATTAAAATTGGGTCACTTTCAAGGCAAGTCTAATTCTGATGCTGTTAGGTCAATGTTAATGGCTACTAAGAACAATATAGTTTTTTCTCCAAGAAACTCAAAACCTTTCACAGATCAGATGTTGTTAAATGACTTATTATTTTTAGAACCAGAAATGAAACCAAAGAAACACAACAATTCACCTATGAGTTTCAAAAGTCATTTATTGAAAGTTCTGAATTCCAGATAGATCATGGCTTAGTTTTGATAAAAATTCAGTTTGGATAAAGAGTTTGATGTACATAGAGTTATTAGGTGGTTTTAACTGTAAAGACAGCCTCACCAAGAATTCTAAAGGTTTTTTTTTTTTTTTTGTCATGGGTTTTTTTAGGGTTTTTGCATTAGTATTATCTGCTTTTGAGGGCTACATTATTATTCTTTTTTTTATTACCCAATTTTGATTGCATGTGGAGACAGAATTAATTAATGAAGAATGAGCATCATTTTACTCATCTTTCTGTTCCTTCACAGTCACTCTTACCTATAATAGGTATTCTAGAGATATTTGCTGAATAAATTAATGACCTGTATTTATTTGTAAAGATAAAATACATTTTTATTCAAATAATTAAAAATAAGTAAATGACATTCCTATCACATTTTCTTGTTCCAGATTTAAGAGATTATTTATTTTAATTACAGTTTATCAACTTCGAGAGGATGAACAAATGAACTTATCTTGAGTATTTTTCTATATGTGAGAAGAAATAGAAAGTATTATAGAAAATGCAGAATTTTACCTGAGAATTACACCTTCTGATAACCCAAGTAAACAAATTTGGGTTGGATGTGGATGAAATGGGACTATTTCTGGTCTCAGTGTCTGTTTACCACTTTTCTGTTCAGCTTTTATATTCACTTAATTTCTCAAAGAAATTCATATTTTGGATGACAGATAATGTCGACGAGGCCTGCCCAGTTTAGACAGCCTGTGGAGTTGCAACCACTTAGAATTATTCTCACACTCGAGTAATGCCCCTCTAGTGTGCACCTTGCATTTCAGCTTTCTTTTCTAGCCCTGTTTTAATGTAGGGCTAAAGAGTGCTCAGTGCAAGGAATACTTGCAGAGTGGACTTCCCTATGGTAAAACAGCATGGACAGCTCCCAACACTGCAATCAAGGATGCCTCTAAAAGCTTTAATTTAAAAATAATAATAATAATAATAAGTCTGCATGAAGATGATGGAGCCCTCTAAGGCACATGGGCTTAGAGAATTATTCCCATCTGCAACCCCCTCCCCCTGCTTAGTAGCCCTTTCCAGGGTTATGATTACTGGAAAATGGCTGTTAATCACCAGATTTTTTTTTTTGACTGCAGCTGCTTCAGTCAGACTACTAATCTATTAAACAACTTCGTCTCCAGTTTAAAATTTGCATTGTATACTGTATAGAATAAATTTTCATTGTAATCAGAGCATCCAAGAGAACTTCCTGATATGATTTATAGAAGCACATTTGTTTTTATGGATGGACCTCTAGTGCCATTGAGCCAACTGTTTAAACAATACTGTGGTTGATCAGCATAAAATAAAATATTGTAGCACTAGTGAGTGTTAGCAGCATTTACAATAGTCACATTTGCAGAAATTTGGATTGTGGCATCTCTAGCACTTGGCAGTGTAATACCACATAATTCAAAACTTAACCTAGATATTTAAAATTTGACTTCAACCTGAAAGGGTTTTTCGAAGTTTAACATTCCTGTACCAGACTGTGGTAGAGTGGTTTGGCCTCTTTTTCTACCCTAATGCTTATGACATTTGCCATAATTTGAAGAAATAATCTGAAACCTGAGTCAATATTTGGTGTTAAAAAAGGACAAAACAGCTCTGACTTACCAAGGACCCTTTGAAAACGCATTCTTATATGTAAAACTGACAGGCTACAAGAGGTGGTTGGATGAAGTTCATCATGTTGGAAAGAATGTTTCAATTAAAGTCGAGCACTTTCTCTTCCAGGTCTTTTTTTCTCCGTTTTTTATTTGCTGTGCCAAGGTATCCATGTGCGTTTTTCCACTGTCATCTGGCTCACTCCCAGCAGATGCACACAATCTGTTCTGCTGTCACTAACAGGGTTCGGTTTATGAAAAGAATGTGTCAGAACATGCCACTATAGTCACTTTTACAGGTTTTTTTTAAGAGTAACTGAGAATATATGCATTGCCCTAGTTTTATTGTACTCAGCCTTCAAGAGATTTCTAAGAAACTTTTCTAATATTCCTAGACCAAAAGCATTCTTTTAAATATGTTTTTGACCAAATTGTTACTCTCTATTAAACATAAAATTGGTAAAGTTCATAAACTTCTTTAATGATGAACAGAATGTATTGTATTTAAATTTAAGGGTGTGCTCGCTTCAGCAGCACATATACTAAATTTAAGGGTAGACTGTTACAGGAATGTTTAAAATGAAACAATGCTTTTTACAAAAAAACAGATTTCCAATTATCAAATTTACTTCGTGATCATCCCATGCATACCTTCTACTAAAGACAAACCTACTTTCCTACTCTAATCAAGCTTTATTTTAAAAATATTGTGATCCACTGTTTAGCGTCATAAATACCAATTATTTGACTTGAAAGAAAATACTGGTTTCCTTGAGTCTTTGACATCGTTAAATTAGACCAAAAGCAGTTAAACTATCGAATAATTCTTATTCTGTATAAAGACACATTAAACTGTATAGTCTCAAAATACTGTGACATTTTTCTTTTGAAGATATTCACATCGTTCTAAAAGCACGGTAGATGAATATTTCTGAACTTAATTTTTATTTATTAGGGTGTCTCTATTCCTATCTACCATTCTAAATAAAAATTCAGTTGTTGTCTTCATAGAAAACAATTTCTCTGGTTTTATACAAATTTTAAAAATTTGAGCAGTGGAAACCTTCATTCCTGAAATAAATGAGTTAGCATAATTTGAACTTTTAGGTACGTAGGTGTTGTAAGTACCTACTACATATATATATGCACATGCAGATAGGTAATGGACACATTTACTTTTTGTATACAGATCATGATATTTACATATCTCCCAGAATTGAAGATTTAAAAATGAACCTAAGTGCCAATTTTAGATTTTTAAACAATTTTTGATATGAAGAGCAGTGCAGAGTTCAGGAGAATTAAACATTTTTAAATCAAAGTTATAATTCACTTGAGCTAAAACTGAAAATACAGAAGCTACATTAATGAGTGATCACTTATACAAATTAAGCATTAATTATACATATTTATATAGGAAAATTAGTTCTTAGATTTCTGCATAATGAAAATTTATGAAATACATTTTAAGGCATTTCGGTCAGAAAATTTTCTGATGATGAAACCGATACATTGTCACATGGACAATGCAAGCAATATAAATTAAGAAGCTTTTTTGCAAACACTTTGCACATTTAGCAAGAAAATAATTTACTAAGAACTCATTGGCCCTGTTGTCACATCATCTTGATTAATTGCTAAATAAATTTTCTGTCTAGAGTTGTATTAAATGATTGTTGTAGGAAGTTTTCATAATACCTAAAGAAAAAGGAATCCTTGTTCATTATATTTCAAATATAGCAATGTAGTCATATCTATCTTAAATTGATTTTGTAATGTTTTTGTGATAGGAAGAGGACACATGTATGTAAGATGAGTGATAAAGGACAGTTCTAGAGTTCATTTTTTTCCTGCCAGCCCTTTAATTTATCCATGACTTTATATGTCAGATACCTTTACTTTTTACCTAGTGTTAGTACTTCAATTGTTTTGGTTATGGTAATCCTGAATGTTTGCCATTGGGATAAAAACGCTACTACCCCAAGGAATCACAGGTGGTGAACTAAAAGCATGTTTGGTCAATTCCCATGGGTTGTCAGAACCTCTTCTCTTCCCAGAGCCATCAGTCAGTGGGGCTGGGGAAGAATTGCTGTTGCATATTACAAGATGGTAGATTTGGCCTTGTTAACTAACTTGCTGGTATTAGGACAGAAGTCAGGAATTAGAGAACAACCAAAATCTTCTTTTGCTACAATTTGATTATATATACGATCATTTGGAGACAAAACTCTGTGGGCAAACTTAATTATACGTATTCTGAGCGACTAATCCTTAAAATCCTCTATCACTCAAAGTGTAAATACAATCCTAAATTTCACTGGGAATGAAAAAAGGCTTGCTCCTCTTAGTGAGATTCACAGAACTAAAGAATATTTGGAAATATGGTTTGCCCTGTGAAATAGTTTTAAATACCAGATCTTCTAAGAAGGTAGGGTCTTTTATTTAATGATGCCTTTTAAAGAAATAATCTGGGGGCACCTGGCTGGCTCAGTCTGTAGAGCATGTAACCCTTGTTCTCGGGACTGTGGGTTCGAGCCCCACATCAGGTATAGAGATTTATTAAAAATAAAATCTTAAGGGGCGCCTAGGTGGCTTGGTGGGTTAAGGCCTCTGCCTTCGGCTCAGGTCATTGTCTCAGGGTCCTGGGATCGAGCCCCACATCAGGCTCTCTGCTCGGTCGGGAGCCTGCTTCCCTCTCTCTCTGCCTGCCTCTCTGCCTGCTTGTGATCTCTCTCTCTCTCTCTCTGTGTCAAATAAATAAATAAAATCTTTAAAAAAATAAAATAAAAATAAATAAAATCTTAAAAAAAAGAAAAAAGAATCTGATTTTTTCCCTAATTTTATTTTTAAAAATTAAGGGAAATGTGGTTTTGGACCTTAAATTTTTCCTAATTCTCTAGGAAGTGAACTGTTTATCTAAAAAAGGGGCCAGTTTATCTAAAAAAGATTTTTTTGTTTCTATTCTTTTTTTTGTTCAAAAAAATTTTTTTTAATTTTGCCAGTTGCCTCAATTTCTGACATGGGTGCCACCCTCTTTTGTGGTTGCGAGATAATTCTTTCTTTGCATTTGCTTAGTCATAGGTCTTTTTGGGGTAAAGACAGATTATTTTTGTGAAGTTTCCCCAAAATATGTATTATTCATAGACTAAGAAACCCTTCAAAGAGTCTCACTGCACGGGTAATGATAGGTTGGACTGCAGTGACCAGAAGGCTCTCCAGTCAGCTTTCTTTGGGGGATTTAAAGACAGTTGTATCCTTTTTCCATCTGCATCAACATATGTTGACCAGTTGGTTTTCAATTCATGCTGGCATGGTGGTTGGAAGTAAGACTGATCTTCTATAAATATATTGATACTTTCAACTATGACTTAGGAATTCTGCTTTTATCCAACATCGCTACTAAAAGTATCACTAATAATTCTAATAACTTTTAATACGTGTAAAAGGCTTGTATTATTAATTTGAAAGTATTCTTAATTACAACTATTTTTAGATAGTAATGATCACAGCTAACATGTTCTGAGAGTTTTATTGTGTATTTGGGCATGTTTTAGGGCCTTGAGGCTTTAAATACATTAACTCATTTATGAGATAGTCACTATTGCTATCCGTATTTTGCAGATGAAGAAACTGAGGCAAACAAACAAACAAAAAAAACTAAGCCATTTACCTCAGGTTATCCACTTTGTTAATGGCAGAACTAGAACCTCACCCAGATAATCAGCCTCCAAACTCCACTCGTTAATCCAGTAAGCCAAAATCTCACATACGTCATCTCAGCAATTAGATAAGAAAAAAGAATGACCTTACTATAGATAATTAATTTTGCATGGCATCTTGGAGAAAGGTATTCAGGAATCCCAGAATGAAATGTTCATAAACTCTGTTTATGAGATATGTTGGTACTGTATTTAAAAAGAAGTGACTTAATTCTTGGTCTGTGATATATGTATTATTAACCTGAAGGAAAAAATATATATTTTGTCAATTATTTGATAGATCTCTTTTTCACAAGCAATGTCTTATTCCTATTGGTGAAAATCTGTTTTTCCAGTTACAATAATAGCTTTAAATTGAAATGTGAACATCTAGTTTTATGCTACCAACCTCCAGTTTGTTCTCACTTTTTGAGCCTGTTTTGATTTTTGATCTTTACTTGCAGGAATTATAGTAATTTATATAGTTTTAATTTAAGAATATGAGCTGTATGACAAGAGTTTATAAATGGATATTAAATTTTTTTAGGAGTTAGCTAGTTAATTGGTACAGATGGGTATTTTGGAGAATTTGAATTAGAGCACACCTTTTAACTTCTTTGTAGTTGAAACAGAAAACAAACAATACCTTAAAACCAGATAGAGATGTGAAAGAAATACTGACACGCTAGAACAACTTCCATTATATTTGAAAACTAAGAAATGTTGTACCAAGTTTATTTATCCAATGCTTGGCTTTGAGTTTTGGCTGAATATTTCTGTGTTCAGTAAAAGATATTTTGAAAAAGGTAAAGGGATCAGTTTTAGAATTTTTATTATGAGGAATAATGCTAACTTCCTTACCTCTCATAAGTAGTTTTCTTATTTTTTCAGGGAAGTATTACCGTGCTCTTGACTAGATGTGAGGACAGAGAGGTCAGAGATCAAACTGGACTCAGATATTTCTGAATTTCCAAATGTATGCACTTTAGACTTCAAAATTAATAGCTACCATATCTTTACAGACATGGTTTCCTTGCCAAATTTCCAATGAGTTTTAGTAACTATATTTGGTACTTCTTTATTTCACTGTTGAAAAGAATCAAATGCTATTTGGATTACAGTACAAACACCAAAATAACCTGTGTTTTCTGTATCTTAACATGTTTTTATTAGAATTGTGACTTGAAGATTTGGGAATTAGATGGGTGATTTGGAATTAATTGGTTACAGCGATAAATAGCTTTCATGTCATTTTATGGTGCTCACTGATAGGGAGAGGTTTGTGTGCTTTACGCAATGTTAAGTGCCACTGGTAATGCTCAGTGGTCATCCCTCTCTTAGTAATGAAACCACCGAGGCTAGTTATGCCTGCTTCCTAATGTTACTTTGACTACAGTTGTTTGAATTCCCTCTTTGGAATCTTCTAACTGTAAAGCACTCTCTTAAGACTTCATGAAACAACAGATTTATATTTAGTATCCATTTGAGCTCGAAATATACAAGAAACAAGTATTCACTCAAACACTGAGGACGAAGTCATCGCTGTTGGCTAATTCTATAAAAGATAATTACATAAAGTTATTAGCAATATTTCCAGAAGAAGATTGTGATACAATTAATATTGCATTTCAAAAGCCTTTTGAAAATTTTAATCAAACAAGGATTCAAATCAACTAATAATTTCTTACAAACAGAACCCATTCAAAAACTGAGTTGAAATTGATCTTAGGTATATGTTAAGTGACAGAGTCCTAGGTATAAAACATTGGGTGTCCTTTATACAGTTTAGCACAGGGGTTCTTAATCTTGGCTTTTAGGAAGATTTTTTTTTTTTTTTGCAAATACTGATACCTGGGTCTCACCTCCAGATTTGGATTATGTTGGTGTGCTGTCTGGTCATTGCTGTTTTTCAAAGCTGCCTGAGCGATTTCAATGTGAGGCCTGAGTAAGAGACACTGTTGAGAAGATAAACGTGAATCTTGAACTTAGTTATAAAACTCTGTGCATCCCAGAAGTTAAAGAAACAAATAAACATATAACTCTGTCCATAAAATGTCTGCTGCTCTTTTCAACATTTCCCTTTGGACATCAACTACAAATTAGTTAATCTGCCAGTACATTCAGCAAGTGTGTCATGGGAGGTGGCTTGCTAGGTGTTAGGGATACAAAAGTGAAAGATGAAGTCTTGGCCCTTAAGGAATCCAGTCTGATGAGGGAGATGAACATGCAAAGTTGCAGTTATGAATGTGAGGTGATAAATGCTACAATGCAGGTATGTGGAAAGTAAAAGGGATGTTTCAGTGATAAAATGTTCGACTTTTTTGAGGAGATGACTGGTCAGTCAGGCCAGTCTTCAGCAGAAGAAAAGGACACCTGAGGTGAGTTTCAAATGATGAGTCAAATCCTGACAATATCCTGGAAAAGGAGATTTTTTTGATTCATCTCCCCTCTGAAAGCATAACACTTTTATGAGTCTTTTTATATGACCCACCATATTCTTTTTACCTCTCCATTTGGAGAAGCTGCCCAGGCCTTGTCCAGGAATTTAGGTTCTGTTGATATTGAGGGCAGCTGATGAAGCCATGAGGACGGTAGTGGGAGAGCCTAGCTAATCCCCTTTCCACTCTCTGGTGTGACAGAAAACCTCTCTGGTATGGATCTTGAGGTAACTTAGAGGACTTGCTCCTCCTCCACTCCCACTCATGCCCTATTTCATAGACACAGCTGAAAGGAAGGATGGTCTGATCCAGGTCCTCCCCTGCAATTCACTGTTTTGACAAGGGGTGTGAAGTAAGTCATGAATGAGGGAGAAGAGCACCAGCAGTGAGGTACCACCGAAAGGATACTTTATATAGTGGAGATTCAGCATTTATCTTTTTTTTTTTTTTAAAGATTTTATTTATTTATTTGAGAGAGAGAGAAAGCATGAGAGGGGAGAAGGTCAGAGGGAGAAGCGGACTCCCCACGGAGCTGGAAGCCAGATATGGGACTCGATCCCGGGACTCCAGGATCATGACCCGAGCTGAAGGCAGTCGCTTAACCAACTGAGTCACTCAGGTGCCCTCAGCATTTATCTTTTACAAAAATTAATTTAGGGGCGCCTGCGTGGCTCAATTGGTTGGGTAACTGCCTTTGGCTCAGGTCGTGATCCTGGAGTTCCAGGATCGAGTCCCGCATCAGGCTTCCCCGCTCCTCAGGGAGTCTGCTTCTTCCTCTGAGCTTCTCTCCTCTCATGCTCTCTCTCACTTTCTCTCCCTCTCTCTCAAATAAATAAATAAAATCTTTTAAAAAAATTAATTTAAAGAAATCTTCAAGTGGTATTTATCTTTTTTCTTTCCTTATTCTAAAAAAGCAAAACCAGATAAATAAAAGTACTTCAGGGATGTCATACACCTAGGAAAAAAACCTTAGGTACTTTATTGCTTTTTTTAAGATTTTTTTTTATTATTATTCATGAAAGACAGAGATAGAGAGAGGCAGAGGCAGAGGGAGAAGCAGGATTCCCGCTGAGCAGGGAGCCCATTCTAGAACTCAATCCCGGGACCCCGGGATCGTTCCCTGAGCCGAAGGCAGCCACTTAACCATCTGAGTAACCCAGGCATCCAAACTTTAGGTACTTTAAAAGTGTTCTATCGAAAGGATTCTAATAGAAGGACATAAATCTGTAAGACATAGAAAACCACGGTCTTAGAAGAAACACAGAATCCAGGAAATTGAACTCGGTTTTTTGTGTTGCCAAACATATAACACACACACACACACACACCAGTTTCTCTATGTATGTCAGAAGACAGAAAAGGGAAAACATGACAAGAAAATAAATACACTGGTTCCACAAGTTACATTAGAAAAATGTTGCATCATTTCATAAGAAGCCTTACTGTAAAGTGAGCCACATGCAATTTTATGTAAGGAAGTTTAGATGGTGGTCTTGGTTATATAATGGAATAAAATTCCAAATCTATAAACAAACTTCTCAGTGCAGCTGCTAGACCACATTACCTCCACAAACCAGATTCTTCATGAAAATAAGCCCAATTTCATATTGGGAGGAAGGAGGGGAAAAAGGTCTGCACTACTTGATTATATCCTTGCTCAGTGACTAGAGAATTAAATTAGTTATGAAAAATGAGACCTTTGATCTAAGGGGTTGACTTTTTGAAAGTCATAAAATGCACTGAGTTTGATCTCAAATAGATAATACATTAACATCACACATACAATTAGAAAATTATCACCTTGAGTAAATTAAGTATACAGCATTGAATTCAATTAGCGTGTTATTAGAGATTTACAAGTCGGTAAATATAAGGTGAGATTAATTTTTTTAAATGCAATGGAAACCCTCCAAAGATTCAGTAGGATCTAGGTGAAAACAAGTGATTGTAAGCCCTTGAAAGTCTTCCAATGCTGATTTTCCAGGAATGGGGCGTATTTATCAGAACTATTTTATCTCACAAAAGCAGAGTTTTCTATGATTTCAACTACTGAGAGTCACAGAGGTTATCCAGATTGAGTTTTTCTCTTGCATCATGAAATAGTTAAGAAATTCTTACATAGGAATCAGCTCATAAACAGATAAACTAGTAAATTTCAAGAGCGTATACATTCAAATAAGATAATGCTACAACTTAGCTATATTGTGGTGTTACATTTCTAGGAGAATTTAATACAGTAGATTTCAGATCTGGCTTTACATTTGACTTCTTGGAGAGATTTTTAAAAAAATTCTGGAGAACGACCTTCAGTGATTATGATTTCATTGATCTGGGATGGGTCTAGATATCAGGACTTTTTAAAAAATATCCAAAGTGATTCAAATGTGCAGGCAGGGTTAAAGATTACTGTTAACTTTCAAAATCTTTAGAACTTTGAATCATCTTTGGATACAAAGGTGAGGTAAATACAGAACATTAGCATTACTTCCCTCTTAACTATAAAATTGAGAAGAAAATAAATTGATTTCTTAAATTACAACAGAAACATTATCTCTTCCATAGCGTCTTCCCCTTCCCAATTTATGAGACCAGCTGTATCATTCCAGTTTCTAAATTATTGGCATTTCTAAAGATGAAGTAACAGGGGAAGTGATGAACTTTATAAATAGACTGTCTAAAATATTTGGCCTGAGGGGTCAAGACGTAGGCGAAGCTGGATAAAGACATGTGTATATTAGCCAGAGGCTAACAGTTGTTGAATTCCCTAAATTTCCTTAAGAAAGGGAAGAATAAGAATACCTTTAAGAACATAATTTTTTTTTCTCCAATGTGTAGTTAGTAAGACCCAGAGGAGAAAAAAATGTACCTTTTGAGCCAAAATTAGGTCATACCAACCACAGCAAATTGGAAGCTCTACTTAAAATGTAGTCTTGCAGGATTGCTGTGGATCATCTTAATGTCATGCATGTGGTGGTAGGGCTGACGCTTTCAGATTATGACTGCAGAGCTCTGCTAACTGAGTCTGTCCACCCCATTGAGGCCGCCATTGGCATACAGACATGATCTAAGATTGTGTCTGAAAGGTGTGCTCTGGAATATGGCATTTTTTTTAAGATGGGAAAGTTTACACTTTCTAAACAACAACAAAACACAGTTTATTTTGTTTTACAATCCTAAAGGGGGCAAATGTGGCTTGGCAGGCATGGCTTCCTGGTAATGAGGAGAAAGTTGCCAGAGAACTACCTTACCGTTAAAAGAAGAAAGAAAAAACCCTACAAAGTAATAGTTTCATTCATTTAGTCACCTGTTCACATTAGAAGTGGCAGGATTGTTCTTTTTCCAGCCTTGAGGGATGTGGAAGAAAATTAGAAGGCACTTCATTCATTTCACTGGCACTTATCATTATTAGAATATTGAATATACTGTAAAATGCAATATATTTCCATTATGTAGAAGAAACTGCTGCTTTTTTCCTACTTGCAGAACATAGCATTTCATTGGTGTTTCTATTCATTACTTGAATGTTGAACTGGCCATAAAAATATAACTTATTTCCGTTACATAAAGGAAATTTATACTCTTCCCTTCTTGGAGAAAGTATTTAATGAAATGATAAGACCTGTAAGATTTTTTAAAACTTTATTGTAGAATGCACTCAAGAACTTCATTGACTTGTGTAAGGAAAGTATTAATATCCCTTATAGTATCCCATATATTTGTTCTATTCTCAAAGAAAAAAAAAAGTATATCTCTTGTTGCACACTACTAAGTTTATTCCCACCCAAAAAAATCCTCAGATTTTTAGACTTGTTCCCAAATACCATTTCTAGCCGAGGCCTTCGTAGCCATGAGCTTTACATCTATGCCATATCTGCAAAAAGAAGTTTTCTTTTTCAGCAATTTGCAATATGTGTAATTAATTATATCAGCCTAGTTACCAAACTGTTGATATCTTGTAGGATGAAGAAGCAGTGGATACATAATATTCTATCTTCTCTGAACTGAACTGGGATATTATGCAGGAGAGTGAAAAAACAAATGTTTTCTTCTACAGAATATTGCATTAACATAGGAACTCTCATATGTGAAACGACATTCTCCTTGATTTTTCTTGTATGCTGGTTCTACATTTTCTGATAACACAGGAAATAAAAGGCTCAATTGTTACTGCATGAGGGCTCTGGAAATAATTCACAGAGGAGAAAACTCTGGAGCTGGATCTTAAAGGAAGAACTTCAATATGTCATGGCTTGTCACTACATGTCTTGCCTTTTGAGCATAGACTCTAGCATACCACTATGCACCCAATAATACAGTCACATCCACAACCTATGACTAACCTAAGAGCAGTGTCCCCAAAATCTGCTTTAACATTGGGAAACCTAGAATTTATTTTTCATGGAAACATTTTTAAATGGTTATTAGCTGCTCACATGAGCCCACAAAAACCCCTTGTATAGTTATAATAAAATTTTTTGAAATAGTGAGAAGGCATACAGATGTTGTAATACAAATAACTAAATTGTATTATTCAGGCTGTCCTTAACCAGTAATGCTTAGCCAAAGCACTCTTTGACAAGCAGGAATTTTTGTGGAAATAACAAAAACAATTTCTAAGTTTTAAAATGTAGTCTGCCAGGACACCTGGGTGGCTCAGTTCTTAGGCATCTGCCTTCAGCTCAGGCTCAGATCATGATCCCTGGGTCCTGGGGATCAAGCCCCATATCCGGCTCCTCTCTCTCTCCCTGACCCCTCCACCCTGCTCGAGCAGTCTCTCACTATCCCTCAAATAAATAAATAAATAAATAAATAAATAAATAAATAAATAGTCTGCCGTGTACAGACCTCAGAATCATATGCAGTGTTCCTTCAAAGTGCAGAGTTCCCACCACCACTTTCCTGGGGAAACATTTCAACATGGTGTTTAAATGACTAACGTGTTTATTGACATTTAAAGATTCCTGCATAAAGATTACAGTATTCTTAGTTTATAATTTCTTTTTAAAATAGCTTTTTCTACTCCTTAATGTGGGTATATAATAAGTATCACTCTAAACGTTTATTAGTTACGGCTAGTTAACATGTGGAACATATTAGAAAGAGAATTCCCCAAGGATAACTGAGCAAGAGCTAAAGAAGAGGACACCAGGGGATTAACAAGGATGTGCCCGGGGTGCCTGGGTGGCTCAGTCGGTTGAGCGGTTGAGCGGCTGCCTTTGGCTCAGATTGTGACCCTGGGGTCCTGGGATTGAGCCCCACATCCAGCTCCCTGCTCAGTGGGAGACTGCTTCTCCCTCTGCCATTCCCCCTGCTTGTGCTCTGTCTCTCTCTCTCAAATAAATAAATAAAATCTTTATTTAAAACAAAACAAGGATATGCATATAGATGAGAGTGCCTGAGAAGGATTTGACTAAACAAGCCTTAGCACTCGGGCATTTGGGCTCCGGACTCCTTACCTTAGCTGCTGCTCTATGCTGCCTGCCATCGCCCCTAATAAACTTTTACTGGGCTGCCTCTTCCAGGGATGCCTCAGGCTGACTTTGAGTTTTATTGCCCACCTGTCCAAAATCTGGACTCTGCCAGGTACATGGTTAATACATAGTTATTAAATGAATGAGGAAATGAATTCTGTCACTCATTTCCTTCTGAATTATAATCTCTGTGAAGTCTTGTTCGTTTTAAGGTTCCTTGATATGAGTGGCAAAGTGCCTCCAACATGTTGAGGTAGATACCACACATAAATTGACCTGAATTAAGAAAAAAAAAGGTAGAATTTGAATTTAGAATCTCTTTTAAGCTCTGGTCATGAGGTGATTTGCATATTGAGGGAAGTGGACATATATGCATTGAGTTTATTTGAATTATACGTTCACAAAATGGATTTCATGATCAGGAAATGCCTACATTTGTTGAGATTGAGTTTATAGAGGATACTTTACTGAATAGTTAAGTCTAAAAACGATACTTCATGAATTTAACGAAAAGAGTTTCGGTTGATGATACTTAAGGTTTGCTGTTTTTAAAATCCTCCTTTGAGATTTTTCTCTGCACTATCTAGACTTGGACCACAATTTGTGCACACATTCAGCTTCTTTAGAGGAAATGTGAAGGAAGAGAATGAAAATTCATGTAACATGAAGTGCATTATTTTATTCACTACCTTTTAAGCTACTTACCAACTCAACTGAGTATTTTATTCTTCCATCTTAGAAAAAGTCTGTGAAGAGTTAAGGAAAAAATCCAACATTATTAAAAGGAAATGTGTCCTCTTATTACTATAGGTAGTACTGTCCTTAAAATGTTAATGATGCTTTTTAGAAAATGAAGTGATTTGTTTTGAGAATAAAAATATGCTCATATTATTTAACAAATAAACTTGAGTATAGACTATAGTTGTTTGTTTGGTTTTTTTTTTACTTAAATACAGTTTAATGGGATTTAACTTAAATTCGGAAATTACCCTCCCCCGCTCCCCCGGCTGGATCACGCATGTCCTGGCAATTGAGTATAGACTATAGTTTTAAATGTTTCTCTAAATATTCTATAAAGCGTTCATTAAGACTTTCAAATTCCAAAATTTTAATAATGGCAATCTAAAAATAAAATATAAGTCCTTTTTAGATACAAGCTCCTTTATAAATTTGTGTCTGTTCTTCAGGTTTCTTTCTTTTTTTTTTTTTAAGATTTTATTTATTTGTCAGAGAGAGAGAGGAAGAGAGAGCACAAGCAGGCAGATTGGCAGGCAGAGGCAAAGGGAGAAGCAGGCTCCCCGCTGAGCAAGGAGCCCGATGTGGGACTCTATCCCAGGACCCTGGGATCACGACCCAAGCCAAAGGCAGCAGCTTAACCAACTGAGCCACCCAGGCGTCCCTGTTCTTCAGGTTTCTTAACTTTCCAGGGTGCTCACACCCTGCTGCTCACCTCCTTTCTTGTACATAGAACCTCTTTGGAGAGTAAACTGCACATAAACACTTCTAGAATGGATCATTTCATTTACATAAATACTAAAATTAGAATGTGTTCTCAGAAACAGAAAAGTGAAACTCTAAAGACTCTGCTGAAGACAATTATGGTTCATTGTAGTCCTTTTTTCTTATCAAAATACAAAGAATGTCAACTTTTGTGTCTTTAGTAATCATGGTCTCAAAGGTTTGATGAAATGAGGTACATAAAATGCATCATAAAATGGAAATACTAGGGGCGCCTGGGTGGCTCAGTGGGTTAAGCCTCTGCCTTCGGCTCAGGTCATGATCTCAGGGTCCTGGGATCGAGCCCCGCATCCGCATCGGGCTCTCTGCTCAGCAGAGAGGCTGCTTCCCCCCCTCCTCTGCCTGCCTCTCTGCCTACTTGTGATCTCTCTCTGTCAAATAAATAAATAAAATCTTTAAAAAGAAAAAAATGGAAATACTCTACAAATGTAACTGATTCTTAAGCTACATTAAACTGTAAATTCTTTGAGCTTGGGGATTACGCCATATTCATATATCTTTGTTTTTTCTTTTGTCTAAATGAGTCTGTTAACACATAATAGATGTCCTATAAATGTTTGTCAAATTATATTGGAACAAGTGAATGAAGGGTAATAATTGTCCCTGACTCAAATGAGAGACACTTAGGAAAACCATTTCGTAAAGTATTTCCATCATGAGACCTTTCCCATTGAGGTTATCTTTCCCACATCTGACTTTTGAAGGTGTATACCTACTTATAGTATTTATTAATATCTGTCTTATGCTAGAGCTAGTATTTAAAGTATATTTCCCAATTTAGTAAAATTTAAGTTCTTTGGAAGGCAGGGATTAAGTTTTATTGGCCTTTGTATTCAGGATATAGTCCCTAATGGATTTATAATCTCTCAATTAACAGATTACTTTTTGCTCCAGATTTGCTATACCACCTGACTGGCTAAATGATGTTGATCATTACTAAAGAGCTTCCCTTTGGGTAGGCATTCAGTTCCTGTTGTGACATGCTGTTGCCCACTATTCTGTGACCCCATGGTACTAATATCTATTTATTATATACTAATACACATTTTACAGTTGGGAAAACTGAAGTTTAGAAGTCACATAGATTAAAACTTTAGTTTCTGATTAGAAAATATGGTGCTGTGCGTTGCCTGGGTAGCTCAGTTGGTTAAGGGTCCAACTCCTGATTTCAGCTCAGGTCATAAACTCGGGGTCATGAGATCGAGCCCTATGTCAGGCTCCATGCTCTGCAGGGAATATGCTTAAGATTCTCTCTCCCTCTCCTGACCTCTCCCACGCTGTGTATGTGGAGGAAAAATAAGATGCTTATTGGCATCTAGTTAATGACTACTCAATTGTCTTCATTACTAACTTGTCATCAGAATCAAAAATTAAAATATTATATAGAAAATACCTCTTGTTAGTCAGACCTGTGGGCAAGTAGTAGAATCTCAAGTAACAATAACAAGAAGTGTATATCTTTATGGATAATTATATATTATGTATAGAGATATATACTATAGCAGTGCATGCATGATTGCTATGCAGATGTATAGTTAATTCTCAATAAATTCTAAATCATATTTTATAAATGAAAAAAAGAAAATATGGTGCTTATTTATAGCTACAAAAAGCTGTGATTGTTGGCTTTATTTCACTTCATTTGCAGGTAATAGGTAAATAATGATTTTGTATAATATTATAGTTCTATCTCAGATTTCCCCTCATGTAAAGTTACGAATTTTTGTGGTTCTTTTGTATGTCATGAGTGAAAGTCATGAGATAATACTGTTGTAACTGATAAAACAATGTTGAAAGACACATTTATGATTCATTAAAAGACATAGTGTATCTTATTGGCCCTGTTTAGAGTTTAAGTTTTATTTAATTCATTCATGTAAGTTGGATTTTTTGTGTGATAAGCATCTGACTAGGTTGATCTCTTATTTATTCCTTTAACTATATAAAGAAAAAACTAAAGAAAAAAGTACATTGGAAGAGTTTCTAACTTTTATAAAACCATTATGTGGACATCTAACAAAAACTAACTCAAGTCTTTTATCTATTCCACTACTTAGATCAGTATGTGGTAGGAATAAAAAAAATAATATGATAGTCTAATCATGACTTTTTACTATTCACTAGCCAATCTCTATGATGTGGTTGTTTCAATAATATTATCTAAAATGATAGTCCTTTCTATTTTGCATAAATTTCATTTATTTGGCAGTTTCTGATTATCTATATCCTTTTAAGTATAATGATTTATTACTGTTTTTAATTTATTGAATGTCTAGGCATTATATATCAAACAGAACATTTCTTCTTAGTGGTCCTAATGGAAAGTATTTGGCTACCAAGTGTACTCAGCTGTTTGATAATTGACTCTTTCTCAAGGGTGTACCAATCCAGCCTGGAAGACCTCATTATCTGTTTGGTACCCTCCTCAGCTAGAGCTACATTTTAACACTACGTTCTTAAGAGTCACATATGTAACATTTTAATTGACACTTGGATGGAGTGTTTGGGTGGCTTAGTTGTTAAGTGGCTGCCTTCGGCTCAGGTCATGATTCTGGAGTCCTGGGATTGAGCCCGGCATCGGCCTCCCTGCTCGGCAGGAAGCCTGCTTCTCCCTCTCCCACTCCCCCTGCTTGTGTTCCCTCTCTCCTATGTCTTTCCCTGTCAAATAAATAAAATCTTTTTTTAAAAATTAGCTTTTTCAGTTATATGTTCTTAGAATACATAATAAAAGGGTGTGGTTTTTTAACATAAGTTTTCCCTTTTGCTGATGAATGTCGAACACACACTTCAGTATATAGTTTCAAAATGGTTGGGTTGTTTTTGTTGTGGTGGTGGTGGTTTTTAAAGATATTTATTTATTTATTTATTTATTTATTTATTGACACAGAGAGACATAGCAAAAGAGGGAACACAAGCAGGGGTATTGGGAAGGGAGAAGCGGGCTTCCCGCCAAGCAGGGAGCCCGATGTGGAGCTCTATCCCAGGACCCCAGGATCATGACCTGAGCCAAAGGCAGACGCCCAACAACTAAGCCACCCAGGCAGCCCCCAAAATGGTTTTGTGTTATTATGCCTAAGAAGATACCAGTAACCTGTCATTTGCCACTGCAGTAATAAAGAATGTAGAGAATTCTGCATAAAGTACTTTCATATACAATCACTTTTAGTCAATTAAATTTCCATTTGTCATTATGGAAATGTAAATACAGTGTGATTGTTTGCTTATATTTTTTGTATCTAAAACACTTATGGATTGTGTCTGTATACATTGGTTATATTATAAAGTTTCAAATAATAATCATTCCAGTACACTTTTAGTACAATTAGAATGCTAAAATCTTTTTGAGATGGCAAAAATACATTTTATAATTTCAAGGACCTAGGATAAATATTATGGTCTAGTCATAACTAGACCATAACTAGAAGAATTAGCCAAATCTCAGCCAATAGGTGTTTACCTAAATCTATATCCAACACTGGTTAAGACAGGTTGATAGATATCAAAATACGTGAATGTTACTGGAAGACAAAGTTCAAAGTCCTAGCATTATTCTAATAGTGAGACAAAGCAGAGTTCTTCATTTAAAAATATAGGTATTCTCCATTTAAAAATTCATTATATGGAAGTTCTTAATGATATGTGAGTCACATGCATACACACACAAATATATACATATAAACATACAAATATACATACATACAAATATACATATACATATATTTGTGTGTGTTTGTTCAGTGTGTGTCAGAGAGATCACCAAAGTCAGAGTGAGCACATGAGATCCGGAAGTTTTATTTGCAGCTCTGTGTTAGAATGGCGGATGTCCTAGACGTCATGGTGCTACTGAAGGACAGTGGCCTTCTAAGGCCTGTACTGCGTCTGTATTCTTCCATTCTCTCATCTACTTTGGCAGTTACTGTTTATTTGTTGTATTAAAGCAATCAAAGTAGCCATCATTTTTTATTAAAATGCTGGGTTTGGGGTTTTTTTTTTAGTATTTGGGGTTTTTTTGTTTGTTTTTAGTATGACGTGAAAGGCAGACGTTGGAGTTAGATTGCGAAGGTTTCAATCCCAAAGCCGTGGGCAAGAAAAGTCTTCTTTGCCTAAATTTGCCCATATGTGAAATGTATGTATGTAATAATGCTAAAATAAGGCTACAACAGTGCCCAAGACAGAACAAGGATTAACAACGATTAATGATCATTAGCCTTTTTAAACTTTTACAACCAAGAAATTTTCCATTGAAAGGTTTTTATTCTTTGCCTTTGGGGGAGAATTTCTAGGAAATAGATTTTATAATCACCTATGTTACCCTGAAGTTAAAGTCATTAAAGGTGACTTCACTATTTGATTGTATCTTTTCAAAGTTTAAAAAAAATTCTTGTCGTGGAATTTTAATCGATTCAATTCATATTATTAAATTAAAAATAGAACTAGGGAATAGTGGATTTACCAAATTCTGGAATTTTCTGACTTTTGAAACTTTGATTAACATTAGATAATTTCCTGAAGGAATTTGCAGATTCATCTCCCGGAAACATCAGAGAAAACAACCTTAATAGTGGTCAATCATTAATCCCATTGTTATAAAGTTAAGCATTTAGACAAAAGTCAAGTAAATAAATGTGATAAAACTTTTATTGTAGATTTTTAAATTAAGCTTTAGGTAACTTTTGCACTACCCAAATTCTGATGCTTATTGTCAGTGTATTTTATCATATGTGTATAACCCTTTTTTTCTTTAAACAAACAAGTCTCACAATTCTTGTACAATAAATGAGAGGTTTCCCATAGAATTCAGTAGAATAGCCAAAAATCATGTGGCGCTGGCTCTAAGAGATGTGAATCTTAAGATTTAGACAGTTGGAGCATGTGAATTTATGAATGCCTTTTATTTTCAAATTAGAAGCAAGTAAACTAAAGGTATTTAAAGTGCTTAGAACAATCACTCTTTTAAGAAATACTTTACCAAACTGAAGAATTGTTTTCCATTTGAGGAATCAGAATGTACTCACGTGGCCTACCTAGAATTCTAAATGACCAGCCCATTGATATAAGAAATCTTTTAAACTTTTTCACAGAGAACAGTGACATTAGTCAACCAAATTTTTATCCTCAAGTATGTCAGTTTTTGACCAAAATCTGAACTTTATTTTTTCTCATTAGTGTACCTCAGTCATCAGTGTAGGGGATGAATTCATGACCTTTTTTTTTTTTAAATGGCCTTACCCAAGTGAAAAATACTTAACAGCAGGGAATAAGAAGTTACACTGCTTATATTTTAAAATGTGTCTCAGTTTATCTACCTTACCATGACTAAAATAATTACAGTGAGAGTTAAATAATAAATGTAAGGTAGTTATCATATTGCCTATTATTATTACGTAGCAAGATGTAAATGCGTGTAACATTTTTTAATGAAATAGTTTTCATCCACATAAGACTACCAGTATTCTACAAAGTAAGAGATATTATATAACTGGGAAATTGTATGCATTCAATCGCACTTCTAGAAGTAGGTTTGTTGTTTCTACTAAACTTTTTGGCCACTATAGCTTTGGATTTGCAAATACAGATCATTAGCAAGTTTTTAAATCATGCAGATTCTATTACCTCCTTCTGCTATTTGCCTTTGGGGAATTTTTTTTTAAATAGGAAATTATTCTATATCATCTTTGTAAAAGTTTTAATAATAAGATTATAAATCTCAACCAAAGTATTATATATGAATTTTAGTTGCATTACTCTGTGCCCAATTACTGGTTATAATTGTAAGTTTGCAGAATGAATTTATTTACATTCTGTGTATTGTCAGTTTTTACTCATGTACCTTATAAATGCAACATATTTGAATCTGATTTTTCAAATTTAGATAATAGGTGTTTATATTCTTCAGCTTTAAATTTGAGAAGCTCCCTTATGATGCATTTGTGATCCAAGTCACTACCAAAAATTGTGTGAGTTTAAATGAGATAAACAAACTAGAAATAGTGTTTTGTTGGGGTTTTTTTTTAGATTTTATTCATTTATTTGACAGAGAGAGAGAGAGCACAGCAGGGGGAGTGGCAGGCAGAGGGAGAGGGAAAAGCAGGCTTTCCACTGAGCGGGGAGCCAGATGTGGGGCTCAGTCCCAGGACCCTGAGATTGTGACCTGAGCCAAAGGCAGCCACTTAACTGAGCCACCCAGGTGCCCCTGGAAATAGTGATCTTAAGTGAAATCTATATTGGTGTCTGATCTAATCTCCTAACTAATTATGCATCTAACCAGTATGTTAAAATTCTATCTAGAGGTCCTGGAATTATTCCCTCTCTCCTTTTTTTAAATGTCATTGTTTTATAGATGAGCTACTAAATAAAAAAAGAAGGAAAGAAAGAAAGAAAAGTGGTAATAGAGGAAGTTGGCATGGAGAATTGTAGCTGTATTCAG
Source organism: Nasua narica (assembly GCA_028533885.1). Taxonomy (NCBI): domain Eukaryota; kingdom Metazoa; phylum Chordata; class Mammalia; order Carnivora; family Procyonidae; genus Nasua; species Nasua narica. The sequence goes on along the minus strand of CM052809.1, from coordinate 60,070,836 downwards.
CTCTTTTTATCTTTTTCTAAATATAGTTATAAAATATTGTTCAGGTCAGCTGATATAAGCAGTGGAGTGCTTCTTCATGTCTTCTTTCTTTCCCAATTATTTCAATAATGTTTTGATGAATTAAAGTGAAACAAAGAAATCAGCGCCAAGTTCTAATATCAAATCAAGTATTGAAATTGCTAATTCCCCAGATATTTTTAATATATTGCTAATCTCAAGACCAGGACTAAATTGGTATTCCAGGACTAAAGTGGTAAATTTTTAATAAAGATGTCTCTCACGAGCAAGTCTTATTATAACATACTAGAATATCATTTATTCTTTGAGGATGTGATTTATTCTATTTAAATATAAGCCCTGTAAAGGAGATGTGTTAATCTATTTTTACTCTAAGTACATAAATATGTCTGCTACACTCTAGTCAGTAGATGTATTCAGAAGCCAATATGCCTACACTCTCACATTTCTTCTGTAAATGATGAATAATATTGATAAATGAAAATTACAAATCTGCAATAGAGCTTAACTATTGAATACTAAATCATTCTGTTACTAACTCTGTGTTCCAATGACATTTTCTAGATTAAAAAAATGTCATTCCTACATTTAAAAAATATTTTGTGCCTTTACAGCAATGCAAGCAAATGTGCATTTGAAAGAAAATCCACAATGCAGCTACAAATAATTCCCTATAACACTCAAAAAGCGATTTTCAAAAATGGTTCAATTTTCAGAATAGAATATTTTAAAAAAATAACCTCTTTCCTGCCAGATTTTACATTCCACATGTTTGGTACAATTAAAATGGAAGAGTGGTGGAATGGAACTCTTCCATCTATATTTTGGAAAAACATATTCACTCACCTCAATTTGTCAGTGTGCATTAAGAGGTAGGTCATTATGCAGTAGAAAAAGAAGAAGAAGGCAGCTCTAACTCATGTGACTGACATATACTAAACATGGCCATTAATACAACTTGGCAGTGACCTTGGCAGCACTACAGGTAATCTCCTTGCAGGGATAAACTATTTGAATGATAGTATACGCGCAAAGTGAGTTCTCTTTGGAACTCTACCACTTAATTTTCTTATATCCTAACAAAAATATTTTTTAACAGATCCCTTAGTGATTTTCTTTTTACCTTTGCTCTCTCAAATGACAGTTTACTCACAGGCATTGTTGCTGTCATTTTTCTGTCATTATGGAAACAGCTATATATTTGGTACCACTTTCATAAAGGGTTGAAGTCGATTCTATTTTTTATTGTAGGTATAAATCTGTAGTCAAATTTTGTTAGATCACTCATTATCAAAGTTCTAAAAAGTAGAAAGCATATGTAGAGAAGATAATAGGTTGAAAACTCAATGTTAGAGAAAATTCTGTATTATATATTTCATAAAAACTCTCAGCACAATTATTTTTATTGCTATTTGGGATTTATTTAGATTATTTAAGATAAAATGTGTATTTTTATCTCAACTTCTGAGATTTTGCAGTAGAAGATTCAGGTGCATCATTGCTTATTTCCTACATCAGATGAGTTTGTCACACGACAAGGGAACTGAGGTGCCTAGAAGATTCAGGTAAATGAGTGGAAAGGACCATGACAAATAGTTATCTTATTAAAACATTCTACTGCCCAGCTTAATCTCACATTGAGTCATAATGTGTACTGAATGCCAGTGATAAGGAAGTTTCATGTAATGGAGATTGGACTTTTTTTTTGTCATAGAGAGCACAAGCAGGAAGAAGGGGAGGCAGGGGAGAAGCAGACTCCCCATTGAACAAGGACTCTGATGTAGGACTCAATGCAGGACTTGAGCCCTGGATCCCAGGATCATGACCTGAGCCAAAGGCAGACACTTAACTGACTGAGGCATACCTGAGATTGGGCTTATTTAAAAGCTTCTAAGAAGGTTATAATTTCTTACACTTGATTCTATGCCATATTGCAATACAGGAAATGAACAATGACTTTAAAGGAAGAGCATTTTTTTCCATAATGTGGATCCATTTTTAAAAACTATTCCTTCCTGAATTGTTTCTGGGGTTTTTTGGCAATATAAACCAGATGTTGATAAGAGCATTTATAGAAGCCATTGATATTTCAATTCAGTGTTCTTTATTTATAATGTTCATTCTAGTTTAAAATTTTCTGAGCAATCTAAATTAGTTAATTTCTGGAATTAAACAAATTCACCAGTCATTAAGATTTTTGAGTATTGCAAATATTGAGTATTTTTTTAAAAAGATTTTATTTATTTGACAGAGAGAGACACAGTGAAAGAGGGAACACAAGCAGGGGGAGTGGAAGAGGGAGAAGCAGGCTTCCCGCTGAGCAGGCAGCCCAATGCAGGGCTCAATCCCAGGACCCTGGAATCATGACCTGAGCTGAAGGCAGCTGCTTAACGACTGAGCCACCCATGCACCCCACAAGTATATAGAGTATTAAAGCTGTTTCCAATTAATGGGTCATTTTAAGTGCACAAGTGAATTATTTTCGTACATAGAACCTTAAGAATCATTTGATAAGGACACAGAAATTTATGAGGTAAGGCACATTCAATAAATTATAGCATACTGCACTTCTCATCAATTCATCTATAAATTTAATCTTTACCAGTGCCTATTTCCAATTCATTGTCAAGTTGATCTATATAATCAGAATTCCTTATTATGTTTACATTACTAAGGCATACGCCAAATTAGAGGTATCTTTTCTTTGACTATAAATTATAAGTATAAATGGCTGCTAGTAGCCTGTGGCACTGTTTAAGTTGTCCTTGAAATAACTTTAAATAGAAGCACATTAAGAAATATATTTTAAGTCAGAGAAAAGTTTAGTATTTTTGATGCATTATGTTTAAACTACAAGTAGCAATATATTTTAAGTCTAATTTTTAAGAATAAAGTAGAAAAGCCAAACAGAAACAAAATGAAACACCCTTTTCTAATTCAGTAAGAACCAAAGGTTGAAATTTATTTTTAGATAAAAGCTCAGATCCTCAATGCATTGAATTAGACATACTCCCTGTCAAGTGATTTAGGACTTTCACATAAAATTTGAAAATTTGATGGTGAAAATATTTCCTTAAAATTTTATAATGTCTCCTAATAGTGTGACAGCATAACAGAGGAAGAAGAACTTGGAATCTGGAGTCAGGCTCTCTTATCTCAAAACCTAGTTTTGGTACTTACTTGCCATAAAAAGTTGAGGAAGTTTCATGTTTTCTCTCCCTTGATTTTTTTCCTGAACTGAAATGTAATAGGACATATGATTCCAAACTTACCCAACTGAGAAGTCCAACCGAAATAATAGAAATAATGTTCCTGGGACATGTTCATTCAATGTTAACATTCTCTCTAAGATGACTAAAAAACTGCTTCAGAGATATAAAATATCAAACATAAATTAAGACTCTTGCTAGAATTCCAAATTTTATTCTAGAAATCTTTTTTTTTTCCATGTTGCCGATCTGAAATAGAATCTCCCAACATGGGGTGCCTGAGTGGCTCAGTTGGTTGAGCGACTGCCTTCGGCTCGGGTCATGATCCCGGAGTCCCAGGATCGAGTCCCATATCGGACTCCCAGCTCTGCGGGAAGTCTGCTTCTCCCTCTGACCTTCTCCCCTCTCATTCTCAGTCTCTTCCTCTCTAATAAATAAATAAAAAATATTAAAAAAAAAAAGAATCTCCCAACATGTTAATTTTATGGATTAAAGAAAATCATAGATATTAGTTTCGGTAGTTTATAAAATCTGTCATTAGACATAGAAGAAACATGTATATTCCCTAGTTAATATGTCTTCCTTGGTAATAGAGAAAGTGAGTCTTGGAAAAAATTGAATGAAATACAAAACTTGAATTTCAAAACTATTAAATTACTTAAATGTGATTGTGTAGCATACATTGTCTACCTAACAATTGTTATCATTTTTGTACAATGTCTTAGTAGAATTCTAAACTTCAAGTCTAACAATCCATTGGTACACCACCGATTATTTCAAATAGAATTTAAATGGCATACACAGTTATTTTAAGTGATGGAGTATATCTATGTTTCGGTGTTTAAGCTTCAAATACACTTTTGGTGAAAAGCAAATAACTAATGGAACAAATACCCAAATAGGAAATGCTTTTCATGCCATGATTAAAAAAAACAAAACAAAGCAAAACTTAACAAAACACACACAAAAAAACAAAGAGATGCTTTACAAAGCCCTGCATCCAAAAGGAAATGAGAAAGGAAAACATTAACAAGGCACCACCAGCTGGTATATTGGTATCTTCTAAAACAACTCCATCTCTTTAACTCTTAGCCAGTTGCCAGTGATGTGCTTGTCTCTGTACCATACCTTTTTCCAATTCCTATGGCAGGTTTGGGAAAGGGGCAGAAGTTTTTATGGGTAGATGGCTGAGCATTGTCCTGTTCCTTCTCCAGTTCAAGCATCACACTGTAGGATGACACCCATCCCTAATTTCAAGGCTTCTAGAAGACATAAGTTGCTTTTCTTCAAAAGCCATTGAGATCCTAACCAAGAATATCACCCTTAAAAATATTATTATTTGGGTGCCTGGGTGGCTCAGTTTTAAGTGTCTGCCTTCAGCTCTGTCCTGGCATGGAGCCCCACATCAGGTGCCTGCTCGGCGGGAAGCCTGTTTCTCCCTCTCCCACTCCCTCTGCTTTTGTTCCCTCTCTCTATGTGTCTCTCCCTGTCAAATAAATAAAAAAAATCTTAAAATATATATATATATATATGTTATTATTTAGGTTCTCATAAATACATGGAAAATTTACCTAGAAGCTGGCCTATTGGCGTATATCTAGCCACATATCAAAGCTGTTTTCTTTTTTATCTATTTTCTCCTCCTGAGAATTTTTTTCAGTGTATTAATAAAAACTAAATTTGTGACAAATAAATCATCACCATATCTCCCACTTCTTTATTTACTATAATTTTGATGCGTGAGGCTATATTCATAAATTCTCAGTGAAGGATTTTTCTCACTGTGTATCTTTATATTTTTCCATATGGCTGATTTTTGTAATTGCACTCTGTTTTTAATGTTACATTTTATTATACAATAGGAAATCATTGATCACTTGCTCTCATCATATAATAGAAACATCTAAATATTACAGTCATAGACTACCCAGACATAGAGTCAGGAAACAGGAAAGTGAGTTGGCCTTCTTGATTTTCTAGAATTTCTAAAGTAAAAATAAGACAGTATTACTCATTAATTAGTTTAGTTTCTTTATCAAACCTGGTGATTAGCCAAAGATTCATAATCTCTTAGGATCTAATCATAGGCAGGAATTAAAGATCCAAAGAATTCTTCAGTAGAAAAAGATGACTATTAATGGAGCACGTATTCCAAAGAAATTGGAAATATTTTTAAAGTATTCTTAGAAAATTTAAAATGTAGGGGCACCTAGGTGGCTCAGTGGGTTAAAGCCTCTGCCTTCGGCTCGGGTCATGATCTCAGGGTCCTGGGATCAAGCCCCGCATCAGGCTCTCTGCTCAGTGGGGAGCCTGCTTCCCACTCTCTCTCTGTCCGCCTCTCTGCCTACTTGTAATCTCTCTGTCAAATAAATAAATAAAATCTTAAAAAAAGGAAAATTTAAAATGTAAGATGGAAGATTGTGCAAGTGGTCAACCACTTCATCTGGTATCACAAACATTAAGAAAAGAGGGGGAGTATCTGGTTGGCTAAAGAAAGATCCATAGGAATGGAAATTTTAAAAGCATTATGAGAAAAGAAGAAATTAAAAACAGTATGGAAGTGAAAGTTCTAAGAAATAGTGATGGCTTAAAATTTGATAAGGAAAATAGAAATTCAGGTATGGTATTTACAAATTCATTCAGTTTACCCAGGAACAAGAACAACAGCAAAGGATAAAATAAAGTGTAGCCCATTTATTCATGTGGAGGTGAAAGTAAATATAGATAATGCCAGGAATATTATTAAGTTCCACAAAAGTGTGATTTCTTTATGTTTTATTTTTATTCTTTGATTTATCCCTTAAAATAGTGCCTAAAACACAGTACGTACTAAAGCACTAAAAACAAAGGCAAAAAGAAAAAAAACCAAAAACCTTTAGAATGAAGGAATTAATGAAATGTTTCTTTGCTTTATCTTTTATCTTTATTAAGCAACAAAATGAACTCATGTTCATATGCCTAACATAGGAAATGTAACATATGTTTCTATGATACATATGGAATCAAATGATACTAAAAAACAAATGATACTAAGAAACAAAGCAAATATCATGGAATTTCTGGGCAGGTCTTGCTAAAGCTAAGATAATTTTAGTAGCAGGAATTCTTATAATGTAATGCCATTGCAGAGCTATGAAGTACGATTCCTAAGTACTTTTAAATAAACCTAGAAGGTAACTATCAGTGATAATATTTTTTAAAAAAAGCAAAGGATGGCCCAGGGAACCACTGTTAGTAACTAACTTGCAGAGTTAAAATATAGAAAGAAAAATCACAATGACTTGTTATACATTTTGAATACATTCTGTAACACTCTGGGTATGAGTATGAACCAACACAGCATCATTAAAAACTGGTCATAGGAGGATATTTTAAACTACAGTATAGAGTGTGAAGGAGAAGAAATAGGTATAATCTCAACTTTCCAAGGTTTTTGGTTTTTGTCCTGTACAACATACTCATTCATAAATTAGAAAAATATTCTCTAAACCACACAGATTTGAATGGTAACTGAAGGAATAGTGAAATAATTTATCCACTAAATTTAAAAACTTTAATGGGTCCTATGTAAAGAGTATGAAGTCTGGCCCGTGAAAGATAGGATCCGAAGCCAGCATGATCTTGGTAAAAATTGGTTAACTGAAGAAGTGGTGAGAAATTATGAAGCTAAGGAAATAAAAATAAACTCTTTACATACAAAATGTAGAAGAGTGGGATAGAAACAAATCTGGCAAGGGAAAACAATCAAAATGGACATAAATGAAAAGATAAACTTTGGCTTCAAATTTTAGGCAGTGTGTAGATAATTAAAAATATATATCTGATGGGAATATACAACAAATGCCTGTTTTGAGTACTATGTATATTTTTTGGACTGGAGAGTTAAAGGCAGATACGACCTGAAATGAAGAGCTGCAGATATGGGGGAAAGTAGAAAGTAAAGCAAGGGCAGGATAACAAAGGCAGGAATAATTCAACATACAGTCTTGAAGCATCTGAAATGAGGACATGATCATCAAATGTTGTTCTCTGTACAGAGGGTAGAACAAGAGGAGTGGGCATAAAGTATTCTGTGAGGGATTAGCTATAAGTCAGAATTTCCTGAGTGAGAGTTGTGAAATATCAAAATAGGTTAGTGAGGAAGGTTATGTTGCTCCTTTTCCGGAAGGCCTTAAAAATAGTAGAGGTGGAATCCTTGTGAAATAATTTGGGGATGGTATTATCTGAAGGAGGAGAAAATGGTATGACCTTGCATGGCCTCTGCCAGTATTAATGTCTGGCATTTCTACTCTTACCCTGGTTGAATAGAAATATAGATCCATATTTCAAAGTCCCCCCACACACACAAAAAATGGATCAGTTTGCTCTTTTTCTAACATGGTAAAATTTAGATAAATTTTAAAGTGAATCTCCTAAAGATCGAGTTTAAGGAAAGTGACATTTCCAAGCCCAACCTGAAATCCTCCTTAATAAGTTTAGAGAAACATTTATTAAATATTTATCCTCCTTTTTTTTAAGGACCTGAATAGAAATTGTGCTATATTCATTGTTGCCTAATTCATAAAATATATTAGATAACCATTTTTATGTAATTTTGAATGTTGGAATCATCAGAAAAGTGACTAAATAATGATTTGGTATGTTAACTACTTACTTGATGGCATCGTTCACTTTTCTAGCATGTAAAAGTGATGTCACCTCTTTAGCTCTCAGAACTCTTTTTTTTTTTTTTCTCAGAACTCTTTTATTACCAGACCCACTGACAGGCACGAGAGACTCTGATATAAAAAATATTCCAGACATCTCTGCACCATGAAAGGCAATATTTGCCAACAGGTCCTTTCTTACTGAATTAGAATTTTTAGAGGTTTCCTGTTTACCAAAAGCCCTCTTCAAGTGCATGGGCTGTAGAAACAGCCATGTTGAGCTTTCACTTTGCACAGTCAGCGGCCCAGCATCTTAAATTGAATTCAGGCTTGAATATAATGGGTCATTGTCAATCATGGAGTTTTTGAGTGGCCCTAACCCAGTGTGCTCATCAGCTGATACAATAACATATATAAATACATAAATGAATATATGTGTACCTATATTTGTACTTCGGTGCAAATATATATTTGTACCTCCCTACGAAAGTAGGAGGACGGTCTGATACATGCTGAAAATATACAAACTATTACTTCCTCACACTATGTAGGCTCTGACAGAGCAAGGCTATGTGATACATTGTGGAAAAACTGATGTGAACTTCTGTAATACACCAAGGTGTGTGATTTTTCTTCAACAATTATAAATATATTGCCAATTATGTCAACTGTTTTTATATAACTAATAGTGTATTTTATTAGGTGTGTGTCTTATAAAGCTGATGTACATAAAATTACTTCTAAAGTAATATATTTAAAGAGTGTGAATTGCATAGTTATAGCCAGAGGTCTGAAACACAAAGAATTCCAAAGAAGTAGGTAAACGTATAAAATTCTGAAGTGGAAACTGCATTGCATAGAGAAGAATATTGTAGTAGACCATAACCTGAGGAGATGAAAGAGAAGCATAAAGAGATGGAAGAACAAAAGGAGGAGCAGAAAAGGGGATGGGGGTTAATGACCAAGGTATATCAGAATGAATTGGACCTGGGTTTGAAACCTACCCAAGGTACTATAAAGGAGAGCAAGGTGACTGCCTTAAGCCTGGAGACAAGATATCTGTAATACTCTTTGTAATATTCTCTGTAATTCTCATCTTAATCATGAATGAAGTTGACGCTCCTGACCCACCCTCAGGAAGACACCTGTTTGCATGTTTTTGCCCAGGACTCATGAGGAATATATGCTTATTCATAGACATTCACCTGGTTTCCCTTGGGAGCAACCACATTCACTTGTAGAAAAGTGGAGGGGGAGCCTAGTGATGCTGATGATAAGCTAATAACAGATAACTAACTCGAGTGTCATTCTTTTCCCCTACTTGGCACAGGCAATTCTTTTTTGCCATGAAGAATAAGTAAATCTTAGATGAATTAAAGAACACTGATTGTTTTAATAAAGATTTGATTTATTTTTTTGAGAGAGACAGAGATAGTAAGAGAGAGCATGAGCAAGGAGGAGAGAGAGAAGCAGGCTCCCCGATGAGCAGGATGCAGGGCTCAATCCAAGGACTCTAGGATCATGACCTGAACTGAAGGCAGACACCTAACTGACTGAGCCACCTAGCCACCCCTAAAGAGCACTGATTTTAGAAATACTTCTTAGATTCCACTAAAACTCTCTGAACGTCCCATTTTCTGCATAGAATTTTAACTTGAAAGGACTCTCATGAATAGTACCTTGATGCATTAGCAGAGTATGTGGTTCAAGTACGAGTCTGGGACTAGATTTATATAGTCTATAATTACTTACACCCTAACAGGAGCTGTGTGACCTGGGGCAAGTAACTTAACCTCTCTTGTCTTCTAACTTTTTTATTTTGTAAAATAGAAATGATTAAAATAGCCTTCCTCATAGGCTACTGTGAGGATTGGAGTTAGTATTTGTAAAGCTCTGGTGCTATAGGAAGTATCTTATAATTCATAGCCAGTTATTAAATTTCTAAATATGATTAGTAGTTCAAAGTGCATAATTGTTTATATTGCTTGAGGCTGAGCTGAACCAACTTTTCAAAGCAAAAAGTATGAAAAAACAATTCTATTTACCCAGGCAATTTAACATCTTTGTCAGTTTGGTTTTTTCTCTAGGACTTTTTGAGAAAGCATTTTGACGTCTGTTTGTCTTATGCCTTTACCAAATTTCTACCATTTAGGAATTTAAAGGGGTCTTTAGAAATTTAACCTAGCTCCCTTTATATATCTGAAGAAAAATGAGACTCAAAGCAGTTGACTGACCCAAAGACAAGCAGCTCGTGCTTCGTCGAATCCATCCAAGAATCTGATTACAAATAGAGCTTTCTTTTCGCTATACTCTACCACCTCTTGGTGCTTTGGAATATATTGCACTAATTGCTGAATATTTTATCAGTATTTTTACTTTAAAAGAATAATTTTCTGCACTTAATATCATATTTATTCTTCTTTGTAAAGCTAAAAGAATAGTTTTCCATTGTTTTATCAATTATTCAATAATACTTTTATATTTTCCTGGAGCCAGGCACTGAGCAGAATGTTGGTTTAGGGCATTTCAGCAGTGCTGTGTATTTTGCAGTCAGAGGGAAGATTCCTTTCTTTAAAGCTAGCATGTCCCAAAACATATTCTGGATACATTTGAAAATACTCCAGATTCTGCCACCTAGCATACTGAAGAATATGAAAAGTCCTGCAGTAAAGAAACTTACTCTCTTAATTTTTTTTTAATTTCTTGACTTTTTTTTTTTTTTTTTTTGGAAGGAATAGCTTGTTATAATTCTTAAGAAGCACTGAACTTTGGAATCCATGCTGGGGGTTTCTGAGGTGTGTCGTGGGCTTGCTTCCATGGGTGCTTTCTTTGAGATCCTAGTTTTTAGAGAATCAGGATTTAAAAACCTCATTTCAGTAAACTTCTGATCTGTAGTAGCATGGTCTTCTTTACAGGGGAAGTACTGTAATCCTTTCCATGTATTAGTATCTGCCAAGGATGACTTGGGCTATCCTTGAAAATAGCCTGGACAGAATGTGTAGACATGCTGAGATAAGGAGCCTCCTGCCAGGCCTTCAGCGTAGGAACCAACTTAGCTTACCCCAGGCCCACGGCCGGCCCTCTGCTGCGCACTTGCCCTGCCCGGGTGTACGGAGGAAACATTCTGTTCGTCTGAGAACACCTCTATTCCTAGCTCTTTGACAGTTTCACTTTCCATATCCCCTCAGTTTTAAACATGTGGAAAAAGAGATAAAGGAAGGTGATGAAATGAAAAAATGAAGTAGGGAAGGCTACGAAGAGAGAGAAGAAACTCAGATTTACATGCTTGCTTTGCATGTAATTATGACTGGGTTTTGGAGGGGGAGGTGAGTGTCCTCCAGAGGTCATTTTACCAGATAGAAAGGGAGGTGAGTATGCAGTGTGAAATATTGGTTAACACTGAGAATAGAATCAAACACTATGCTGATTTTTATTAGACCATTTTGATTTAAAAAAAAAAAAAACTTTTCAAATTTCTGATCCTTTTTCGGGGCATTAGATCAACTATAAATAAAAATAGATCAGTGTTAATTTAGGCTTCATGGTAAATTATACAACTTACCCTATTTTAAAACTTATAAATTATGTTCACCAAGTAGGAAATAAAAAGAAATGAGTGCAGTAAAGGATCAAACTTACACTACTCTCCCCTCTCCCCCGAAATCACAGGGAAGGGAGAACTGAAAAGGGTATACCCATTATTTCTTAAATAAACTTTGGTTGCATAGGAAATTTTGACCCCTCTCCTTACTTAAAATATGTTTTTCATTAGACATTTCTATTTAAAATTAAAAGTGTCTATTGCCTCTTGCTCTAAATTCTTATTCTTTAAAATTTATAATCCTTAAGTTTTGTATTTTTCCTCTTAAAAATGCTTTAATTTAAAAAATACTAGATGATTCAATTTGTCTATTCTTTCTAAGTTGGAAATTAATCTGTTTGGCTTGAGGCTACATAGCTTACTCTCATTAGATGGGTATGTCCAAAGATACGTGAACGTTTCCCATACAGTGAGACACTGGGATTTTCAAATATCGCTGAGATCTTAATCAAAACTGTGCTGATTGCTTGGGAGTTGGGTCCTGTGAGAGAGGAAATAAATCAACCTACCCCCGTGACTCAGGTACATTAGTAATGTTGGAAGATTATTTATTTCTAAAAGAAAGAAGGTACACTATCAAATAGGTAATTCTGTATTTCACATTTGCAAAAGTTTTACATTGTATCTGTCATGTTCATGGTGCTGTGTATATTTAACACTGCAAAAGGAATTTTTATGCCCAAGAACTATTTCAGTCTGTGGACACCGATTGAATGAAATGTCCACGTTTCAAGGGAAGACACACCTTTGGATTCAATTCATATCAGTTTAGAAACCTTTTGCATTATACTCTATTATCAGTGCTTCAAAGTATTTATAATTTTTATGAAATTATACAATACCGAAGTGAAGAAAACAAGTTTACACAATTTATGAAATTGAATTGGATCCAGTTGAATTTTTGCAAATGAATGTAGTGCTGTTTTTTTATTCGAGCCTCACAACCTTCTCAAAGAATATAAATGTTATTACTCCCATTCTGTAGATGAGGAAATTGAGGTTTGGAAAACTATGGATTAGCCGTTTGTAGCAACCAGGCAGAGTATTCATGGAGTATTTGGGCTGGAGTCATCATCTTCCAAATACTGCCTGGCTCCATCCGTGTTTTAGATCTGTCCTCAGATGTCATCTTCCCTGACAGCACTGTCCACCTCTGCCCTTTCCTGCTCAGGCACATCCTTGCCTGTTCTACACTTGTATTTTGTTTCTAGCCTTCTCCATCTATAATCATCTTATTAGTGCACTTGTTTATTGCCTCTCTCTCCCTTCAAAATGCAGGTTTCCGGAACACCAAGACCTACTGTGTTTTGTTCACGGTGGTGTCCCAGGTACCTAGCATCATGCTTGACACATTTATGTCTCTGTAACTACAGATCAGACTTTTTCTTTGTTGTCTCTGTAAGAGTAAGCATCATGACCTTGGCTCACAGTCTCCAATGACACCAGTGTCGCCAGGATTTGATTTGCCCCCATGGTCCAAGCTGAAGTTTAGTTTAAATCTCTGATGAGAATGTGCTACGTACGTACAGTTGCGTGTAATTCATCTGCTCCAAAGCTGTTGCAGGTAGGATGCGATCGTGCTAGGAGATCTGTACGGCATACGTGCACCAGAGTTTCATTTCTCGCCTTTAACCGGCAGCATTCCTGCCCAGCAACCCTGACAAAAGTTCTGAAGCGTCAAAACCATGTGTTACACAGCCCTAGTGTGTTTTAAAGCGAACAGGGCTGTCGTGTAGAGTCCTCTCGTCCCGGAGTTTTGCGCAGATAAAGGGAGGATATAGTTTTGAGAGGAATGCTCTAACTACAAAGTGCATCCTGAAGGCCATTGAGCTCACAATGAAGGTCTGTGTTTTAAAATAGCACTATAACAAAGTAACTACAGAGTTTTTGGCAAGGGCCTCAACTATTTATAGAACTAAGTAAGGCATAGTAAATAATACCACAGTGCCCAGTTCTCCCTTGCCGTAACCCCAAACTTATGAGAAGCACTGTAATTATATTTTTCTACTTAAAAAAAAAAATCATAGTAGCCATTATCAGTTTAACCATACGGAAGCTCAGGCTGAGATTTCTTTTTTAAATGCATAGTTTTGATTTTCAACAGCTGCACTGGGTCTTTAATCATATATTATCTTTATGAAGCCTTTTTCTAACATATGTTAATTGGCTGTTTTCTGTGACAAATTATGAGCTCTTACTTTGATGAGGTTCAATTGCAATCATGTTGAAGTCGAGTACGTAGAGTTTCCACCCCTGCTGGCTCCTTAAACCACTACAAACATCCGCACGTCACTGCAGTGCTGAGTAATGGCAGGATTTGGGCTGGCTGATTTCACTACAGATTTTTTTTTTTCCACAGGATATTTTCAGCTTCTTTGTACTAAATCTGTTGCAGGGTTTGCCCTTTTTAGCAGAAGCATGCTCTAAAATTAACATCAAACCTTATTGGAGATTACTATAATACAGTGAGAAATATTTCATAATACCACACCCCAGCATCTGTTTTGCTTTGCTGCAATTTTAGTATAGTTATTGTACATTTTTTAAAATCAATCAGGTGTTAGGTTGTTAGTATTTGGTAAATAATCAGCATTTTATAATAAATATTTTGAATTCTTCTACAGAGAAGAACGAGTATTTATTGAGTGGATGATTATCTATTTAGCTGTCATAAAGAAAAGGCACGTACCATTTTTTCTAGGTGTTTCCAAATGTCAGTATGTTAAAGATTCTGTTATATTTTCTTTCTTTTTTCTTTTTAAAGATTTTATCTATTTATCTGACAGAGAGAGATCACAAGTAGGCAGAGAGACAGGCAGAGAGAGGGGGAAGCAGGCTCCCTGCTGAGCAGAGAGCCCGATGCAGGGCTTGATCCTAGGACCCTGAGATCATGACCCGAGCCGAAGGCAGAGGCCTCAACCCACTGAGCCACCCAGGTGCCCCTATATTTTCTTTTTTCTTTGTAGTTACATCTGTTGGTCAAGGAATGAAAAGAATTAACATGTTCCATCAAGGTTAATGTCCACTAAGATGCATAGCATCCATTTCAGTTTTCTATCCTAATGTCAGTTTTTAATATATGATTAGGATGAAGAGATATGTTCTAATCCATCTGCTCTGAGAACTGTGATAGATAGCCTGCATCAGATACCAACAGATGATCAGTGAGAGCTATAATTAGAATAGATGTAAAAATACAGCACATTTGTTTATATTCTCAGAAAAGTAGTCAGGATAATTGATTAAGGCCTTCAAAAACTGTGTCAAACTCCAGTCATAGTGAGATGAATTTAATTGTGTTTCTGGCCTGACATCGAAGGTAAAGGACTCTACAAAGTGCAGTTCTCCAAAGCCAAAGCTGGGGGTCAAATTTCCATACAGGTATTAGAGTTTAGAATAAGATGAGCCAGATGTGAATAGGAGCTACTCCTCCTCATGAGGCTGTTTTTAATCAGCCATTTCCCTGGAGTAGCACACAATCAATGAGCTCTAAATCCTGAGGCTACCTGCATTCATAGGAAGGCCTGTGAACATCATTACAGAACTTAGAATTGAGCATATGTGAAAAAATTAGAGCAGAAATTAAGGGTAAGAAAGGTTAACTTCAGGAGTCTTACTTTGATACTGCTCTTTTAGAAGGTCTTAAAGACATAATTTAAATGTAAAAAAAAAAAAAAGAATATTAACCCCTACTAAATGCAGGTACTAAGTCTATTAAAAGATCACTGTAAATAAGCCAAAAGGAAAGTTTTTATTGATTTATGTTAGCCAGAGTGTTGGAATATATGTATTATTTTGAGAAGGTAGATATGTCAATTTCAGCATGAGTAAGTAAATCTAAGGTGGGTTGTTGTTTGTTTTTTGTTTTTCATTAATAGTACTATGACTTGGAGAGCATGGCTTTAGGAACCCTGTGTGATACTTTAGTGTGACTGCAAAGTCAACTGATGCACTGTGTCTTGAGCTAGTGTACACAAGGAAATTTAGTTCCACTTGATAAGACACATTCTTAATTGGCTTTAAGAAAATAAACCAAGGTAAAGAATGATGTGCAAATGAAACAGAGAACTTGGCACTTGACTGTATGGAAGCCCGTGAGCCATGTGGCTTAATTGGGGCCAGTTGGGATCATTTAATGATTGCTGTCAGAAGATCAGATTTAATTCTCCTTATAAGAAGACCACAGTGGGATAGAGTTAAACAAATTGTCATCAGAGGTTTCAGATGAACAAAGCCTTAATTAGGTTGATTAGGATGCTGTAAAAGAGATGAAGAGAATAGAAAAATTGATGAATCACTGGTTTCCATGTTGAGCCACATGTAACAGCAATATCAAATATCTATATTTTGAGAGACATTATTACAGCACTGTGAATATTATGCATATCAGATGGAAGGCTTTTGTGTAAGCTTTCTAAAATTTTGAAATTCAACTAGAGACAAAAGTAAATGACATCAGTGTAAATAGTGGGTGATTTATGAAGCATATTCTTCTTAATGTATAACAAAAACATTGGCAGGAGGTCAGTAGTATGTCTTTCCATTTAAAGCTCATTTTTAAATATTAAATAAAGAGGGAAAATAAATAGCAACAGAGGGAAGGTATTTTTAAGGACATAATTCTCAATTGTTTAATGTAATATTTGAATACAGAATAAAACAAAGCCTTTACTTAGAATGTCCTTTTAACCATTCATAACACAATCTTAGTAATACTGTGATTACTTACCGGTGATAATACTCATGACTACTCAGGTGTTGTAAAATGTATTCTTACTGTTTTATCATCACATTATGAAAGGCTAAAATGTGGGTTTTCCATTTGCTGCAGCTTTGCGGGAAAAATATTCTCTCCACACACACCCATACACACACACACCAATGTATCAGTAAGGCTAGAAACTGTCCAGTGCGTACAGGTTTTTGAGAAAGGTATTTATAGAATATTTCCATTTTAATCATGAAATATGATACATTAAAGTTCAAGAAAACAATGTTTATGTTCATTTTTTTCTGACCCGATTATGAGATGCCTGGGAATTCAGATTTTGTTATAATAAGATGATGATGTATAATAGCAGCATCTCCCCTTTCAAGCCTGGCTTGATTTGAGGGCTGACAATTTTGTTTCACTGATACTGGTGTTGTATAGTGCTTTACTTACTTTGTTCGATAATAGCAACAAAAAAAATCCAGCTGCATATTCTTTACGGAGAGGTTACAGCTGGGGAACAGAACACAATCTGTGATGCTAAATAGTAGCTCTTGCTCTGTGATGAGACAGTGCCGGATTTACCTTTGTGGTAAGCTCTGCCACATCACGAAGTGGCCCTGGAAAGAAAACAACGTGGTGGCTGTACTGCAGTGAAAAATGAGGAAAACAAAGGCATGGTAGAACCTCCAATTAATTACTTACTATGACGAGGAAAGACAAAAAACTGTGGTGTGGTTCAATAGCACAAGGCTCTGGATGTATTTAGACCATTTGGAGTTTATTTTGGCATGGGGAATGGAGAATGCTGTTTAAGCTGCCTTGTGAAAAAAATGTTCAAGACAAAATATACCATGGGAAACCATGACAGGGAAGCTATGCTTCCCCCCGTGTTTGGTAAATTGTTTAAAATGCAACACAGTTGTTTAAAGGTGGGTGCCTCCTAAATTCTAGAACTGTGTAAATAAAGTGATTTATGTCAGTGATAATGGCAGGTTAGGCCCACTTATTAAATTAATTGCAGAGGTTTTCAAAACGAGTTCCTTTTTAGCCTTATTATATTTCTGACATACATTTCATCTCCTTTTGTCCTTGGGGAAAGATATTAAAGTAGGACTAGAAGCATTAATGTAGAGTTTTCAGCAGCCGTGGTCATTGGGAAAATTGATATATTTCCCTAGTTATTTCCACTTTTGCAGCCTGAAGCTCTTCCATGACTGATACTTAAGAGAAACTTCTTAATTTTTATAACACTGTAAATTTTTCCTTCATGTAATGATTATTGTTAACGAATAAATGAAGCATTACCTGTTAGAACTTGCTCATCATTAGCTTTGCAAAGTCAAGTCTTCATGGAATATATAAGGACTATGATTCATTTGGTAGCCTCATGGTATAATATGGTTTTCATTTTATGTCTCAAAACTGGAGCAGTCTTACAAGTAGTAGGTCATGTTCCTAGTACTACTATGAACCCACTTCACATATAATACCATCTTGAATGATCATAGCCATCCTGCACATCAGGAAATTTGTTCCAGGTGTTCCTGGGTGGCTCACGCGGTTAAATATCCTACTCTTGATTTCAGCTCAGGTCATGATCTCAGGGTCGTGGGATCAAGCCCCATGTTGGGCTCCATGCTGAGCAGGGAGTCTGCGTGAGATTCTCTTCCTCTCCTTCTGTCCCTCTCCCAATCATGCTTGCTCTCACTCTCTCTCTCTCAAATAAATAAATAAATCTTTAAAAAAAAAAAGAGCCTGGGGTACCTGAGTGGCTCAGTTGGTTAAGCATCTGCCTTCCGCTCAGGTCATGATCCCAGAGTCCTGGGATCGAGCCTGGCATCAGGCAGGGAGCCTACTTCTCCCTCTCCTGCTCCCCCTGCTTGTGTGCGCTCTCTCTCTCTCTCTCTCTCTCTCTCTTTCTCTCTCTCTGTTAAATAAATAGATAAAATCTTTTTTTTTTAAGTTTGTTCCCAACTCATTGTAGGGAAAAAGCTGAAGTTCACACCTGAGTTTCCTAACTCGAAAATTCTTTCTACTTCCACTCCTCAGTATAAATTACTGTTCTTCCATATATGAGATGCTATATAAATACGACAAAAGATTAAGTCAGGTTATCAGCCTGCTTCTATATATAAGAAAATGTTCTCAGGCATAGTCATTAAAAATAACTGAAGAAAATACACATCTGAGAGATGAAAATCTTAAAATCATTAATCAACTAAGTTATTAGCTCCTACTATAGGCCTGGCAGTGGATTAGATACTGGGAATACGAAAGTGGGAATACGAAAGCAAGACAAAACAGAGTTGGTTCACAGATGTTGTAGAAGACAGGCAATTTCAACTATGACAAGTGCTACAGAGGAAGACATGGCACTATGAGTCCTCATGGGGGATTTGTTGCAGTCACAAAGAGATGGAGTGCTTCCTGAGGAGGTAAAAGTAGAGCTGAGATGGAAAGGAAAGGAAGAAGTTAAGGAGGCACAGAGGGGAAGAAGGAGCATTCCAGGCAGAGGGAATTGCACATGCAAAGGCCCTGTGGTAGGAAGGAACATGATATGTGTGAGGAACGGACAGATGACATTACGTGTGTGTGATACTATGTTACAAAGACTTGAAGATAACTCAAAAGCCCATCATATTGACACTAAACTGAAATAAATTGAGAAAATAACTTTGTGTTTGGCATGATGGTTCTTATCCAGTGGTAAATAATGGTTGTTTTTTTATTATCTTTAGGACGGTAAGTTTTGGCTCTGTGTCTAAAATGAACTCAGCTTGCATTCATAGCTAGGGTAACATAACATGCTATATAGAACATCAAAAACTTAAAGGGAAGTGGAAGAATGACTTTCAGGACCAAGGAAATAGTCCCAAATTTGTAAGACATCACATAGTTGAGTAACAATAAGAATAATAATAATTATATCTTTTGAAGTTCAAAATACCTCTCAAGCAGAAAAAAAAGTAAAAGTTCTACTTGTTCCTTTTAACCAAAATATAATTATGTGTCTCGTATGTCTTTCAAATATATCATGAGGTAGAAAGTTAGATGTATCTAGATGTACCAGAATGAGCAGAGTTTTCCTCTTAAAGTCATATTGAATCACTTAATTATTTGAATTAGTAATACCAAGCTTGCAGCAACTGGGCTTAAGATCGTTTTTGTACCTTACTAAGAATCCAGTTTGTATTTATTAACAGTATAATTTCTTGTGTGATACAGTATGCTTGGTTTTGAGCCTTGAGATTTTATAAAACATTACCTGAAGATGCTAGTGTTGTCAAAATGTGAATCAGTGAAGAAGTTATTTGCTAATATGAGTAAAAGAAAACCAGAAATCTTTCTTTGCAAATTGACATCACGTATTTTAGTGTTTTATCATTATTCATGGGCTGTTTTTATTTAAGCGACTACACTGTGCTTATCGTAGCAAAATACATGCTTTGCAAAGATAAGTTTAGCAGAAGAGAATTAATTTCTTCCCACATCTTTTAATGTGGCATGGCAGTCTCACTCTATGATCAAAACACATAACTGAAGGTTGTGTTTAATTTCTAAATCAAAGTGTTGTGGGAAGATGATTGAAATCTGAAGATGACTCAGATCCACTTGATATGTGGTTTTCTTCCTACAGAAACCTTATGGTAGACTGCCATTTCCATGTTAGAAGGAACCTAATAGTGATGAGATTGAAATAAATAGTTTCACGATACACTGAAAGTTTGTGTTAGTTTCTTTGGTTCTTACTCTGATTTTTTTAAAAGAACTTTGAGACGGTCAATAACATAGGCATCTATTCTCCCCACCCACTATATCTTTTTTTAAACTATGGGTACAAAGATGTAACCAGTGTGTCTTACTAACTAACACTGATATATTTTGGGGGGGGACAGCTTTTGTAATTCTTCTTCTTCTTTTTTTTTTTTTTACCAAAAATAAAATTTATCCAATTGGCTCTTTGCCTCTATACAGGCTCTTAGCCTGTATAGAATTCTTCCTTTGCCTCAAAGGGTAAATTAAGATTATATGGTTGCATTAGCTGTGTCCGATGATTTTTGTGAGGCATGATAAAGGTAATAGTGATATATCGCCTACTTCACCAAAAGGAACTTGTGTTCTTATTTTTATTTCTTAAATCTTACCAAATATTAACCTAGAACTGAAATGGATTTTTCTTAGGTGTTTTAAAAATAGAAATAAAAAATTGCATCCCCATGTCTGGATTTCTGTCATTGTCCCTTATCTGAACCTCTCAAAGGCCTCTCTGTGTGTGGTGTGCAGCACAGCACACTCAGACAGTTCTGCTCAGAGAAGGAAGTGAAGAGTTTTGGTTCCCATTTTACACTTCTGGAACAGTTTAGGGAAGGAAGCACCTTTACACCTTTTATTGTTCGTGGTTGCTGACATCATATCCTTCCCTGACCAGTCTGTGCGTGTTTCCTGCCATTCTGTCAAGATTCTTCTGTGTTGAGGGGAGGGATTTGTGGGAGGGAGGGAGGGTGGGAGGGAGAGAGAGAGAGGAAGGGAGCAAGAAAGAGTGAGGCAGGGAAGGGGGGAGGAGGTGTGTGTCACTCAAGGGAACTTGTTTGTAAATGAGAGAGCTGGGGTAGGAGAAGGATCTTTAGCATCTGTCCACAAGAAATTCTTCTCAACTTGGGTCTCAAAACCACTTTGCCTTCATCTGTCTGCTTATGCCAAACTCAAAGTGAACAGAAGCCTGCCATAATGAAGTTCCCCTTTTTAGTAAGCAGCCTGATTTTATTTTTCTTATATTTAGGTTGACAAAAAGAAAAAAAAAAATGCAGAAGACTGTAACTCTATAGAGTGTAACTGTGGTAGAGCATTTCTTTTTCTTTTTTTAATTACTGATTGTTTCTATGTAGCTCTGTCATTTTCCAAGAATGCTGCTTTCATGTGGAAAGAAGTAGCGGCAAGGCTGCTGGAATTATTTTAAGCTTATGGTTGATTGTACATAATGAAAGTTCTCAGCCTAACTTGAAATTCTCTTACATGTAGTTTACCTATTCTTTTCTTCATGTACATACAAAACAATTTTAAAAACTACTGAAGTTTTTAAATCTCTTATTCACCTTCTCTAGGCCTCCTACAAATTAATACTTGAAACTGACCTTACAATATAATTTTTGCATAAAAATCAGCTTAGAGAAGTAGTTACACTAAGAAAACAACTACTGAGCTATTATTGACCTTCCTAACTCTTTGAGTTTTTACTGACAGCCTTGAAATGTGGTGATCCATAATCAAATGTTCTAAGGCACGTTTTGTGACATATTTTGCTTCATGAAAAAATCGCATCATCACCGTGTAGTATTCTGCATATGTACATAATAAAATCAAGCTTTGCATTTTAAAAACATTCCGAAGGCAACACTTCAAGAAATATTCATTTTTATGGAAAACAAGAAAATATTTTAATTCTACTGAAATCGAAGCTTGTTTCTCTTTACATTAGCTTGCATATTTCAAAAAGGAAAATACATCCAACGGTATTTTCACTGACTATTTTATATATATATTTGATATACGCATACAAATTTTTTCAGGCAAAATATTTCCCAACCTTTTTTTTTAAGAATTAAAAAAAAAAAATCCTTGCTCTGCTCTTTTTAAAAAGTGTCTCTCCTTTCAAAGTTGTGAAATACGGGGTGGTGATGTGTAGGAACTCTTCTAAGTTTGGCTCATGAGTTCTCTCTCTCTGCCTTTCTGAAGAGACTTTTCTCGAGGGATGCTTCTCTGCTTGTTTAGTTATTTGTATTTTGAAACCAGGATCTGTTGAAGTTCTTGTCTTCCCCGCCTTGTCACCACACTCTAATCTGTTCGCCCTGACCTTCCACCTTAAAGTGAATAAGCGCTTAGGCAGGCATAGTCCTGTAAGCCGATAGTGCCACCGGCCTCAGCCAAATGAAAAGAAAGGAAACTGTCCCATATGCGTTTGCTGTGGATTCATGGGTTTGCTTTTCTGTGGTAGAGGAAGCCTGTCTGTCTCTGTGGGGTCTTGCACATGCATGGGAAATGCCATTCTAACGGGCTGCTTGCTTCTAAGGTAAGACTATAGGAAACACAGGAAAGTTGCCCAGTTGAGTGATATTTAAGACGGTTTCTAAAAATAAATAGATGGACAGTGTGTGGCAACAGTGAATATATAATGCAATCGTGCTTCGTGAATGTTTCATATTTTAATGTGATTTTAATGTCTTATTATAGCTAATTTTTTCATGTGTATTTGTCAAATGTGTGTTATTTATATAACTCTTTAAAAACTTTTGAACTACTTCCAACATTTAAAATTGCCGCTGGAGTAGTAATTTTTGATGAGTACTGTGTGGTCATGATGTTACTCAACATATATAGTATTCCCAAAGGCACAACTGAGCTGCAGTTTCTTAGAAGGGCATTGGGCAAAAGAGAATGGATGGTCTTAGTATTAAAGCAGCGCTTAATCCACTAGAACTAATTATATCATAATAGCTTCTGCAATTAGATAATCACAGAAAATTTTAATTTAAAGAAATTTACTCAAGGTGATAAAGAATTTAGAAATTAAATTAAAGGAATCAAAAGACAGCAGATGATCAGACCAAGTGTATAACAGCTTTCCTGTTCCAATAACTTTGAATGAGAGCCAAATAATCTATTAAATAGCCAGGACATTGGCTTAGCATTACATAATACATGTGGGAATTTCTCAGGTCCCTCATCAGACACCAGCTAAAGCAGGGAAACTCTGAGCAATGTGCAAAGTAGTTGCATTCTCTGACATAAAACTGGATAGAATAATTGAAGCTGTTGCTTGCAAATGAAGACTCCAACGTGGAATGCTTTCTTGTTAACTTCCACATTTCACGGCAATTCATTTTCATTATGTGTAAATGTTTTCAGATATAATTTAAAACAAAGTAAAATATATACTTTTAATACTTGGGTTCTCTGGGTTTATTTTATATTATTGATGATCATTTCTTTAATTTTAATTCATGACCTAAAGGTATCTAGTATATAATACCGGGCTTCTGTCATTTTGTATCTTACTCCCCAAAGACATATGATATGTCTTTTTAAAATATTTAAATTCAGAGAACTGATAGCTTATTATAAAAAGTGTAGTTATAAAAAAAAGTATCATTATAAATGGAGTAATACTCTAATTTTTTGCACCATTTCTTTTCTGTGAATGATTATCTTTTTTGATTCTTGTATTCAAGATATAGCTTAAGGGCTTTCAAGAGGAAAAGGAGATCTCACTGCTGATAGCTGCTTATTATGTAAGATTAAATATCCCATATTATTTTTACAGTGTTCTCATAGCAATGACTTTTTAAAAATAAGATTAAAGGATTTCAATTTAAATTAGTTGACATTTACATATATCAAATAGCACTTTCATAATAGTCCATCCTATTTGCATAACGAGGGGACGTTATCACCTCTGCTGTCAAAACACGAGATTGTTTTCCCTTCAGAAATGAATTAGCTGCCCTACTTAGCATACACAGGTACATAAAGGTTCATTAACTCTCTGATTTAGGTAATTTTTCATAATGGAAGGGTGAAAATAGTCACCTAATTTCATTAAAAAATATTAAGGAACTCATTCCAAAAGATACATTTCAAGTGTTGGGCTTTGAAGTATAGTTTTTGTCATTTAAATGACTTGTTAAATCACTTATGAGATTATTTTAATTATAAAAACAAACCGTTCCTATTTGATAGGCTCCTGCGTGATATAGACCATGTGCTTTTAGTACTTATTTTCATTCATTTGATTGGCTTACTTTCATATAGTTCTCTTTTTAAAAAAATTAGAATATGATCGCTCTTATGAAACCGCCTTTCTGTTAAAGTGGTATTTAATTTTTCTCTTTTGTCCAGCAGGAACGAATGCAGGAATTTGGGAACTGAGCAGTGCAAGTGCTGAAGAAGGAGGTTTGTTTGGAGGAAACAGGAAAGAGAAAGAAAAGGAAGGAAAAAATACATAATTTCAGGGACGAGAGAGAGAAGAAAAACGGGGACTATGGGGAGAAAAAAGATTCAGATTACGAGGATTATGGATGAACGTAACAGACAGGTGAGTGGGGTAAACTTTTTCCTGTATCATTATTTACATGGACTATTTATTACATTTTCCCCAGGTATTTTAAAGATATTGAAAAAATTTGAACTTAGAAACATCCATTAAAAGAAGTTTCAGTGAATTAAATTTGGCCAGTTTAAATTCTAATATTCTATCATATGTAAAGGGGGAAAAAATCACCTTGTCTGTTAGACAAATAGTTTACATATTAATGATTGTTCATTTTTTATTTCAACATAAATTTTGAATGGGAATTGTACTTCTGTAACACGAATAGCTTAATGATTAAGAGTTAATAAGCATAACATTGCTACACTGCACGCATCATCAAACAAAGATATTCTTATATGCATAGGAATGAGGCCTGTTGTGGTGATCCATTTAAAGGTTTAGAATATAGGCTTATAAAAATGGCTTTCATTGTATTCACAGTAAAAGAGACTCTGAAATGTATTCAAAATATTTAGCATTGCACTGACATCAACAAACACCCTCACAAAATATTAGTAACTTAAAACTTAGGCAAAAACTTTAGTTAATTCACACCATTATCTTTAAACCATGAATTTGATAAACAAAGAGATAATGATGTTACAATTTTTTTCCTACAACTCCATTGATAGATTATGATCCCATTAATCTATCCTAAAGATTTTATATATCCAAATGCTCTATTCAGCAAAAACTTGTATATCATGAATATCTGTGATTTGACTATTTTTCTTCACTCTTGGGGAGAGTGCATTTAGTTCAGTGATGTAAGGATAGTTGGGTGGTTTGTATGCATTCTGATGTTAAATAACAAATAGTGGGAGAAATTATGGTATTGCCAGGTCCCAGCCATCACAAATGGATAATGGAACCTGCAAAACAGGCATTCTTCTCTCCCTTGACCATGGGAGAGAAGAATGTTTTACTGTTGTTGCCTATTTACTCTGGGGAAAGCTAAGAGGATAACCTTGGATATGCCCTCACCAGACTAATTTCCTCCAAATAAAGACACTCTAGCTCTCCAGTTGTCCCTTTCTGTCTTCTTGGAACTGCAAATGAGACTAGAACTGATTTGTGGTTTAAGTTTTTTTATATTTTTTCCAGTTTTATTGAGAAGTAGTTGACATACATCACTGTATAATTTTAATGCATATAGTGTGTTGGTTTGATTTACATATATTGTGAAATGATTACCACAGTAGGTTCGGCTAATATCCTTCATCTCCTATAGATAAAATAAAAAGAAAATAAAGAAGAAAAAGGAAAAGATTTCTTCTGGGGATAAAGACTCCTAGGATTTACTCTCTTAGCAACATTCCTGTATATGATACAGTGGTGTTAACTTTAGTTACCATGTTGTACATTACATCCCTAGTACTTACTCATCTCATAACTGGAAGTTTGTACCTTTTGACCACCTTCATCTGTTTCTCCTTCCTCCCACTCTCCACCTCTGATAATCGCAAATCTGATCTCTTTTGGTGAGTTTGTTTTTTAGATTCTACATATAAATGAGATCATACAGTCTTCTCTGTCTGACTTATCTCACTTAGCGTAATGCCTTCAAGATTCATATATGTTATTGCAAATGGTAGGATTTCCTCTTTTTTATGGCCAAATAATGTTCCTGTGTGTATGTGTGTGTGTGTGTGTGTGTGTGTGTGTATAATCACTTCTTTATTCGTTCATCCATTGATGGACACTTAAGTTGTTACCTGTGTAAATTACAATGAATAGAAGTTGTTCTGTATGCCATCAAAGCCAGTATGTCATTAAGAGATAAAGAAACTTTTTAGATTTTCAAGTTTATACCCCCCTAAATTATTGTATTTAAGGTTCATATGACTTGAACTATTTTTGGCTGAAAATTGAGCTAAAGGATAAATAAAGGTTCATGATGGATTTCTTCATTCTTTTTTTACACGTTGTTTATTGCTATGGGTCAAGCCAAAAAGTAGCAATTCTCTCAATATAAAACCAGTATTTTTAGTTGGCTTACAACTTGAAATTGAAATTAAAATTGAAATATTGAACATCATGTACCATCGACTGTTTAGACTCTGTTATTTAGACTAGAATCTATTTTGAGTGTAGTCAGAAATTATATGAATTAATACCTGCATTTCATTAGTAATGCCAGGTAATTTTTAGGTTCATGAAATTCATTGTATCTTCCTTTTGCTTACAAAGAGAGAAGAAAATTTTAGTAGGTTCAATTCATGAGTTTTCATTATGCTTTATAAAGGAACATAAAATTCACGCAGGGATGCAAGATTTTTAGCACATACCTTTTGAACTAGTAATTGAACATCTTTTCTTATTTAAAAATGGCTGTGTCTGCTAACAACTCCTATTGCTCTTGTCCATGTCAGAAGTCATAATAGTTTTAGGAGAAGAAAAATTATTTAAATTCAGTTCAATTTTGATTTTTTTTTATCCTGATGATGAATTCCTTGATTTTATTCTATAGAAATTCAGGATCTATATAATCTTCTCCACATTTTAAGTACAGCAGGCCCTTCACTCATACTCTTAAGTCGAATTGGTAAAATTGAAAACAGCCGTGTTTTGTGGTATATTTCAGTGGTTATTTTAGATGGCTATGGACAGTCTCCAACATCCATCTTACTTATAAATGTTTGTTATGTGTACCACTCACCTACTACAAGAGTGGTCATGAGAGCCTAAAAGATGTAGGTCACTTCTGTAATCAACACTAACAAATCTGAAGGAACAGATCATCCCAAATGCAGAGGCACCCCTGGCCTGGGCTTCCTTTAAAAACTATGTGTTCACGTGTTGAAAAGAAAAATGGTAACTGTTTTGCTCTTTTTGAGGCTTCCCCCACTGCAGACTCCCTAATAGAACCTCACACAATGGTTCACTGTCATCTTTTCTTAAACAGTAGTAAAAGCCTGCTCTGCCTTCACAGGTGTTTATTTGGCTGTACAGAAAACAGGGTGTGTTTTTACAGAATAAGAAATAGAGACTTAAAAGTGTGAAATGAAATATTACAAAGCTGATGTATAAGTTGAATGTCATTAAGAACTAACACTGCTATAAAACAGAGCAGCTAACTATTTAAATTGAATGTTGCCTTTCCTCTACCTTTCATAATGGAAGTAGGGAGAACAACTGAAATTCAGAAACTCCAGCTGTATACATAAAATAGTTTAAGAGAAGGAAAAAAATTAACAGCTCTTTTTATTTTTCAAAATTTATCCAGAGTTTCTGAGTTTATGAAAACTACTTATTTCTCAATTTCTCACTTAAACTGGATGGATTTCTTAAGCTAGTATGTAAAAATAAGTAAAATCATAAATTTTTAACTTAAAGAAATTTTCAGTCAGCTTAATAAATGCAACATGCACCAAGAATTACATTTGTATTATTTCATTTAATTCTTATCAACTCCATTTACAGTTGAATAGTTCATTTATTTATTAAGTCAGCAAACAGTAGTAGATTGCAACATGCCTGACATTAAGTTTTCAGGGGTAAACCAGACAAATCTCATACAGTTTATCATCTGCCACAAAAGTCAACAAACTTTTCCTATAAAGGGCCAGAAAGCAAATATTTTTGACCTTGTGAGCCAGTTTGAATAAAACTTTACTGACAAAAACAGGATGAGCTGTATTGGGCCTGTGGGCCAGATTTTGTGGGTCTCTGGCTTAATGGGATGACGCAGAAATCAGATATGCAAATATGTAATAAAAATGTTGTAAATAATGTGCTATGAGTGAAATTATCAAAGTGCTATCAAAGTATCACAAGAGGTGCTTTATTTAGATTGGAGATTGGCTGAAAGGCCTCTCTGAGGAAATGCTAAAAGATGGAAACGAAGACATGAGTCAGTGTTAGGCAGGTGACAACATTCCAGATGGAACAATATTTGCAAAGCTCCTTAAGAACGGAAAGAGCTTGCTAAGGAGCCAAGGGAAAGCTCATGGAACTTGAGTCTGATGTGTATGACTTTAGAGAGATGAGAGAAAAGATTAGATGCTAGGCAGGGCCCAGATCATGCAAAGCTTTGAAGTCAGATAGTAGTAGTAGGTGGTGGCCAAGATTTGGAGCCCACATCTTTCAGATTAAAAAAATAAAACAAAACATGGTTTTCTCAATTATGTCATGCTGCATCCTGTGTAATATAATGGCTCAGAGCATGGTTTTGTGTCTTTGCTTTTCCCAGTTACATCATACTGCATCCAGTATAACATAATGGTGAAGAACCTGGTTTTTAGACACACGTGAATGTAGCTCTGGTCTGGTCCCAGTTCTGCCACCTACTAGCTGTATGACCCTCCAGCAAGTGACTTGACCCCTCTGAGCCTTATCAGTCCCTTCATCAGTAGAGTGAGGGTTAAAAAATTGTACCCAGCTCATCAAGTCATTGGGATAATTAAATTAGGGGATAAATATAAAGCATCTAACATATAATAAATGTCCAATAAATATATCTATTAGCTGTTCCTGTTAAGACTCAGGCTCTTTAAACCATTAGCTGTTATAAATTAATGTGACTTCCATCAAAACAGCTCCTGCACTGTGTCGCACACTAAAGAGTCATACCTGAACCTTCATTTCAAGAGGGTTTTACCTTTAACAGCTATCAGGGAGCTGGAAGGAAAAGTAGAACAGAGCAGAGCAGGAGCACAAAGGAGCCTTTGGAAGCTCACAGGGAGCGAGAGAATCCTTTCGGAGCAGGAGCAGCTGATGGCAGAGGATGGCTCGTGGACCAGAAGGAAAATCACAGACATTTGTAGAGCAGGGCTTGTGACAAGGATGGGAAGAAGTAGCTTTCGAAGCCCTATGCTTGTGGGACTTATTTTCAAATGTATGTTACTGACCAAGATATTTTGAACTACTCGTCACCATTTTTATCACTTCCAGCTTCCAGCTTATGCTAACACTACCATTTCAGTGTCTCCATCTGCATTCTTTGTTTTTACCCCTGAAGTACCTTCAGCAATCAGGCAATAATAATACCTTCCCTTCAAATGGTCCCAGTAAATTCACTCCTGAAAAAGCCAGATATTTTTTAATGAGTTTTGCCTTTGTATAAATCTTTTTACAAACATAATAGACTTAGAAATCTGTGATGTCAGTTCTATCAAGAGGAAAGTTATATAAAAACTAGGCTTGCTTAACCTAAACATGTTTATACATGTATGGTTTTATTTTAAATTTTCAGCTTCTCCACTTTGAAAGGATAAGAGAAGTAAATCCAAATGCATTTGGGTGACTTGTTCTAAAAAGGCATTTAAATGTTTGAATAATTGTAAGGGAAAAAATATTTGCCAAATAACTCAGGGTCTAATACAGTAAATTAAGGGGAAAAGATTTTTAAATGTCTTAAGTTCTCTTCTATCAGTTCTGGCACACTAATGGTTTTTGCCAGCAAACAAAATTTCATGTAATTATCAGTGTAATAACTGGAGCACAAATTAAAGACAATTAGCAGCATTCTCCTGTTAATAGAACAAGAGAATCCCCTTATGACTAAAAAGAATTCAGAGATTGTAGCTGTTAAATTTTTTAACTTTTCTCTTTCCTTATGTCCTTTTGTCAGTTTCTCTATACAACTTATAAATTACCCAAAATGGGCTCAGAAAAAAATCCTGGAGAAATAGGTTTAGTGTAGATACAGCCTCCGAACAGTTTCTACAGATGGATGTTTTGAAACTAAATCTGATATTTTTTAAAGTAAACTGAATAAAAGGGATGTACTGATTTCCTGAAATGACTCTGTTTTTGTTTTTTAAAGATCTTATTTATTTATTTGACAGAGAGAGAGGTCACAAGGAGGCAGACAGAGAGAGGGAAGCAGGCTCCCTTCTGAGCAGAGAGCCCGATGTGGGGCTCGATCCCAGGAGCCTGAGATCATGACCCGAGCTGAAGGCAGAGGCTTTAACCCACTGAGCCACCCAGGCACCCCCAAATGACTCTGTTTTAAAAAGAAATGAATATTGGGGCCCGTGGGTGGCTCAGTGGGTTAAAGCCTCTGCCTTCAGCTCAGGTCATGATCTCAGGGTCCTGGGATCAAGCCCCGCATCGGGCTCTCTGCTTAGCAGGGAGCCTGCTTCCCCCTTTCTTTCTGCCTGCCTCTCTGCCTACTTGTGATCTCTCTCCCTCTGTCAAATAAACAAACAAATAAATAAATCAAATTTAAAAATAAATAAATAAAAATCTTAAAAAAAAAAAAGAAAGAAAAGAATATTACTCCTAACTTTCTCCTCTTTTACTTTCTCCTGTTTCTCCTCTTTTCCACTATTTTAGGCAGTTCTTAGAATTTAAGCTGAAATTTCAGGGGACTTTTTTTTTACTATAGTGTTTCTTCAAGGTGATATCCAGAATACCAGTAAATAAAAGGCTAATTATAGTTCTAAACGTGAGAGTAACAACCTACTAACCTACTCTTTAAATGTAAGAAACAAGATAATTTAGAAAGACAAGGAAGTTGCTTCAGGAATAACTTTGTGATGAATTCTGAACCTTGAGTTAAAGAACAGAGTAATCCAGTCATATACTTTTTCTTTTGTCATTTGCACAAACAGAACCTCCAGAATTATTAATCATTAATTGTTTGTGTGCATACTAAGCAAGTATATATTATTAGAGAGGAAATTATACTTAAAGTACTATCAAGGAGTTATCCATGTTTGTCAGTGAATGTCTGGAACCTTGTTTTAAATCTGGTGAATAAAAAATTCAAAAAAAAAATCACAAAAGTGTTTATTTAAATATGAAATAAATCCACAAATGCCTCATGATGATGATTATTATGCCTTTTTTCCCCATCAGAGTCATTTCTTAACAGCTAACTGTTTCCCCTAAACTTAGTTTTAATAAATAAAATTAGGGTGTATCATAGTAACATATTAGCACATAGTAGTACATTTCAGAATTGAATTATAGGGTGTGTTGATACGTCCTGTGGATGCTTACTTGAAGGTTCCCCATGCACATAAGTTAAATCCTGCTTTCATTAATCTTAAAATCACCAAGGGGAAAGTTTTATTCAGAGAGCTTGAATTACTAGTGATTGAAGAGACTGAAAAAGGAAACCAAAAGGAAAAAATATATACTTTTGTGAGTTTCCAAATCAAAGAAAGCAGTAGCTGGAGTGCTCAGAGGTACGTTTAACAGCTATGACATCAGGTCATTCATTTCTATTCTATTCCTAGCAATTTAAAAAACAATTCACAAATGGTCTCCCCACTATATGGTTGAATCCTAGAGATAGCACGCCACACACTTACTGTACATCCTATACATGTGGGATATTTTATATTTGTATTGAATAGATCTGTTCCTTTACTACCAGAGAAATATTGTCTCAAATGCTCTCAAACTCATTAGCTTTCCTTTCATAGGGAATCTAAGAGAGGCCAAAAGTTTCACAAGGAAAAGGTAACAGTTTCCTCCATCTACTTGAGGGCTTCAAGATGTTTTGTTGTTTCAGTTCTAATTTGAATATCTCATACCATTTCCATTTAAAACCATAGTTTAGAAAAATCCCGATGCTTGTATTTATTGTGTCTTATTTTGTGTGGAAAGTTGGCGTTGAATGGTACCTTCCACCTCTGCAAATGCACGCACACCCCATTCTGTCTGCTACAAGTCACCTTTTGCTTTGCAAATGCACCAACTGTGTGACATTGTATTACTGAGAAACCAACCCTAAAAATATTAACATTATAAATAGACCACATAAACCAAGAGGTTTCTTCCAATGTAGATTAAAGAACGCGTTGCTAATTTTTTCAAAAGCTATGTCCTTTGCAGTCTAGACTTCCTCTAATACTGTAATTTATTCGTTCAAAATAAGCTCCTTCAAAAATTATGATAAAAGTATTTTTAAAGTTTACATCCTCACATCCTCTAATTGGAGAAAGTATGGCAATGTCCCCTCCTCACCTACAGAATAATAGCTTTGGTTTAAAAAGAAAAATAACATAATTAACTTGAAGTAAATGAAATTCCATAATATGGACTATATACTTGCATTTCTTTTGAAATAGGTTGAACCACTAATAAGAATAAGAGAACCACTCTAAATGTTTGGAAATTTGACTTTTAATTTTAAGTTGGAACAGTTTAGCTTAAGAAATCACTAACATTTAAATAACATTTCAACAAACGCAACTGTTTGGAAACTACAACGGAGACAGCCTCCTGCCTTCTGTCTTGTGAGGATTGATTTGGAAGGCCCTGAGGGAGAAAATATTGGAGTTAGGAGGTAAAACTGAAGCCATCGTGGAAAGGAAGAAGTTACACTCTTCCTGTTATGACAGGAAACGTAGACAAATGTGCTTCCTGAGCATTTGCTCAGCAGGGAATGTAGTCTTTGACCTTTACCTTAGGTACATTTTGGCTTTGTTAAACTAGTAAACATGTTTTTGCCCCCAAAATATTAGTCTGGTTTATTTGATTCTTCTCAGATTCAAATAATACATTTTAGGTATACGAGGTATAGAGAAACAGGGGTATTTATTTTATGACTGCATCCACAGATTGAATTTAGAAAGTATATCAGCCTTTTAACGAACCAAGCAGATCTGAATGACGCATATAAAAAAAAATTTTTAAACATATTGTGTTATAGCCCTCTATTTTAAAAATCCAGAATATTCTTAGGCTTAAACATGGACTACAATAAAATCTTTAAAATCCTGAAAAGTTCAATAATTATAGATCATCTTTCTTCCTTTTCCCCCTGTATACAGATATATCAGAAATCAGCTACCACAAGTTTTAAAACCCAAACCCTGTGAGTTTGTAAGTAAACACTCAGGTTTATTCATATGCATTCAATTACTTAACTGTAATCTAACTCATTGTTCAATATTTTTCCTCAAGAAGTATACAGTGCACAAAGTCTAAAGTTTTATTTTGGGGGGCTTGGAGGTTGACTTAGGTGAGGGGTTGGTAGAGTTCTAAATTCCACACACTCCATCTGCTATTTTAATCCTTTTATTTTGTTCAGAATTTTAGGAACTACTGCTTGAAAACCCTTTGGAAATCGCGAAACACGGCTCAATTTGCTTGAGGCTAATGAGGACAATAGTCCTCTTTGCAGCAGAACACACTGCTGTCTCATCCTCGCAAGTTATGCTGGAGGGTTACAAGCACATGGTAGCAGTCTGCTTAAAAGAGTCCCTCACTGCTCTTTAAAGAGCCTTTCATTTACGATGGCAGGCCCCGTCATTGTATAAAGGAGCACTTGTCTAGAACACAAGTCTGCAGTGGCATTACTTCCTCCCACCGAGAGTAATCATCGAGCCTAAAGCTCGCAAGCCTTTCTAATGACAGACTGAATTAAACAAAATAAAATTGAAGAGGAATAGTTTAGAACAGTTGTACCATTACTTACTGTCAGGAACAAGCCAGGGGAAGAAAAAGAGCATTTAAGAGGGCATTTCCCTTTTTTTCAATTAGAGATTGTCGCTGCAGACTCTTGACTCCATCCCTAACCCATTAAATACATAGGAAGACTTCGTGGCTGTGGATTAGAGAGTGCATTGTATCTATGAACTGTCCGTCTTGTCCCTCATTAGTCACTGTTTCCTTAACCAGGAGGAAACTGAGAGATTATCTATGCTGGGGGTGAGGAGGAATCGATCTAAAATATTTTCATAGGATGAAAGTTATATTTATCATGACTCTAGCTGGACCAAAAAAAAAAAAAGTTAAAACCTCAAAACTTTGAAAGTAGAATTCTTTGGATACATTAGTCCCAATACATGGTAAAACAAAGAAACTAATAATTACTTTATGAGTTAAAGAAATGAGTAAAAAGTTCTCCATTCGTTGAGCAAACTCATTGAGCAGTTCAACTAGGATTCAGCTGACAGTATTCTGAGTGGTGGAAAGAACTGTTAGGGACACATAGATAAAATTATTGTTGCTTCCCTTAGTAATGCGTCGCAAGTTCTTTTTGAGTTAGGACTCGGTTATTCTCATAGATGTGAGCAGCTGCTGTTTCCAAAGGTCTTTTCCTTCGTTTATTCGGAACGCTTTTCTGTAAGGTACAAGGACTCCCACAGTTACTATGGTGGGAAAGTTCTCCTAAGGTAATTTTATGAACAGAGCTGGGAATGGGGGTGAACGAAGCAGGCACACACGTGGTGTGGAGAGTCATTATTAAATGCCCTTTCTGTTACACAGTAGTCAAACTAATCTCCCTGCCCTGTAGGAAATGATACAGGACTTCTCCTCTGTTTTTAGACCTTGATATTTACATTGCCTGTATGTAAGTCGGAGTCCCACCTTTTTTATTCTGCCTGTAAACAGACTTGTATTTTTTACCAACCAAAATGTTTCTCATTTTGTGAAATTTAAATAAACATCCATAAATAGAGAATTAGTGCATGCCCACTGGTGTATGCATGTGGTTCCCACTGGCTTTAGTGGGAATGGCTGGAGGTCTTGAGGGCAGAATTGGCTACAGTGTCCACACAAAAGGAGCTTTGATTTATTGTCAGAATGTAGAGGCCAACTTCTTCCCAATTTTTGTATATTTAATATTTTTTTACTTTAACCTAGAAAGCTATCCTTACATCAGTTAATAAGTCATGCACTACTCCGCTTGTATTCATCAGAATTGCTGACAATTCCTAACATAGGTACGCTGCTCAGAGAACAGTTAGTTGATGGGATCCGTGCTGTGCTGAATGTCAGCCCCTGAAATGCATAGTTATCTAAAAGAAGGAACACTGACTAATGGAATGAAGAATGAATTTTGTGTGAAAAGGGTTCTATTTCTAGTTCATCCAGGAACTGGTTTTTGTGACCTTGGATATGGCAATTCATGTCTTTGTTTACAGTATCATCTGAGAAATGGGGATGATGAACTGTACCATATCCTAACTTCAAAGAGACACTGTCAAATGTAGTGAGATGACTTATTATAAGGTCTTTGAACTTACTAGAAAAAAGTCACCAAATGAAGTCAACACTTATCTAAAAGCAATGATAAGAAACAGGATAATTTCACCAACAAATCCATACAAAAAATTTAACCCAGTCCAATTTCTCTACTATTCAGTTTTATCAAATGCATGTTTTCCTGGTAAATTACTATGACAAAAAAAGGAAAACAACAATGTGAAATTTTCCTGTCTCAGTGGCAAATTTCCTATTAACATAGTTAGATCATGCACAGAAATTTATTTTTAGTCATTCATTCTGGATTGCAAAAAATCTGTAATTCCTCCATCCACCTATCCATTCATTCATTCAACAAATATTTAGCCAAGTATTGTCCTGAGACCTCTGGTTACAAGATTGGAAAAGAGACGTTCTGGGCTGTCAAGGGAAGTTCAAGGTCTAGCTGAGAGAGAAACTCTAGTCTAGACATAATAATGGTAAGACAAGTTGTCAGGTTCTAGGACAGCAATCTTTTACAGTATGTAACAAGAAATAATTGAGCCCAGTGCATCAGAGAAAAAATACTACCTGCCTTGTATAGTGTTTCACAGTCAACAAGTCACTTACACTTTTATTATGGCCCTAGGTTAACTCCCAAGATGCTTCGTATAACCTTCATTTTACAGGGGAGGAAACTGGGATTCATTTTTTTTTTATTTGACATAGAGGAGAGAGAGCACAAGTAGCCAGAGAGGAAGGCAGAGAGAGAGGGGGAAGCAGGCTCCCTGCCGATCAGAGGGCCCAATGTGGGGCTCCATCCCAGGACCCTGAGACCACGACCTGAGCGGAAGGCAGAGGCAGAAACCGGGATTCAAATAAGTTAAACAATTTACCCAAGAGCACACAGCTCGTAAGTGGCAGACCTCTGACTTAATTTTCAGTTCCCATGTTTTTGTTTCTATACCGCACTGCTTCTTTAAAAACATTTTAATGAGATGAGTTATCTATTTTATCAATCTCTATAGTTATTTCTTCTATGCATTTTCAGCACTGTCCAAAATTTAATATTGTAACTCAAATTCTTCATAGTCTTTGTCTCTCATCCAGCTACAAAAAGTAAGGGACGCTGTTTTATTTCTTGGAATATGGAAATCAGAGGTGATTATGATACTATATTTTTATGAGATTGAGTAACCAAAACTTAAGGCATTCGATAGAATGAAACTGCAAAAATAGATTCTTGTTTTGAACTACATTACCATTCACTCAGATCTCCCCCTTGACCTAGAAGTCTGTGCTACCTAGGCATTGAATCTGAACATCTAAAATCCGAAATAAATATTTTAAAGGTAACTCTAGTCCAGCTTCCTGTTTAATTCAGGAACACCTACACCTTCCTCGATAAGCAGCTCTACTTGAACATGTTCAGGAATGAACTGCTTCCTACTTTATGAGACTAGATCCACTCTAGTTGTGGATTGGCAGAACTAGAGTTCTCCTCACTAGATTTTCCTGTTTTCAGCCTCTTTAAAAGATTTTCAGCAGGGGCGCCTGGATGGCTCAGTTGGTTGAGTGTCTGGCTCTTGGTTTCAGCTCCTGGGTTGTGGGATCCAGCCCCCACTGCGGCAGGCTCCGGGCTCAGCCAGGAATCTGCTGCAAAGATTCTCTCCCTCTGCCCCCACTTCCCCACACACACACATACTTGCGTTGCATGCTCCCTCTCTCAAATAAATAAATAAATCTTTAAAAAAAATAAAAGACTTTCAGCAGTGCTTTATAGTTCTGATCTGTAGAATAAACCAGAATAACTCATCTGCCTCTTCACATGGCCACAAGTCTTCAGACTTTAGAAAGTGTTCAGCATATCACTTGTAACTATATTCCTCTGGATTAAACATTCCAGATTCCCTCGGTGATTTTTAATGCAAAATGTTCTTAGATCCTACATCAACCCATTTGCCATCCACTAGACACTGATTTTGTCAGTATCATCTTCAAATGCAATCCTCAGAACTGAATACCGTGCCTAAGATTAATTAGTGCTAACAAAAGATCATTAGAATTATTAATTCCCACTATAACTTTAGATCTTTTTCTCAAAATCAGCCACCACATTAATTTTCTTCCAACCTGAGCCTGTAGAACTGTATTTTTAAAATATGAACGAAGACTCTAAAGTTACCTGTATCATCATGTTATTTGTAACCAGCTTTCTAGTCTGTAGCAGGAGTTACAGAGAGAGATTCTACCAGATTTATATTAATACACAGGACTGATAAGCATCTTCATTTAAACCAATCGTAGAAATGTCTGAGACAGAAAAGTTACTGAACTCTGTGGCCCTTTACTAGAGACTTTCCCTTAAACTTAACACTGATCAATCAATTCATATTTAAATAATCTAAATTACTGCTAGCCAGTCTCAATTCTATAATATTGGAATGAGGATATTATCAAATACTTTGCCGAATACATGTTCTTTGACAATCTGAACTGGAAGGTTCAATAAATTCTTGCTCAAAGAATGCAGTTATTTTGAACTCTTAGATCCTAGTCCTTTATCTCTGTATCTTGTAACTATAAAATTAAATTTTCTTCTTCACACTTTATCATCCTTCATGATGAGTCATCTAGGCAAGGAATAAAGCCCACTGTTCTCGGAACTTTATGAAATATCTTTTTTCTTGAAGTCTAGAGCATACATACATTTGTATTTCTTCCATTCTTTAGCTTCTCTATCACAGATTCCAAAATGTTATAATTACTTTCTCTCAAGATTCTTGTTACTAACATGTAAACTTTTTATTAAAACAAATACACATATCCAAAATCTCTTATTTTTGAGAGATTAAATTATCAAAAGTCAGGTTTAAAAAAGTACATTTAGCAGAAAATTGTATTGTGACATTAAAACTATTTTTCTTGGTAGTAAATTTTTATTGAAATCCTATGTAACTCAAGCTTTATAAAAAGTCAACATAATTGAAAATTGGTTTCTCCTTCTAAAGCCTTAAGTATTCAGACCTCGAAATGGCTAATTTAAAAGTAAGCAAAATAACAAAACCCCTACAGCAGATCCTGCCAGATAATTGTTAAAAAATCTAAGTGAGCTTAATCTTTACAAAAGTTATTTTAGCTCAAAAGCTATAAAATCAAGGTTATCTTATTTCTACAAAAAAAAAAAAAAAAAAGGAGGTCTTTGACTTCATGCCACCCTTCTTTGGAACCTCATCTTTTTCATCAAATTTGGCCACAAACCAACATTCAGACTTTAAAATAGAGTATTTCCATTCCATAATTCACTGTTTCAGCAAATGTTCATTGAGTGTCCACTGGTCAGTCTGGATGAAGCCAAAGATGGGGTCTTTGGGGAATATGAAAGCCAATAGGAGAGGCAGACTCATAAACTCTATAATATTAGAATAAATCTCATAGTAAAGGTTTATAAAAAGTTTTAGAGGACGACAATGAGGGAGCAGTGAGTTTTATCTGAATATAACAATGAAAGCTTCGTAGAAGAAATTGGCATTTAAACTAATTTAAGCCTTGCAGCTTGATTGGGAGCCTGCCAGCAACCAGATGGAAGGGGGGTGGGACATAATCCACAATCAGCTTTCCCTGAGTACAAGATAAGAAGTAACCAATATGGTAGGTTTCATTTCATATTCATCTCGATTAGGTTAACATCTACTGTTATTTTTCTTGTTCAGTCTAGAGAAAAGGTTGGTCAGAAAACAAAAACTGAATTCACTTCTAACTCTAGGTAAAAATGCAACTTCAGATCATTACACATGACTGAAAATATAACGCTATTAACTAAGTAATGAACTTTGCTTCAAATAAAGCAAACTGCTTTTAAGCCTTAATGAATTAAATCACTATTTTTTCTCCAGCCATGAGGAAGAGACATGATCAAGGGAGATATATATGTAATAGAAGCCCCAGCACCTAGCACAAATGTCTGACAGGGAGAATGGTCAATAAATATTGCTTATCATTTGGCATATAGAAAATGCTCAATAAAAATTGCTTGAATTATTTTTGTTTCTGTGAACAGATTTACCAAATTTTTTTATAACTCAGTTGTATGGAACTGTATTTAATGATGTGCCTTTTCTCAATTTCAAATTCTAATTTCAATTCCTGATTCATACCTAGTAAGTTCTAAGGTAATTATAAATGTAAGATGTGTGATGCCTGCCCTTATGCTAGGAGTTAAAACTCGAAGTTACTGTAAGACTCAATACTGAAGAAAGTAAAAAAAACAACTCAATACTGAAACCTCTTACTGCAACATCATCATTATATTTGGGACTGTTTCAAGAAGTAAAGGAAAAAAAAATTAAAATGGCCAGTGTTTACGGAGTAATTTTGCTTTCCATGCATATATTACATATTAAATCTCTTCAATTCTGAAAACGAAATGTCGAATTACAGTGTCCACTAAACAATACTGGCTTTATTCTCTTGTCAGTGCACCGTAATTGATGTAAGCACTGGAAAAGAGCATCTCTTTGCCTAACTACTATGAAAACAGTTAACCTATCCTAAGGTTAAAAATAATGTTATTTAAATAGAAATGGACTTGTTCCCATTACATATTATTGTCAAGTTATGAAAAATGTAATCATTACAATACATTATTATATTTAAGTATAAAAGCTCTGAACTGCAATCTTTGTCATTGAGTGGCATATTTTAAACGAAGAGTAATATCCCCGGTCTCTTTAGAAAGCTTAATGCTTAAAACAGTTTTATCTAACTATGCACAATGAGAAAAAAAGCATTATAAAATACATTTGGAGTATGCTATGAAGAATATGAACATAATACAGAATTAAATTTAGAGCAATTAAGAGTAGATTTCCAAGATATTTTCTTAAATGCTTTAATACAGCAGCACCATTTCAGTTTGCAGTTTTAATGAGAAGAAGCTATACGCGCTGACTTTTTTTGACGGGTATTATTAAATAAGTATGCATTACCCAGAAGCCTATTTGGTTACACAAAAGTTGAGGAGTCCTACAAGTAAACACAAATAGTAGCTTTAATGATATTTCTGTGCTGAAATGTACTTTGATGGTGAGTGTTGTAACGTACTAAATTCTGAGGTTGAGTACAACAGAAACCATACTGTATTGAGACATTCCACCTACAGTTTGTGGTCATGAAAGTCTGATTAAAAGTGGTTTTAGATAGATGAAAGTATTTTGGGCCAGTGCCTTCTGTATTGAACATACTCTTATACTGTTTCACTAAATAAAATACCAATGTGCAAGTACATCCGGGTAACTAAATTGCTTCTAAAATAAATATTAAAAGACATTTTATATAAATCTAGGTAATTTTTATGATTCCTTATCTATTCCAAAGACATAGTCTTGATTTAACTCATTATTAATACCAATCATAACTCATCTGGATAAACTAGAATAAAAAAGTTTTTAAAGTAGTGTGACAATCAGATATGGAAATAAAACACTACGTATATTTTATTAGAAGCACTTTAGAAAGATAATAATCGTTAAACGAAAGGTGAGAGACATTGGCCATTATCACAAAGAAAAATTATCCCACGTTGAAATGTAAATAACGTATCTCAGTGGATATTGACTAGCTGATGTGGGCTGATAAATACCATATTTTCCAAAGAATGATCAGAGGGGATTCCATATTTCTGCTTTGTCTTTATATTAGGAATAATGAGATCCTCAAATAGCCTTAATCAGTAGATTCTTCAAAGCCACCAACACAGACATATTTTGTAAGCCCTTTTTCTGTACATCAGCCAAGTGAGGGATGGGAACTAGGTTTATTGAGCTTCAGTGTTAAGCACTGCGCTCAGTACTATACATTTGTTTATTTTGTGCAGTCTTCACAGCAACACTAAGAGCAGACATTCTTACTTTACAGATAAAAAATCAAACTCAAAAAAAAAAATCAAACTCAGAGAATAACCCAACTCAAAGAAATTAAGTGAATTTCTCATGACTAGCACATAGCAGGTTCAGCATTCAAATCTGGGGTCCTCTTAATCCAGGCCCCATGTTCCTCTCTTTCTGCCATCCTACCTTTAATGCAAATGTGATAAAACAATATAATCATTATTAAGCATAGATTTATCTTTTTAAAATTCTACTCATGATTTGATTTAAAAAAAATGTCATGAGAAAAGCTTTCACATAATTTTAGATAATACAGATCAATTTGATATTTCTAAAAACTTCACATAATAGTTTTCCCTTTTTCATTTTTATACTACAGATCTTTACCTTGTGCCCATATGTGTCTGCTGGTCCAAGCACTGGGCATACAACAGTGAGCAAAATAAAAATGGCATATGGCCTTGTGAAACATGCACTGTAGAGGAAGAGACAGACATCAAACAAATGATCACACACAAAAAATACAAATTATGAAATGTGATAAGTGCTATTAAGGAAAAATAAAGGGTGATAGGTAAAACAGTATTAACAAATTATGGAGGATTGAGGAGAGCTGAAGGTCAGGTTTTCTGTCTGTTCACCCACAGTTCCTGTCAATATGTTTATATTTAGGTTTATGGGATGGGGTGGGATTCAAAGTTCACTCTGAGATCTCTAGTTTGGGTGACTGAGTTTATTGTGAGATGGCCAAGCCAGGAGGGGGAGCAAAATCGAGGATGAAGATGATGCGTTTAAGCTGTGGACGTTTAAGAGATTCCCAGGATGTTCAGATAGATGTAGGGCTGGAGGACATCCTTTGGGTGTCTGGAGACAAAAAAAAAAAGATGAGGAGTGGGGATCTAGATTTGGGAATTACACACAAATAGGTGTTAGATAAAACTGGGCTGGCCTCTGCAAGATGGGTTAGATTTGAAGGTGAGAAAAAAATTTAAGTTGTCCGTTTAAAAATCAACTAAATTAAGTTAGTCAGCATTTCCCAGAGTATATGCCTCAAAAAAACCTAGCTTTGAAAAATGATAATAAATGCTCCTCTAAATAAATAAATAAGTAAAAAAAAAATTCTGTCAGCAATAGGTTTGGGTGGCAGGTTAAACAAAACTTAAAGGTTTTTCCAGCCTTTAATATTTAATCAACATGCCACATTTCCCACATGTATTGAGCTACTGAACTATTTTCCTGAAGAGTATTTTATAGAAACGGTATTTCACGGAACACCTGCTGGGAAATGCTGGGCCATATAAAGGCTTACAGTTAACAATACCCATGGTTTTTGGTGGACAAACTAGAGTGTAATCAAGAAAGGAATGAAATTGGAAATAGAGAAAATTTTATTTGCATTTGGTACCCTTGCCAGATAGGAAGTATTCAAAGTCAGAGCTGTTGTAGATGGCTCATCAGGAGAAAGGCAGTGTGAAGAGTGAGTTTTGAAGATTGGGGATGAATTGAGGAGGGAATGATTTCAGACAGGGAGATCATCTAGGACAGGAAACTGATAAGGACGGGAATGATAGAGCCGCCTGGGAAATAGACAAGAAAGTGTGAACCTGAGAAACATTTGAAGGGAAGGAATTATGGGACTTGGTAACAGATTAGATTAAAAGAAAAAAAAAGCAAAGATAACAATACAGGTT
Source organism: Nasua narica (assembly GCA_028533885.1). NCBI lineage: Eukaryota > Metazoa > Chordata > Mammalia > Carnivora > Procyonidae > Nasua > Nasua narica. Next base: position 60,028,114 of record CM052809.1, on the reverse strand, counting down.
CTGGCCTGAGAGAGGAAGAAAGATACACAAAAGATTGAAAACAGAACCCTAACGGTATTATGACAAAAGTACTTCCCAACTTTCTGCTGTATTTCTAGAAAACATAATACAGCACTGTCTGAAAGCACAGTCTTATCCCTTCAAGTGTTTTCTAAACTAAACAATTTTTTAAAAGTTTTGAACACATACATAAAGAATTTCTGAACACATCGAAAATGCTATGCATGTCCAGTCTTCACGGGGTCAAAAAATGAGCTCCAAACTTATAATTGGGAAAGACGTTAACCATACTGAAATTAATTTTCTCAAATCTAATTGCTCCAAAAAACGTGAATAGTTCTCTGGTCACCTTCATTAAAATGCTCTACATTAAATCCGGCATTTACAGTTTCACATTCGGCAACAAGCTAGAAATCACACTTTTCAAATTCTAAGCAGAAATTAGTTTTAGATTTATTTGCTTTCTTTCCAAATGTGTTAGTGCCCAAGGGCTCTGACAACGACACACTTTGTTTCACAAAGGAAAAGAAGTAGTACTGTTTTGTGTTTTTTTTTTAAAAAGCGTTTTCTTTTCCTTTAAAAAAAAAAAACCTGCCTGTTTTTTTTCCAGGTGACATTTACAAAGAGGAAATTTGGGTTGATGAAGAAGGCTTACGAGCTGAGCGTGCTCTGTGACTGTGAGATCGCGCTGATCATCTTCAACAGCACCAACAAGCTGTTCCAGTATGCGAGCACCGACATGGACAAGGTGTTGCTCAAGTACACGGAGTACAACGAGCCGCATGAGAGCAGGACAAACTCAGACATCGTGGAGGTGAGAGCGCATGCGTGGTTGGCGAACCACTCCCCCACAAACTAGTTGAGCGGTGTGATGGTTGGACGTCCCCCTTCCACACAGATGCACACACACGCACCGCTTCCTTTTCCTAAGGTGTTCCTGTTCCCTTGGTTATCATCCCAACATTACTCCACCCTTTCTATTCCTGCAAAAAGCGAGTTAGAGCGATATGATAATTGGGACTATCTAAGTATCTGGTCCTTGCTAGAAATCAGGCACCAGTGTCAAGGTATTGACCTCATCCTCTACAAGGCTGTATCAGGAACCAGACTTGGGAATGGTGGCCAACGCAGGGCTTTACTTACTTTTGATGATTTTTTTTTTTTTAGGTATAGACTAGTGTCACAGCATTGTCAAAGAAAAAAAACATTTCAAAATGAACTCAGCCCAGCCTTATACTTCAATTTCTCACTTTGTCTCTTCTTTCTAATTCGTTCTTCTTAATGCATTCTACTGAAAGGGTAAAGACAATTATTCTGCTAGAAATGTTTTCCCCCCAATTATATCATTTAGTGTAGCACTGTTAATATACGTGGAATCAGAAATCTGATGAAAATGAATTTCTAAATGTTAGCTTGATGTTTTAGCAAAGTTAGATTTAAAACGTTTTATTGTGCCAGAAATAAATAAGCATCACTTTAAAACTCAAAAATGTTTTTGATTCATTAGCATAAGTAGCATTGCCATTCAGTTTTAAACACTTCCTGCATGTATCCTAGTTAAATGTTATTGCCTTATAGTACCCTTCATAAACAGTGAATACTAAATCAAAAAAGATGTGCAATGAGGACTGTCCCTATCTATTTCCCTCACCTGTCTATTTCCTCATGATTACCTAGATTGTGATTATGATTGCTTTCCCAGAGTTAAAAGAAAAGTAATAAATTTTTCAAAAGTACGTATTCAGAGTCAGTTTGCCAGAGAATAACAAGACAGGTTATTCTTGTCATTACTTTAGACTCTTCCATATTATGAAAAAAACTGAGGACTAATCTTGACCAGATTAATCAGCCTCTCACTTTCATCTTCTTTTTACCTGTTATAATTGCCTAAGGCTGATTCTCATGTCTTTGCCTTTATTTGGAAGGTTTTTTAAGTATTGAGCTGGAGCACCTGGGTAGCTCGGTCGGTTAAGCATTCGACTCTTGATCTCAGCTCAGGTCTTGATCTCAAACCCCACTTTGTACTGCGCTACTACACTGTAGGTGTAGAGCCTACTTAGTAAATAAATAAAATAAAACTATAGAAGTACTGAGCTGATCGCCTTTTCTTTTCGTTTGCCTAACAAGGCCAAGCAAATAATTTCAGAAAACAAAAGTGAATAAGTAAACTTAATGTGGCATATGTATAAAATACTTGCAGATTTGTATTACTGAATGTCACTTTAGTTTTTCATTGACATGATTTTAATTGGGTGTCTTGATGTTGAAATTTAAGCCCGTTTATAAAACTTACCTGAGGGCGCCTGGGTGGCTCAGTTGGTTGAGCAACTGCCTTCGGCTCAGGTCATGATCCCGGAGTCCCGGGATCGAGTCCCATATCGGACTCCCGGCTCTGCGGGAAAGTCTGCTCCTCCCTCTGACCTTCTCCCCTCTCATTCTCAGTCTCTCGTCTCTCGCTCTGTAATAAATAAATAAAAAATCTTTAAAAAAAAAAAACAAAACTTACCTGAAAACTTTTCTGAAAAATATTTCAGAAAAAATTTTATCCATGTACACATATGACTGTGAAAACACATTAACAAACAGGAATATGAACAGAACTGGTCGATTGTCAAGTCTCATTGGTGCTTTTGTGTGTCTGTTTGTGTGTGTGAGTTTGTGTGAATGTGCACTTACACACATTTAACATAAGTCCCAAACACAAAACAACTCTATACTCAAGACTCCATCTCATTACCAAAACCGTTACAAGAAACATTTCAGAGTAACACAGTTAAGCTGGAATTTGTCATTAGACCTAAACTGCTCCAGTTCTTAACATGATGTGAAATGCAGTAGAACCGTAGCAAAGTATTTGAAAAATGTGTTGACTTTTAAAAATGCGCTTTCTTAAAGGAGCTTAAAAATCTAGAAAATTCATTTTTCTGAGAGCTTTAGTCAGGAATATACTGTGCGATTTAAAGGTGACTGAGAACTTCACCTTCTCAAGACTTTCGTATTCTTGGACAGATTGGTACCTGAGCCAGACTTCTTTAAAAGCTGTGAGAAAAGCATGGGGTTGCAAGTCAGAGGGCTTGCATTTGAAACCTTGTCTTGTACACTCTTAGTGTGTGGCAAGTTAGCTCCTTCTCTGGGCTGAAGTGTCCTCATCTTAAAAATAAAGGCATGGAATTTGAAAGTCCTTTGCAACACAATTCTTTAAAAAGCAATATTTTTAAAAGAGAATAAAGCAGCAGCTCCATTATCTTGCATTTAATACCAGTAAGTAAAAGCTCTGAACCTCTTGAAAAGACAGTCTGGGGCTCCTAGACCAAACCTAGGGATGGCTTGATTCTTTGGACAAACAGGACGTGCTATAAGTTGGTCCTGAAGTCAACTACCTGAATCACACATTCTTCATCTGTTTGACTTTTCCATTTTGATAATAACAGAGATAAATGAGGAAGAAGAGGAATCCCTAAGTTAATAAAATTTACATCACCCCCACATAGAGTATTTTTCAAAGTATAGCTCACTGAAATCACTATGATTGAAATACTTGATGGAGAAGAGAAAATCTGGATGGAAAACTGCATTTATAACAAGTCTCCCAAGTAATTCTTGCATACGCTAAGTTTGAAAACCTCTGCAGAACTGAGACATAATTTGTGTTGGGGGTCCCTGCGTGACTCAGTTGGTTAAGCATCTGACTCTTGATCTCATCTCAGGTCATGATTTCAGGATTGTAAGATCATCAAAAGCATCAGGCTTTGGGCTGGGTGTGGAGTCTGCTTGATTCTCTCTTTCCCTCTCCCAGTGCTCCTTCCCTCCAAAAAAAAAAAAAAAAAAAAAAAGACATAAATTGTGTTAGAGGCTAAGAAAATGGGATACATCAGGGATTTGAGGAATCCATCCTTAGAATGAATCTAATACAAAGTTGAGAGTTAAGGTAGTTTACTACTCCTGGGTAAAATTTTAAATCCTATTTATTTTAATTTAATGGAATACATTTAACTGAGTAAGTTTAATGAGGAGCATAATATGTTTCATGAAGGGTCATTAGTTTTATATTTCCCATTTGGACCATTACCCCTTTCCCTTAACCTTCCAAAAACAGTTTACTCACAAGAAAAAAAGATTGGCACAGAGAGAAAAATAATATGATTCCCAGCATTTAGACCAAAATACAAATTTCTGGGCCATACTAGAGTAGTGTTACAGGGTCATATAGGAAATTGTGCAGCGTGTGGGTGTTGGAAAAGATTCCTTCTTTTAGCAAAAAAGCCTGCGTAATTATCATGTCTTTGCTTGATAATTAGCACTACTGTTACAATGGCACAAAGACAAAGACTTAATAGACAGACTGAGATAGGTTTTTTTATTATTATATTATAATGCAGCTTGAATATCTGTTTAGATACAATATATAAATATGCCAGATTTAGTAAATGTGTTAAATTTTTAATCCATTGCTTTAAAAAAAACAAAAACAGTTACTGTATTAAAAGCACTTCCTTTGAAGAAAATCCATTTTTTTTAACTATGTGACAGGTATACTGGATATTTACTCAAAATGCTGGCTTATGAGGCTGTTGAAATTCAGTAGGGATTCTGATGATGTTAAGGGAACTGTCCCCTTCATCTCCTCCAACTGTCTTAGCTCCACTCCTGGTTCCCTTCTGCCATTCTACCCTCACAGTTGATGTTAGGCTCTGTTCCTGGAAGATGCGGTGTTGAATACTTCGAGATGACCTGAAGAATGCAAGGCCCACAGGACACACTTACAGGCCATCCTTCTCTTAACAATGATTTAGCAAGTGTCAGCTTACAGTCAGCACTGTACAAGGGATTCTGAAACAGCAGAAGATAGGCATTCTTGTTAAGGATATAGAACGTATATAAAAGGCAGCTTGGGAACAGTTGGAGGGCAAAGGAGCCCTCATTAATGTAAGACAAGCTACTGAAAGGAAGACATAAGCTAAACAATTGAACAAAAGTCATTCAAACAAGTCATTGATCACCAGATCATTGCAGGTGGTCCTTAGAGTGACAGAAGTCCCAGACAGGTTACCTCCATATCAAACACGTTTTCTAACCACAAAACCCATACAGGAGTGCCACATAGCACCTGGCCAGGAGGGAAACTGTCACCCCTCAGTGATTCAGTGATTCTGTTGAGCTGCTCATCCAGTCTGGGCCAGTAGTCAATGACCAAGTGTGGAAAGGGAATAGAACACAGAGCCCTCTGTTGCTCCCTAGGAAGTCAAAAAGATGGACATAACTCCTGCAAAAGAAATCTTTGATTTACAGTTGTCTCAGTGAGGGATTACCTTTTTTTTTTAGATGCACAAATTAGCAAGAAGAAGTGTGTTGTGTGTGTGTGTGTGTGTGTGTGTGTGTGTGTGAGAGGGAGAGAGAGAGAGAGAGGAAGGGAGAAAGGAAGAGTAAGAGATTATATTTACATGAAATTTTATTTTCTGTCATCTGAATCTTGTTTGGAATTAGAGAATTCTAAGAGCAGTTATTCCACCAAAATGTTTCCTTGCACAGTAATAATTCAGGCCTGAATTAGAATTGGAAATAGCTTATAAATTTTATTATTTCACAGTGCTCCTGGAGGTTATCGATAAGCTAACTACTTTTGCATAGTTGGGTGAAAATTGAGGGGTGTAATTTTTGTTGAAAACCAAATGCAGGGGTGTCTGGGTGGCTCAGTGGGTTAAAACCTCTGCCTTCGGCTCAAGTCACGATCTCAGGGTCCTGGGATCGAGCCCCACATTGGGCTCTCTGTCCAGCAGGGAGCCTGCTTCCCCCCTCTCTCTGCCAGCCTCTCTGCCTACCTGTGATCTCTCTCTCTCTCTGTCAAATAAATAAATAAAATCTTTAAAAAAAAAAAGGAAAGGAAAGGAAAGAAAACCAAATGCAACAAATAGTGGGAATGGACTTTTTTTTACAAACCATGTATTATCAAATTTGGGAATAGATGTAAAATATGAAAATATGTTTATTTTACTTGAGCTTTCGTTCCATCTAAACTAATTGAGTAGGTTCCAATTTTATACTTATAAAATATAGATATGTAAGGCGCACCTGAGTAGCTCAGTCAGTTGAACATCTGACTCCTGGTCTCAACTCGGGTCTTGATCTTGGGGTTGTGAGTTGGGGCCTCACATTGGGCTCTACGCTGGGCATGGGGCCTACTTAAAAATATATATATGGTAGGGGAAATAAAATTATTTTTATGTATGCTTTATAGATGTATATTACATATGGGTCCTTTTTTTTTTTTTTGCAATGAAGTAACATTCATGGCTCTTTCCATGGGCTTCTCTTTTTTTCATTTCAAGTTTTTATTTAAATTCCAGTTTGTTAACATATAGTGTAATGTTAGCTTTAGGAGTAGAATTTAGTGATTCGTCACTTACATAAAATATCCAGTGCTCATCACAATAGGTGCTCTTCTGGATACCCATCATGGGTACTTAAGAGTAAAAGCACATTCATTTATTTGTCTGGTTACTTGTTGTATTTTTATTTCTTTATGTGTTCAATGAACAAAGATCGGTTGAATTCCTGCCATGTGGTATGTGCCTTGGAATGCCTAAAGATACAAACATCAACAAGGCCGTCAAGGACTCTTGGTCCTTAAGATTGCTCACAAGGCCATGCATGATCTGGCCCCTGTTTTTATCTTCCTCTCCAGCCTGCCCCTTTGCTACTTCCCTTCCCCCACCACTGCCATCCTATATTTGAGCCACCAAAACACGTTTATTTTTCTCAGCTTCTCCAAACCTGATTTGTTTTGTCTTTAACACTCCTTACTAGGCCTTTGCTTGGCTTTTATTTACTCTTCATTCAAGGCAGGTCCCAATTTATACTTTTGGAAAGCCCTCCTTGAACTGTCCTGTCTACCTTGTGGTAGTGTTTTTTCTGTATTAAAGTTAGAACTGTATTTTCTCCATCAAAGCACCATATTATCCGGTTGCCTGCTCCACAGTAGATTTTAAACTCCTAAAGGGAAGGGACTGCGTACATTTTGTTTACCATTATATCACCAGAACTTCATGTGAGGCCTAGAGAATATCAGACCCTCAGAATATATTTGTAGAATAAATAAACAGGGGGAGATAGTTTAGTAACACTTAATAATAGGATATGTCCGAGTGATTATCATATAGCATAATGTTACAAACCTAAAGTATGAAAAATGCTTTTGTAGCTCTAATGAAACTTCATTAAAATTTGGCAACTTTTGCCAAAGCACAATCCAGAAACTAAATCCAGATCTATGCTAATACAGTGACCACTAGCCATATATGAATATTCACATTTAAATGAATTGAAACTAGATAAGATGTCCAGTCCAATTCCCCATTTGCACTAGCCACATTTCAAGGGCTCAGTAACCACATGCAACTAGTGACTGCCAGATGGGACAGGGAAGATGTAACATGCATTGATTGTCACAGAAAGTTCCATGCCACACAGCTGGTCAAGATTGAAATGTGAAAAGAGACACATTTAAACTAATAACACCAAGATTAGTTCTTTGATATAAAATTTGAGGATTGCATTTCAGAAGTAAAGAACTGTGTGACCATGAGATTTTGGAATCCAGAGCATAAATGTTCACTATGAGAGACACCAGTTTGGAGCTAAATACTCAGTGTAAAACTAAAAACATATTTTACCCCTAAACCAGTAACCACAGAGTCAATCAGTAGACTTACTACCTGGTCAGAAAGCACTTGCAAATTGTCCAGCCTGACAGGGAGCTAGGCAATGTGTGCTGTTTTTTTAAATGTGAAGCTTGTGAGCGGAAAGGAGGTAGACCTTTCTTGTTACTATTTTAAATTTACTTGAGGCAACATGTACCAGTATTTAACATTAAAGTTAGTAATTTCATTTCTTCAGAAATGCAGGTTTTTTTCTTTATGAAGGAACTTAGAGAAATAATGTTCTTGAAGTACATTAAAAAATTTTCTTAGGTTACTATAAAATATAATTAAAATACTTCTTACTGTGGGTAGCTCAGTAGCTCTCCCCTGTCCTCTGTTACACCAAATATATAATTGCTTTTCAATAGATAGCAGTGAAAAATGAAGAAAGGATTAGTATATTCCATGAAGGATTTAAATCTTCGGTGTCAAAGCTTCCAAGGAAAAGGGGAAAAAATTATTTCGTGAAAACAAGGTTTTGCAAATTTCTACTAAATCGAATGTTCGTTTTTGCTTATATATCTTTAAAAGACTTTTACTAGTTCCTATAAATCACATTTATATTTATTCCCCAAAGTCTAAGAGAAAAAATGGACCTAAAAGTATGGTCACATTTGTCACAACTTACCAAGTAGATTTTTATGTATCAAACTTGATATATAAAAATTCGTTTCTTTTTAAAATGAGATTTTTGCTTAATTTACATGCGTTTTGTGAACATGAAAAGCTGCTTCACATCTCATTTATTAAGAATATCATTGTTGAACAAATAAAGTGCATGTTAGATTACTTAAGTTATATACACAAGGCAATAAAACTGAATTTCCTCTCATCTGTTACTGCACAGCTCTAACAGTATATAGGCATTGGTACTAACACAGAGTTGAAAATTATTCAATAGTAGAAAAGACAATAGGTTTCAAAATACAGCCTTTTTCTCACGAATGCAACCTCTTTGTCATTAATCACCACCACTTTATCATCATTATTTTACATGATCATTCTTGAACTAGAACAAACCAAAGTTCTCAGTGTTTTGGCGTTTCCCGCCCCCCCCCCCTCAAGTATCTGAAAGTGAAAGGGGAAAAATATTTAGCCTGGATCTTAATAGTCAGTTTTTAGTGATATTTACAGATTTCATGGCATGTGGAATTTGATGTTGGACAACGTATTTGAACCATAATTGGTAGCACCTCAGTAAAGGTAGCGTTGTTTGGCCTTAAAAGTATCAAATCACCTATCAAAGAGTAGAACATCCTTACTTCCTCAGGATTGGTTCCTGAGTATATCACCCCAGAATAGTCAAAGGGAAGTTTTAGGAACAATTCCAGAGTCCTGCCTAGAGTCGGAATAAAAGATGATAAGTCTTTTAATCAAATGATATTTATTATTTCAGTTACCTCACTGAATTTTTTAAAAGTTCTGATTCTAAGTCTGTTTCATTTCCCTGAAAGACATAATGATGTTTTATTTATCGCCATTAACTCCAACGGCCATCTCAATGAATGGCACATTGTAGACATTCAATAAATATTTTATATACACACATACACACACATATTTGTGTATATATACATATGTGTATATACATACATATATATAAAAGAACTTACTGATGATCACTATAATATAAATAAAATTAAACTTTACCAAGTTTTCCTTGTTGAAGTCAGATATGTTCTAATAAAAATAAAGATGAGAATCTTTCAAGTGAACTTGAGATGAGAAAAGCGACTGCTGTGTAAGAAAAAAATAGGCACAGTAGACCACATAGAAATACTACCTATATTTACACTAGGTAGATACACTATATCTGGTGGAAAGCAAAAGACCAACATACGTTGATTCCTGAGGAAGAGAGACGCAACCTGTTGGTACTTTGGCCAGCATCTGACAAGAGGGATGAGTGGGTCTCAAATGCAAAGCGTCCAGTCCAGTCTGAACACTGGGACTCTTGCTTAAAGGCTGATTCGGACTCCCTGGTATGGGGCAGGGCCAAAGGTCTATGTTTCTGACCAGTTCCCAGGCAATACTGATGCCGATTCTGCTAGTTGGTGGACTAAACTTTGAGCAGCAAAGATCGAGACTTTCCTTTCCAAACATCTGTTTTCTCCAGCATGGAGTTTGAAAGTATATTTTTAAACATTTCTTTTTTGTCGCTTTACTGAGGTCTAGAATCATACCATAAAGTAGTTTGTTTGTTTGTTTTTTAAGTAACATTTGGTGAGACTAATTCCTGAAAGCAAGTGCGGTAGGTTTTCAGAAGTGCGATGTGAAAGGCCTGTCACTACTCGGTTGAGTCACCCTTTGTGTATGAGCACTGCATCTCCTGGTCTGGTCCCTCTCCTCGTGAGTGCCTGTCAGTTGGTAGTGGCTGGAACACATGTTAAGGAAGATTCAGATCTAAAAGCAGACGGCTGGTGGGCACGTGTGATGCGATTGGTTTGCATGTGTGCAATGGGTGCAGAGAATAGCGGCCACAATGCTTTCCCCCTCATTCTCACAGCCAAATAATTCACAGAACGTTCTGGGGAAAGACTTTAGACTTGATCACTAAAAGAACTGTAATTAGGCAAGTGCTGCAAATGTGTACAACAGATTGGGTGGATAGATTATATTATTGGAAATCTATCTCATTTTACTAATAGCTGTTTTGCATATTATCCAGTCATGTCTCAACGGCATTTACTGTAGTCGGTTACCCTGAAATTTAGCCACCCGATGGAAGTTTCTTTATAAGGAAAAAAAAAATTTCCTGTCAATTATTTCTAAAGGTCATAGAGTTAATGACTAACTGGGAGGTTAATTAGATTCTGAAAGCCTCTTCATATCAATTAAATCTCTTATCTTTATGTTTTAGTAAATAAACTCAGTAACTATTTAGAGCTACCATTTTAGGATAAGAAATACTGTAAACAGTAAACTATACAATGGGTATTTGGGGTTTTTTCTCACATCTGAGAAAGCATGATTACAAAATAAACTGATATATGAGTTGGTGATAGTATCATCTATTCTAGAATTTCTGAATTAGGTAATTTATTTTTCAAAGTTGCATGCAAATGACTCTTTAGTCATAAACAAATGCCATCAGTGTAACCTCAATAAAACCATTTCAGAGAGGAAAAAGTAAGGTCAGAGTTACCCTGAGAATGAGCTACCAACAAAAAACCAGCTATCCTCTCTGTGGTTCCAGAAACCAAACTCCTTTCGGAGTTACTCTACACATTTGTAAATAAGTGATATATTTGGTACCTATGGCCTCACAATTACAAACCTAATCATTTCTGTCATGTGAATTCTCTTTGGATAATATAATCAGATTTCAGAATGAAATTATATAGATCTGCATTAATCAGTTAGGTAGCCACTAGCAACATGTGGCTATTTAAATTTAAATTAATTGAAACGTAAAAAAATTTAAAAGCTCCAGGGCACCTGGGTGGCTCAATCGGTTAAGCACCTGCCTTCAGCTCAGGTCATGATCCCAGGGCCCTGGGATCGAGCCCCTCATCGGGCTCCCTGCTCTGCAGGAAGCCTGCTTCTGCTTCTCCCACTCCCCCTGCCTGATCCTCTCTCTCGAGGTCTCTTTCTCTCTGTCAAATAAATAAATAAAATCTTTTTAAAAATAAGATAAAATAAAAGTTCAGCTCCTAGGTACCCCTTGGTGGCTCAGTCGGTTGAGTGACCCATGGTTTCTGCTCAGGTCATGATCTCAGGGTGGTGAGATCAAGCCTTGCATTGGGCTCCAAGCTCAGCAAGGAGTCTGCTTGAGATTCTTTCCCCCTCCATTCCCCTCCCTCTATGCTTCTCTCCCATCTAGTGGGAGCACTCTCTCTCTCACTCTCTAAAATAAATTAATCACAACTTTATTTTTTTTTTAAGATTTTATTTATTTATCTGAGAGAGACACACACACAGCAAGAGAGGGAATACAAGCAAAGGGAGTGGGAGAAGGAGAAGCAGGCTTCCTGCAGAACAGGGAGCCCGATGCAGGGCTCAATTCCAGGACCCTGGGATCATGACCTCTGCTGAAGGCAGACGCCTAACAACTGAGCCACTCGGGCGCCCCTAATCACATCTTTAAGAAAATAAATAAAAGTTCAGTTCCCAGTCTCACTAGCCACATTGCAAGTACTTGATTGCCACGTATGATTGGTGGATCCCATATTGGTCAGGACAGGTATAGAAATATTCATCACCTTAGAAACCTTCCCCTGCTCAGCACTGCTGTAAGGGGTGAAACTGGCGAATCCAGTGCTCTTGTTCATGACATGATTGCATGATGGCTGATGGATACACCTAATAAAGGGCCTGTCAGCCGGAGAGGATACGTGCAGCTATTTCATCTTTTGTTCCTGAGCGGACATTTACTCCATGCCCCTTGTGTGTCAGAACCTGGGTCAGGGCACAGAAACCCAGTCGGGAAGGCTGAGCCACTCAGTCACTGTTTATTCCCAGGAGTAGAACATTTGTTAAGATAAATGTGATTTTGTGGAGTGAGATGAGAGGGAACACCAAGGCTGGGATTGCCCTCAGGATTAAGAGAAAATGGAGGAAGCAATAGTAAAGAAGAATCGTAGGGAAAGAGAAACAAGCTAGGTCAATTCTGCATTTGTGCATGAGGAAGGAAGGAGCATGCACGCACACACACACTTTCTTCTGATTTTTCCTCAATGGAAATGTGAGAATTTTATCTTCATCCAAGCTTCATGACTGGGATCTCCTTAAAATGTGGTGGTTCTGGGGGCGTCTGGGGGGCTCAGTGGGTTAAAGCCTCTGCCCTCCGCTCAGGTCATAATCTCAGGGTCCTGGGATCGAGCTCTCTGCTCAGCGGGGAGCCTGCTTCTCTCTCTCTGCCTGTCTCTCTGCCTACTGGTGATCTCTCTCCTGTCAAATAAATAAATAAAATCTTTAAAAATAAATAGATTAAGTAATTAATTAAAAGATGTGGTGGTTCTGAATGAATACCACGGGGGTGGGGGGAGAAAGCTGCAGAGTGATTTTCCTTAAGAATGTTGTTGAAGCAATATCATGAGAGTTCACCTTCTAAATTTTACATTTAAGAAATAGAACTTCAAAAGCCCCACAGATTTGGAGAGAAATTAACTTCTAGTTAGAGCAACATCATACACTAGTTTTCTAACCTGGGGCAAATTATTTAACCATCTTGACTTCAGGTTCCTGCTCTAAGTCAGTATTGTCGACCCTGACCCAGACTTCCTCACAGGCTGTTGTGATGATTACAGGCTATAAAAGAAGTCAGAGTCCATTGTAAACTGTTAAGTTATATAAGGTGTTTTTATTTTCAACATCAAGGGGAAAGTTTAGGTAATAAAACTCGTTTAAGCAAAGGAGAGAGAAGCAGCAAATTCTTAATTTGAGAATAAATCTCTAACATTTTATATTAATAAGTGTATAAGTATACCATTCTTATATAAATAATGGTATTTTATATACATTGTTTTGTATAAATTTATAGAAAAAGGCCAACGAATTCTCTTTTCCCCAAGCATTTGTGAAATATTCTCTATGTGCAAGGTGAGTGGGAACTATGACAATGGTGATGACGTGTGCAGCACCCTCCAGGGCCAGTTGTCCAGTGTGGGGAAAACATACTCAGGATTTGTTCTTTCATTTAGCAGATATTGATGAACATGAAGACCATGTGCCAAACACTGTGCTAGTTATTGGTGATGCATCTGTGCCAATCCACCCAGCAGTCTGAACGTAAGCACATAGAGTGCAGTGTGGTATCTGAGGCCAAAGAAAGTAATTGCAGCTGTGAGCACTTGAAAACATCTCATAGTGGTTATAGGTGAAACTATGACTTTGATATATAAATAAGCTGATAGGCTAAATCAGCCTGCAAGTCATTCATTCCCAATTAAAATAAAAGCGAGACTAATAAAGGTAATAGTGTATAGACACATAAATGCATACACACACACACATATACAGACACACACATTTATGTGTATATGTATACTGTGTAGCAGCCTATATTTTGGTTTCTGGTTGGCACTGGATTTTTTTAATATATGGTTTCTCGGTAAACATGTGGTTATAATTTTTAGAGAAAATCTATAGAATTCAAATGTTAGGAAAATGCAGTGAACATAATTGCCTTTAAGTTTGATAAAAGGTTCTCTGGTGCTAAGAATGGAAACCTTAAGATTACATCCCACATCCTTGGTTTAACTTTACAGATGAGGTTCCCCCCCCCCCATGAATTCTAAAACATGATACATCTGGCTGAGAGGCTGGAAAATTGTTACATGCCTGTGTAACATTCTTATAACCTAATCGTTCTACAACTTTTCTCGCAGTTTAATCATTGGAGAATGTTCTTTGTTTTTGTAGTCACTGTTTCACATAGTAACAGCTTGTTGTATTTTGGTCTGTTTGCCAGAGGGTAGGTTTATTTTTAAAACCCTGAACTCTGAATTTTTCTTTATTTTTCCAAGATTGAAAGCAGCTGAAATGCCTGGAGTTACAGGTTGAAGGCTGCTTTACAATATGGGAAGGGAAGCTTCTTCCTCTCCTCCCTTTGTGTGTGTGTGTGTGTGTGTGTGTGTGTGTGTGCGTGTGTGTGTGTGTTTAAATTTTTTCCTAACAAATGTCTTCTAACTGGTAGTTGTCTAAAAATAGAAAACTGCCTAACTAAAAATAGCCTGGCTCTCAGGCGTGCCAAGGAAAATGGAGAGGAATAGGCGTGGAATAGAAGGCTGAGTAATCCAGTTCTATTCATTCAGAGAAACCTTTGAGAATGCGGGCGATGATAAAGTGCCCTCAAAAAACCACAGGCCTGACTCTCTCTTCAGACTGCGAGGTGCCAATAAACATTTTAGCCCCAGGATACATTTTTTTCCCTCATAGGTTGTAAACATTTTCTGAAAGACAAGGCTTTGTTTCACAGAACCTGACAAACTGCCATAACTGACTTTCTTAAGGTCTTAAAAATTCATAATTGTTAGATATATTTTAAAAGAGCATCTTAAATGAAAGTATTGTAAAATAATGTACATCATGTAATAATTAGGAGAAAACTGTTACAATAAAAACTACTTACTGCTTGCAATTAAACTCAAAACTTTAAAGTTTCGCAGAAAGTTATTCCTGTGACTCATGTAGCTAAAGAAAACAGCTGACTTAGTTTTAACTCCCTCAGATACAGAAATTCTCTTAAGTGTATATCCCCTTGAGAGACCAATATTTAGTCTCTTTCTCACAATTAGAATTTTCACCCGAGCAGATTTTCTCTTTTGATTTTTTAATGGAAGTAGAAACTTTCTTTAAAAATAACATTTCAAGAGTAGGATGGCTTGGAGTTTAGAGAAATGGAATTTTGAGTAAGTCACAAAAAAAATACATAGGCCAGTTTTGTAATGGTAACCTTTTTTTTTTTTTTTTTTTTTTTGTTTTGCTTCAGTAATCTGAATAATCAGGTCAAACATAGCAACAGGGTGTGGAAATGTCAGCACAGTTCATGGGGTTATACGGGTCTGAGCATTGTTATGTTCGGTTCCTGTAATGATGCTAGTGATAAGACTCTTGAGACAAAGGACGATAATTGATGGAAAGAGCCTTAAATCATTGCTAGAAGAATCAAGGTCCTTGTATCTGTGTACATCAACTCTTCTGGTCTCCTTCCGTCTTGTAAAGCATTTTGTCTTCTTGCATGGTGGCCCCCTACTGCTCTTTGTAATAGATGCAGACCACAAGTGATTCCTTCATGCAGTATACAGGGTGTAATTGTGTCTGTGTGGTGTATTAGTAATTACCAAGCTGAATTCCCATATTGTATCTTTACTGCAGGCATGGAAAAATAGGACATACAACCCTGCATAGACATTTTCAACCTAGATAGTGAACCACTTAGAGCTGCATTCCAGGGACAAAGCCTTTTATTTGCATACGTTTTAAACAAAATTTTCATTGTTGAGTCATTTGTGCTATGCAGGATAAATTCAGTTTTGCAAATAATTACCTCTGAAATACTCATTTCTGACTCTTCAGCAAAAACTTTGTAATATGGAAACTATTTGCTATTTTTGATTGCTAAAAAATCATTTTAATATTGCTAGATATAAGCGATATGAGATGTAATAATTATGCTAGACTATCATGTAGAAAGAATAGTGTATAGATCACTACATATAACAGATTGTATAGCATTCATAAACATTAAATAATATGGTTGTTTTAGCAGTATTTTAATGTTAAATGGTGATATTTTCATATGTAATTTATTGATTTTGGCTCAACATTGTTAAACTTCAGAAAAAGCTGACAATGAATTTTCATTACAGTAAACAGATATAAATTAATAATTAATTTCTTTGCTATAAAATTTGCATCCATCCTTATGCATTATGTAGCCAATATTGATTTGACTGCCTCCTAATCATTGGGGATTTGAAATGTTTACAGTATTATTTATCAATAATAGAAGCCAAAATAATGTAAGCAGATTAGTTTAAACAAGAGAAAGTATGTTTATTTTATGCATCAAATGCTTATAAGGTCAACTAAAAACTATTAAATGCAGTAACCAAGAAATTAATATGGCCATTTCATTAGCAACAGCAAATGACACTAGATTTATTGTGTGAATTATTAATTAAAGCATGCAAGAGTTTGATGCCATTTTTACCTTCAAATTTAAAAGTGACCTACCATTATGTATATTTTAGAAATTTACTTCCAGTTTTATCTGTGGGTATTTTTATTCTAGCAATAATTATTAGATTCCTAGGATGTAGAGAACTTCATAATGATATAGAAGCGATAGAAGTTTGTAAGATACAGTCCGTGACATCCCAAAACTTAACAGTCTAGCTAAGATAGAAAATACACATGCGAATCAACTGAACTAAACAACATAAGAAGCGCTGTAAGATATTTGGGGGAAGCAAACTAGCAGTGAGAACATCACCCTGGAACTAGACTGCATGAGTTTTTATCCACTCTCCCCTGCTGACTGATTGTATTTTCCCAGACAAGTTACTTAGGCTGTCTGTTTCTTGTGTCATCTGTAAATGGGGTTAATAATAGCACCTCGTATCGAGTTATTATGAGAAGTAAATTATTGAACATTTATAAAATGCTTGGAATGGAGTATGACACGTAGTCGGGTTCTTGACAGTGATGACAATGATACCCTAATACTCGAAATCAAGTAATAACCTCTGGGAAGTAGAATTTTAAGTCAGGAGAGGGGCGCCAGGGTAGCTCAGCTGGTTGAGCTCTGACTTTTGGTTTCGGCTCAGGTCATGATCTCACCGTGGTGGAATCAAGCCCCACGTTGGACTGAGTGCTGAGCACGGAGTCTGCTTCAGATTCTCATTTCCTCCCCATCTGCTCCTTTTCCTGCTCTCGCTCTCTCTCTCTCAAATAAAATTTTTTTTTAAAAGTCAGGAGAGGTGAGTGATGAGTAGATATTTTTAGTCTCAAACAAATGAAGATCAGAAAGATGGATATAAATTGATGAAGAGGATGTGGGTAAATCTTTCAAAAGACCAATTATGGGGCACCTGGGTGGCTCAGTACTGTAAGCGTCTGCCTTCAGCTCAGGTCATGATCTCAGGTCATGATCTCAGCCCCACTTTGGGCTCCCTGCTCAGCAGGGAGCCTGCTTCTTCCTCTCCCTCTGTGATGTCTCCCCGTTCTCGCTCTCTCTCAAATAAATAGAATCTAAAAAAAAAAAAAAAAAAAAGACCAATTATGCAAAGATCCACAAGAAAAAATGTTCAAGGCCATGAAAAAGAGTAGAGCTTGATATGAATAGAGTGTTCACATACAGTAGGAGTTATAAGAAAGATGGCAAGGTAAATGGAGAAGAAGGGGACAGGGTTTGGTGTGGAATTAAATGCAATACAATAGGTCTGAGAAAGATACTGGATGGCCTCAAGCAGTTAGAATAGTATAATGACAATGAAAGCTTGAGGAAAATTCTACTGGAAAATGTAACTATCTCTAAATGGAAGCAATTTTGTTCTAAAAAGTGGAAATGCCAAGTTATTTTGTTATAGTAACATATGTATGTGTGTGCATGCTAAAAATCCTGAAGCCTTTCATTATACTTATGTTTTTTAAACTATTTACATCATTCTATAAACATCTATGATAATAATATAATTATGATTATATAATAATCATAATATAAAACAAGTTGTTTTTGAAATATGCATACAATTTCAGTGCACTGATAATATGCACATGCATTTCTCTGGCTAAGGACTATTTGTCATACATGTTAAAGGACCAAATTATGGAAATCTCAGGAGGTATATTTAAACTATATAATTTTCTTTAGGTTAAATTGAAGAAGAAATCACAGTCCATAAATTCAGAAGTTCCTAATAGATATCTGCATTTTCAATGACTATGTAAATGGTCAGGATTCTAGATACAAAAAAAAAAAAGGATTCTAGATATAGTACTTCCAAATATAAAAACTCTCCCCTCAAACTTTCAGGTTTATAATCTAAAACCCCAGCCTTTTCATCATAAGACAGTGTGGTATAGGAAAAGGGACAAACGAGTTTTAGCCTTCGACAAACATGGTTTCTACAACTTTCACAAACTCCATGCTTTGGGGAATGTTTCCAAACCTCCACCAAATCTCTGCTTCCTAAGCAGTAAGATAGTGATGATAAATCTCACTTTTGGTCATTTTGTAAGAATCAGCTTACACCATGTACATCCATATCCATTATCACATGTTCTTTCCTTTCCTGCTTCTCCTTCCTACAAGTGTAAAATTTTTAACTTTTTACTTTCACACACACACACACACACACACACACACACACACACATACACCTTGGATATTGAAATCTTCAGAGTATTTTCTAATTATGTTCAAGCAAAAGTCACATTGTATAAATTGTTACATATGTGTAACTATTTCTTGCATAATGAGGTTATGAAATTCTTTAGAATTAAGATTCACAAAAAGAAATAAGAAATAAGATTCACTATACAGATTTTAGAACTAAGGAAAAGGTAGAGAAAAGTAAACACTTGGATTTTATTAAATCAAACAGAATTGATTAAAAAAAACTAGGCAGAACTCTGTCAGAGGGGCTTGCCCAAGTTCTGTTGGTGAACTCTGGTATATAGTTAGGATATAATTTATTCCCTGGTGTTCCCTTTGAACTACTATGTATCCAGGGAAGAGCACAGTTAGACAATGAAAGGGAGGGTAAAGATAGGGAGGGAGGGAGAGAAGGAGGAGGGGGAGGTTGATTAAGATTTTAAGGCAATGAAAGTAATTAGCAAAACCGAGACAAATGTTCCTACACTGCCACTTTCTTCTCTGATGCAAAAACAAATAATTGATTTTTATTAAAATACTAGCCCGCCAACAGTGTCTAGTGTGATGATATTGTTAACAATAAAATGTATCTATCTTACATTGCTTCTAACTTGTATCTTTGCCCTAGCTCCCTCAGTATTTTGATGGCAGTAAGGATACATGCTCTTGGAAGTGAGCCAAGCACACGCTAACGCATTATACATTTGGCTTGGTTCCAAGGGAACAGGTGTTTTAAATATTCCAGTCACATACCCACAATGTATATTTGCTACTGGGGAAAAGATATCATTTCTGAACCACTGATGTTTGTTTGACTCTGTTCTGAACCACACCTATTTTGTACTCTGAAGATTTAGCAAAGATGAACTGTGGTTTGAGGAAGGACGACCATCAGAGCCCTACTTTCACTAATAGGAGGCGCAGCAAATTTAAAGTTCTGAACTCTGCACCTCATGTCTGGCTAATGGAGATCCAAATACTTGCTGCTCAACATTAGAGGAAGGGAAACTCAGAGCATTCCACAACTGACTTCATACAAGTATGAGCGATTTTATTTGTATTAGGGAAAAATACAATAAATTATATGATAAAATTATTTGTTATGATTAGGGGAAGAAATTTGTTTTCTATTAGAAGCCATCATTCAGTTTGCAGACATACCATAATAAAACAACCTAACTTTTCTGGGGTCTAAATGACAAAATCGAAATATTTCCTTCTAGAGGAAAAAAGATCAAAATGGCGATGCAGAACTCTATTGATCCAGAAATAATTTTGAAGATCCTTTCAAAATTCTTCAATTCGTGTTGTGTGTGGAGACACACACAAACACACACTTGCTCACTGAGTCACACACGTATACACAGATATGTATACATAACACATGTAGTTAATGTGAGCCTGGCAATTTCCAGCAGATGAACTCAGATATATAGCTTCCATCTCACTGTGCACAAGCTCCTGTGTCAGATCAACAAACTCATTGATTTCGATCTGTCCCTTTGGCTTCAGCAGTAAAGTAATGCAAGAAAGTGGAGGCGGAGGTTGGGGGCAGGGGGCTTCTAACTTCTCCCAGCCACCTGCCTTAACTCCATACTTCATCTCAGTATAGATTGGATTCCTCTGGCCATTAGTCAATAGTGTGCATTACCTCATGGAAACAGACTCTGGACCATGGTTTGCTTCCTCTTTTAATGGTACCGTTTCCCCTCATCTTTTAACCGTGGTCTTTAAAAAGAAGTGGGATTCTATTCAGAATGATGGTGATGGCTGTTTGGGGCATTTTAAAACTATTAGGTGGTTAATGTGTGGTTAGTATTATTTATTCAACAGAAAATTGAGTTTAAACCCATGTAAAAAGCCACGTATCATAATTGTAAACTTCTTTTAAATGTTACGCAACTTTGCTTAATTTCAATTTTCAAAAAACTCAGTTTCCCATCTAAGAGATTCATGTATTGACCAGGCTGGGGAGGCCTCCAGAGAAAACAGGGCAGCTCAGCCACTGCGGAAGCCGCGTTGGTGACTGTGGGTGGCATTTCTCTGCTGAGTCAGGTTTGTGCCAGGCCTTCCCTCAGCTTTTACTAACAGTGTGGATTTTCTGACAAGATGCAAAAACCCAAGTCTTGCGGTTCTTGAAGCTCTCCTGCAGTTTTTCCCTTTTCCTTGGGACTTTGGGAAATTTTCACTTAAGACGATCCCATCTTGCTATGTCTTCCTCGTAACTGTTGAAAAAAACTGGGAACTTTTACAGTCATTTCCTTCACTTTTTCTCCCTTCTGGGCTATAAAGTAACACAGTATTATCCATATCATTTTGAAAACCAAAGAAAGGGAAGAGCGTCTGTACCTACATTTTAAAAGAAGAATTTTTATAGCTCATACACGATTTCTTCATGATCCCATTGTATTGGCCAGAGAGAAACAATAGTCTCTCCATAGAAGTATGCATTTCTTCTCTTTTCCCCTAGCTACCCCCACAACCCCAGCAAAAACGTTACCACTTCTGGCATCCCTTATCTACACAAGTGGATTGAAGTGAAGAGCTGGACAGTTAGCTTGGGAATCTGAAAAAGATAGGGGCACCAAAATATATCAAGCCAATGTTTTCTTTTATTAACAGAGACTTAAAGTTCTTGCTATATTGTTTTAATAATTGGGACAAACCTACACTTCATTTTACCCAGATAGATACAGCCTAAATGTTATTGCAAAGGACTTCCTTCCTGGTCCTAAAAATGTAGGAGGGGAAAAAATTAAGCAGCCCTTCTTTGCCTTAGATTTTCAACAACCTAACACTTCATTTTAACTAGGTAGCTACAACCTACATATTATGGAAGGAGCCTTCCCTTCTCTTCATTTGCTGTTGCAATAACACAACAGGGAAAACATTTTAGATAAAATTATTCATCAGAAAGTGAATCCTATTACAAATATATCCCTTTATGAAAAAAATAAGATTTGTCAAACATTTCACCAATTTCTTCTGAGAACAGAGTATTCAAAGAAAACACTGGCATAACGTAGGCTATCTTTATAATCAGATGACTTGCAGAGGCAGATTAGGGGAGTAACTGACAAACGAAACCCAGGAGGCTCATACATGAGTTCATTAACTCAGTTCTACCACAGACTAACTTTGTGGACTTTAGCAAGTGCTTGAACCACCTTGCACCTACTTTTCTTCATCTGTGGCAGTCATGGGGAAGAGTAGTTATGAGGGTTTAAAAAGAGATCCATGCAAAGCTGCAGGCTCAGTCCCTGGCACATCGGAAATGCTCCATTAATGGGAGGTGTTACTTGCTGAGGAACAGATTCAGTTGGGGGAAAATTAATATTTTGATAGTGTGGGAAGACTGGTTTAATTTCCTTTTCATGCCATAGAAGAGGAAAGGTTGTTTTTATAATTACCTAATGAATAATATGGAAGAAATTATTGTGCAAATGAAAAATCTAGGTTCACCACTGAACTAACAAAATCCCTGAGAATTCATAAGGTATGGAAATGGAAATACCAAACTTAAAAATCAGGTTGCAGGACTTTTCAGTGATAACGCCTAACATTATTAAAACCTTCGTGACTACAAATGCAGGTAGTTGATGCCACGGGGACCAGGGGGCCAAACCATAGAGAAACCCCAGAGAAGGCTGTCCCGGGCCAGAGGACAGAGTGGTCTGTGGGGCCGGCAGACGCTGCTTGGCCTCACTAAGTTAGACAACAGGTGACCAGCCACTGCCAGGAGTGGATGTTAGGGTGAGCAGGATTGCTGATGGCCTGAGGTAAAGTTTTATGTTAGATCATAAAGTGCTGGGCCCAAGAATGAAGAGAGGCCAGCTTACCTGCTGGGGGAATCAACTGATGTGCTCCCTGGATTATTTCTTGCCTCTGTCCTTCATCAGACCCTCAGCTTCCCTCTCTCCTCATTCCCTTCCTCCCTCCCCGTAGCCTTTCATCTATCTATCCATCATCTATCGTCGTTTTATCCTTTCTCTCACTCCTTATTGTCCTAACTTTTCTTAAGCAAATCATCTCCATAACTTTGTTTTTAATTTCTTAGTGCTCTCTCTAGCTTTTGTAGCATCGTATGAAATCCAAAGTGATGGGAAAGCAAAACCCAAGAATGTTACTTATCTGTATAATGTATGAAGTCATGGGAAAAGTGATTTTGTGAATGAATTGCTTTAAGATTTTGGGACCATGGATTCATATATGGATAACATTCATAGCATAAGGAAAATAAATCAAAATGAAGTCAAACTCATTTGATTTTAGTTATTGGTTAATTTAATTTAGAAACATAAATTTAGAAAAATTTAACTACACATAAAATAATGAGGAAGATTTAGCCTATGTAGGCTTCAGCATTTGATATTGATAATACCACCCTTTCTAAAACATTTTTTATGAATTACATTTTCTTTGAAAGTATTTCATCTAGGAAGAAAGATCCCTATTTGCTTTAATGGACTGCATATTAGGTATTTTCAGAATCTTCTTTGTAGGTAGTTTGTGCCCTATCTAATTTTAATGACTATACTCGATTCATTATTGCCTATACTGATGAAAAAGGACCCTTTATTCTTTTTAATCCTAGCGTAGTTAATATACAGTGTTGAGGCGCCTGGATGGCTCAGTCATTAAGGGTCTGCCTTCAGCGCAAGTCATGATCCCAGAGCCCTGGGATTGAGCCCCGCATCAGGCTCCCTGCCCTTTGGGAGGCCTGCTTCTCCCTCTCCTACTCCCCTGCTTGTATTCTCTTCTCTAGCTGTCTCTCTGTCAAATAAATAGATACAATCTTAAAACACACACACACACAGTGTTTCCGTTAGTTTCACTGTATTAGTATAACATAGTCACTCAGCAAGTCTGTACATTGCTCAGTGCTCATCATGATAAGTGTACTCTTAATCCCCATCACCTGTTTCACCCATGCCCCACCCCCCCCTTCCTTCTGGTAACTCTCAGTTTGTTCTCTATAGTTAAAGTGTTTTTTGGTTTGTCTCTTTTTTTTCTTTGTTTATTGTTTCGTTTCTCAAATTCCCCATATGAATGAGATCATATAGTATTTATCTTTCTTTGACTTATTTCATTTAACAGTATACACTCTATACCCATGGGGTGCCTGGGTGGCTCAGTGGGTTAAAGCCTCTGCCTTCAGCTCAGGTCATGATCTCAGGGTCCTGGGATCAAGCCGGAATCCCTGCTCAGTAGGGAGCCTGCTTCCCCCTCTCTCTCTGCCTGCCTCTCTGCCTACTTGTGATCTCTCTCTCTCTCTCTGTCAAATAAAATAAATAAAATATATTTTTTTAAACTCTATATCCATCCATGTTGTGGCAAATGGCAAGATCTCATTCTTTTTTATGGTTGAGTAATATTCTATTATATACGTGTGCGCGCGTGCGCGTGTGTGTGTGTATACCACATCTTCTTTATCTGTTCATCTATCAGTGGACACAGGCTACTTCCATTATTTGGCCATTGTAAATAATGCTGCGGTAAACATAAGGGTACATATATCTTTTCAAATTAGTGTTTTTGTTTTCTTTGGATAGATACCCAGTGGTGGAATTACTGGATCATATGGTAATTCTATTTTTAACTTTTTGAGGACCCTCCATACCGTTTTCCACAGTGGCTACATCAATTTGTGTTCCCGCCAACAGAACACAGTGGTTCCTTTTCCCTCGTATTCTTACCAACACTTATTGTTACTTGTGTTTTTTTTAGTCATTTTGACAGGTGTGAGATGATATCCCATTGTGGCTTTGATTTGCATTTTCCTGGTGATTAATGATGTTAAGCATCTTTCCAAGTGTCTGTTGGCCATCTCTACATCTTCTTTGGAGCGAAGTCTGTTTTTGTCTTCAGTGAGAACAGACCCTTTATATCAATATTATAAAATAGTAGAACCTCCAACGTGAGTGAGCAACCCGCAATAATGAGTAAGTCAGGAAACATGAGGACAAGTCCCTGTGGCAAGTTGAGTAAAGGGTCCTACTGCTAAAATGCTACTCTACTGGTACTTTTGATGTCTGTCCTACAGGTGCTCTGGTTATGTTTCTGGTACCAGCTAGAAATAACTACATTGCTAGGAAAGCAAATAGGGGCCCTTTGATTAATGAACCCCAAATTCCCATTAATTTATGAAATTCTGAGGGCCTAATGTTCTCCTTTGTCAGAGGATAGTTAGAAGGCATGACCCTTGCCCCCAAGGGGCTCAGTCATGTGGAGACTGAGGCAGGCACACAGTTGCCCTACAGAGAGCACAGTTGTGTTAAGTCCACAAGGAGGGCTGGTCTAATTGCAGACAATGACTGGAATAGAGTCCAGGTGCTCTGTAAATACAGCAAGAGTCTCAAATGGAGAATTGAAACTAAGCAACTGCCTAAGGAATTTGAAGCCCTTTTATTTTTAAGCACCTTTTATTTACCTGATGCTCCTTGATTATTAAAAGGTACAGTTATAACAGACTTTCTTTCACAGGACACCTCTCCAAGACAACTGAGCACAAAGTCCACAACGTATTAACAATTGACATTTAGATTTGTGGTAATGACATACAGGCTGTAGACGATAAACAGGTTGGACCCTGTCCTTCCCTGAAAGTAATTTTTAATGTGGAGGAAGAGATAAAACATGTCACCAATACAAACCTATTTGCAGAAAAGAAAACAAAGGGCATTATAAGTGTCCTGCTGTGCATTTTGGAGATTTGATCTAAGGGACTTTCTCATTGCCTGTTCTGAGTATGGATAGACATATGTTCCCTGACCAATTGACTACATCCTATAAACCTAACATCTACCTCCAGGACAACCCTCCAAACCTAGAAGAAGCCTTTCTTTCCCAGATCTTGACTTCCAGCCAGGATTGCTGACCTGGTTTCCTGTTCAGAGACCAGGTCTGATAGAGCCCCCCATCATGTTCTTCCATCTACTGGTCTAACTGGCCCAACCCCTCATCAGTGACCATCTCACCCATTATATCTTGGGCACTCTTTATCAAACAAAAAGTTTTCCAGTGTATCAGCCAATGAAATGAAAATATTAATACTGCATTAACTAGATAGATCCCACGGGACTTTATGTCGAAAGAAACAAATAAGGCTGGAGACCCAGGCTGCTAGCCTTTGGCAGACCTCGCAAACATTACTGGTGTTGAAAGAAGAGAGAAAAGGTGTGGTGTTAAAGGAAGAGGAAAGCTTGGATCCCCACTAACTTTGGCTTACTTTTTCTGAGCTTCCTTATTATATGACATCAAGCTCTCCTTGAGACATTTGGTTGTTTTTTCTGGTTGGCAGAAGAGCCAACCAGTTTGTTGCAATGTTCTACTGTCAGATACTGCACTAGTTGCTAAAGATAGGAAGCTTTCAAGAGATATGTCTTGTCTACAGGGATCTTAGAATCTAGAAAATGAGACAGAAGCAACCATACAGAGAGCAACATTATAAAATAAATGTTAGTTACAAAGATCTGGAGATGCACAAAAGAGAGACACATTAATTCTCTTACCTCTCCAGTCAACAGGATTCTTTCCTTTTATAATTTAAATTTATGTGTGAAGCCGGGAGAAGGTGGGGCTAGAGAGTGGGTTGTAGGAGCAAAAGCAGCGTGTACTCTGAGCATAAATCTAGCAACTGCCCCCTGTGTGTTTTCGGCTTCCGTCATGATTCCATCTTAAATAAGAACCTCTGTCACTGCAGCCTTGGATTCCATTATTCTTTTATTAGCACCAGCAATATTTATTGGGTACCATCCATGCAGTGGGCGCATTCAAGTTGCTGTAGGTACAGAGGTGAAAAGGAGAGGGTTTCTGCTCTTGTAGAGGTTGGTTCTGATGCAGCCACAGTAGCTGTGGTATACGTATTGTCCTCACACAATCCCAGCGATGCTCTGAGGCCCTGATACCTCAGATTAACATGACAGAGCAATATGGGTATTGAGCAGTGTGTGCTAAGACGATTGTCAGTACCACTCAGCCAGATTAGGCTCAGGCAAAACGCTCAGAATTAGACCATAGGCTAGTTTTCACAGGGTATACTCACAGAGTGTACCAGCCGGGAAGGCAAAGAGTAAGAGGCCCTCTCCCATCACTGGCGTCCAATCACTATCAAATAACCGAAATCACCCGGAGTGAATGACAAAGAGAGGGTTCCCCCATCAGTGCAAAGGCCAGCCCAGGAGAGAAGGAGACTAGCGTCAAGGCCACTGGAGCTCTTTACTTCTCTGTAGCCTGGGAGAGGCCCAGGATAGGAGAGAGGTCTTAGGAAAGGAAGCAATTTAACCTCCATCTGGGCATCCCCGGCTGTCTCAGAAAAGAGGATTTGGGTCACTCAAGTACAGTTCTCAGGTATGCGCAAAATTGTCATGACACGAGTCCATCAGTCGTGAACTTCACATCTTATTTTGCATTCCCTTATCGGATGCTCTGTGTACACTCTGCTTTTCGGATAAACTAGTGATAAACCATAGATCCCAACTAAGAGATTCTTCAAATTACATCAAAGGTTATGCCTCTGTTTCTGAAGGGAAACCTAGAAATAGTGAAGAGAATCTACAAAAGCACCCCTTGCAGTATTTTTTCCATATGTTTGTTTCCTTCTGGCAGGAAGTGAGAGCAGGGATAGCCCCAGAAGGCTCAGGAGCTGGAAGGGAACAGCCCCTCACACCCACGTCTCTGGGCAATTGTAAACAGAAAAAAAACAACCATTTGTAACCTATATAAAATAGTCTGGGTCACCTACACTGAGTCCCCTCCCACAGGGATATTCTATTGCCCCAACCATGAAGTGATGCTAGACCTTGCTTTAACTTACAAGAACTTGTGTTCCTTGCATTTTTTTACTTAATCTTTTTTTTAAATAATTTAGGGAGAGATTTTATTTTTTTATAAGATTTTATTTATTTATTTGACAGAGAGAGAGAGAGATCACAAGTAGGCAGAGAGGCAGGCAGAGAGAGAGGGGGAAGCAGGTTCCCCACCGAACAGAAGAGCCCAACGTGGGGCTGGATCCCAGAACCCCGAGATCATGACCTGAGCTGAAGGCAGAGGCTTTAACCCACTGAGCCACCCAGGCGCCCCATTTTTTACTTAATCTTATTAAAACAAATAAATACCACTGTCATCTTAGGAGACCACCCAACTCATTTCAGTTAGCCTGTCAGTGTTCAAAAGTATGACTGTCAAGTTTGTTTGCTTATTCATTTATTCAGTGAAGAGTTACTGAGAACTGAGAGCCTTTATTGAGCCCACATGTATTAATCCGGCCCTGTGGCAAGAACCAGAGATAACCAGTCTTTACAGAACTCACTGTCTAGTGGTGAAGCAGACATGTGAGAAGATAAATTAGAATCTAATATACCACCCATTCTTAAACACACACAAAAAGTCACAGATAGAGAAGGGAATCCTTAAGTGCTCAGAAGAGCTAGAAAAGAGCTTCATGGAGCAAGTGTTGGTATTGGGTAAGAGGTAACCTAGGATGACTAAGGTTTGTATAGCTGAGGGCAGGAGCAAACACAACCTTCTAGACAGGAATGAATGACACATACCAAAACAGCTTTGGCACAGGATCTACCCAACTTGGGAAATGGTAGGAATTTCCCCCTTGATGAAGCCCAGAGTGCTGGGGGAGAAGGGAGGGAATGAGGCTGGGGAAGAGGAGGAGGGCTTGCTGTGAGAACGAGTGGTTGTGGCCGTTGGGAGCCGCCTGCGTTTATATGGAGAACAGTGATAAAATTAGATTTGCACTGTAATGAGACCCTGCTGAAAGTGGGAAGGATGACTGACTGGAAGGTGAGATCAGAGGACAAACAGATTAAGGGTGGGGGACCAAATAGAAAAAATAGCAATAGAGTCAAGAGATGCTGGGGTCATGCGTGACTTCTGGGTTTTCGGCTTGAACAACTAGGGTGTGCTGTGATGTTTGCTAGGAAAGGAAAGAGGGGAGGGGAATGGATAAGGGGATAGGTTACAATCAAGAAAATAAGTGAGAAGAGATCGTGGGAATCCTGTCGAAATGAGGAAGCGTGGTGACTGAGAGTGATAAATATAAGCCGAGTGGGCTACTCCCACTTCATGACTGATCATGCCCTGACTCAACTTCAGTAAAAAGGCATTTACAACTAGATAAGAGCCCGCATGGAAACAAAAATAATGATTTAACCTATCCCTATACATCTTCTTTTGTTAAAGTAGGGCATTGATGGTTTTAAAAAGATGCTTCAATGTGTTATTTTTAAGAATCTGCACTCCCAATAATCTGCCTTTTTCCGCCCCTGTAACCTATTTGCAAGAAAAATGCCATAGTTGAGAAAGGTTAGTAGGTGAAGTTACATTTATATTTTAGACTTTCAAAAATCCTGCTTCCTGATCTTTGTTAATTTACTCCTCTCCTCTCGTTCTCAACCTTTGTTTAATTTATTAGTTCTGTCCTATCTTTTCCTTCCTTATTTAAGAAGTCACTAACATCATTCATCCTTCAAACCCGCTTCCAGCTTGATTGTTCATATTCCAGCTTTTTATTTTTTATCTCATCTTTTATTTTTTTTTTTTAGCTTGCTTTATACAGATTATCGGGATTAACTGCATATTTTAGCATGATTCTGATCATTACATATTAAATGTTCCCTGCTTAGTATTTTACTTCGGCTCTCTCCTGGACTCAGAATGTCAGAGAGCGTTTCACGGCTAAGCGTGCCAAACTTCCGCATCTCAGTCCTGTTCTAGGCCAGCCTCATGATGCATGCCCTGTCCAGGCTCCAGAAGAGGTGTGGTGGAAGAATTCTTAACAAAAACATCAACCCACTGACCTATCCTGAGGCAGCCTGAATCATCTGATTGGCCTTAGAATCACCCTGATTTTCCATCAATCCTCCAGGCTAAGGTTGGCCCGGAATAAGACCAATGTCAAAGCCCAGGAGAATAGTGGAGCAGTAGACCAGCATCCAAAAAATGGGGGAAAAAGATGAACTTTGACCAAGAATTTTAAAACATGCTTATTTCAAATTTATAATATCTGACTCACATTCACAAAAGTTTCCCCATGCTCTTGACTATAAGGTTTCTGTTTTTCATTTTCTACCTTTACACATTCTGCCTAAAATACCACTCCCTTTTTCCTTCTTCCATGCCGAATCCTGTGTCCTCTTTCCTGTTACTCGTATCACGGCCAAGATGATATGATCATGGCTTTTTGACCTTAAAAATTTCATGAATGCCTAGTTCCTTCCGACATTCCCTATCTAGACCAGCACTCCAGTTTTTAAGTATTCTGTGATATAAATCTCCTGAGTTTTTACCAGTTTCATACTGCATTGTTTTCTAACTTTATTTTTTTTAAGATTTATTTATTTATTTATTTGACAGAGAGAGAGCGAGCACAAGTAGGCAGAGAGGCAGGCAGAAAGAGGGGGGGAAGCAGGCTCCCTGCTGAGCAGAGAGCCCCATGCGAAGCTTGATCCCAGGACCCTGAGATCATGACCTGAGCCAAAGGCAGAGGCTTTAACCCACTGAGCCACCCAGGCGCCACTGTTTTCTAACTTTAAAATGATACATTCAAAAAATAGTCAATTTATAATATTTACCTAAAAAGAGCAAAATAATAACTGAGTTTTAACATCATGTGAAATAATAATATAAAACGGTGAAAAAGAAATTACAGTTGCAAAAATACTACACTGAGACTCCTCTTTCTCCCTTTAGCATCTGTGCATTCTTTCCTGTTGTGTCCATCCATCCATTCAGTCTCTTATTAATGCTGTAGATGTTTCTTAAGCTTCTGCCATGTGCCAGGCCCTGTGCAAAGTCCTGGTGACACTGAGGACTAGTAAGCAATCCCTAACCTCCAGGAGTTAGTTCACTCATGGGAAGAAAAGCTTATAAACAGAATTTCTTAATCATATCTCTGGGAATGCATCTTTGTATCCAGAGGACCACAGACAACACCTGACACATAGTAGCCCTTAGTAAATGTGTATCAGGAGGTCTGGATCCCATTACCATTTCTGCTTCCAACCAGCCAGACAGCTTTGGTCCAATCTTGAAACCTCTGCATACACTAAATTTAAAGTAAAAATGTGGTTTTTGTTCATTCAGCAAGCACGTGTTGAGCACTTCACAAGTGTGTCAGGCTTTGTTCTATATTGAAACTCCAAAAGTGAATGAAGGAAAGTGCTTTGTTATGTGCCTCATGAGCTAGCAAGGGAGACACATAAGTAATAGTGATATACACTCCAATAGGAAAAATGTATACAAGAAATGAGTACATGAATGAGGGAGAGATTAATTCCGCCCTGGTGATCAGAGAAGTCTACAAAGAGGAGATGATGTATTAGCTCTGCCTTGAAAGGGGACTGTCCCAAGTCCAGAGAAGAGACATTGGTGGGCTCATTCCAGAAGCCCAGCTTGAGCAAGGACATGAGATCTGAAAGCCCCCTGCTTATGCACTGTTTTTCCTCCCCTCTGGAACACATCCAGATGATCCTCGGTGGTCTAGTCCAGGATTAGAATACCAATAATTATAGGAACTCTCGCTATTTGAATGTTGATATGAAATAATTCCCGCTAAAAGACATGGGTGGGTGTTTCTTTATGTTCTATACATTAAAAGTCTTCAAATCTTTAACTGTCTTTTTATTGCCGTTATTTAAAGATGAAAAATTGTTCAATGAAAAAAATTTTTGAGTCCGATATTAAGATTATCTTTTGAGGAAAGGAATAAAATGAAACAATGAAAATCTCCAGCTCAAAAAAAAAAAAAATCCCCAGCTCTTCCCAGCCTTTCCTCAGTAGGACTTAATATCTGGTTAGAATAAGCATTAATAACCTGGAGGATATACAGTGTTAAGGTTTATATTTTTAATTTTTTATTAAAATTTTCACCACAAATGAATAATTTGGGGTAAAATTTAATTTTTTATAGTCTGTACTAGATATGATTTGCTTGTCTAATTAAAGTCTACCTACTGATTGTAGTAAATTTGCAGTATTTTAATTGTCTTTTTATTTCTATATTAAGAACAAAGAAGAACTATGGAACAGGAAATATAGTGCAGACGATGCTTACAGTTTTGGTAATTAAAACCTATGGAGAAATTTCTTGGCACCTGATCTTTCTCCAGCCTAAGTAATCTGTGCTAGAAATCATACACACAGACACAAACTGCATACAATATTATAGGCCATTTCAGAGGTTTTTCCTTTGAATTTGCATTGCCTGCTTTAGTAAAACCTGAGTGCACCAAACAGTATCTGTGTATAATAGGTTTTCAGTAATTGTTTGCTGATGATATTTTAAGTGAAAGAAGTCGGTCCCTAGGGCAGCCACTCCCCAGCCTGGAGGGACAAAAGCAGCAGCTGGGTAGCAGCACACAACCTTGGGAGGATGTTTACGGAATACTCTCAGAAACCTCACTTACAGGCAGTATCCATTTCAACGGCATCTCCTTTTCTTACCTGAATTTACTGCTTTCCCAAGAATATTCAGCTTGTTAGGAGTACTCGGTTATTTTCATAAAGCTGTGAAAGACAAGCACAAAAAATGATTTAGTATTAAAGAAAAGGGAACTATCTTTTCTAAGTTGAGTCCTTTTTTTTTTCCTTGGCTTTTGTGTGAACATGACATTCATGCAACTAATAGAGATAATTCTTGCATATGTTCTTGACACATCAGCCCTCTGAAGTAAGGGTAATGCTAGCTGCGCAAGAAAGGTTGGTTATTTGGGTTTTAAGAAAAATTAATGGATATTTATGGGTTTTGCACAAAAAGATTTGAAATTGCTGCTGTACCACGGGTAGGTACAGAGAAAGAAAGATGATGAGAATAGATGTTCTTTTTTTTTAAGATTTTATTTATTTATTTGACAGAGAGCAAATGAGCACACAAGCATGGGGTGCAGCACGCAGAGGGAGGGGGAAAAGCAGGCTTCCCATTGAGCAGGGAGTCTGACACGAGGCTCAAACTCAGGACCCCGAGATCGTGACTTGAGCCGAAGGCAGCTGCTTAACCGACTGAGCCACCCAGGGCACCCCGAATATAGATATTCTTGAGGACGAAGATTACCGACTTGGAAAGAAGCTCAATGGTTGGAAGCTTTAATCTGTGATGATGGCTCTCTAAAAGAAGCTTAATTTTATGTTAATAACAGTAACATAAAACATGTAGCTTCATTTCATTGAAAAAGGCCAATAATTTAGTTATTCCTTTTTTGCTAACAAGAAATAATTAAGAAAGGGAAACCAGTTTTAACCATTGTATACAGAAGGGATTTTGTAGGTGATAACATAATGCCTAAGACGAGAAATAAGAGCTCCATGTGGCATTCTTTTTCATTTATATTCTTTTCAGTAACGAAATAGAATCTGTTCCCCACATCTATTTCATTAGAATTTTTGAAGCACCTGTCACCTATCATCGTCAGTTTATATGTATTTCAAGCTTTCCTGATGAACAAATGTAATAACGCAGGGTCCATATGTCCACATGTCTGGGAGGGGAGATTCTACGTGGTTTTTGGATTACCTGTCTGGACTCCCTTTCCCATTTATTGTTTGGAGTATGTCACCTTCTGTCAATCTAATTACTTCTCTAAGAAACGGCTGTGCTCAGCTCACTGCATGACAATCGCTGCCTTGTGAAAACATCCCAGAAGCCTGTGCAGTCAATTGATCTAGCCCAAAAGTGTCACTCTCACATGGAAAGTTGAATTCAGTATACAGACTCACTCAAGATTTACAGAGTTCTCAGAGGGAAGAGTTCCTTTAGATACGTAGCAGGAGAAGCTGGTTTCAGTAGATCTCTTGCCTCATCTTGACATACAGAATCAGTCTTTTCAGAACACAGTCAGCTGAGAGACCCTCACAATGTATGCAGCCGGGACTTCCAGCCCCTGCAAAAAAATAATGATTTAAGTGCCTGCTTTCCCTGACCAATAACACTGGTAAAACATCAGAGAAGCTTCCAAAGGCCAGGGGCAGAGATTTTGATTTTTTCTAGAGAAAGGCCTGAAGGAGTAATGCTTATTTATCCAGTTAACAGTCCCTTTAGTTTCTACTGACTATTTATCCCTCTAATAAAGACAGACTTGGCTGATCTAACAGTAATTCCTTTGTCATCCTTAAACAACTGTAGATTTTTAATATAATAAAGATAAGAGTTCCACATGTGCATGATAGTATTTAAGTTTATGCCATCACATCCATCTTCAGAGCCTTATAATTCTACCATAATCTTCTGTTCTTGGCAGAAATGTGTTCTACAAGCTCTCAACTGAGAATAATATTTTTTGAACAATTTTTTCAATGTTCTAGTTATGTGATTATGGGAATTTGCAACTCACTATTAATTTGCCCTTGGGTTTTGTATTTGTATATCTCAAAATGCCCCCTTTTTTAAAATAATACAGTTCAACTTGAAATAAGACTTTACTGTACCTTTCAATGTGAGAGGTATTTCATTACTTAAAAACGTGATATTCATTGAAAGATAAAGTAGTCAGATACAAGAAGAATTTATAAGGAGAAAATGAGCCACTGTTTCCCGCCCCCCTCACTGCTGTTTCCTTTGTGACTTCATGCCATTTGCTTTGTTTCCTTAACAGTTTGTATAATTCTCTAAGTACAGGGCGCCTGGGTGGCTCAGTTGGTTAAGCGACTGCCTTTGGCTCAGGTCATGATCCCGGAGTCCTGGAGTCCTGGGATCGAGTCCCATATCGGACTCCCGGCTCTGCGGGAAGTCTGCTTCTCCCTCTGACCTTCTCCGCTCTCATTCTCAGTCTCTCTCTCTCTGATAAAAAAAAAAAAAAATTCTCTAAGTACAAAATGAGCTCTCAGTCTAATGATTTTTAAATCCAAAAACTGATCATTGCTTTATTGACTAATAGACTCTTCCCACTCTTTATTGACTAATAGACATTCCCACTCTAATCTGACCTCTAAAAAAAATAAAATAAAATAAAATCTGACCTCTAGAAGTATCAATATTTTAGTCATATGTTCATACTTAAAGCTTTCTCACAGCCCAATTTTTAAAATTTTTCTACCTAAATTTATTTCAGCCTTTACCCTCCTGCTGTAGTTGCATGTGAGTGAGAGTGATCTCTTCCACATCCCTCCCTTTACAAGTGTGGGAAAACCTGGGCAGGGGAAGGTGGCTCCACGTTGCCCCCGGCAGGAGGCCAGAGGTGTGGACCTTCTTGCTCTCCCACGCTGGTTTGAGACCTGGTATAAGGTTTCCCTAAAATGTTCATGGAAGGCTTGTGAGAGATAATGAGTTAACATTTGTAGAGATCTTTCAGTAAACTGCAATTGATGTTTGAATTTTTATAAACCAAACACAGTATCTACCCTCGAAAGCTTCATAGGAATATTTAGCACACATGTACATGCCAGATGGATTGTAATGACAGTTGATAGGCCTCTCCTAGCCCTTGCGTTCTGTTGTCAAAAATGTGCACATCAAAACAACTATAATTTTTACAATATGATTTATTGGCTAAAAGATTTGGGTACACATTGAAAAATCTACTATGTAGATAAGACGATAAATTAATGTTATATAAGATAAGACTTTAAATTAAGGGCTTATGTAAGAATATTCCTGTCGTGCCTTGTAGAAATATAGGCAGGTAAATATTGAAAATCATCAGATACTATTTTTTGATCTGACATCTTCCTCTACATAAGTGAATTTTTATGAAAAATATGTGGATTATGATGCAAGACACTCAGAAATTATTCTCAAGGATATGTGGAGATCAAAGCAGAAGCACATCATAATCCAGCAAATAGTTATCTCCCAGAAGAATACTCTTGTGGTTGAGATAATGCTAACAAAACAGCCTAAAACAGAAAATTAAGTTAGTGAATAAAATTATTACTGTAATGTATTGTAACATTCTTCGTAGTATTATTTTAAGAAACCCCCCCCCCCAGTTACTTATTCTGGGTAAAAACCATGGCATAGATCCATGGTAGGGGGACAGGTGGCCCCACCAATTATAAATTCCCCAAGATTGTAAATGTATATATTATCCTCTTGTGTCAAAATATTCATTTTTAATATTCAAACATTATACCACATAATAAGCTGTAACCATATGTTTATTTGTTATATTATACCACTATAACATTAATAAATATTTACAGAGCTGCCGTGTATCATAGATGTATTAGAAATGGTAGCTCTCTTAGTTTGATTTAAGTGAAAATCGTCCGTGCCTCAGAAACTTATTTTATTTTATTTTAGAAACTAATTTTAAATGTTACATTTGTTGCACATTGATAAGAGCCAAAGAGTTTAAATTGTTAAGACTGACACCCCCTTTTTAACTCATGTTGTTTTATTTATTTTCCCCAATTGCATGAATTAAAGATGGAGTGTTATCTCAGCTTTTGCTTTATTTGTACGTGAATTCTGTCTTTAATAAAGATGAGCTCTGCTGAGCTTTCCATTAATGAGAGACACTTAGGTACCCAGCTCTTTATAAACGATGTTGGTAGTACCAAGAAAAATCAGAAATGTTGCTAGTCTATTAATAATTGACATGGCAAGCCGTGTGATTAATCAGAAGTTTTATGATCTCTAAAAACATAACATTATCTCTGTAAATCAGATGGTGTACAATTAACTTGACAACCATCAGTTAAAGGAGAAAAAAAGGAAAAAAAAAGAGGGAAAGTAAAACTCAGGACTCCTGACTCATACTTTTTCTGTTATATCATTACGTTCATATTTATCCGTCTGTGACCGCTGAGGCTAGACCAGACCTACGTTCAGGAGACAGGAGGTTCAGGAGAAGGCACTGACTTTTCACTTTCATGTGTCAGCAGACAGTCTCAGGGTGATACTCCTCAGCTGAAACCAGGAGGCACTTTTGCTAGTTTGGTAGTTATCGACTTGGTTACCTCTTTTCAGTATTCTCTGGCTTCCTGGCTCAGCTTACGGAAAGTTAGGCTCAGCCATTTTGACTTTTCTTTCAGCCTATGTTTAGGCAGTTAGCTTCTCAGTGTCATCAATCTCAGTACAGATTTTCCCAAGTACAGACTTCTAACCAGACTAGACAAAAGTGATTCTCCTTATGATCACAGTGTCTGGACGTTCTTACTGGGTGCTTTGTGAGAATATCACCTGGGTGCTCTTATGGCCTTTTGCTGTCATGCGCACATCCAAAGGGGTGGCAGGACACCAGGAGCACCAACCTTTGTGTTAAACTCAACACGAGAGATTCGTTTCCACCATTTCTGCTTTTGTCACCATCGCAAATTCCGAAATCATTGTGTAACGCCCTGACTTCTAATTTTTCTGTGGGAAGATGGTGTTGCAATTTGCCACCTTACTTGTACTCTTCTGTAAGTGTCTGTCACTAGATATTTAAAGCACGTATGACTTCCATACCATGAAATTTCAGCCCTCGTACCGTCTTTGTTCATTGACTGAATTTCATTATAAAGGGAATATTGCCCTTTTATTTTTTTATTTTTATTTTTTTGCCCTTTTATTTTTTTTTGTAACTAGTAATGGGTACACTATTGAAATCACTCCCGGGGTTCTCTCTGTGGTTCCTTTACCCTAATGTAATAAAATAAAAAGTGTATGTAATAGCAACCTGAAATACTGGACAGCTTGAACTTCTCTAACACCCCTGAATGTCTCTTACAGCCTCTGTCTAGGTTTGAACTTTCCAAATTATGTATTTCAGACGTTGAGAAAGAAGGGCCTTAATGGCTGTGACAGCCCAGATCCCGATGCAGACGATTCAGTAGGTCACAGCCCTGAGTCTGAGGACAAGTACAGGAAAATTAACGAAGATATTGATCTAATGATCAGCAGGCAAAGATTGTGTGTAAGTACTCGGAACACCCTTCATTTTTTTTACTCTTGATATTTCTCTGAACCTGGCAGGCTTTGAACAAGAAAGAAAACAAAGGCTGTGAAAGCCCCGATCCCGACTCCTCTTATGCACTCACCCCACGCACTGAAGAAAAATACAAAAAAATTAATGAAGAATTTGATAATATGATCAAGAGTCATAAAATTCCTGTAAGTACCGAAGGTAGATGGCTGGTCCGCTGATAACCTGCTGCAGTAACATCCCTTAACCCTTTCAGTGATGACTTTCTCTAAGAAGCCCTGGAAAGTCAAACCCATAAAATAGCCATCTCATCCCACGGGCAGCGAGTTTAGAAAGCAAACCCTAAGGGGTGCTGAAGTGAGGTAAATCTCAGAGTTGCCGTCCAGAAGCTCATTCAGAGGCAGAAGGTACACAGGCTGAAGAGACACACCCTGAATTTACACAGTCTTAAACACACAGTTCACACGAATCACATGCATGGGTAAAACGCTGGATTCTCCTTCTGATCAAGCTGGAGGATTTACTGTAGAATATACACATACCCATCCTGAGACCAGCTACGTGAGTAGACCCGCAGTTCTCCCACAGTCGTCATCCAGAGGGAAGCTTGTTTCTGAATAAAGCTTCCACCCTTCTCCTCAAACATGACATTCAACAGCAGCACTGAAGGGTTAAAGCTAATGCTCGCTGCAGGGAGACAGACTGCATGAAAACCTAATGGTAAGATTTCAACGTGTCTGTGTGCTGGGGTGATTTTAAAGCTTTATCAGAAGATTCGCTTTGCCTACACCAACATTTTTCATGCTTTAACATTTGGCTAAATTTTGTCTTAACCAAGTCAAAGGATGTCTAACAATCAATCATATGCCTTGCCAGATATTTAAGAGAAATAACTCCGCATGTATTATTTTGTTTGCCCACATAGAGAGGGGAAAAGTACATACCTTTTTTTATACTCTGTCATCAGTCAAGTGATGTTAATTTTGTGACATCGAGTGATGCAACTCAGAGGTTCACGTGCTTTCTGAATAACTAATGTTAGAGTCTGAAACCCTCATTGTGTACCAGCTCTTCAGGAGGTAATTAATTCCTTTCTCAAAAAAGAACATTTTTCGTAAGTTAGCAAAACACCCTCAACTCTGCAGTGAAAATATGCCTCGGCAATGACAAGTGCAGATATTTGGGGACGAGAGCTCTAGGCTGAGTCCACATCTGCACTCACAGGATAAATTAATGCCCTACACGTAGTAAGTGTACAACCAATCTGTGTTGAATTAAATTGAACACTTTAAAACTCATTTATATAAAAAAATAAAACTCATTTATAAAATGTATGAATATTAAACTTTCTATCCTCATAAGTATGTCTGCTTCTTTTGTTAAATGAAAGAATGTCAGCAGTAGAGCTTTAGTTGAATCAGAATTACTAATACTAATGGTATCATGAAAGGAAGTTAAGTGGCTCAAATTCTTAAACGTTTCATAAAACCAAGTACAACCTACAACACATCCACAGTGGGCACTTTATCAAAAATAAAACGTTTCCTATCAGATGCAGCGATCCATACTTCTTACACCCAGAATTCTCAGACGATAAAATGCCCATTGAGATTTTACCTTGCCCAGAAGAAGGAACCCCTTGCCCAAAGAAACCTCTCCTTTGGGCCAGTTTTTAATTCTTATGGGCTGAACTTCACTTGCTATGGAATATACCGGTTTAGAGCTGCTGGGCATAAATGTTTGCGAAGGTAAAATTGTAGGTTTCTCAGACTGGAATCCCCTGCCCAGTTAAGGAAGGGCAGTATGTGTAATACTGCGGATCATGCTCCGTGGCCAAGATCCTAAATGCGTATGAAGCTTTAAACCTCCCCCCCAACCCCGCCCAAGGCTCTGGGAGAATGCCCGTATTTGCACACTAGATCGTTTTTCCCATGCTTTAGGAGGAGGTGTGAGGCTTACCTGGACTCCCTCACAGTATTTCATCCTGTCCTGTAAAGAGTTCAAAATCAGGATACATGATTTCTTAAGAGGTACAGTGTGTGTGGCGGGGGATGAAAAACCACATGAGAGTTTATAGGCCGGAGCTGTGAGAAGGACTACACAGCTCCTAGCTGTGCCTCTGAGTCTTCATCTCTTTAGTAAGTGCTTCAGGCTCCACGATGAAAAGCCCAGTTTTCGCACATCGCTTTCAGTTGCTGGAAGTAAATTTTGTTGAAAGTTTCCACAGCTGCTAAAACATTTACAGCAGGGCAAGGACACTCTGCCCTTTGTATGTAGAGAGTGTCTCCACCTCTTTAAAAACATTACAAGACTGTTTTTCTATTTCAAAGACCCAGTTTGAAGAGTTTCCCTTCTAAAATAGAAAAATTTAATATTGCAATCACCTGTTACAATTTAATTTATGCCCATATTCCTCAATTACATGAACTAATTCATGGATGATTTGGAATCTTGTTGACCAGCATTTCCTCATGTGGGGTTTGCCACGGTTCATGCTGGGCATCACAGTAAGAAAAAAACAGTTCCATTTGAGGAACCAGGAATTGGGAAATGGGCTGAAGGAAGGAGGCGTGGTTGCAAGACGGGCTGAAAGTGAACGGGAAGGGAGGAAGTGGAAATAGCATGCTTTTCCTTCAAATAACAGACTGTGAAGAGAGAGAAGTACTGCTGTAACTAGAATCAAGGAAAGAGTTAAAAGGAAAAGCTCTGGAGATTCTTTATCTGCAGAGGAAGAACTGCTTGGAGGAAAGAAAAGATCAAAGGGATTGGTGCAATGGGGCTACAATGGCAAGCACTCAAGGAAGGGAAGGAGGTTGGGGCCAGAGCAGGACAGAGTTGGAGGCAGACCCATGGCGTAGTTAAGGTGGTAGATGGGTAGGGTGACGTTAACTATGTGACCACCGAGTGATTTCTGTGTTTTATATTGAACTTAGCTTCTATAGATATTGAGGTGAGGGAGTAGGTGCTGGAGAGAGGACCAAGAATGATGAAGGTGTAGACATTGTGAGAAATCGGGGATGAGAAGGGAGAGAGGGAGTACAGGCCAGAGTTGTCAGGCAACCTTGAAGGAATTTGGATATTGGCAGTTGGAGTTGTGTGATTTCTTTTCTCTGTCAGTTCTCAGCAGCCTGGTCATGGTTGATCGAAAGGGAGTATCATTAGTGGCCCAAACAGGGGGTTCAGTTCAGTCATTCACATTAAATAAAAGAGGGCCTATTAACTAAAAATATTTTATTAAAAAAATTTTATTTAACTTTTTATTGGACTTTTCCTTGTGGTAAGTTTGGGAAAATAGTGGGTTTTGGGTAAGAGTTCAGATACCTTTCTGACCACGATGACTCACTTCAGTAACCATGATCAGTTTGTTCAGGGATAGACACTAAAAGCTTTTTAGCTCTCTTGCCTGTGTATTGTAAAGCGGGGCTGACATTACAGGCACGTGACCTGTGCAGTTACACAGGGCTCTGCTCTTGTAGGCTTTGCCATCGCCATCTTGAAATTCTTCATAATTTTTTTAACAGAGGCCCCACATTTTCATTTTGGCCTGGACCCTGAAAATTACATAGTAGTCCTGCCCACAACATTTTATTTAATCACTCCAAATTCCCTCTTCCTACCTGTCTTTAGTGTTCTAAAATTTGGAGCCCAGCCCTGAGATGTATGCCAGTCGGGAACTCTTAACTACTTTCTGGCTTCCAGTTTTTAGACAAAAGTTTTTTAAGGAGATGCTTTTAAGTTCCCTAATTTTGAAAAATCAAGAAGAAAACAAATAATGCTAAATTCCTCTAAACATTTATGCATTTTTGTAGCCATTACATTCCCTAAAATGTTTAGAGCTGGTTAGTCTCTCTATGTTTACAACCAGTTCATGTCTCAGATCAGGTCAAGGGAGATGAAATGACTTGCCTGGTTAAATGGCAATTTATTGCCCAACTGAATTGCATCTGAGATTTCTGATATAAAGCCTGTTGTTTTTTCTGACACTCTGAGCTATCTTCTCAGTGTGGTCATTTTTAAGCTTATAATTCGACTTTAAAATTATTAAGCAGTTCCTAATACACATAGAGAAACAAAACAAAAGATAGAATGCAGAAGATGTTAGCATATTTTATAAATGTGATTTTTTAAATATGCTTTGGTATCAGAATTATATGTAACTGCTGTTTAACGAATCACAAGAGAATTTTGTACTTATCAAATTGTTTACAGCCCAGAATGCTGGAAACTGAATAATTCTTTGGGATGACTGTCAGAGAAAGAGAGGAGTGGAGAGATTTTCACTGAACCAGTTATTAGGGTGGTCCAGATCTTATGAAATAATTATTGAGAATTTTTCTTATTTTGGATGTGCATGTAGTCGGAGGAAATGGGCTTTGCTCTCTACTGAGACACAACCAACTCTCCGTAGAATATTCAGGGGAGAAGTAGTTTTATAGCAGATCCTTGGATAGCCAATCATAGTTAAACATGTATAAGTAGTTATGGTGAATACAGATTAAAACATTTGTAGCTAAAAGATAGCTTTAAAATACCAAACCTGAGTAAATACTGAAGAAAGGGGTCTTGAAGGTTTATTTTTTCCTGAGACCTCAGTCACACCCTGGCAGTTCTGAGCCCAGAGCTCACTCTAACATGGATCCTCAGCCCCATGTCATGAGAACCCTTTCAGTTCATTATTTTCATGGTTCACAAATAATAAGCTGCTAACATGAAGCCCATACTCACTTCACAGTATGATTTCGGACTGCAGTAGTTTATTTCAATCCAAAAAACTTATACTGTGTTACACAATAATTTAATGGAAAAAGCAACAGGCTCAGTCACTTACTAGTTAGATGACCTTGGGGCACTTAATCTCACCAATTTAAAAAGGAAAGGATTATATCTGTAGTGAAGGAATGTTGAAAGGGTTGGATCACATAATGTGTGTGAATTATATAGTGTGGTGCCTGCTCAGTAAATAATATACAGTAAATTGTAAGCTTGTATTTTCATATTAGTACAGTGTCTTCCTAAAAATTCCTCTTTGATGAAAAATATTCAATTCATATAATAAAAAGTAGACTAGATGCTGCATTTCCTTACAACAAAAAGCTCTAGCAGCTTGATGAAAGGGAACATTATTTGGCCAACATCATAAGTGATATTACAAAGGAAAGAAAAGCAAGAGAAAGAGATCAGGAAAGGGATCGGGGGTAAGGCAAGCTGCACAATTAAATAAGGTAGTCGGGGTGGGTTTCCTTGAGAAGGCCAAATTTTGAGCAAAAAAAAAATTAAAGGAAGTGCTGGAGTTAGCCATGGAAATGAGGCAAGAATGAGGGAGTGAGGAAAAGGACAATAGGAAATCAGATCATGAAGCCTGGTGAAAACTGGAATCTGTGGGGACTTAAGGAACATTGGAAGAAGTTGGGCTTTTCTCTGAGTGAGATCGGAGCTTCACACAGGGTTTGGAATAGAGGGATGTCATCATCTGATTTGTGCTTTTAAAGGATCCATTTGATTGCTAGATTGAAAATAAAAAGGAGGGCAAGGATAGAAGCAGGCAACTCTTAGGAGGT
Source organism: Nasua narica (assembly GCA_028533885.1). Lineage (NCBI taxonomy): Eukaryota > Metazoa > Chordata > Mammalia > Carnivora > Procyonidae > Nasua > Nasua narica. The sequence goes on along the minus strand of CM052809.1, from coordinate 59,985,186 downwards.
GACTGCAGTTATCAAGGCAAGAGGTGATGGTGCTAGAACCCGAGTGGTAGCAATTAGAATGAGAGGTATTTGGAGAGTGGATATATTTGGAAGTTAAGCCAATAGGATTCTGGGTAGACTGGATATCCGGTGTGGGAGAAAGTGAAGATTCAAGGGGAACTCCCAAGGACTTTACTCTGTGCCATCGAAAGCATTGTCATCAGCTGGAGATGAAGAAAGGTATGAGTGGAGCTAGACTGGAGTTGATTTGGAGACGTCTATTAGACATTCAAGTAGAAATATTCAGCTCGCTGTTGGATATGCAAGGCTGAATTAGGAGAGAGATCTGAGAGCCACAGATAAAGAATCATGCTACTCTTAAATTCAAAGATAGGGAGAAACGAGAACTGGCAACAAAAGCTGAGGAGGAGAAGCCATCAAGGTAGGAGGGAAAGTCCAGAGTTTTGAAAGGGAAAGAAAGTTTATCAAAAAGGAGTGACTGTTGTGCCCAAGTTGAGGATTGAGGAGTTCCCATTGATTTCTCAAACCTAAAGGTTAATAATGACTATGACAAGAGGATTTTCAGTGAAGGGGTAGAGGAACACTTTTTAATGGAATGAGCTGAAAGAAAACAGTGTGCTATATTTACAACTCAAATTACAAAAGCAGAATTGCCATTGGTGACATGATTTTCCAAGACGGTGAACAATTTTTAACGACGTTCCTTACATAGGAAAGTAGAATATTCCCTCAATGCGCACAGTAATTGCATTTCTGGAAATTTCGGTATATAATAAAATCCATGTTTCAATGTATAAAAATACCTTGTGTTTGTAGAACAAAGTTAGTTCTGACTCACATCATTACAAATGGGTTTTTTCACCCATATGAATGTCCAGTGGGGGCTTTTAAAAGTTGAATGGGGTAAGAGGTGATTCTTTGTTGTGTTGAACTGTCCCACATATGACAGGGTATATAGCATACCTGCCTATCTGCCCAGAAAATACCAACCACACCCCCAATTATTGTGGTACCCCAAAATTGTTCCACAGATTTCCAACGTGTTCCCTAGGGAGGGAGTCCACCCCTGTAGAGTACCACTCTTCTAGATCTAAAGAGTCACTATTATGGCTTTGGGGGGAAACACGGTCATTGAAGGGAGTTTAGTAGAAGGACTGTAGATAGGTAGAGTTCAGACAAAACCAAAGGAATGGTGAAGTATATTCGAGAACCTGGAAGCTATTACCATAACTAGGCCTAAAGGAGCAAGAGAACAGAAAAGATACCAGAGCACAGCAAGATCTAAGAACATAGAAGCCATGACACCAAAAGAGGCATGACCTTCACTAGCGGAATGCAGCCTCTGCCAACCTGTGGCTCCCCAGAGAGGATGCTACAGGAGCCAAACACCCTGACTTCTCTCCTACCCTCTAGTTCTGCAGGTGCCTCCCCTGGCCCAGCTGAAGCCAGAGGGCAGGGGGAGCCAGGTGGATGCAGTCTGGAGATCCAGCCTCCCGGGCCCAGAGCAGTGACGAGGGTGGAGATCCGATCTGGAGGGGCAAATAGAGAGGACCTACCACAGTTGTTTACCTTTGTTTTCTTAGGTATTCTAAGTAATTCTTATTTGGCCTTTGACTACAGGAATGCAATATTTCATTCATTCTACAGACATTTACTTTACAACATACACTAATATTTTTTGTTGTTTAAAAGGCTCTGAAAATTTAAGCCTCTGGAAATTCATTCTTTGACGTCTTATCCAATATTTATATTTCATTGTATCATGATGTTTATCCAAAATTATTGTTTCTCTGCTTAAAATAAAGTCTTAATAAAGAACAACTATTTTAATAAAGCACTTTGGCATTTTTATTTCGCTGTAAAACAATGAGGAATCAAAGACATGTAAAAGAGTTAGGAAACATTTGCTTCTGTATGTATCAACATGTCCAGATCGTGGAAGAAAAGAAAATAGGAAAAGTAAAGAATAAGAGAGCATAAGCCTAAATAGAGAGTAGTATTGAAATCACTACCAGGATAAAGAGCTTTTGCAGAGCATGACATAGGATGCAGGCCAGCCGCAAATGCTGTGAAATGTGTAAGCCTGATGATTCACAGACTTGTACCCTGGGGTAAATAATACATTATATGTTAATAAAAATATTTAAAAAAAAAAAAAAAAAGGATGCAGGCCAGCCAATCAACCAGGAAAGGAAAGTTGATGTTAAGATTACTGAAAAAAAAAAAAAAAAAGATTACTGAAAAAAAAATTAAAATATAAATAAAAATAAAAACCTTTGAGTCACATGCACATAGGCATTTAAACTTAAACAGTGGCTTATCTGAGAATCATGAGAGAATGTTCTATATAAACCCTGTCTCTAATAGATCTATTAGATACATACATACACATACATGTGTCCATTTTATAGTAAGAATGCTGTATGCTCTGACACCATGAATCCTCTGGCAATATATTCAAGTAGTATTTTCATTTATAATGTTAAAACATTTTTTCAAAAGGAGGGAGTTATAAGTATGATTATCTAGTTAGTGCAAGCAGAGAAATAAGCATGACTTTGTTTAAATTGCTAAAATAATACCAAAATATCAATAATTGGGACCTGATTTCTCTAACGAGATATCCACACGACTTCACTAAGTATTTGCCAGCCTTCTCATTTGAGATAGAAGTCTTGCCATTTGTCAGTGTCCGTGTAGCCCCACAATGTAAAGTGTAACATATAACCTGAACTATCATTTTAAAATACGAACTGTTGAATGATACATGCTCTGTTGAATTCTGTATCCTAAAATGTCTATTATCTTTAGCATTACTCTCAAAAGACAGACTTTTAAAAATAATAATTAAAGTACAGGTGCTATTCACATGCTTGGAGATGATTTTATATCATTAAACTTCTGCATAAATATGCTTCAATAAGCAATTAAACTGAAGACTCTGGTTTGCATTTTAATCCTCCTTTTTCTCTGTGAAGTCATCACAATCATGTACCTTTGATCTTACAGTCATTTCTGGCACCAGATTCAGACATCACAAATGAACAATTATTACTTAATAGAATGGAATTCAAAGACAATGGAGTCTAATGAAATGGGGCTTTGTTTTAAACAAAAGTGAAACGTTTTCTAATAGTTGCACAGAAAGAGTTCTAAGCACATTAAAGAAATCCATTTATGATCTGAACATCTTGAGAGCTCTCCTTAATGGTCTTCTAGACACCGAGCAGCTTGGAATTTGAAATTTTTCTTGGAAAACTGAAGGCTGTCTGTGCATGAGGACTTCTGTTTCTCTTCTTTCCTTTTACGCATGTTTTTCTCTGCTCCTACAGGCTGTTCCACCACCCAACTTTGAGATGCCAGTCTCCATCCCAGTGTCCAGCCACAACAGTTTGGTATACAGCAACCCCGTCAGCTCACTGGGAAACCCCAACCTTTTGCCACTGGCCCACCCTTCTCTGCAGAGAAACAGTATGTCTCCTGGTGTAACACATCGACCTCCAAGTGCAGGTAACACAGGTATGTCCTCATACGGACGCAATGTTAACAAATCAGGGGAAGGAGCCACTCTTGGCCCAAAGGGTATCACCAAGATGTAGACTTTTCCAGGTTTCCATTTGTTATGTTTCCTCATTGCTTAATATCTACCCCCATTTTGGTCTTCAACCTCGTCAGCCTGATTTTGAAATCTCTCATAATCTGCTATTTATCTGTTCAGACTATCACCAATCTCTTATGTGGCTATATTTTAAGCACATACTTTCTCAAACAGAAAGTCAAACATCCTTGGAGAAAGAAAGTCTCCATTCTTTTGCTGCTCCTCTCCTTCTGCCTAAGGTGCCATTTTCCCTCTTCCTGTTAGCCAGATATCACCTCTTCCGTGAAATCTTCCCCTGTGTCCTCTGATGGCACTTGTGCCATTTAGTTATTTTTTAGTGTGGTCGGTTTTTATTTATTTATACAGAAGCTTATACCACAAAGGACTTAAAGCAGAAAAGAAATACAATAAAACAGTGTAACTTAAGAAGTGTGAAATAAAAACAAAACTTAGAAATGAAATTAAGAGTCCATCATAAGAACGTATATACCTGCCACAAATTTGTCTGGACATTTCTAAGGAATCCCTGCTGTTGTACAATTCACAGTGTCCCAGAGAACAGAAATTATTGCTCAAGAAAGTTCAACCATCCTTCATACTCAGATCAAGCAAAATACAGTATGATGTGCTATATTGAATTTGTGTCTATTTCCCCACTAGACTTAAAGAATCTTGAAGGGAAGACAGTCCTGGTTTGCCAGCTTCACAGTTAGAACTAAGTAAATGTATACTGAATATAACCCAACAATTCCCTTATATCTCTAAAAGAAGCACCAAAAATAATTATATTTCTAAATCATATATAGCAAACCATTGTATGTTACATTTTACTTTTTAAAAAGCACTCCATAGGAAATTTTTAATATGTCTAAGGCACACATAACTGTATTAAAAGCAGGTTATTCACAGAAGAATTTTTCCTTGAGAATACTTCAATATCTGTCTTCTAATTAAAACTAAACATGTGGGGTGCCTTCGTGGCTCACTCATTAAGCATCTGCCTTCAGCTCAGGTCATGATCCCAAGGTCCTGGATCGAGCCCTGCATCAGGCTCCCTGCTCAGTGGGAAGCCTCCTTCTCCCTCTCCCACTCCCCCTGCTTGTGTTCCCTCTCTCGCTGTGTCTCTCTCTGTCAAATAAATACAATATTTAAAAAAAAAAAACAAAACTAAACATGTATTACTATTTAGTACAGAAACTTTATATAGAAAATATAATCAAAATCAACCAAATGATAAAATCTTGATAAATCTTGAGTCTGAGAGATGTGTGTAAAAGATGTCATTATGCCATTCTCTCTACTTTTAAATATGATTGAAATTTTTCATAAGTATTTTCAATAACCATATGTTATTCCTTTCAGATCATACTCAATCGCAGTTGAATTCCCTGTTTGATAAATTCATGCTTGTTTATTTTTAAAAATTTCATACTTTATTTCTAAAATATTATTTGATTGGAATTAACAAACATTTCTTTAATGTAATGAACATTTTCTTCAAATTCCAAAACCAGAACCAACTAATAATTATAGTCTGTCACTTAGGATCAGTTAGAAAATAATCCAACAGAGGGGCGCCTGGGTGTCTTGGTTGGTTAAGCATCTGACTCTTGATTTCAGCTCAGGTCACAGTCTCAGGGTTGTGAGATAGAGCTCTTCGCTGGGTGTAGAGCCTGCTTAAGACTCTCTCTCCCTTTCCTTCTGCCCCCTACCTTCCTTTCTGAAAAGAAGAAAGAAAGAAAGAAAGAAAGAAAGAAAGAAAGAAAGAAAGAAAGAAAGAAAGAAAGAAAGAGAGAGAGAGAGAGAGAGAGAGAGAGAGAGAGAGAGAGAAAGAAAGAAAGAAAGAAAGGAAGAAACGAAGGAAGAGGAAGGAAGGAAGGAAGGAAGGAAGAGGAAGGAAGGAAGGAAGGAAGAGAATCCAGCTGATATTCTGTTCTTTTGGCTAAATCTTATTCCTTAAAACTAACAGTAATTATTATACTCAGTGTCTTATTGAAACTTCCCAGCTGTCATATTTTAACATTGCCAAATTTAAGTTAGCAATGAATAAGCATACCTTTCTAAATTTGTAGCCAATGAAAACTACTCTGTTGTGTCAATAGGAAAATTCAGGTAGTCAGTGAGGTCATTCGCTGTGAGTAGATTCATGAAATGACCCAAGTTCTGGACAATTAGCATTTTACAAAATTTAATTATATAAAAATATATTTACAAAGAATTAAACATCAAGTGTATGGTTATTTTAACAGACAATAAACCTTACTCCTTTTTATTTTTCACTTTCTTTTTTCTTTTTTTAAGATTTTATTTATTTACTAGAGAGAGAGAGACTGAGAATGAGAGGGGAGAAGGTCAGAGGGAGAAGCAGACTTCCCGCAGAGCCGGGAGTCCGATATGGGACTCGATCCCGGGACTCCGGGATCATGACCTGAGCCGAAGGCAGTCACTTAACCAACTGAGCCACCCAGGCGCCCTATTTTTCACTTTCTATAAAACACCCAAAAATGAAAATTCAGAGACCATTTAAGTACTGTATTTTTTTAAATGTAACCTTTCTTAGAAAGAAAGATTCTGCAAAATGTCAGGGATTGAATGTAGGCTTAATGTTTGAGCTCAGCATGTCGTAATAAAACAAATGTCAGCCATCCAACTTAGGTAATATTTTACAAATTTCGGACCCTTGGGAGAGCCAAAATACTGTGGTTGCTGAAGGTAAAGTGTGTTGTTCTGTGGACCTGTGGCTTTTCCTCCTTCTGATCTTTCTCTTTAATCCGTAGGTGGTCTGATGGGTGGAGACCTCACATCCGGTGCAGGCACCAGTGCAGGTGAGCAGGGACTTCTGGGCCACAGCATGTATCATTGTTCAGGGTTCCTTTGCTGGACGATTTGCAGGAAGTAAGTCTTTTGAACCAAGGAGGGAGATCTGTGAGCTGCATGGAAAAATGGCCCCCAGAACTTGTTAAGCGTTTTTATGAAGCAGGAATGGATGGATAGTAACTTAGAAGAAGACTATTAACTAGAACTTCTCTTAATCGGACTTCAGCTAGTCCACATAACCAGAAGTGAGGGCGCCGATCAAACCGATTTAATCCTAGATACAATCTCTGGACACAAAAGTACCTTTAGCAAGACTTACAAATTGAGTTCTCTGCAAATCATTTCACATTAAATGTGAATCTCTCTCCACCCAAAGAAGTACCAAACTCCTGTAGGTTTCTAAAGGAAAATAATTTTTAAAAGGAGGGGGTATACCTCTGAAATGAATAAGACCTTATGTGTTAACTAATTGAATTTTAATTAAAAAGAAATAAATAAGAAAATAATACATAGATAGATAGATAGATAGATGAATAATAAGTAAAAAGGAAGCAGGGAGGAGCACCTGAGTTGCTCAGTGGGTTAAGCATTTGCCTTTTTGGCGCGGGTCTTGATTCTCGGGTTCTGGGATCAAGCTCAGTGTCAAACCCCACATTGGCTGCTTGGCTTAGTGGGAAGTCTGCCTCTCCCTCTCCCGCTGACCTTCCCTCCTGCTCTTGCTCACTTGCTCACTTGCTTATTCTCTCTTTCTCACAAACAAATAAATTTTTTAAAAAATCTTTTAAAATTTTTTTAAAAATAAATAAAAAGGAGGGAGTGAGAGTATAACCATTCAACAATACTGTCTATAAAATAAAACCAATTTTGGCATTAAAATGAGCTCTTAAAGAATATGAATATGGCGTACTCCCATAAAGCCGTTTAAATATATTTTAGCCCTTGGGCGTCTGAGTGGCTTAGTTGGTTAGGCGACTGCCTTCGGCTCAGGTCATGATTCCGGAGTCCCGGGATCGAGTCCCATATCGGACTCCCGGCTCTGCGGGAAGTCTGCTTCTCCCTCTGACCTTCTCCCCTCTCATTCTCAGTCTCTCTCTAATAAATAAATAAATAATATTTTTAAAATAAATAAATATATTTTAGCCCTTAAGGACTTCTTCCACTGTGTCCGATCATCTTATAGTCACACTTCCCCAGGGTTCCATATTAATTCATATTATTGTGATTATTGAGATATTGATGCCATTTTCAGTGCAGACGTAAGACAGCATAGTAGTTTTTAATGCAAACCACAGTTCACTATTGGCATAACAAGTAACCATGGTAATTCCTGCAGCTGGAACATGATATACATTTAAAATAGTAGGAGACAGGCATGAATGACACAGGGTTATGTTTGAAATGTCAAAAAAAAATTCAAGCTTATTAAAATATCCGTGGACAACCTAATTAAAATATTTTGCCAAGGTCAAATATAATAGTCTACTAGTTATAAGAAAGAAGATAAAATCAGCATACAAAAACATTTTTATAAATATATCCATTTGGGGGAAATGTTTCTCCTTCTGATACTGGCTCTTCTCTAATTCCGTGAGTAATGAAGAAAAAGTGTTAGGACTCCGCAGTGAATTAACAAACAGAATCAATGGTACTAGCTTCCTACTGTATCAACCTTTTAAAAATGAGGTAGAGTCAAATTAATGAGTAAACTCAATATACTCTTTTTCTGGGCATTGAAACAAAGTGCTTATTTTTTTCCCTCAAAAAAATACTTCGAGGTTTGCAGCCTGAGAATTACAAAACCAGATCAAAGCCAGACCAGCGTTGCTTGGATTCAAGTCTCTGCCAAAACTACGGTTAGAGAGAATAGTAGGGACTAAGAACTGGGTTGTGACAAAGACCAAGAAAAAGATAACTTTAAAAAATGGTTTTGATGTTATGACAGTTTATCCAGTATCTCAGTACTTTTATAGGAACCGCCAGTTGTGGTGAAAAAAGTTATCGGATGTAGTAAAAAACATATGAGGGGGGATGGGTTATGCAGCCCTAATGGAAATAGACCCTTGTTTCTGCTTAATAGCTAGAATGCTTTAGGATTCTCTATTGAAAATAAGAAGTGTTTGGCTGTTCAATTATGCTGTCATTGTCAATTCTCTGACAGCCCGCTAAGTTTAATGGCCCTCCAGGGACAGAGAAGACACTCAGTCTTGTAAGTTAGCCACGTATATGGCTATAGTGTCATTGAACTCAAAAAATCTTAGGAGCTTAGCAAATTTATCTTCCTATCAAGACCTCCGCCACAGAGGTGAGAATCTTCTACTTCAAAAATAGAAGGAAACAAAAAGAAAGACACTCAGTTGCTCCACCCTGATGATAATAAACATTATATCCAGGTGAATGTATCTCGTAGCCATTAGCATGTGACTTTTCCAGTTTCTATGTATTTGTGAGAGAGTTACTTCCTTGCTTTTTAAAAATAGAGGAGGAAGCCCTTTCTAACTGTGGCTCTACAGCACACCTGTTGCAGATGCCATTTAGGAGAGGCTAGCCTGGCTGTCAGGTCCTGCCATGGGCTCAGCCATCTTCCCGTTCTTTCTCAAACCCGCCAGTATCGTGTGTCAAAGCTGAATATATCTATGCTGATGTCAGAGAATCACATAACACCAGGGGAAGCGAGGCCAGCCAGAATGTCTCTGCATTTTCGGAAAAGAAAACTAAGGCAAAATGGCCAAAAGATATCTTCCAAATTTTGAATATTGTCATTGAAATTCAAGGTCTCTGATAAAGTCAGAAACTCTGAGGCCGAGTGCCCGTAATTAAATACTTTTCAGACTTTGTATTTTTTTTCAAAATCAGATCCTCTCAGCTTGTGGGGAAAAAGGGGTAGGGAACAGCACCATGCAGAAAGGAAGTAAATGTAACAATTAGTGTGTGCTTATAAATAACCAAGAGACCAAAGAGATAAGCATTCTCTTTTTCAGTTCAGCTCAGTGATAAAATATAGCAACTTGCCCATCCAGCCCCTGAACTATAGCTCTGCCTCATCCCATCATCCAGTGAATCATCAAGTCTTACCAAGTCTGCCGCCAAGGTATTTCCTAAATCGACTCCTTTCTCTCCATTCCCGTCCCACTGCCCTGGTTCAGACTCCTAGCAACACTCCAGGACAGTTTCCAGAGCCCCCTAATTTGTCTCCCTGCTTCACACTGCATCTCGCTCCAGTCTCCCCATGACTGATTAGCCTTTCTCAAAGGCTTAAACTAATTGTAGGTCATCCTTCAGGTGCCTGAAGTCCAGACACGGCTGCCCATTTCTTTCAGAATTAACCAGGAGCCTCTTATCTCTGGCCCAGCCTTCCTCTCCAGTCTTAAACCTTCCGTTCTGCCACTGCCAGCAAGAACCCTGCACTCTAATAATAGCATGCTATGCCCTTACGATGTGCTTTACAAAAAGTAACTCATTTATTCTCATAGTGGTTCTTTAAAGTAGATATGCATATTATGCCCTTTCTATAGATGGAGAGCCTGAGAGAGAGAGAGGTTAAGTAATCGCCCAAGGTGAACCCAGGCAGTCTGGCTCCAGAGTTCACGCTCGTAACCAGTTCATCGTGCTGCCATTTCACAGTGTCGAGGTCACTTGCCTTTACGTATGCACTCCTAGTGCTCCTATCCCTCAGCTTGTTCTTGCTCCTGAGCCCTCCTTGTCATCTCTCAGAATTCAGTGCAGCCATTCAGGAGGAATTATGCATCTGTTCTTTTTTCTCCCATGCAAGCCTGCGCCCACATCACTTATCTCATTGCATTACTATTGCAGTGTCTGGGCACATATCTGTTACCTGGGCACTCAGCCCTCTAGGGGCAAACTGTGTCTTTCTTACTCAGGTTGTATTCCCAGCTCAAGACATAAGAGGTAGTACGTGGCAGATATTCAGTTAATGTTTGTTAGCTGAATAAAGGAAAAATTAGTCTACTAGTCATAAATTTTTAATAATAATGTTGATATGAAAAAAAATACTTCTAAGAAATAATGTAATTTTAAATATAAGAAATAGACCCTCGATCTCTAATTCACAAAAATAATATATTCTTCTGATACTTTTACAAAGAATAGTGAATTATTTGGTTAAATGAGCAACATTGACCAATAAAGCTTTACTAACTTTTCCAGCATACTTAATAGAAACCCTGAAGAACTGGTACATAGCAGTAAATGAAATGTGGGTTGGTACCTCAGACCATCACAAACCACCTTTTAAAATAATAAACCCCTTATCACTTAAATTGAGGCAATTTCAAAGATGAAGGCAAATGGTAATAAAGAAGTAACAGGATGAGGTTGTACTCTTGGTTTAAGGGAAGTATACAGCAAGTCATTATAATACATTAGTAGTGGTGACATTTCTAGGTTTCAGTTCACAGTTATTCATCCAATGCTTAGTCCTTTCCTCTCAACAGCCAAAATCACAAGTCCCTGGTTTTTAAATTACATTTTGTCATAGCTGTGTAATTAAAGCTTTTAACATGCTAATCTTAGTGGTTATTGATAATTGAAGACCAAGTTCAGGTGAATTTTTGTAATCATTAGATTTAATAGACATTCTCTTTTTCAGCTCAACTTGCTGATAAAATATAGCATCTTTCCCATCCAGTCTCTGAGCTATGCCTTGTGTTGGCTGCTTCTCAGGGCCTCTTTTGCAGGTACCAATCAATGTGGTCCACGCACAGCAATGCCTTGTGTTGGATTTTTCACCATCCTATTAGTACCCTTTGTTTTCACTTTGAAAACATAGTTGCTTTTTATTGAGTACAAAGTACCAGTATGCTCAAAGATTTGTGACTGAGACAAAAGAGAGAGAGAAATGGAAGGATAGAGAGGCAAAGAAAGGAAAACATTTTAGGAATCTCTTTGAAATCTTAAGAGAATTTTACAATCTACATAGCTATGTGACAATAAGGCAAAGGAGATTTATGTATATTGGTTAATAATTTTAATTGGCATTTATTGTAAATTAGGTATAATTTTATAAAAAAGAAACTAACAGCTGTTTCCTTATTTTGATTGTTAATTGTTTACTATTTTATGCGTTTGGTTGTCAAGCATTGTCACTTCTGGAATGCTTAATTTATATCAGCTAAATACATGGAAACTTGATGGCAGCATACTGCTGAGGATAAATCACTGAGCAGTGACTAAAGAAAAGAGCCCTAGCTTCCAGGCTCTGAAAGGACTCCATCTAGCACAACCTTGGGCTGGGACTTTGAACCTTTGACCTCAGCACTCACATTGGGGATAAGACTCAGATATCTTTACATGTAACGTTTTATGATTATATAATCATAGAACTTCACTTACATGACTTTTTATAATTCATTTAGTACTGAAAAAGAAAAATTTAGCATATTATAAAATAGAACTAAGAAGAGGAAAAGGTCATACAATGTTGAATTATTCTGTACCAGTACCATTGTTGTGCAAGTATTTGTTTTTGAGGATACTTATCAAAAGTTTCTTGGCTGACTTTCTTATCAGCCAAAAAGACTTCTCTGCAGTTCTCACTCACTGATTTAAAGTCAGTAAGGTAGTTAAAAATTCTGTCTGAAAGGATTGGCTTTAACAAGTTTACATTTTTGTTACCTAATAATATACAGATTCAGACAATGTAATATTCAAGAAAGAGAGATGGATACGACTTAGTTGCTCTGAAACAAGAAAACTATTTTTGTTAGTATAAAATACAACTTTATATTGCTTTTTAAAATACTGTTAAGCGGCATGTGAAAAAAATCCAAAATAAGAGTCGGATTCTTATTTTGAAAGTATTATTCTGTTAGTTTGAATCGCTCTAAATAAAAATTCTGAATTGATTTGCAGTTTTACCTTGGGAGTTCACCCAAAACATAAATAGAGATCTATCAAGTATTACTTTATTATTATCTATGAAATTAAGTAACAGTGGTATTTTTAACTCAAACCAAGGTTATTATCTAGATTTATTAAAGGGAAAAAAATACTTAGTCCTCTTATTTGGATGATCTACAGCATATGATACTTAGCCATTGCCAAAATAAAATCAGTGTCCACTGCCCATACACAAGACCTGGAAAATTATAAATACCTTGATGCCATTTCCTAGGGGCCAATGTTGAAGTGGGAGACACAGATCAAAGAGGGGATAAATGAAGAATATTACAGGCTAGGTCAGGATATTGTAAAATCTGCTTTTGACCGCTGTAGTTTAATTCTTTAATTCTTAAAGATTTTGATTTCCACAGGGAAAAACAAAATTTCAAATTACAGCTTCCTCAGGAGTGTTCTAGCAGATTTTAGAGCCCTTTGTATATTTTTGACCTCACAATTCATACCTTTTGTATCCCCATCTTCCTATTAAATTCAGTAAAGCAACGTGAAAATTTGTCTTTGTTCATATCCCATTGACTTAACTAGAGAGTGTGACCGACAAAACTTTGGTCATTTTTAATATTAATACAAGTGGTTTAATATTTCCTCCTAAAATATTAGTTTCACTCAGCATTTTTCTTTATTTCTCTTAGCAGTTCTTTTTCTCATACATAATTGGTTTCTCTTCTCCTTGTTTCTAGCATCACCATAAGATTTTATTTGGGGAGAATACAGAAAGAAATGGTCTTTTCAAAATCATTACTGATATGAAATTGTGCGTCAATAGACAGTAGATGCTGAAGAAGGGATGTGGTTAAAAAAGCCCCTCTTTTGGAAATCAACTTTTTACCTACCAGGGACTTTTTGGGGCTTCAGGGCTGTTGGCCAAGAGTATAATTTGCTGTTTTTAGACAAACTTTTGCCAGCCACTTAAATTTTACAGTTGGACTTACACATGGTGTGTTCACTCAAATTTCAATTCCAAGAATACTATAGTCATGATGAAGTCTCATATTTGACAGAATAAATAAAATATATTCCTTTAGTGTATCTTTAACTAAAGGAAACTATATTGTACCAAAACCTGGATAAACAATTTCAACTTATAATCTATGGATGTGTCCACAGAATGCTTTAGTATTCACTGGGTTTACTTATTATTGTTCCATTTTAATTGCTTTAACTGAATTTAATATTTACTTGTTGACTGTTTTACTAAACACTATGCCCTCCTTTCACAATTTCTTGACCTTACACTCCATTTATGCGTATTATAGTGTACAACCTTCACTTATGGTAAAGAACTGATTATACTCTATTTGTAGTGTGGGGAGAAAACAGCCTGCTATATTAATATAGGTTATTATTAATGTAGTAATAATAGAAAATCTAAATCTATCTATAGTCAATTTACATAAACATGATGGCATTAATTTACATGACAATCATGAAAAAAGAACCTTCAGTTTAACACTAAGCAACTCAGAGATATCTAGAAAATCGTGGCACAAAATTTTTGCACAAGCAGAAATTTGGGGAAATACTCCCGAGGCAGATATTCAGAAAAATAAAATAGCCAGTGAAAATACATGACATATAAGTTATTTTAGGGATGACATTGCCCTTGCCCTTAGAAAGTCTGTGAATTCCCATTTTGTAGGATTGTTGTGAAAATTAAATGAGTAATGATATGAGGCAGCACCTTGCACAGTTTCTTCACCAAAGTAAGTGCTTGTTAATAAATGTTAGCATTGTCAGTATTATAATTATCCATATTCTTGATTTCCTCAGCAAAAAATGAAGCTTAATTTAATGCACGCCTAGTAATATTTATTAAAAGTGTAGTAAGCGCGTAGAGCACTAGTAGGCTTCACAGAGATGTCTGCTGCGGCCCCTGCCCTTGAGGGTGGGGATAAATAAGATATATGAATCAACCCGAGGCAGAACAAAAGTGCCATGCAGTGCAGTGCAACACATTTCACTTTGAACATTACCATATTCTGATGTGTTTGCAGCAGTTGTGTAAATGTTAAAACCACAAGTAATTATTCTTTCTCTTCTGTCACGTTCTCTCTAATTTGTACTGTCTCAATATTTTTGTTTATAAAAATGACTGAAAGAATGAGCGATTGTGTCAATAATGAAGACACCCCCTCATTTTTAGCAAAGAGACAGGCCCAAAATCTCAAGAAGTGAACAATTAAGTGAGTCATAAATCTATCATTCATTGTTAAGTGGAATTTTTTTTAAGATAGCAAGGTTCAGTATCATTTTTATGGTGCAATTAAAAACTGTCCCTTCAGTAAATCGGTACTCAAACTAGAATGATATTTTGAGTGCCTTTGGGCATTGAAAACATCAGGTTGTCAAATTCCTGCTTATTCGCAAATGGAGCTTTTATTTGGAGAAATACAAGGATGCATTCTAAATCTGAAACATCTGGCTTTTGTAATAAAGTAGTAGAAGCAGCTTGTGTTTTGGATTCAAATCAAAACTGTCCCACTTACTGACAAGTCACAGAAGCTCCCTGAACCTCAGTTTCCTTATCTGTCAAAAATTGGGATGATAATGCCTGACCCACAGGACTGTTAGGACAAATGAAAGACTGGTTTGCCAAAACAAACCTGCTTTGTTGACGCAGACTCTCAGTTTTTGGAGAAACAATTCAGGAATAAGTAAAATTTCTTTACTTCTGCCTCACAATCCAGAGCCTGTTGTATACGCTGAATGTTCAATGTTCAGTATCGAGTTGGCAGATAGACTGTTAATTTCACAAAAGATATAAAACAAAACAGGTCCAAGAAATATCAAGGACGAGTGGGGTAGATATGAAACCTGTGAAGGTCTGATTCAGCATCAGGGTGACATGGTCAAGCAGAAGAGGCAAGTTCATTTTAGAATGTCTACTGCCCTGTAACTGGTACAGCCAAGAATAGTCTTGGCTTGGGCGCCTGGGTGGCTCAGTGGGTTAAAGCCTTTGCCTTCAGCTCGGGTCATGATCTCAGGGTCCTGGGATCGAGCCCCGCATCGGGCTCTCAGCTCAGTGGGGAGCCTGCTTCCCCCTCTCTCTCTCTGCCTGCCTCTCTGCCTACTTGTGATCTCTCTCTCTCTCTATGTCAAATAAATAAATAAAATCTTTTTTAAAAAATTAAAAAAAAGAATAGTCTTGGCTTTTGTGTATTCTTGGAGTATTTTTCTAAGAATACACCACAAAAGACACTGAGGTTTCACAGGAGTTTCTTCATACTCTAACATTATACATTATTATATTATTTCCCTAAGAAACCGTCAGATAGAGTGAAGACTTGATTTTATGTTTAGGAATCTGTAATCAGGAGTCTTTAGCAGGATAAGCATCAGATTATCTGCTTTGCCTCTATTCCGCAGTAGGCATATTAAAATTTTCATCATTCCCAGATTTCTGACCTCCACATGTTTTGTGGTTGCCTTTTGCCTTAGAGCCATCCCATGAAAAAGATCTCCTTTTCCCTCAAAAAAAAAAAAAAATGATCATGATTCACAATAGCTAAATAACGTAGTTTCTAGCACTTTGAACAAGGTTTCAGGCATTCAAGGCACAGTGAATATAACTGAATTCTAGAAGGTCATAATATTTTTCTACTAAAAACTATTTAGTTTTTAAGTTTTCTACTAAAACTATTAAGTGCCTTGCTTCCAGTAGAGTAGTAGGTTGTATGAACAAGTTTACTGTATACAATTTTAAAGTAATTTCAAATGACTGTGAAAGAATGTATGTTTGAGATACAAAACAGTGTCCTGATACTGGAAACTAACTTATCCTAAACTAATTCAGATATAAAATTAACTAATGGTAGTAAGCATTATTATGTATGTGACATCTCTAGTTTAACAAGACAGTATGCTTATAAATGTTTTCAAATTGTTCCAGTGAAAGAAATAAAAAACCTATGTTGGTAAAACATTTTG
Source organism: Nasua narica (assembly GCA_028533885.1). Taxonomy (NCBI): domain Eukaryota; kingdom Metazoa; phylum Chordata; class Mammalia; order Carnivora; family Procyonidae; genus Nasua; species Nasua narica. The sequence goes on along the minus strand of CM052809.1, from coordinate 59,968,928 downwards.
CCAAAGTAAAAGCAGAAAATCAATATATCAGAGGTTCAACTGAATGCTTTCCCGTGGCAGTGTGCCCCAAATTCCAAAAACTAAGATACCATTAACAAATTACAAAACAAAGTCGGTTTTATACACCTATGTATTAGAAATTATTCTCCAGGCAACAACTAATAGCAGATACTCTAAAATACTGAGCATTTTGCTCTCCTGTTAAGTGGTTCTGATGAAAGCTGTTCTCTTAAATTGACAATAGGTAGGTAAACATCTTTACCCTCCACTACAGGAGAGGTTATTGACTAAAATATTACAAAATCTACCTTGAAGAGCATATTTAATCATCCACTCGAAATAGCACACTGGAAGTTAAACAGTTGCTCTGGCATTTAGTGTTGCTAAGCCCAATATTTCCTATTTGTAAATATTTATCTATCCCCGAGACCAGAAATACAGTTTAGAACATCACCATTCTGTGCCTCTTTGTCTAAGTTCGATGTTTTCTCAACCAGAAATGCCATTTATGCTGGCCAAGCTGTGTTCCTGAAGGTCCCCCGTCACCTCTGGCTTATTAGGATGGCCCTCTGGGTCTTACGTCCCTGGTCTCACCCTCCACTCCTTTCCTCTCTTCCTTCACATTCCTGTGATTTTAGAATGAAATATGACACAGAAGGGTTTTCAGAATCCTGGAGTGTAATGGCTTTCAGGGAGCAGGTCACTGCTACCCTTCAGGGCATAGCCTCTGGACACACTACTGGGTTCAAATCATGGCTCTACCATTTGATAGCTGTTTGACATTGAGCAAGATGCTGGACCTCTCTGTTGTTAAGCTTTCTCATTATGTAACACAGGAATCCTATTAGTATCTGACAAAGTTATCATTGCAAGGATTCAGGGTGCTTTATATCCATGTATAATAGCAAACAATTATATAGTGGTTACTAGGTGCCTGGTACTATTTGAGGTCCTCAAAATGTATGCGTGATGTTGTTGGTACTATTGATAAATAGTACTCTGTAAAGTGTTTGATATTGTTAATATTATTGCGTGGTCACGTTGGGGATGGCTGTCTCAGACAAGTATATGAGAGTCTCTGATTCAGATTATGTGAATGCTTCTCTCACACTAATGAAATCATGGCTTGGGGTTAAGATAACTAAGGCTCAGTAGGGTTGGAGGAACTCTAACAGAGACCTCAAGACCAGAACCTGGATTTATCTACTTTATCCTCCTTTGACCTTGACTTCTATCTGCCTTGTAGATCAAATCATGGCTTAGGGCTAAGAAAACTAAGCCTCAGTAGGGTTGGAGGAACTCTAGTGGAGACCTCAAGACCAGAAATTGGATTTATCTACTCTATCCTCCTTTGCCCTTGACTCCTGTCTGCCTTCTAGGTCTTCCGGTCTCTGCTGCCTCCTTCCTCACGTGTTCTGTGACAGATGCCTCCTAACTAGCTTTTCTATAGCAGTCTAACCTCTAATCTAGCACTCCCACTGACACCCTTTTCCTAGAGCACAGTTAAGGGTTACAACTCACAGACTCTAACTTTGTTCATTCTCTATAGTATGAAGTTGAATAAAAGCTTAAAGTCTAGGGTATAAAGTTAACATGATCTGAGAGGTTTGTGTTAGTCAAACTTGCTTTTCCAGCTTCTAAAAACTGCATACTCTAAAACCACTGGTATCCCATTCTCATGGGAATACTCATCCTTCTCCAATACAGTCATGACTCTGAGATCTTTCATGCATTCCCCGTCTCCGGGAAGTCTCTCTCCCTCTGGACCACCTAGTAAAATCCTGCTCATTCTTACTTACCACCCTTACACTGTTCTTTTTCCTGGGATATCATGCAGCCCATCTTTTGGTGGAACGTTCCATATGAGTAAATTATTGTTGAGATTTATAGAGACAACCTGTGGCAGGAAGCATAAGCACTCGTCAGTATGGAAGAAAAGATCCAGTGCCTCAGAGTTTTCTTTTTCATCAGGGAAAATTCCTACTTTATTTGATTCTACCACTTGCAGTTAGCTAAGGTAATGTGCTGTGAAATGATTAACAGGTGCAACAAGTGAAAAAGAAGCTTCAATTAACTCTCTATAAACAAATTTAGTAGCTGAGCACTTGCCTGATTTCCTGACTTTAATATTATATGGTTGATGAGCAGTTTGTCTCAATGGTGTACTTGGTTATCAGTGTGTAATCATTATCTAAAATAAGAAATGTTCTAGGGGCACCTGGGTGGCTCAGTGGGTTAGGGTCTCTGCCTTCGGCTTGGGTCATGGTCTCGGGGTTCTGGGATCGAGCCCTGCATTGGGCTCTCTGCTCAGCCTCAGAGAGGGGGAGCCTGCTTCCCCCTCTCTCTCTGCCTGCCTCTCTGCCTACTTGTGATCTCTCTCTCTCTCTCTCTGTCAAATAAATAAATAAATAAATAAATAAATCTTTAAAATAAGAAATGTTCTCAAGTAGCACGTAAAAGAGAGACCCTCAATATTTGAAATTAGCATGTTACATATTACATTTTCAGTTCTCGTCTCACATTCCCTCAGTAACTTAACTTTTGGTGTCATTCCTGAATAATTTCTAATTTTTCCAGCATAGTCTGCCTATCTGTTTTGCAAGCATCTGAAACACTTGAAGAGCTAGTCCTCTGCATCTATCACTGCTTCGAATTGCAACAGGATAGAATGTGTTCAAGGTGGGCTGAGTTGTCTGAAAGGTTGTTTGAACTCTTGTGAAAGAGTTGGTATGTTAGTTGATTCTTAAAAATGAATTTGAATTAAACAGGAGAGTAGGGTGCTTGGGTGGCTCAGTCAGTTTATGTGTCTGCCTTTGGCTCAGGTCATGATCCCAGGGTCCTGGGATCGAGCCCCACATCGGGTTCCCTGCTCAGCGAGGAGTCCGCTTCTCCCTCTCACTCTGCCCCTGTCCCCCCACCCCCACTCTCTCTCTCTGTTAATTAAATGAAATCTTAAAAAAAAAAAAAAAAACAGAAACAAAAAAAATCAAGAAGAGATCAAACAAAGATGCTAGAGCAAAGACACAGGCATATCCAGAGGGCTGTGAGCTTAGCTCTAGACATTGGAAATTAAATGAAACAGAGGGGGTCAGACTATGCACAATTCTGAGAGCCAAGCAGGGCACTGACCCAACAGTGTTAAGTATGGCCTGAAAAAAGTAACATAACAGAAGCAGCACTTTTGAAAAATTTTTAGAGAAAATCTTGAGACTGTATGTTAGATTTATTATGCATGTGTACAAAAGTTTGCATACAACTTTAAGGAGCTCATGACCTTTGTAAAGCCAGTCTTAAGGTCTGGCGAAGAGCCCTTCAGCTGGAAACCAGGGACCCTGATAAAAGACCTAGTCAAATGGCGATGAAAGCCTTACTTAGGATGGTGGCAGCGGGGATGGAGAGAGGCATTTCTGAAGAAAACAAGATTTGGTATCTGATTGGATAGGGAGCTGGGAAAGGAAGTTGGAATAGTCAAAGATGACAATTCGAGAGACTGAAGAAAAAATTTTGTCAGTGAAAAAATTAGCTTTGGTTCATAAAGACTAGTATCTGTTTTGTGCTTATTAGTTTTGTATGCTTGTATTTATAATGAAAGTCCTGGGGGGAAAGGGGAGCGATTCATGTCTAAACATCCAAGGAAGAGGAAGTTTTAGAACTTTGGGCTCAAAGAGAGCTAGCTACCTGCTCAATTGCGCTCTGTGAGACAAGGCAAAATGTCCTCCTCACGACATCTTAAGCCAGGAATATGTTCTTTGAATTTACAACTTCTTAAAATAGGAGTCAATAAAAAAATTAAAAAAAAAAAAAAGCAGCAAGTGTTTTCAAGTTAACTGGAGAGAAAAAATTTTTTTCTCCTAACACCACATTTCAAGTTTTGTATATTTGCACTAGTTTTAATATGAATGTTTAGAAACTTGTAACCAATCGAGGTTGCTTCTGTTATCCTTCATACGAATTATATTGTGAATACTTAAATTGTTTTATTTTCTGTGAAACAATATTTTTAATCAAATCAAACTATAAAACGAACTGACTCTAAAGTCGGTCTGTTCTTCATTTTCTTATAATCCATAATCAGGAAATCCATTCACTCATGCTTTATAATTTTTGTGCTTTTAAGCGGTCAGAGGACTGTGACATCTGCATAAAGTCACATCTGAATTGATCGTTGTCCAGGCAGAGGGCAACTTTAAAACACAGCATGAAGAAAGGTTGAATATGTATATTAGAAAGTTATTGAGAGGTAGCATTTCCCACCTCCCTGACCCCTGACTTTGAATGAGACCGTTCTCTTCGGTGAATTTATCTTAAGGTAGGACAACAGCCTCGATGCAGGCCACAGCGTTGTAAGGAGGAGGAGGCCCGTGGTTTCCAAGCCAGTTTAAATACAGGCTCTTCTTAGCAGTAAACCACACGCATGTATTCATCATTGATTTTCAAATGATAGGTTTCTATATCACTGGTTGAGGATCCACAGTCTTGAATTCCTGAATCTATATTATGCCAAAAGAATAACAACTTGGTGGCTGGAAACAGAAATGGTTATTATACGGCTCCAAAATGCTAGCTGGCACAATATGCTAGAAACAGCACAAATTCACCGGTAAAAGGCAGAATTTATTTGTTCTTAAAAATAACTTTATGCTCTAAAAATATGAATTTAAGAAGTGTCATTGTGGTTCAAAATATTTTATGTTCAATATGTAAACACCTTAAAATATGTGACTAATCTTCTAAAATGGCGTAATTTCCAAATAACAGGAAATATTCCAAGAGAAAAATAAAATGCTTTTTAAATCCTTTTTTTTTTTTTTTTTTTAGTTTTGAGGCATTTATTGGATGAAAAACTATAATGTATGTTTACTGGTTTTTTCTCCTGCTGCCCTAAATCATTGTTTAAAAATGTGGGCAGAAAGATGTAGGCTTTTGTTGAAATTTCTCAGTTTACTGTAGAAATTTTTTTTTTTTTAATTTTCAAAAAAAACCTTTTCTCAGAGCATCCGTGAAGCATTTCCATTTTCGCACACTGGCCCAGTGCTTGTCATATCACAGGACAACACATTTCACAAAGCGGTTTTACTTCCTTTTAGCAAAATAACTCCTCCATGCAAACCAGTATTGGCATCTACCAAGTCAGGGTTTTAGTTTCTTCTGATCTATTCAAGCTTCACTGCACTGCTTAACTGACTTTTTCCCCCCTTCTTTTGAAATTACCCACCTAATTTTCCATTTAATTGTTTATTTAAACCAGATCTCACGCAGGCTTAAGAGATAAGTAACATATGTATCGAGTGTATCAGACTGAACTTCAGCTGACCGGAAAGTATAGGGCAAATTTTGTTTTGCCCAGCCTCTTTTTATCCAGTAGAATCTATTAATTAAAACTAGAGCCTTAACATATTCATAAGAATGATTCAGTTAATACACATTAAATATAAACTTTATTTTATCAAGCATTTTTGTAAGTAAGCATATTCTTTGTATCTCTCCTAGTGACACTAGGTAAATGTATTTGTTTCATATACTAACTTTTAGAGTTATAAATTTTGCCACCAAAAACTGTCCAAATTAACTGGAAAAGAAAATTTTGGCTTTTGACATATTTAGCCAGCTGTAGAAAATTTAGCTACTTGCAGTGAAGTTTTATTATGGAAGAGTAATTTATATTCAGATTCAACCAACATTTCCTAAGAAACTACTGTGTCCTTGACACATGTTTTGGTGGGGGGGGTGTTCGTTTATTTTTATTTTTCCCCCAGTAACTTGGAGAATTTTACGGATGACCCAATTGACAGATTTAATCTTGTAGTTATTTGTTATATATTCAGCCTGTTTATTCATGCATAAAATGAGACAGGTAAATGAATGGGATGTGAAAAACAAATGTGCTCTACACAGTTTGCCTCAAATATATTTTAATTCAAAAGAAGTTTCCATAAATATTTCCTGAAATATACCTGTGCTTCGCCTTTCCACTCCCTCCTCGACTTTGGCTCAGGCCATCACCATCACCAAGCTGTTTCCAGACAGCTTCATACTCCCAGACCTCCAAATTACAGGATATCCCAATGTCAGTGTATCTCTCTGTCCACTTAGAGGCCTCTGTTCAGCCTCTGCTCTGCGACCCTCAGGGGTCTGCATTTCCACCACTTAAATCCAAGATGTATTAACCTGGAAGTCAAGATCCCCATGTCCTTCCAAAGTCTTCGACACTCCTCTCTTTTCATGAGTTCCTGTCTAGCCAGTTTGCTCACAGTGTCCCTGACCATGCTCTGTAAATGCCCACCTCAGCCTTTTCCCCGAGCCCTGTCACAAGCCCAGCATGTCTTAATATCTCTTCTCTTTTTTCAAGGCCTACATCAATTCCTGGCTCTTAGGTGAATCTTCACGGGATAATCTCTTCCCTCCTGGGAGCTCAATAACACTTAATCTGGATGGCACCTCTCTGTAGGCACCTGTGCCTAGGCTGCCTTGTCCTGATTTGGACATTTCACACGTGTGTACTGGATTACCACAAAGGAATTGCAGGGCCTTTGAGGTCTGGGGCCAAGTCCTTGCCTCCCCACAGGGTGGCACACAGTATCATTCGTCCTGGGGTAATAGACACTTGTGTTTTAGGATAATGATGATGACTGACCATAACAGCGAGGTCTGACTGTCTCCTTTAGAGAACTTCAGAAAACAACTGTCTAGTTTTCCAGCAAGGATTGTCGAACTGGGTGGCGGGTCTCTATTCCTCTCCAGTGAAAGGCAGCAGAAGAAACCAGCAGATCACGTTCTGCCTCAGCTAAGGTTGTACCATCTCCCTCCATAGCTCTTCCTGTCATGGAGCAGTGTATTTTGAATTATGAGAACTGGCATCCTTCAGATATCCGGATCTGTTAGTAGAGGGTTGAATATCAGCTATCTACAAAAACCCTTTCAATGTCCACATTAGAGGGCTATTCTTGTGCGTTGGTGAATCAGCATGTCAGTGGAGGCATCATGCCTTCATTTCAGCTCTTAAAAAGGAGTCCTGCTTTTTGAAATTCTGCGTGAGCAGGAGAGCAAGCCTTCAGGTTCATATGCTGAACGTGGGAGGAGGGCAAACCAGATGTAAGAAAACCATAAGGAGAAACCACTCCAAGGAAATGGGAACTCGGGGCCCCTGGGTGGCTCAGTGGGTTAAAGCCTCTGCCTTGGGCTCAGGTCAGGATCTCAGGGTCCTGGGATCGAGCCCCACATCGGGCTCTCTGCTCAGCAGGGAGCCTGCTTCCCCCTCTCTTTCTCTCTGCCTACGTGTGATTTCTCTGTCAAATAAATAAATAAAATCTTAAAAAAAAAAAAGAAAGAAAGAAAGAAATGGGAACTCAACAGCAAACTGTGGAAGAGGCTACCCCTCCTGCACATCCTAGAAATTATAGTCTTATTGGTATGCCCTTTCTTCACTTGAGGACACAGACACACAAAATAAAACCCAAGCCATTGAACTAAAAGAGTGAGTCACACCAGTGAGACCTCTGCCAAGCTAGTCAATTAAAGTGCAGGACTGATTCTGTGCTTTTCTTAGACTCTGAACACCAGTCTGACTTTCTTCCCGAATTTTTTTCATAGAAAAAAAGTATATGTTGATTTCTGAACAAGTAGTTATATATTAGCTCTTCTCATTAAAACATTTTTCGTCTTCCTTCAGAGAATATTTAAGAACTAACTGACTGGGTTACTCTTCACATGGAGGCTGTTAGTCATCCTACAGACTTTGTTGTATGGCGTACGCTGTAAAGCTTTTATTTTTAATCTCTTTTAGCATATTCTCTAGAAACATACTTGAGTCTAGATTTCTTCCTGAATGCTTTCGTTGTTTTGTGTTAACAGGGAACGGATATGGCAATCCCCGAAACTCACCAGGTCTGCTGGTCTCACCTGGTAACTTGAACAAGAATATGCAAGCAAAATCTCCTCCCCCCATGAATTTAGGGATGAATAACCGTAAACCAGATCTCCGAGTTCTTATTCCACCAGGCAGCAAGAATACGATGCCATCAGTGGTAATGCGAGACTACATTTTAAATAAATGTTGATAATGTTTTTTATATGTTTTGCTGTTTTTGTATCTTTTTAACATTTTGAACTACTTAGGTGCTCCCAGAAAATTAACTTATTGATACTATTGCTGGAGCCCTGTTTGTATTTAGCCATTATTTCTGGTTAACTGGTTCACATTTCCCTTTTCCATGTTAAAAAACAAAAAAGAGAAAACCAACATCCAATAAACTCCCCTATAAAACTGGTGTTCTGAGGCCAAAAAAAAAAAAAGCATTTCCTTTTTTTAAGACCTCCAATTTATAATTAGAAAAAAATCATTACTTACTACTCTGCTTATGGTGCATACAGTTTGACCAATAATAGAATCAAACTCACAGAATAGGGAATTTCATAACAGATTTTTATAATACTGAACTAGTTATGTCCTCAAGGTGCTAACAACCAAAAATTTTTTTCATAATTTCTAAATGAAATTCTCCTGTTAGTTGGCCATTCTTTTCTTAGGTATATTGCAATGATTACTGTATCACATGCCTGTGCATTGCCTCAATTCATCTTCCCATATATGCGCTTCATGCAAATAACTACCTCAAAAGCAAATTGTTTTAAAATCCTAGGCATTCTGAAAACAAAGGTTATATTTTACATCAAAAAAAAAGTTGGCACTGTAAGAAAAAATAAATAAAAAATAATTAAGAAGTATAAATAATATCCCTGGACTCTATCATTTTCCTTTCTCCTGGGTCTGCAAGGCTAAGATGAAGATAATAACTGTGGGACCAAATTCAACAACAAAGAGACTTACATCAGTGTTCTCCAAATTAGCTTTGCTTAAGAGCGAGAACATTTAAAACCAAGATTCAGTAGACAAATTTAGATCATTCTGCAAACACATTTCTTTTTTTTCTTTCTGTGCTCTGTGGCAAGCTTCAGGGTAAAACAGTCCTGCAGGCTGATTAGTTTATTATGGCACAGTGCAGATTAATTTTGAATATCAACCAAAAAAAAAAATCACATACTATGCAACATTCCCTTTGGAAAGACTGGGTCTAATAAATAAAACCTCCCACAGGGCCATAGCCAAGCGGTGTGGGCCATGCATGGCAGGCTGTCTCGATCAGCAGATTTATTCTAAGTTCCTTAAAACTGATGCTCTCCCAGGGATCCTGTGAGTGGTCATACAGCTAGCCTCTCACCAGCAGCCAGGTGCAGCGCCCCCCCTCCTACAGCAAGTGGGGTTTCCAAATACAATCTTTTTTTTTTTTTTTCAAAACGTGGTGCTGAAATAATGATGGTTGAGACACTGACCTGTGCAGGAAACTGGATAGATTGTCTTCACATTTGAGACAAACAACTCATTAAGGGAAACAAAGAATGTCTTTGTAAGGAGTTATCTGTAGAGTCTGGGTTTTAAAATTGTTTAAACTGTTGTGTCTATCAGAAGATGCTTTGCCTTTTGTTGAAAAGATTTTGCCCAATTATAAATATTTACAGACACTAATTAATAAAACTCCTTCCCCATGCTCTCAGTCTGAGGATGTCGACCTGCTTTTGGTAAGTAATAAGAGTCCTTCCCTTAAATGGCACCTGCAGGGAGAAACCCAAGGTGACTTTTAGGTGGAGTGGCTCTAGAAAAATGGGAAGATTTCAGAAATTACCATAGTGTGTCCAAATGAATCATATTTAAATGCCATGAATTTCAGGTACCACACACAGGTGAAAAGAATGTCAGGTTATTTGTTTTTCTGTCTCGACCTTTGCAAGCAAAGACCGTATTTTCAGTTTATTTTAGGACTTTATAGTAAAATTCTAACAAAAATAATTTCCTTTTTTAAACCACAAAGATACTTATTTTTCTAAGAATTAAAAGTCTCTTGATCTTTAAATGTATGTGAATCTTTAATCTTCTTGCTGTAAGGAGTTAAATATACATATGTTAGCTGCTTTGCCATCTAGTTCCGAGGGAAGTTTAGAAGAATCTGAAAAAAGTGGTCAGAGCACCACCTGCTGGTCAGAGTATAGCATGAAATTCTGCCCATCTGCTCTGCTGTATATAGAACTGAGCATAAAAACCACCACGGTTGATTTTAATTTTTTTTAATTTGCATTTGAATAAAAACTGAAACAATGGAGTACAGTATACATATTTCATCAGTTTTCAACATACTCTTGTTTTTTACCCATAATAAAGCTTATGGTACTTGTTACTAGTTCAGTTGCCTAGGAGATACTGATGTAATGGGTTACTATGGCAACAACTGGTCTCTTGAAGGATTGTAAATGATAGGGTTGGCAGAGTTCATAGAGACACATGTTAAATGATTAATTTCATGAGATTTGTACCAAGTTAATTCTTTATATGCAAAATCAATACTAAAATCTAATATTTTTAACTTTAAAAAAATTCTATCAATAATATCTCTTTATTTACTTTAAAAGAATCAAAGGATAAATAACTCCCAGTCTGCTCAGTCATTGGCTACCCCAGTGGTTTCCGTAGCAACTCCTACTTTACCAGGACAAGGGATGGGAGGATATCCATCAGCCATTTCAACAACATATGGTACCGGTGAGTAGCTTTACCATGTTCAAATAGTACATTAAATACTTTTTATTAAAAAGCAAGATAAAAAAAGATATTACTTGTTAGTCTATTAGGGAACTTCATTTATTACCTGTGCCGTCCAGAGACTATACCATTACCTATGTGTTACTAAGACAAAATGAATATCTGTATTTTTCTTTAAGTGACTGAAAGTTTTATTAACCCAACCTGGATTCAATATAAAAGACCAATTTCAAGGAAAACAAGCCATTATTTCTTTGGTGTAATAGAAAGCTCACTTTCAATCAGGATCGTTTAAAAAACATTTCTAGATCATCGAATATGTATATACTGTAATGTCAGATTATAGTTCTAGTAAACTACGTCAGAGCTTCCATGGAATACTTATTTTTTGGTAGATGATACATCTCTTTTAAACTAAAATTGCTCCCAATGCTTTATCTCCTTGTCCTCCCAGAATAGGAGAATTTATAATAATCATGACAGGATTCTAATAGAGTATTTTTGAATTGGGAATGTGTATTTACCATTCGATAATTTTCAAATTAAGTATTTTCCCTTATTGTCTTATTTATTGGTCTAGAGTACTCTCTGAGTAGTGCAGACCTGTCATCTCTGTCTGGGTTTAACACCGCCAGCGCGCTCCATCTTGGATCAGTAACTGGCTGGCAACAGCAACACCTACACAACATGCCGCCATCCGCCCTCAGTCAGCTGGGGTAAGCAATATTATTTCTTTTATAAAACACTTTGAGAATGCATTCTTGGATGACAACAGCAGTCTCTAAATACTGTGCTCTAGTGTCCCCTTAAAGGATGTAAAACTCGATCTTATCAGAATGGGAAAGTAATTATCAGATCAGTATCTTTTAAGTCGGTTAGATATTACTCTCCTTATTTTTTGAGAGGAGGGAGCTCTGTGATAATGAGATACGTTATTTCCCTATTTGTTTTAGGTTACATTGGTTTCCACATCGATCAATGAAAAACTTTCATTCAGTTCACTTTTCATATAGCTCACGTGGAATGTAAGAAGACACTTATAGGTTCTTTAAATTTTTGAGATTTTTGTGAATCCTTATCACTCAGCATACACCATATAATTCATGCTAACCTTAACCTAGTACTTACAGAATTTCCTCTTCTATTGATTTCATTTTTTATAATGTACTCATCATATGGTTTATATATTCATAGATATTGCACAAATATAAATATATGTGTATATGTACATACGCTAATTACCTAAATTTGGGTATAAAAATAATTTCTGTTGTTTTCTGAAATCAGAGTATGTGTATTTCTGCCCCCTTGTGGTAATTTTGAGAAATGTCTTTATCATAGAAATGACTCCTGTCATTTATCTATGGAAATGTTCAAACCTTTAAAAAGCCCTAAATTCGTAATTCACACTACTTGTAAAACAGATAGTTTTTTTAAGCTTAAAACGTGAATCAAAGATCTGGCTTTAGGTTTAACTAATAACTCCCTAACTGCAGTTAATCTTCAGAAGAAAATACTAGGAAGGTATAAAATATTGAAAGACAAGAGCGTGTATTTTAGAAACATTCTATATGTCTACCTCGTTTTTACTTTTCTGCCAAGCCATTTGGTTAGAATAGTTAGCTCGCTCTATACTTCTGTTTCTAAAGAGATAATGAGAATAAAACACTGATTAGAATAAAAATCCCTGACATCACAACTTCGTCTCTTCCCCTCCCTGCCTTCCTAGCTTTCTTGTGGAATTGATTTCACATAGATTAGTGCTCTAGTAATGGAGTCTTCGCCCATTCACTGTTTGCTTATGTGCGTCCTGCTCATTGATCATTATTGTTGAAAACCTAACCTTCCATGTAAGCAATAAAATAAATTCACATGACATTGTTGCTGCGCTTTCTTAAAAGATTGTTAACTTTGAAGATATATGAAATACTGATCAGCAACAGTTTCTCCTTTTAGGACATTTAAATTTTCTCAGAATTGTTAACTGTGCAAGTAGACATTCATTGCAATAACGTTTTAAGGTAATTATGACTAAGTACACGATACCATCCAGGCAGTCTTCAAATATATACATGTGGTGCTGCATCGCTAGGGCTGAGCAGTGAACCTACTGTACGTGCTTCTTAGCAAAGATCATGGCAGCTGTTCACGTCTCATGTTTCACAAGATTTCATCCATTAGAGGACTAGATTTCCTTAGAAATTATCAATGTGAAAAGCCATTTTATCTAAATGTGGCTTTCTTTTGTTTTTAGTAACACCTGACAATTTGCATTTTATATAGAAATTTATGTATTTTAACTATACGGTAATCTTAATAGTCCCTTCTATTACATGGGAAGAATCTAATTCTCTTCTGCCCTTAATAAAGGCTTCAGTAAATGAGAAGGGAGAGAACTGGCATAGAGAGGAACCAAATTACAACAGCCAAGGATGAAGCATTTTGTTTAGTTCCGGTTACTTTCAACAACGGTTCTCATGGTGCATGATTTGACTCTGAACTTAGTCTATGAGTTTTTATTGCACTTAATCACTTCCCTTATCCCTCAAATAGATAGGATACCCTTCTAGTCCTTCTAATTTTGGCCAGCCTTCCTTCCTTCCTTCCTTCCTTCCTTTCTCTCTTTCTTTCTCTCTCTCTCTCTCTCACACACACACACAAGCACACTCACACACACACACACACACACACACACACACACACGGTAGCTTTTTCAAAAAGAAGTTTCCTTCACAGGGACTAGCCCATGCTCACACAATTAAATGTCAAACTATTTTTAAAAATTCCAAGTTGTAATATTTATGTAAAATAAATTATATGAGGTGACTTAATTCCCTACAGTGTGAATTAATTTAAAAAAATCAGTATTTTTTTAGGCTACAGTATCTTCATGTTCTTGTGTGGTAGGTTCCTTTGTAGAGATATAGTGTTCAGAGTAGAGTAAAACATATTTCAGCTCTTCCAAAGCAGATATTCTCAGCAGCCAAGAAAGTCACCACAGTTCTTTCCCAAAATTAAGAGGATAAAAGAGCTCTTCATGTTTTGTTGATGGAAATACCTTTAATTCTTAAAAGCTGTACTTTTAACTCTATCTAGTATTTGATTTTATGTAGCCAAGTCAGATAAATGACATACATTGATTTGATGTAGAAAGCAGAGATGTCTGGGAGAAGGAACTTTCCATCAAGGGTTAGTGAAAGTCCTTTGAATATGAATATTTGGGAAAATGACCCTCAAATCTTTAAGCACTTTTCTCATATCACCTTAAAAAAAGGGCAGCCTATTTTCTGGAAGCATTTCTATACACCATCTTTGTTGATGTGGGTGTTTAAAGACAACTTTTAAAAGGTTAAGTTAAATATAGTTTGATAGTCTAATTTCCAGGCGGAGGCAGTAAGAAATTTGAATAAAACTATCCAGTCATGTTTCATTTCTGAGCAATTATGGGGAAGGGTAGGTGTTTTCCCAGTTGGAAGGCATCTGTAGTACATGAAAACTTGCAGCAGGAGTTGATATGGGCAACTTGCATATCTGGCTTCTGTCTCTCCACCCACCTCTTTCTCACCCACACACATGGAGTATTTCACAATTATCTGTGTCTATAAAAATTTTGTTCTCAAGAACAAGCAGACCAGCATGCTTCTATCTGAATCTAGCATGTATCCAGCGAAGGGATTTTTAATGCTTTTTCTTTTCAAGATGCTAGTTTGATAACAGAGACTAGCCAGTTACATTTCATTCTGCTTGGAAATCTCTGCCACAGTAATACGAAGCTGAGCCTCAGTCACCACGTACATTCCATGACTGTGGATTTAGCATCCCCAGAACTACTCAAAATGCTTCATATACGCTTTCAGTGTCAAATGAAATGCCACCAGAAAGTAAACGGAGGGACTGGCCTATTTGTTTACAGGAAGGGATAAGCAGTAAGTGTTATATCTCTGATGGGGAAGAGATGCAGCAAAACCAATACAAGCCAGTTCGCAACGGGAGATACTGTAAATAAGTAGATAATGCAGCTTCTAAAAGCTGTATTAAAGAAATAGCATTTGATTATACTATTTTTTTGCTTAATCGATCCAGATCAACTGCTTATACTAGTCCCAACTCACCACATTTTTCTACTAATTGTCCACGTCTCCCAGCCTGTGGAGAAGCAATCTAAATGTCAAAGGGCAGTCAAAAGTGTTTGTTGATATGCCACTTTGTTTACAGACTCCTAATTGACGTTCATTGTTAAGGGGTTGTGTGATTCATAGTAGAAGCATTTAATTAAAGTTTAGTGAAATAGCCTTTCTTATCCCAGAGCCAGGAAAATTCTTTCTTCCAGAAATCAAAAGACGATTTCCTCCGACATCAAAATGAATCATTAAGTAACTTAGAACCAAGATAAAATAGTCCACCATTATGGATCCTTTTGAAATACAGGTGTTTCCCCCTCCCAACCCCGTCTTAATATCATCTTGATTTAAAGATTATTTAATTTAACTCTTAGAAAATTAATAAACCAATATAGACTGTAAAATCCAAACTACAGGTAAATAATGACAAGTATAAACAGGCGATTGAAAATCATACGCACTCAATGTGGTAACTTGGTGTAAATGCTAAGACTGTTTTGATCCTATAACATAAAAGCTGGAGAAAGAAAGGCTTATTAGGGAGACAAATAATTCTCCTTTAGGTCACTCTAGGCATTAGCTCATCTATTAAGGGAAGGAAAATAATTCTTTGCCAGTAGGTGGTGCTTTTGTATAAAACATCACTCAGAGATAAACTCATTTTGACTAATTTGATACCTCTATACATCTTGAGCCTGAATTTCCTCTCCCGAAAAGCCAACCCCGAGTTATTCCACTTTTTCCTCTGAAATATATACCCATTTTCTCACTGCTCGTAATGACTCGTAATGACTTTTTAATGTCACCTAATTCTCTCCGTTTGAAAGTAACATAATCACGTCCATGAGTAGGTAGGCTCACTTTCCTTTGTCTAGAATGGGTGTATGGGTATGGACCACTCTTCACCGTGACTGCTCACTAGGAGAGGTATCTGAACTCTCTTGGCAATGTGAGCCAGTAATGCTGACTCTAGCCACGGCTGTCAGTGCGATCAGAATGCAGGAGCAGGACGAGCACCTTAAAATTGCTGTCGGCAGTGTCCTTCCAGTTCATCCTGATCAAAGTCATTGCGATTGCCAGTCGACACCTAAGGGCTTACTGCTTTTCCCTCCAGAGTTTCAAGTATCTCAATTCTTCCACATTTTGGAAGAAGGGAAAGTGACACTCTCCTGGAATAAAGGAGCACTAAGGCTTATAAGCGCAGTAAAATCGCACTGGATCCTTCTTTACAAAAGCTTTTCCTTAGACAAATCCAGATTTCTCAACTCATGCCAGTTATCACTACAGGCTGAGTGATACCCTACCACGTACCCCAGCAGAGAGAGACTGGCAGTGATGAAGTTGAGGTACTTGTGGAAAGTAGACACTGATTGCGTAATCCCACGTAACTGAGAAAGGATGAAGAAAGCCCAGCTCCTGACCAATGTTAGTGGGGTAGGAAGTCGAGTGTTTTTAAGCTAACACTAAGTTTTCTGCAGATACTTTTCAACCTCCTGCCCCCTCTTTTCCCCCTCCAAGTTTTTCACCAGAGAGAGTTCAGTGTAGCATTTTAGAGATGTATTCACTTGAAATTTGAACTCTCTGAAGACCGTACAACTTCATGCGTCCGCGCTTATCACGTGGAGGGAACCATTTCTATCCGTCACAGGCTTTTTTACAGTAATTTCCACACACATGCATTAGTCAATCAGAGACGTCTTATTCAAAAAGCTAAATGTGAGATTTCGGAACTAGTCTAGGGAGAAATCCCATGGCCACAGAAAACGCTTTTTCCAGCATGTCGTGTTAAGCCTCTCTGAGCCAGTAACCTGTACGTGTAGGGAGCCTGTCAGAGACTGGAGGTATGATTCACGAGGCCTGGCCCCGTTAAATACTGTAATTACTCCCGGGCACCCTCAGCGGCTCTGAGAAGGCGCTGCCCCCCAGTGCTTCCGAGCACGCTCTCCTCCCTCTGGGCATGCTCCGGTGTCTATGCAAGTCTTGAAGCTGATGTTTGATGTAATTGTGAGTTCCTGGGGGCTCCAGGCCTCCTCCATCTGTAACTGGGTTTCCTTTCCTCCTACAGAGCTTGCACTAGCACTCATTTATCTCAGAGTTCAAATCTCTCCCTGCCTTCTACTCAAAGCCTCAACATCAAGTCAGAACCTGTTTCTCCTCCTAGAGACCGTACCACCACCCCTTCGAGATACCCACAACACACGCGCCACGAGGCGGGGAGATCTCCTGTTGACAGCTTGAGCAGCTGTAGCAGTTCGTACGACGGGAGCGACCGAGAGGATCACCGGAATGAATTCCACTCCCCCATTGGACTCACCAGACCTTCGCCGGACGAAAGGGAAAGTCCCTCAGTCAAGCGCATGCGACTCTCTGAAGGATGGGCAACATGATCAGATTATTACTTAATAGTTTTTTTTTTTCTTGCAGTGTGTGTGTGTGCTATACCTTAATGGGGAAGGGGGGTCGATATGCATTATATGTGCTGTGTGTGGAAAAAAAAAAAAAGTCAGGTACTCTGTTTTGTAAAAGTACTTTTAAATTGCCTCAGTGATACAGTATAAAGATAAACAGAAATGCTGAGATAAGCTTAGCACTTGAGTTGTACAACAGAACACTTGTACAAAATAGATTTTAAGGCTACCTTCTTTTCACTGTTGTGCTCCTTTGCAAAATGTATGTTACAATAGATAGTGTCATGTTGCAGGTTCAACGTTATTTACATGTAAATAGACAAAAGGAAACATTTGCCAAAAGCGGCAGATCTTTACTGAAAGAGAGAGCAGCTGTTATGCAACATATAGAAAAATGTATAGATGTGTTGGACAGACCCGGCAAAGGGTGGCCATTGGTAAATGTTAGGAACACACCAGGTCACCTGACATCCCGAGAACGCGCTCACAAACCTGCACGCATATTATTGGCGTATGGCACTCATTAAAAAGGATCAACGACCATTACAAGAGGACCATACCTATTTAAAAAAAAAAAAAAATGTGGAGTTTGAGGGCTAACGTATTTAATTAAATAAATAAATAAATCTGGGTCTGCATCTCTTATTAAATAAAAATATAAAAATATGTACATTACATTTTGCTTATTTTCATATAAAAGGTAAGACAGAGTTTGCAAAGCATTTGTGGCTTTTTGTAGTTTACTTAAGCCAAAATGTGTTTTTTTCCCCCTTGATAGCTTCGCTACTATTTTAAACAGTCCTGTAAAAAACCAAAAAGGACTTTTTGTATAGAAAGCACTACCCTAAGCCATGAGGAACTCCATGCTTTGCTAACCAAGATAACTGTTTTCTCTTTGTAGAAGTTTTGTTTTTGAAATGTGTATTTCTAATTATATAAAATATTAAGAATCTTTTAAAAAATCTGTGAAATTAACATGCTTGTGTATAGCTTTCTAATATATATAATATTATGGTAATAGCAGAAGTTTTGTTATCTTAATAGCGGGAGGGGGGTATATTTGTGCAGTTGCACATTTGAGTAACTATTTTCTTTCTGTTTTCTTTTACTCTGCATACATTTTATAAGTTCAAGGTCAGCTGTCAAAAGGATAACCTGTGGGATTAGAACATATCACATTGCAACACCCTAAATTGTTTTTAATACATTAGTGATCTCTTGGGTCAACTGACATCCATTGTATATACTAATGAGTTTCTTTCATGCTATTTTTTTGTTCTTGTTTTTGCATTATTATCAAATGCAGGGCCCCTTTCCGATCTCACCATTTCACCATGCATCTTGGAATTCAGTAAGTGCATACCCTGACTTGCCCAGATCCTAAATTATCTGGTTGGTTTTTCAGCCTAGAATTTGAGACCCTTTTTAGAAATATGCCCGGAATAGAGAAGCTGTGTTGGGGCACATGCCCTGCAAATATGGCCCTAGAAACCAGTGATATGGCGTTTACTCAACGCACGAGTCATAAATTCCCACAGAAGAAAAATGTGAAAGACTGGGTGCTAGACAAGAAGGAAGCAGGTAAAGGGATAGTTGCTTCGTCATCCATTTCTAATTCTTTTAACTGACCCTCAACAATCTTGTCAGCAATATAGGACTGTCGAACAATCCCGGTGTGTCAGGACCCCCAAATGTCACTTCTGCATAAAGCATGTATGTCATCTATTTTTTCTTCAATAAAGAGATTTAATAGCCATTTCAAGAAATCCCATTAAAGAACCTCTCTATGTCCCTTTTTTTTAATTTTTCAAAAAATAACGATGACTCTTGTCTAATATTCGTCTATAAGGGATTAATTTTCAGACCCTTTAAAAAGTGAGTGCCATAAAAAAAAAAAAGTTGATATATATTGTTTAAAAGAGATTTCAATCTAGGAATGATTTTCCTTCTCTTGGAATGTGAAGATCTGTCGATTCATCTCCACTCATGTGCATTGACATACACAGCAACGAAGATCCAGACAGTAAGATCAACACTGCTATAGCACGTCTAGGACATTTCTTATCCATCCTTTTCTTTCCCTTGCATAGTTGCTATGTGTTTCTCACTGTAAAAGGCTGCCGCTGGGTGGCAAAAGCCAAGAGACCTTACTAACTAGGCTGTATTTTCTTAACTTGATCTGAAATCCACAATTAGAACATATCGCACCTTTGGTCGTATCCTGATAGGATGCTAGCTTGCCTTGTACGAACGTTTTCTATATTAAAAACAAAACAAAAGAATCTCTCCACCTTTTCATATATCCCACTACTCAAGGTATCCATGGAACATGAAAGAAAATCATTTCTTTGGAGGAAAAACAGAGATTCATCCCTGAAAACACACGCGCGCGTGCACACACACACACACACACGCTTATTCACACATGGGGGGGAAAATCTAAGAAAGTCATTTTCCTCACCGCAGACTTGATCCCATCCTTACAACCATCCTTATAACTTGATATGTATAAAATATGCAAACATGTCACAAATGTTCTTTGTCATTTCAAAACACTTTATCAATATCAACAGAAATTTACCAGTGGGTGGGAAAGGGTCATTATGTGAAACTATGAAAAAATAGCCATATTAATTTTTTACCTGTAATTTGCCTCCGCAACAAAGGAAAAGTGAATTTATAATGCTGAAGATAAAGTAAGCTAAAGTGCCAGCAGAAGCCTTGGCTATTTATAGCAGTTCCGACAATAGTTTTATAAGAACATGAACAGAATCACTTGAAAATGGATGCCAGTCATCTCTTGTTCCCACTACCGAATTCATACAAAGTGGTAGCAAGATAGCGAAGGGATAATCTGAGAGTTTTTTTAAGATGATTTAATGAGAAAAAGCACAATTTTGATTGTGATGAGTCACTTTCTGTAAACAATCACTGTCTCTCTTTACCCTTCTACCTTATCTGTAATTTACCATTTATTGTATTTGCAAAGCTAAGTGTGGTTTTGGGTTTTTATCACAGGAAATCGTTTGTATTCAGGAGTTTAGGGCAGAGCCCTGAGGGAGTATGCTTTTACATATCCCACCCTAGAGTAACATTTTAGGCAACATTCTTCATTGCAAGTAAGAGAATCCTAAGTAGCATTTTACACAGCTACAAATATTGTTATAGCTAATCCTATTTTGAAAGATTTTTGGTAATATTAAGCTTAAATACTGGTAACACTGATGCAATATAGGGAAGCTGCACAACCTGTATATTGTATGCATTGGTGAGTGGAAGGCTGTTCATTTCGACCTTTTTTAAAATTGCGTTTTTTAGTAAAATGGCTTATTTTTTTCCCAAAGGTGGAATTTAGCATTTTGTAATGATGAATATGAAAATACCTATCATCCTCGGATCATTTTAAGGTTGACTAAAGTGAGAAAAGAAAACAATTCCAATACACTTTTTAAAAGAATGTCTGCCCTCTCACACTTTCAATGTATTTGTTTTTCTTAACATAGCCATCTTTTAATTTAGAGCTAGCGTTTTTTGGCCCCTTTATGCTTTTGTTTGTTTTTCCAGAGAGTAAATGCTTTGTAATTTCTTTCTTTAAAAAAAAAAAAAAAAGTTGGTGTTTTTTTGTTGGGTTTTTTTTTTTGTTTTTTTTTAAAGAAGCAGCCACTTGAACCCTCCATAAAGGCTGTTAACTGGGCATGGCAGACTTCATCTGTTCCCATTTGTGCCATCTGCTGTGATGTCGTCACTTACATGGCGTTAATTTCCTGCCACTACAGATCTTTTGAAGATTGACGGAATACTGGTGTCTGTTAGAATGCTTCGGACTACAGATGTAATTAAAGGCTTTTCTTAATATGTTTTAACCAAAGATGGGGAGCAATCCAAGCCACATATCTTCTACATTCAATTTGTCCATTTTGGTTATTTTCATAATCGGGTATTGCATTTTTGCCTTCCCTAGTCATACCTCAAATTGATTCATACCTCAGTTTAATTCAGAGAGGTCAGCTAAGTGATGGATTCTGTTGTGGTATGAATGCAGTCCCAGTGTTCTCTCGCAGACCCGGGTCACTGTAGGCATAGGACTTGGATTGCTTCAGATGGTTTGCTGTATCATTTTTCTTCTTTTTCTGTTTCTGGGGACTTGTTTCCATTACATGACAGTAATTAAAGTAGCTTGTAAATGAGGGCATACAAGCATTTGCAACAAATATTCAAATAGAGGCTCACAGCGGCATAAGCTGGACTTTGTCGCCACTAGATGACAAGATGTTATAACTAAGTTAAACCACATCTGTGTATCTCAAGGGACTTCATTCAGCTGTCTGTAGTGAATAAAAGTGGGGAATTTTCAAAAGTTTCTCCTGCTGGAAATAAGGTATAATTTGTATTTTGCAGACAATTCAGTAAAGTTACTGGCTTTCTTAGTGATGCAGTGTCTGTGGTGCATTTTTTTAATTAATGTTTTGCTGTTTAAATTTTTTCCACTTAATAGTGTTGGTTAAAAGCAGCTTCCCCCACAAGTGCAAGTGAGCGTTTTGAGTTTCCAGCTCAAAATACATTTACAAAAGGGGGGTATTTTTGTGTTTGGGAGGGAAGAAAGGTGTAAATCGGATTTCTTTTCTTGGGATGATACATTTACTCAGCCAGTGTAGCAGTTCAAGGTTCTTATCATGGGGTTCAACGTCTTTATCAAAGTAGTTCCGTGAAGATCTTGGATAAGTTGCTTAAACTCAGAGAATTTTCCAAAAGGCATTCTGAAAAGTACTACCATACAATAAGTTAAATTATTTTTTAAGGTATAATGTGTAGAAAGTATTTTCAGATTTATTTTTCCTTCATCAAAATAGTTTCTTTAACCAAAAAAAAAAAAAAGAAGAAAAGAAAACAACCAAAAAAAAACCCCACCAAAAACCAAAACAAAAGAAACACATAAGCTTTTATCCAAATACTTGAAAAAATGTGTCAATTCATTCATTTTTAGAAACTAAAAAATAGGGGCTCCTGGGTGGCTCAGTGGGTTAAGCCTCTGCCTTCGGTTCAGGTCATGTTCTCAGCTCGAGACCCACATCCGCATTGGGCTCTCTGCTTGGCAGGTAGCCTGCTTCCCCCCCTCTCTGCCTACTTGTGATCTCTCTCTCTGTCAAATAAATAAAATCTTTAAAAAAAAAACTAAAAAAATATATGTATTACCAAAATCGAATGATAATTTCCAAAGAGAATGTCCTTAGAAGGAGCAACATAGGGGCGCCTGGGTGGCTCAGTGGGTTAAAGCCTCTGCCTTCAGCTCAGGTCATGATCTCAGGGTTCTGGGATCGAGCCCCACATCAGGCTCTTCTGTTCAGCAGGGAGCCTGCTTCCTCCTCTCTCTCTGCCTGCCTCTCTGCCTACTTGTGCCCTCTCTCTCTGTCAAATAAATAAAATCTTAAAAAAAAAAAGAAAAAAAAAAAAAAAGAAGGAGCAACATAAGGGCTAATTTAGGACCTGAAAAGGAAAACAGAAAGAAACTAGCCAGCTACCTGGAGAACTTGAACTAGTGCATAAAGTGGAAAAAATAATGCAGCTTGGGGGAAACATCGCATGTGGCTTCCAGAGAGCAGTGCTCTTCTCTCTGTTCTTTTTATTCATTGTCAGCAAACATTAAGCATTTATTATGTGTAATGCATGTAGTGGCTACTGGGATGAATGAAGATGTAGCCCTTGCTTTTAAGAAACTTATAAATTGGGGCGCCTGGGTGGCTCAGTGGGTTGAAGCCTCTGCCTTCGGCTCAGGTCGTGATCTCAGGGTCCTGGGATCGAGCCCCACATCGGGCTCTCTGCTCAGCAGGGAGCCTGCTTCCCCCTCTCTCTCTGCCTGCCTCTCTCCCTACTTGTGATCTCTCTCCCTCTGTCAAATAAATAAATAAAATCTTTAAAAAAAGAAAGAAAGAAAGAAACTTATAAATTAACAGGAGATTAAAGGACTAATAGGAAGTGGAAACTGTTCTCAAAGACTTCTGCAAAGTGCTAGGAGGAAACCACTTCAGAAATCTTTGGAGCAGAGCAGAATATGGAAACTTCCTAAATCTGCCCAGCGGAGGCAGCCCTGGACTGGACTTGTCTTTGGAGGCTGGTGGGTAGGATGGAGAAAGGCCCAGGTGGGTAGGGCAGGACTAATTAGTGGGCATGTGACCTCTGCAGACATGTGTGGCTCCATACTTAGTTAGTTTCACGCTTTACTGTCACCATCTTGATAATTTCATCTTTGAGTCTACTTTGTAAGTGAAGTCCAATTGTGTGTGACCAGATGAGATACACAGAAAAAAGCGGAAAGCTTTGCTTTTGGTAACTTTAAAGGCATTTTTTCCTGCGTTGTTGAAAAAGGGACATTTTCCTTCACACTGAGCCCCACAACTTAGGACTAGTCCTGGAATAGGGCATTCTACAAGGAGGAAATAATACATATCAAGGTAGAGATGGGAAAATAAAAGAAAAATGTATAGGAATGGTGGCCTATCCTGTTTAGATAAAGCATAGCCATGTGTAGGTGTTGGAGAAGGTCATCAAGAGGACATGACTGCCAGCTGGCCAGCAAGCTAGACCCAGACAACTGGACCTCCTCACCCCTACCCCTGTCTGTAGATGGTACACTCCTCGCCCCACCATTCCCACAGGGAGAGCCATTTTCAAGGATGCAACCTGGAGAAAGCAATGTGTGTTTGAGACCAGCCGGATGGCATATATGACTGAACCCAGTTAAGGCCTCTAAATAAACTTAAGAGTCTGGCAGGCTGGTGTGGAGATTTACTAGTCTTGTAACCACCAAAGCCCAAGCTTACCTGTAAGTTCCCTCACTTACTAAGCCTGCCACCTCCCAATCTGGAGTGCCCTGCCTCTTTCTTCGGTCTCTCCTTGCCTCCATGTACAGAAGTCAGTCAGTCAGATTTCACCCAGGAAGCTCCCAAGGTTTCGAACCAACAGCCAGAGGAGGAGAAAGAGATAAGACTGGAAGAGTTGGCTGGGATCTGATTACATGACTGCAAGTTAAGAACTCTGGGGTTTAAGCAATTAAATGAAAGATTTAGAAGAGATGGAACTGTCAAAATTCAGCACATGATGAGATTAATGGCAGGAGTGATGATAGAATTGTTAAAGTTTACAGTTTTAAGCTTAAATGATTAGGATCATAGTAATGTCCAGATAGGAAATGGAGAAGAGCTTACTGCTTTGTGAGGACAGTAACTAAGTCATTTTCAACGTGTTGGGCTTAACTTATACATCTAAGTAGAATGTGAAAATGTTGTAAGTGTAGACTTGAACTCAGAATACCAGCTGAAGATAAAGCTTTGGATGTTATTAACAGGGAGGTGATAGTGAACACCATGACCACGAAATGAACTTGTCGAGGGGAAGGTCAAGAGTGAGGGAAGAAGTAGGCTTAGAAGGGAATGTGGAAGAGGGGAGACCTACAGGGAAGAAAGGACCTGTGAAGAAGTCAAAGATCATTCAGACAGAAGGAAAACCAAAGTGTGTTGTCAAGGCCAGGAGAGGTTTCAAGGTTCAAAAAAAAAAAAAGTCAATTTATTGGGGTCACAAAAGAGGAAAATGGAGAAAGGGACGTTGGCCTTGGGTGTTATCAGAGAATCATTTCAATGAAATGGTGTGAGAGAGAAAGGTTGTCCAGAAGATGTGAAATTTCAGGCAGCAGGTGTGAAAAAACTTTTCACAATGTTGGTGATTAAAAGAAGAGAGCTGGCATGAGAGGCCAGCAGAGTCAAGGATAAAGGGGAAGGTTGTGAAAAGGCCAGGTGGTACCTGAGTTGAGGAGACCTAAGGGAGCAGAACGCAGACATGACCGTCCTAACCAAAAGCCAAAGGATTACATTTTGTGCCCCCAGGCCCAGTTCGCATGTGGTTCTTTCATTTCAGAGATGTTTGGGAGTCTCGATTAAATAGAGTTATTGGATCTGGTAAAGGAAATTTATTCTCACAGAGTATCTGAGTTTCCATTGTGTGAAGCAAGTCCTTTTTGCATTTTGTGTGTGTGTTCCTATGGCATCTTTACTGTACATACCCTTACAGATCAACTTCGAAGTAAGATTCAGTGATGAAAGAAGAGAGCCAAGCTGGCTTCCCTGTGGTTGTTTCCCTTGAACTCCCACTCTTCTTACTTCCTGAGAGCAAATGATACAGCAAAATATCAGCAAAAATACAGCTCCTCTTTTCACCTCTCCTCTCCCAGGCAGAGGTTGCAGTTAGGAAAACGCATGGGAAATATTCATCGTTTCTGTCCCTAGAGCAGTTCCTGGTTTTAGCGACAGCCTCGTTAGACCACCGGCTCCACCACACCCAGTCGTGACAGACTCAGAATTGAGGAAGAATCTCCAGTTCTGAAATTCTCAACCCCAGCAGCCAACTTCTACTCCAGGCCAAGTGGCGATGACAATCACCCTTTAAATCTGGTAACCCATGCAAGAACCAGGCAGAAAGGGAGGAAAACATGAACTACCAGTGGGGCAAGTCCACACTGAGCAGAAAGTAGTTAAGAGAGCCCTTGACCCAACACTCTACCACCAGAATTGCTGGGTCCGCGTCAGTTCCCTTACCTAGCCTTCCCCTCCTGAAAGGGAGCACTGATGGGGGGAAGGAAGGTCACAGTGACCCCAGGCAACCTGAGAAAACAGAAGCTGAAGCTGGTGTGGGAGGGAAGGCAAGCTGCTGACATATACTGAGTTCCTTTCTGCCATGGGCTTAACCTACAAGATCTACCTGCTCAGAGACACGAGGTGCAATTTTTCCAGAGGTTATCCAGTCTCCTGGTGGAGAATCAGACCAGCTTTATCCCTCCCAAGCTAAGAAGCATTTGTCAACTTATCTAAGTATCGATTTTCTCACCTATCACTAAACTCACAGGGTTGCTCTGAAGCCCAATTAAGATGTTTATAGTTGTTAACCACTGAAAAGATCAGAATCCCTACTCTCCCACAAGTTACTCAAAATAAACATGATTCTGCTTTCTGAAGTAATGGTAAAAGAAGGTAACAAAGTTCTGATTTTTCCTATGATGACTACAACCGGCTTTTTTATTTCTTAGCAACATCACATTCTTTCCCCAAAGGCGACGTGGTATGCTCCTACTTCGCTGATGCCCAAAGAACATGTTCTACTTACAAAGAAAGCCGTGTTCTCAGTATGCATCCTAAATCTTCCCACTAGTGGTGCTAAATATATCAACACAGAGAAACTTTTCTAGAGGCAGTAGGTATAGTAAGAGACTAAGTCCTCAAACATTTATTCCATAAATATGCAATATGGTATATGCTTGCTTCCCTTCACAAACAAGAACCCTGCCGGAACGTGCAAACCCTGTTTGTATTCAAAAGTTTATATGTGCAATAGCTTTGATTAAAATACCAAGAAGGTGCCCGTTCGTAAAGGAACGTTTAAACTATTTGCGATATATCAACACAATGAAATACTATGCAACAGTTTAAAAGAAACAAAACAGAACACCCTCTATGTACTGACACAGAAATTTTCTGGAAAGTACTGTTAGATAAAAAAGCAATAATGGAACAGTGTACATAATATGCTATCTTTCAGGTAAAAATGTAGGAGGCAAAAACAATGCATGTTCTTGTAATTGCATAAAGAAACACTGGAAGCATATGCAAAGAATCCAACCAAGTTACCAAGATAATGAGGGATTGGGGAGGGGGGTGAAAAAGACGGGAGCTAGACTTGACGGAGCATACTTATTAATATTATTTTTATTCTTGGGACGCCCGGGTGGCTCAGTTGGTTAAGCAACTGCCTTTAGCTCAGGTCATGATCCCAGTGTCTTGGGATCGAGTCCCGCATCGGGCTCCTTGCTCCGCAGGGAGCCTGCTCCTCTCTCTGCCTCTGCCTGCCTCTCTGCCTGCTTGTGTTCTCTCTCTGTTAAAATGAATAAATAAAAATCTTTAAAAAAATATTATTTTTATTCTTGAACTATATGAATATGCTTACGTACTCAAAAGAAGAAAGTTTTAGTTTAGAAAAAAAGCCTTTCAAACAAATATAAATGCCAAGAGAACAGGTTTTTAGAAATCTCTCCTCTAGCTAAAAAGGCGTGGGATTGCTCTGTGCATGGCATGTGGGAAATGCCCAGGCACAGGGCAAATCTCAGGACTGGTGAGATTGCCTCGAGGATTCTGCAATTGTCACCTTCAGCTGGGGGATGGGAACGAAACCTGAAGATTAGGACTTTGCTTCTCCTATTGACCACAGCAAGCAAGAAAGCAAAAAGCCTTACTAAAGCAAGCAGTTTCCCGTAGTTAAGCCGCAAATATCCTCTTCTAACAATATTTGGATTTTCTCTACCATTTTCTGAGTCATTGCCTACCTTTATTTTAATTCATTCCATAATATTTAATTTACTCCGCCTAATCAAAATCTGCATATCCTACTGAGCCATCTAATTTTCAGACTGAAAAATCTAGACACCTTGGCTGGACTTCTACCGAACTGACAGCTGCCTTATTCGTTGTCCTTGTAAGCTGCTCCCACATGTAAATCACCCAGCTGTAGTACTAGCACACAGAGAGCATGTTATCCTCACCAACTTCTGTGCCCATAACAACCAGCTGAAATAGCAAGGAGAGTATATCATTTTCGGGTAGTTTCTAATTCATCGGCTAAATTTCCAAGTAAAATTTGGAAGGCTCAAAACCATATAACTTTTTCACAATTCCCTACCTTCTTGTTCTTTGCATTTACCATCCTGGTTTACGGTCTTTGCCTGCACAAAATTCTACCATTAAAACAGGCTAGGGGCACCTGGGTGGCTCAGTGGGTTGAAGCCTCTGCCTTCAGCTCAGGTCATGATCTCAGGGTCCTGGGATCGAGCCCCACATCGGGCTCTCTGCTCAGCAAGAAGCCTGCTTCCCCCTCTCTCTCGGTCTGCCCCCCCACTCTCTCTTTCTAAGAAATAAAAAAAAATTTAAAAAAAATCTTTAAAAAAAACCCAACAGGTTAAAGAAATGGCTAGACCAAATCAAAAATCATGTTCTCTGTTTTAGAGTTCTACTGACAATAAAGGATAATACTTCCTGCTACCTCTCCCCCTAAGCTCTCAGGGAGTGATGTCCTAACTCTGAGTCCTTTGAGTTCAATTATTAAGAAAAGATTCAGAAAAAATGGTTTACTTCTTCCACACAGTGCATCCTCTCCAGAATTCTCTTTAAAGATACTGACAACCATGTGAGAACATATACAACAGCCCTTGAAAGTTCACCTACCTTAATAAAGCCCAGTTTTTCTTCCTGCCTTTAACAACGTGTTTTGTAAAATCTAGGAATAGAAGAGAAAGTTACTGTGAAATACAGAAGCCAGAAATATGAGACAGAACACACTGAATGTCTGCATATAGAAAATTACATATGACTAGTTGGATAAACAAGAATATAATCAACATTGGTGTTAATTGTATTAATAATTAGTAAAACATTATTCCTTAAAATGTGTGCGGGGATTATGTTGAGCACAGATGACTGCAAGTTGTGTAATTTCATTTGTATCGCAGCCTGAGAATAGAAAGAATTCATCTATAGTCACAGAAATCACAACAGTGGTGGACTGTGCAAGGTGGAAATTGACTAGAAGGGGCACAACAAAATTTCTGGGAAGATAGAAATGTTCTTTATCATTTCTTGATACCTCATCAAAATGCATCTAATTGCACATATAAGATCTGTACAGAAAAAAAAAGATGTGTACTCTTTTCAGTAAATTTTGCCTCATCTTTTAAAAAATTCTTATATGGGAGTGTCTGGATGGCTCAGTGGGTTAAGCATCTGCCTTTGGCTCAGGCCATGATACCAGGGTCCTGGGATGGAACCCTGTGTCAGTCTCTCTGCTCAGCGAGGAGTTTGCTTCTCCCTCTCCCTCTGTCCCTCCCCCTCGCTCATGGTGTCCTCTCTCTCTCTCTCTCTCAAAACAAATAAAGGGGAAATTTTTTATTATTTTATTATAAATAAAAATAAATAAATAAATTTATTTTATTATAAATAAAATTTTTTTATTTTATTTTTATTTTATTTTATTTTATTTTTTTGACAGAGAGAGGGAAAGCACAAACAAGGAGAGTGGCAGGCAGAGGGAGAGGCAGGCTCCTTGCCAAGCAGGAAGCCTGATGTGAGACCAGATCCCAGGACTCTGGGATCATGACCTGAGCCGAAGGCAGCCACTTAACCAACTGAGCCACCCAGGAGCCCCAGGAAAAACATTTTTCTTAAAAAGCATTAAAAAATCCTTATATGACGAGAAATCTCAAATTCAGAATATTATGTAGGAATGAGTAGTAAGAGACATCACTCCACAGTGTTTCCTGTCGAGGTCTAGTGGGGCCTACTTCTCCACAAATAATCCTCATGCTTCCATCAAGCCTCAATTCAAATCAAGATGAGCTGCTCAAAAGTATTTATTCTCCTAAGTATCTTGAGTATACCCCCCACAGTAGTCATTCACAAAGATTCACAATATTCGTGGATAAAGGAAGGTAAGCTTTAGTTCAGTCCGAGATAGATTAATACAATTACATTGTGACTGATGAGGTAATATAACATCACACATCAAATAAATGGACTACTTCAAAGACTAGGGCATTATGTATTCCAGAACATTAAATGACTTGACTATTTTGCTATGGAGAGTCTTATAATACCATATTCTTACCAAATCTTGCTCAATATAATGTTAAACCTCAGAAAAGAGAATAGAAAAGCTAGAATGTTTATCTTCTGTCTCTAGACTGTCCAAAAAGAGAATTCATTTGTTTTTCCCCCAGGGAAACTATTTGAAGCTGCAATATGTGTAGAACCAAAAGTGATAGTTAATGCAACCAGTAATATTAAACCACTTTCCCACAAAATTGATCATCCATCGACCCATCCCTTGAGGGTTAAATAAAGGACAGCACAAATGAAAAGAAAGGGCCCAGGTGCATTTTGAGGTGCACTTAGTGAAATTAAGTGCTAGGCTTATCTGCTTAAGTACTTTGAAGCTCTAGTGGGGAGGACACTGCATTCTTCTCTTAATTATTTAAAAAAAAAAATCTTTGGGGCACCTGGCTGGCTCCATTGTTGGAGAATGCAACTCTTGATCTCATAGTTCTAAATTCGAGCCCCATTTTGGGTGTAGAGATTACTCAAAAGTAAAATATTTTTTAAAAAAAGTAAAATCTTTTAAAAAAAAATATCCTAAAACATTAAACATTTAAAACATTAAAACATGTTCATAAGGTAAGAAGGCCTATTTGCTTTTATACATTTAACCAAATTCATATGTATAACTGATCAGCAGGCGGGATTTAAACACACACAACTACATACCTCCACACACATAAAGAATTAGTATAAAGAGCTCAAGAACATGAATCAGACCAATACAATAAAATAACAGAAAAGAGGCCTTGATTTTGTCTACGTGGATATCTGGCTCAGTATATAAACTCTATGAGAACAAAATGTTTCCCACCCAGGCCTATGCTCATCCCCTTTTGTCCATCACCACCGCAAGGACCGTGCGCACCCAAGTAGCCTGTCCAAGTTGGAGGACAAGCAGAAGGCCGAAGAAACTCTCATTCTGCAAAGCGTGTATTTGGACGGAAGTGGTAGGGTTACCGGCTTACTATTCTATTTTTCCTGGGTAACATCAAAGAATGATTCCTGTATTACTTCTCAGTGTTCCTCCATCCCGAAAGGGGGGACGTGAAAGTGCACTTGTCGAAAAAAGGGGTGCAGGCAAGGATCCCACACACAAGACCACCAACAGTCTTTTTGTTTTTATAAACTGTCATATAGATTAAAATAGTCTCCAGTCTTTGACTTGGCTATTTTTATTACATAATAAATACTATCTTAAGTCCTTAGGAAAATGATATAATTTATTATATATGAAGAACTGTCTTAAATCTTTATGTCCTCATTTATAGTATTGTGGACATTGGTAAAACAGCAGCATAATATGGTCAAAAGATTATAAACTTGGGAGCAAACGAATCTGAGTTTGAATCTCCTCCCTGGCCAACTATGAGTTGTATAAAAAATGATTTAAAATCTTTGAGTCAGTTTTCTCGTTTGTAAATGGAAATAATAATATCTACATTTAGGGGACGCCTGGGTGGCTCAGTTGGTTGAACAACTTCCTTCAGCTCAGGTCATGATCCTTGAGTTCCGGGATCAAGTCCCACATCGGGCTCCCGGCTCCATGGGGAGTCTGCTTCTTCTACCTTCTCTCTTCTCATGCTCTCTCTCACTTTCTCTGTCTCTCAAATAAATAAATAAAATCTTTAAAAAAAAAATACCTACATTTAGAGATGTAAGGATTTGAAAAATCCTTACACATATAACTGTATATACATATGCACATATATATAGTTTTTATATATAGTTATATGTGTATATATCATGTATGTGAGTATATAAATATATGTATGTGCCTATATTTTTGAATATATATATATATATATCTACACATCAATCGGCCACTCAGTACTTACTGGGTTCTTTTAATGCACTATAAGTTATATATAGTCACAGCATCTTTGTAAAAAATAAATATACTTCCAAATGAGCTGAAAGTTTCCAGAAAGCAAGTGGACATAGTAAATGAATGTTTTCCTTATCTGGAACCAGCATCTTGAATGCAAATTAATTATGCATTTTTTTAAAGCACTCAACAATAGGTCAAAGTTCAAGGTATTCCATGGATATTCCATATACCTAACCATTCACAAACATTTGGTTTGTACAACCTTTTCAAAAATCAACCCAGCGACGCCTGGGTGGCTCAGTGGTTAAGCTGCTGCCTTTGGCTTGGGTCATGATCCCAGGGTCCTGGGATCGAGTCCCACATTGGGCTCCTTGCTCAGCAGGGAGCCTGCTTCTCCCTCTGCCTCTGCCTGCCACTCTGCCTGCTTGTGCTGTCTCTCTCTCTCTCTCTCTGACAAATAAATAAATAAAAAGCTTAAAAAAAAAAAATCAACCCAAAGGGATTTCTGACTCTATCACATTCTCCTCCCTACACATTCGTAAGGCAGGCTGGTCACTGAAGGCAGAGGCCCACAAGAAGGGCTCATCTTCATTTGGCTGACACTTGGGTAATGATCAGAAAAATTGGGGAGGATATCAATACCTATTTTGAAATTTTAGAGTTGCCCCCTGACCATCACTGGGTATGATACTTCTATCTTTCCACTGACAGCAATCACAGGCTGATCTAACTGGTACATGCCCCACATGGCAACTTAGCCAAAATGGGGTTTTATCTGTTTTGTTCACGGTGACATCCTAAGCTGCTAGACCCGTACCCGACATAGAATCAACTGTCGACAAACATTTATTGCATTAGGGAATGAGTGATATGAGTAACAAAGTATTCCATAATTTTTTAGTTCTTTAAATTAGTTTAAAATACTTAACATGCTTGTACATTTAGATGGAGTTTGTTCATTTTGACTCCTAATACCATACCTTGTAAGAATAAATGATTCTTGATTCCCCCTACTGATGGACCGTTTGCATGTCCATGGAAAAATGGACATGGAAAAATCTTAAGAACATAATTTTTGGGGAAAAATGTATTTCTGAATATACAAATCTGTAGTCAAAGATTTTCACAATGTACAAAAGAAATACATACTAACTTCTGGATAGTGGTTACTTCTGGAAAGAAAGGAGACGAAAAGGGATTAGTGGATGGAGGTACAGGTAATTTACAATTTTTATGCCTTTTCTTTTTTTTAAGATTTATTTATTTATTGAGAGTGTGTGTGAGAGCGGGGAGGGAGAAAGGGAGAGGAAGAAGCACACTGCCTGCTGAGCAGGGAGCCCGATGTGGGGCTCCATCCCAGGAATCTGAGATCATGACCTGAGCTGAAATCAAGAGTCAGATACTTAGCCAACTAAGCCACCCAGGCACCCCTGTATGTCTTTTCTTCAAAAAAAAAAAAAAAAAAGACAGAGAGAGAGAGAGGAGAGATTAAGCCAAAAAATAAGATATTTCAAATATGGATGGTGCTTATAAGCCAAAAAATAAGATATTTCAAATATGGATGATGCTTACAAGGATTTTTGTTATTTTGTTTGCATTTTTCTGTACATCTGAAATATCTTATACTCAAAACTAAAAGATAAATTTTAAGAAGCTGTTGGGGCACCAGGCTCCCTCAGCTGATCTCGGGTTCATGAGTTCAAGTCCCAAGTTGGGCATAGAACTTAAAAAAAGTAAAATAAATAATAAAAAGATGATGATATTTTCTGGCTTTAACCAACTCCTTGAAACATAAGAACTTAAGCTCAACCAAAGAAGAGTACACTAACATAATTTATCCTCAAAATGAATGATTTCTAATAGAATAGTTTTTATTTGCATAGAAATAAAATACAACTAAGTCAAAATTTTAGGGAGAAATATCATCACATTTTCCCATTATATTTATAGTTTCATATTCTCCTTTTAAGATTTTATTTATTTATTTGAGAGAGAGAGAGAGAGCAGGAGCAGAGCTGGGGGTCGATAGCAAGGGACAGAGGAAGAGGGAGAAGCAGGCTCCCCGCCGAACAGATAGCCTGACTCGGGCTCCATCCCAGGACCCTGGGATCATGACCTGAGCTGAAGGGAGACGCTTAAGCAACTGAGCCACCCAGAAACCCCTATAGTCTTGTATTTTTATAAACACATTATCTTAGTATAATTTCTTATATCCACTCTTCGAGTGGCTAGTAATGTCCCATTCCTAGTTAGTTTATGCAGGATTTCCAAATAAACTTAGTTATACATAAGTATTTAAGGGCTACATATTTTTGAGATCTGGTTTCTCCTCTGATAGTGAATAATTCCATAGAACCATGTTTCTCCTTCTAACACTTTACTCATTACCTTAATCATTTAGATACCAGGGATTGTATTTCACTTATAAAACCAGTCTCCTGTATTTTTTTTTTTTTTTTTAGATTTTATTTTCAAGTAACCTATATATCCAATGTGGGACTTGAACTCACAGCCCCGGGATCAAGATTTACATGCTCTACTGACTCAGAGAACAAGGCACTCTGCAGTTTCCTGTAGGTTGCGTCTTGTTTTACCCAAGGCCCTCTGGAGACATGACTTGTCTCAAAGAATTCTAGTTAATTTAATAATATAAATCTGCTATACCAACAAGAACTTATATTTATAAGCAGAAAGAAGTCAGAGTTGTTTAAGTTGGCTAAAAGAAATTTTAATCAAAGCAAGTTAGAATCTTCAAAAGTCTTAAGTTAAAAGACCAGATACAGTCTAGATAGCTTATAATTTTGTACTCTTACTCCAAAGAAATGTGAAGATTAAATAAGAATTAGAGGAAGAAACAATGATACATCATCACGTGTTCATTTGCATTTTTTCCCACAGATTAGCATCCTGCAATGGTGAACATTGAGGATTTTTGACTAGTGGGCTGATGCATTTTTTATTCTTCTATTACAAAATACATATATTCAGGAAATAGGGCCAAAACAATGAAAAGTTTGACATAACTTTTATAAATACTCGGGTAACTGAGTATGTAAATTCATTTAGACTTTGGCCATGTATTTTTTCTTTATTGAGGAAGTTGGTGACTGAGCAGGGGACACTGGTCTTTTCGGTCATTTATAGCCAAAGGACATGACCGAGAGACGGCTGGGACGCTCTCTGTGTTTTTCCCTTCACTAAGCAAATAGTTATTAAGTCCCAGGTGCAGAACACTGGTGTTTTAGGTGCTTTGGAAAATAAAATAGTCTTTTTAGAGTATAAACCCTGTTGTCAAAGTATTTTGAGACTAGAATGTCCTTGAGAGTCAGAAATCTCATCTGTTGCTGGGGCCAAGAGCTGAGCCAACCAGTCCCTAACGGACAGGAATCCAGCCGAAGATCTTGGCTGGTGCACCTCCGTCCTCTGCCAGCTGAACCAAGTGGTTTGTGGGGCAGCAGGAGTGGTAACATGCGGGTTGTAGCATAAGCAAGATAATCAAAGTGGATCTCTAGATAAAGGTACAATATATAATACCACAAAGTGAATCAAGAAAGGAAACACAATAACCACAGAACCCCAGGCTGTTTAGTGTGCAAAATACTGCAAGCTCTTTTCTTTTGCTTCAACTAAACAAGAAGTTTTTCAAAAACAAAGTCCTCTGATTAAGGAAAACTTACCTTCTGTATATTGTTTTTGTTTCTTAGGTTAGGTTTTGTATTTAAATACCTCTTCTAACTAGTTAGTTTCAGGTTGGTTTTTGGTTTTTGTTTTGTTTTGTTTTGTTTTTTTCCCATCCGGCAGGCTAGAATTGATTTTAAATGGTGATGGTGATGATTTAGGGGTCTGTGAAACTCTGCATTCCTGGGATGACATGTTTTTCTGCTGTGTTTATTTTGTGGAGAAAAAAATTAATGTGCCAAGGGGAGGCAGAGAAGTTATTTCAACCCCGCTTTGTGAATCCCTTTGGGCACACCTCGTGTACGTTCCTCTCATTCAGCGGCTGGGTGAACAGCAGGAGCCTCCTTTTCTTCTTCAGAAATGTCAAAAGGGGGAGGGACAGGCTGGATATTGTGACACTATTTTACAATGATGTAATATTGAGTCCCTAGGCTTCACGTTTCTGGAAGCTCCATAACAATGTGGAATGTTAGGCTGTGTTTGCCTCTGCCTGTATCTCGGAAGTCTGCGTGTGTGTGCACACACATTGTGTGGTGACACAGATCACTGTTTGGATAGGTCTTGAAGTTAAAACCCTCACTTTGCATTCTCGGTATCACTAATCTTGAAGCTACTTCTCTTCCTTGCGGAAGAAAATTGTATTTTATGTAAAGACGCCATCAAGACCATGTAGTAGACTGCAATTACAGCTTCTGACCAAAATGACAAGACTCAACACTAAGTTGAAATACAGGATTCATGCATTTAAAAATGCAGCAGGCGAGAGCCTGGCGTAACCCGACTCGAGGTAAAAGCCAAAACTGGGACAGTATTTTTTTTTAAGTGTAGGAAGCTGATTGGAGACGTCTGTATATAATGGGGAATTATAGCTTTGATCCCGGGACAGAGTAATGGATAACATAGCTCTGTTAAGGGCACAAAATGTCTTTTAGTAAAACTCACTAAACCCTTCACTAAACCTCCCTTTCTTCCAAATCTTTAATAGGCAAGGCTTCATGGGAGAGCTTAGGCAACACATTTGTCCTAAACACTTGTCACCGGCCAGGCACAAAGCCCTTGGCAGCGATGATGTCATGGTGTTGAAGCCACCCAGCACTTTCTCCTGGAGATCCCTACTTATGCCTTAGGAAAGACTGTGCTTCAGGCCATTCTTACCTAATTTTCGGGAAAAAAAAAAACTCTATACATGTGTGTCCACTTCCCTCTAATGCTTCAAGAAGCAAATTCATGCCACCATAATAATAACTGTTATTACTATTATAAGCACTGGTGACAATACATGTGTTGATTATATGCCAGACACTAAATGCTTTACGTGTATTAACTCCCTGAATCCTCAGTGAGGATTGTGAGATAGGCCCAATCTTTAACATTTTCTACAGGTACAAAACAAAGAGGCACAGAGAGATTAGGTAAATTGCAACAAAATCCCCCGGTTGGTAAACCAGAAAGCCAGAACTTGAATGAGATGGTCTGGGTCTGTCACCCTTAGGCTGTAAATGCTGAGAATTAATGCACTAATGCTTTCTAGGGTGACTGCCCCTCCCCTTACCAAAGTGTAACGAGGTTCATTCTAAAGGTAAGCATTTTAGCTATTATAGTATATCAGGGTGGAGTTTTGTTTTGTTTTTAAATTCAATTTATTTGACAGAGAGTGATCACAAGTAGGAAGAGATGCAGGCAGAGAGAGAGGGGGAGGCAGGCTCCCTGCTGAGCAGAGAGCCCCAGCCCGGATGCGGGGCTCGATCCCAGGACCCTGAGATAAAGGCAGAGGCTTTAACCCACTGAGCCACCCAGGAGGCTTTAACCCACCTGAGGCACCCAGGTGCCTCGAGGGTGGAGTTTTATAAGCCCAAAGAATTGTAAGCAGTTCTCCATCATTCCCTCATGAGTCAGACGGGAACCCATGCTGCCATGAACTAGCTAATTTCAAGAACTCTTTCTGAAGTTCGTTTGAAAATTGAAGCTAGGACATTTGAAATAAATGTTACAAACTTTGCAAGTAGTTAAATCCCAGAACCCATATAATTGTAATAAAAGAGAAACGGGAAAATATCCAAGATGCTTTACAGGATTTGAAGGGGAAATCCGTATGGCAAACGTACTGATTCAAGGCAAGTGTTTAGGCAAAGCCTGTGTCAGTTTCGGTCTTTGTGACAAGGCATGGACAACTAGTAAAAGTAGTTAAAGTGTCAAATATGGTGCACAATGAAAATCAAAAAGGGGAAAATGTGAGAGTCAATGTTTGGACAATTTATATAAAAAAATATGGGTACAATATGGCAGAAGGTGAAAGAAGGTGGCCTCCCCTACAAATGCAATATGCTCAATGAAAGAATGTTTTATTTGGGCATGTCAACAGTCAGCCGAATCTGAAAACCCAACCATCAAGTGCCAGATGAGGAGTGCAAAAATGCCAAGAAACATATCAAGAAGTAAAGAGAGCCAATAAAAAAAACTTCCATCTTGTGGCAGTTTTATGAAAGGGATTTACATAGAAATCAAGGGCTAATAATGAGAGCACACAAATTACTGTGGAAAATGATGATTAGTGATAATAATTGTTCGAGAAAACATGTGTGTCACCTGCCTCTAAATGGTAATTTACGTTTGACTGATGAATAATTCAAGTTCCTAGGCTTAAGACAGGCCCTGCTGTTGTCACTAACTAGTTTTCTGGTCAGGCCAAGGAGATAGGGCTGCAACTGAATAGCCCCCCAGAATTACCTATCCCTCACAAACAATTTTCTCAATTGCCTCTGACTGCCCGATCCCACCTGCTGAGGCCCGAACATTTCTCTCTCTCTCCCTCTCCAGCCCCCTCCCTCCCTGCTTTGTCCATCTTGCTCGTCTTCAAAGTCTGAATAAAACAAAGAGCTTGTAACCCCCAAGTTTCCAGACACTTAAAAGGTTTTGTGTATATCATATGTACGACTTTGAAAGGAAACCTACAAAGGAATGATCTGCTTGGTCTTCCCAGAAAGAAGTTTCATTCTGTTTCTCTGCAAACTCATGTTCTGAAAAATAAAATGTATCCAGAGTACTGTTACAGACACTATTTTAAGACTGACAAAGACATTAATGGAACAGAGAAGTTACTATCACCAATCTTCCCAAATGAGAGGTGTCATGATACCCTGCTTCAGGGAAAAGAGCTATTTAAAGAAAAGGGGAATAGATCTGCTATCGTCTTAATCTTCGTGCCCCACCCCACCCCCCAAAATTCCTAATGTGAAACCTAGTCCTCAGCGTGATGGGATTTGGAGGTGGGCCTTTAGGAGGTAATGAGGTCATAAGGCAGAACTCTCATGAACAAAGTTAGTGCCCGTATGAAAGAGACCCAGGGACATCCTTTGCCTCTTCCTCCTTATAGCAATAAGTCCACCTAGTCTATGGCACTCTGCTACAGCAACCTAAGGCGACTAAGACAAGGCTCAAAGTTACAATTTTAAATATACTTGGGTGGTGTTTCCAAACCTCTTATTGTCCTCAGTCAAGAGTCTCTATGATATTTTAATTACATGTTCACAAATTAATTTAGTAAAAATTAGCTATTAATTCTCCATAATCTATCTTTGCTCAAGGTATAGAAACACTTAGACGGCATTTCTCTTTGTTTGTCTGTTTTTGCAGTGAGGTTGTTTTAGCAAAAGCAACTTTTTTTTTCCCAAAGATTTATTTATTTATTTATTTGGGGGTGTGGAGGGGCAGAGGGAGAGAGAGAATCTCAAGCAAACGCGACACTGAGCACAGGGCTGATGAGGGGCTTGATCCCACAACCCTAAGATATGACCTGAGCCGAAATCAAGAGTTGGTCGCTCAACCAACTGAGCCACCCAGGCTCCTCTAGCAGAAGCAACTTTTTACATCTTCTGTATCTTCCAGATTTCTAGGGGTGAGAGAGAATGAAGGAGATAGAGACGGGGAAGGGGGAAGAGAAGGATCAGGAAGAGAATGGCAAGTAGAAAGGAGGAAGGGAGAAAGAAAATGAGAAAAAGGAAAGAAAAAGATGGGAACATACTAAAAATATCCTCGCTCCAAATGTTAAAAGCTTTGAGGAAAGTTTTACTTGGTTTTAGAAATATCCGTGCAATCTTACTTGTTCAAGCTTACAGAAAAATCCCTTTGTTGTTCAATGTTAAGTTCTCAAAGTTTACAAATAAGCAAAGTAAGCAGTATCCTAGGTAGTGAGATTTCAAGGACACTGGCTTCAGAAATAATTCTCTCTCCTTTCCAGTTTGGAAAGTCTGTAATTAGGGAGGTGTTTGTCTTTTTTTTTTTTTAACTTTCTAATTAGATACAATGTAAATATCTCTAGGAGATAGCCAATGTAAATCTTTTACACCTTAGTATGAAAGTTTATCAGATACTTTTCTACAAATGATTGAAGAACAGGGAGAGCCAGATACAAAGGGTGCCTGAAGAAGGGAAAGGAAGTGAAAGCAAACGGAGAAAGGACTAGGTGCCATGCAGTTAGTTTTCCTTGACTTTGCAGTTTTTTGGTTTTTTTAAAGAAGTCTTTTTTTTTTTTAAGATTTTATTTATTTATTTGACAGAGAGAGATGGCACAAGTAGGCAGAGAGGCAGGCAGAGAGAGAGGAGGAAGCAGCCTCCCTGCTGAACAGAAGAGCCTGATGTGGGGCTCGATCCCAGAACCCTGAGATCATGACCTGAGCCGAAGGCAGGGCCTTTAACCCACTGAGCCACCCAGGCACCCTTGACTTTGCAGTTTTGCCTAAAAGGATGATGCTTATAACTATGGTGCTCTAACCCATCAGGAAGGAGCCATGTCAATTGTCTTTGTATGCAGAGCACCAACCAGAGAGTAGCCATTCTAGGGATTTTACTGAATTAATGAACAAATGGATGCAAGTATCTGATGGATAATATATTTTTGATATTTTCTATAATCCATATACATGATGGCTAGCCTCTAGAAAATTGCTTCTAGAGACATGGCCTACATACCAAGTATTTTTTCCAAGTAGCTACTCCTCTGCTTTAAT
Source organism: Nasua narica (assembly GCA_028533885.1). Lineage (NCBI taxonomy): Eukaryota > Metazoa > Chordata > Mammalia > Carnivora > Procyonidae > Nasua > Nasua narica. The sequence continues at coordinate 59,928,613 of CM052809.1, read as the reverse complement.
TTCTAAAGCAGGCTCTGCCTTCCCTCCACCCCATTTCAGTTTCTGGTGAGGAAATTTCTTGTGTTTCTCGATAAGCAAAGCAGAGCAGGCACTTTTTGGGTAGGTGTTATCATGAAAGATGGATAATGATAGAGACATCAGAAATATGAACCATACTACAGGTAAACATATTTCATAATTTACTTACTATTAACCTAGTACCCATCATGTGGTTAGTAAGGGGGGCAAAATCTCTGACCTCTTGGAGTCTGTATCCTAGGAATGGGAAGCAGACCCAAAAATGTGTAAACAAACACAGAACATATTTTTGTTCAGAATGGCACAGGTTCTATTTTAGAGGAGAAGATGGCAGAGAAAGACTGGTAAGGTAGTGGATTTGGCCTGGACATGCTTCCTGAGGAAGCAATGAGAAAGAGGCAGCCATGTTAATTTCTGGGGGACGGGTTCCAAGGCAGAAACCAGCAACTGCAAATGGTATGAGGGACACGCTCTAGGCACAGAAAGGTGAACGTGGTTTTCATATAGGAGGAGAGAAGTCTAGTTTCTAACACAAGCCCCATCATTTAAATTGTCACTGAATGCTCTTTAAAAATTAATGTGTAAGAGTTAGAAATGGATCTTCTAAACCAGTTTCTAAATCCTAATTCTGTCTTTGCCATTTTTTCTACTCCGCAGTCTTAGGTCCCAGAGGGGTATGTTCTTTCCCTATTGGGCTTTCTTCATATTTGCACTGATGAGTTTAAGCATAAAGACGGGCCAGAACTTAAAGAGTGAGTCTCTGTGGTGTGATTCCGCAGCCATGACTTGAAGTTAGAAAAGAAAAGGCAAGTGTATTCCCTCCAAACACATTCATTAGAATTTACATCTGAACTGGGGAGCATGAAGGAACTGATTTGGACATTCACACACTGCTAATCATCAGTACATGAGCATTGACTCATTTTACCACGTGACCTAATCATTGCCTTGGGAGGCAAAAAGCAGGACCCTCAAAGACTAGAAGAAAGGAGAGCTAAGTTTGGTTGATGAAGGAGAAAGACAGGAAAAGCTCAACATGTAAACACAAAGTTATTTTATGTTCCTAAATGGTGGTTCTAGAGTATTTCACATGAAAGTATAAATGTTTCTTTACTTCAATAGGATGTGGGAGACAACAAAGCAGAGGAACATTTTTTCCTAGAGCTTGTACACATTGCATCATCTCTGTGGATGAGTGTTATGATTGTGCCCACTGCAGATTGCGTCTTACAAGACATTGTGCTTTATCCTTAATTTTTAAAAGAGGTTGCAGTACTAAACACATCATGATGGTAGGTTTAAAGTGTTAATTTTTAATATTATGCTAGCATCTATTTTAATTTAATGTTACCCTAATAGAAAATCCACTGTAACTGTAAAGCAACATCTGAAAAATTAGGGACCATAGGAGACCTTCTTTGGAATTTCACGTACTGTTCTAAATACCTGCAATGGTGAGGAATGGTATTCATGTGGGCACATCAGAAGATAATATTTCTTTTTTCTTTTTTCAAAAATACCATTGGAAGGAAAAATAAAGGGGCTCATTTTCTCATGTGTCTCAGAAGTCTATTCCAAGGCCAAAATGGGTGGGAAGAAGTGGAGGGGAAGAGAAGAAGGAGGAGAAAAAAAAGGATGAAAAAGAAATGGAAAAGGAGGAAGAGGAGGAAAAGAAAAAGAATCCAAATACATTATAGGAAGTGACTTTATTCAAATAAGTACATAATCACCCCCAGCTGAATACTTTGCATGCATATTTTGACACATTTATTTAAAATTTTTAAAATTTCCTTTATCACATGTCATAATGAACAGAGAATGAATCTCTTCATAATTTTATCTCATTTGTCTTAAATGAGATACATAAAAATACAGATACATTAAATACTAAAAAAACCTCTGAATACAAAGATGTTCTCTATCAGAACTAATAAAAGTAAAAGTAACTTTAAAAAAAAACATGAAATGTTATTAAGCTATCATTTAATTTCCTCTATGTGTTGGCATTATTACATCAAACTTTGTGAGACTACCTCCTTTATAATCTTTATTCCTGGCACTTGTTTTTCCCTCTTTATATCATTCCAATACATCTTCCACAATGCTAATCTCAAAGTCTAAATTAAACCACCAAGGAAAGTGGCAAAATGTTTGTGTTTCTTGCAAATGTCTGTGGAAATGACCAAGAAGCGACCCAGGGTGCCAGAATGAACACCCACGGGATCTGCCTCTGCCTGTGAAGAGCGCCGATGGAGTGGGGTGGGAATGCCAGACTGTTTCAAGCTGTCTTCACTGGAGGGCAAACCGTGTTAGCTGGCTAGCCACTGCTTCTATGGCTTTTTAACTTCAGTTCTCCCTTTTAATGGGCAACCAAGAACCATAGGTTGGAGAGTACTGGAGAGTGCTGGGGAAACATGACCTCACCTGAAAACCTTGGTGACCTTTCTAAGAGCTTCCACCTAGAGTCCAAGAGATGTGCTCAAACTCTGTCTCTGCCACCGAGGAGCTCTGTCCCTTTGTGAAAGTCTTGTAACTTCCCGCACTGTGGTTTTCAAATTGGAAGGACAGGAAAGGAGGAAGACAGAGAAGCAAAGCTCTCTTGCATGGTTGCTGTGAGACTTCATGAGAAAAATATATAAAGCATTTAGCTCAATCCCTAGTGCTTTAAAATTATGAAATAAATGGTAACCGAATGACTTAACTCATATGCCAAACACTTTCCAGATCTACCTTTTTTAAGAAAACAACAGATGAAAATGAAGTTTTAAAGCACATTTTTTTTCCATCAAAAGAAGTATATGAGCAGGTAAATTCTGTCTTAAGCGTAGTTTTGTGGTTCTTTTAAATTAATCCTAGAGAGAGAGAGAGAGAGATTTCCTATGTTTTGGACGGTCGAGCGTCCAAGAGATAATGGGGGTAGGGGGAATCACATTTAAAAGAATAAGACTCCTTAAAGTTCTTCTAAAACAAATGGGGAAACTGAGGCCAGGGGGAGATTATCATTTGGCCACGTCGGCAGCGGCGGTAGAACATCGATCTTCAGGACAGCGCCTCTGCTGGACACCCGCCCCACCCTTCTCTCGACCTTGGTGCCCGAGGGCACTGGAGTGTTGATCCTCAGCTCGCCTCCCAAGCTCGGAAGTACTCGTCTACCCCAAGGCTTAGCCCGAAGCTCAGTCTCCCTGGGCGCGTCTTTGAACCGCGCCGGGGAGTTCCGCTCCCCACGTTCTCGGTCTTGAGCTCCGGGGAGGAGCTGAAAAAAGCACGCAGAGGAAATGGAATCGGACCAAGTTGAGGGGTCAGTGCGGGAGGCAGCGCCAGGATAGGGGTGAAATGCTTTCTGGGTTTCTGAGGCAGTTCACAGGGGTTCCAGAGGTGCCATCCCCGAAGTCTGAGCGAGGCACTCGGCATTCTCCTGCCTCATTCAAAAGTTTCAGGACAGGAATCCGAGTTCGTGCGGTTTGAGTCCCAAGATTTCCCCAAACCGCAAGGAGGACCAGCAAAATGGACTGCTGTTACCGCTCAGATTATCATCATCGTGGTGGTCGTCGGTAAGGTGGAATGAGACATTGAGGGTAAAATAGGTAGTGAAAAATTCACTTGCAGACTTTGGGTCCCACACCTCAGTCTCCCGGCTGATCTTCCTCCCTCTTCCCTACTCTTCTCCCAGGCGCTAAAATTTTGCAATTTGAGGAAAGGAAAATAGGAAAAAGGAGAAAAAAAGAGAACGAGGCTTTTCAGGTCCTTTAAAAAATATATAGAATCGCTTAAATAATTCAGATTTATTTTCTAAATTGCTTCACACATAAAATCTAAAACTCCAGCCACCTCCCCCCCCCCCCCACAAAAGGAATATAACAGCCGGGATCCGGGAGAAAGATCCAGCACCATCCTTGAGTAGAGCTCCCACGCGCTGCGGGCTGGGGGCCACAGGTCGCCAAACCAGCCGGGCCCCAGAACTTGCCAGGCCTTGGGAGCCCTGAGCTTGCGACAGTGACTCCAGGGCCGCAGGTCACCAATCCTCTAGAACTCCAGATTTATTTTTACTTTTTGCAAATTTTCCAAATAAACTGTTTGGGAAAGGTGGTCGCTCCGATTCTCAGAGGGACGGCGGGGAGACGCCTGGGAACTGGGTAGGAGGGTGTCGCCCGGCCCTTGAGTCTTTACACCCCCATAAGTGACCGGCGTGAAGTTGGGGGGAGAGGTGAGGAGGGAGATGGTGGTCGCTCGTTGGCCAAGTTCTCAGAGGTTCCAGGGTCCAACTCTTTAAGTTCAGGCTTTTCTAAATCTTATTGGGGAAGGATCTTGAACATAAACAATTTGAGAAGAAGGAGGCCTCTTTAATAGTAATGCCAGGTTGCGGGATATTGATATTGTCAACGGGGAAACCGGCCCCGTCGTCGCTACCCTGGTGGAGACGTGCCAGAGCCGAGATAGTGGCCTGGGGTGCTAGGGCCTGCCAAGCGCCAGGAGCTCGCTATTTTGACTCTCCAAGACAAATGTGGGGCTACACCTCCTCGGCGCCCGCTTTTAAGTTACCTGAGGAAGGCTGCTGTGAGCGCCACCAACAAAGATGAAATTAGGACGCTCGACCTGAGACCAGGTCCCTGGGGGCCTGATGGGCTCAGCTTTGCCCTTGGTAAGTCCTAGCTTACGGGAGAAGAAAAGTACTCATTTTGCCCTTGATGACAGGACAAAAGGGGGTGCTACGTGGTCAAAGGTAAGGTCTCAAGTTTCCAAGGGCCCCAAACAGGTAGGACTCCGGTGTGGAAACTGCTCGAACCTAGGAATGGATTCCCTACCTCTGGCCCCAGGTGTGCAGTCGCCCCAAGTGGCGCCAAGAATGATTTGTACCATTTCCTGGGGGCACAGAGTTTAAGCAAGAAGGGCAGGAACGCGAGTCGATCCTTGGTTGGGGCGCTACAAGTTTTGTTTTGTTTTGTTTTTTATTCCTAAATTGATGGGGTTTCCTACCCCTAGGTTACAGCTAGTTGCTTCTGCGCGGTGGAGGGGAGGTTAAAGAAAATGCCTACCATCGGATGCCCTGTTGCTATGCGGGTCACGTCTGGGCGTTTTAAAACTGAAAATTGTTTTGTTTCCTGGTTACTTTACTGATGAGAGCATTTTGAAAACCATTACAACTCGCTTTTACCTATTAAAATCTATTATTTCATTATTGCTTTTTTGGTTGTAACTTCTATTTTATATTTGGGACTTAAAACGCTCATACTTCACTTAGGCAGCTCTCAATCCTTCCTCTTTGGTCTGCAGTGAAATACAGCTCTGTGAAACCCTCGGTCCCCACGGGTTCATTTTCAGCGCTCATTCCGCGCCCTGCCGGGGTACAGTCCCCCCCACCTCACTCCCCCGCACTGCAGTCTGACAGCCTTGCTGGGAGGGTAGACATAGCCGCACCCTGGGGTTTACTTCCGACTCTGGACGGTCCCATTCACAGGCACCAATTCACAGGGAACCCTCAACGTCTCTTGCCCGAGAAAGGAGGGGATGGGAGCTCCCTCTCTCGGCAGAGCCGAGCCGCCCCCCCTCCCCCCGGCCCAGAGTCCACTCGGAAACCGGGCCACCGCCCGGAGGCGTGGGGGCGAGGCCTTGCTCCTTCCGCAGCCTTCTGGTCTCCGTGCCTTACTTCCAGGACATTTCCGAGCGCGCAAAGCGGAGAGGGGAAAATTCCGCGAAATAACACAGTCCTCTTCCCTCCGCCAGCGCCCAGTTCTGCTCTTCCTTCCGCCGCGGCCCAAACTTTATTCTGCCACCAGAGGAGACTGTCCCCCCTGTCCCCGCTGTCCCTCCCAGACGTGGCTGTCCCCTGACCCAGGCCCCAGTCTCGCTCCCTGCGGTAGGTGCCCGCGCACCCCGACTACTGCTCTCCAGGCGCAGATCCTCAATCCCGGGCGATGTGAAACCAAGCCCAAGCCGGTCCTGCTCCGGGTGTGGGAAGAGGAAATGCTTCTGGTTCCCCGTATCCGCCCCGCAGCCCTTAACCACAGATTCGAGCATCTGCTAAACAGCCTGGCCAGCGACCGGCTGGAGGAGACCCCCAGGAGGGGGTCACCTCCAGGTTCCTGTTCGGAGCAGCTCCTAATCTGAGCTTCGCCCTACGGCCCCCGGGGGAATAGTGCCTGCGGGGAAGGGAGACTAAGAAAGGCCCCGAGGACGGGACCCGGAAGACAGGGCCCAGGGCGGCACGTTTGGTCCACAAGGTTTCCTCAAGTCACTGTCAGACGGCGGAGCCCTGAGCTCCGGACGGCGGGTCGTGGGATTCTATTAGGGCCTCGCCAGCTTCCGCGTTCTGCTGAGGTGTGCGAAGGGGGAAGAATAAGGTGCAGAATTATATTTCTTCCTAAAAACGAGCGTTTGGTCTGAATTATCATGGTCCATGTTTTGCTTTCGACTCCCACAGTGCTGGGACGATCTTTCCCCCAAACTTCCGCACTACTTTAGCTAACTGATTAGATAAACGGAGGTTAGACAAAAACAGGTCATTTTATTCTCCTGGCCTTTCTCTTTATTTCTAATATGTGAAGAGGCTCTTTTTTGTTATCGTTACTAGTATTTTGGTGGCGTTTGTCTTATTTGCCTGAGGAGTGTGAACTCAAAGGCATCTGGACTGTTCAACACATCATTTGTTCTCTTGCTTTCCCCTTGTTAGCCAAATAAGCGTCTTCCTTAGTTTTTATTCTTTAAAGCAAAAACAGGTCATGGGAGTACTGATGAACTTTGTTTTCTGAAGCACATTCTAATTTCTTCCCCTGACCAGCTAAGGACCCCCCCCCCACCGCCCCCCGGAGCTTCGAAAGCTCTGCTTTCCTTTAGGTTCCGAAGCCGAAGTTCTTGAAGCTCACTTCTCAAACCCTTTCCACGGGCTCTCCCTCTCTATCTGAAAAGACCTGTAATAACGACTTGTGTTTAAAAAACAAAACAAAACAAAAAATCAAAAAGCCGGGTTGAGTTTAGATTTCAGATACATGGGAAGAGGTGAAGCCCTTGATCGACATCACTTGCTGAAGGTCCTTTTCCCCTTAAACCAGGGACTCGTGTACCTCCTTGTCGCTGAGCTCAGAGGAGATGCCAGGCACCCGCGCACGCAGAAGTTCTCTCCGCTACCGAGCCCGCGTGCAGACTCGCTCGAGCTGCATATCCCCTCGTGTCCACTAGAGGTCACTGGCCCCTCGCAGCTCGCGGCGCGGCCGGCCGCCCCCCGCTCCTTAAGCTCAAATTAGCCGCGCGTTAATTAACACCCGAGTCCATCAAGGCGCGTTCTTCGGTACAGTACTCCGGCAGGGCTTATATAGGCAACCCAAACCCAGCCAAAGCAAACCTCCCCAAACCCAACACTTCCAGCATGTCCAAAATGGGAGACAGGCGCCAGAGTAACCCGGGGCAAGGTATAGTGCCGTCACGCTTTAACTTTTGTTCTGTGGGGCTTGCTAAATTGCTGTGAAGATACATTCTCTGCTTAGCGCAGGTTCGGCGGGGCCGGCTCTGCACTCCAGCTTTCGGAGGCTGGGCAGCGCGCGTTCTGGCCCCTTTAGCACACTGGTCCCCCGAGCGGATTTTTCCAACTCGGTAGCCACGCGGGAGAGGGGCCCAGGTCCACACCGTCCTAGGCGCACACGAATATAAAAGAGTATTTAGAGTGCGGAGTACATAAAAATGGCCAGATGGCTTTGAAATTGGTAGAGCAAAGAAACAGAAACGACGCCGTTTCTCATGCCTATTGATGTGGTCTGGGGGAAAGGGTGGGGTGGGGTGGTTGCGAAGGACACTAGGAAATCAAATCGGCCCTGGTGATTTTCACCCGCGAGGAAGGGGGTGCCTGCCAATGGCCAGGGAAGGTCCTTACCTCTTGCTGAGTGTGCGGGGTTTTTTTTGTTGTTGTTGGTTTGTGTTGTTTTGTTAAAGATACACACAGAGCTTGACGTCTAGCTTTTTTTTTTTCTTTCCCAGTTAAAGCCCCCCAAATATTTTCCACTAGGGACTGAGGAGATTGAGTCATGTCTTCAGGGCCTCAACTAAATCCCTAAGAATTGCATGAAATGGAGCCCAGGTTTGTTCCAATAGCGATGTCCAAGTGTATGATATCTGTAAACCTCCACGACAAGTTCCTTTGATACGGTGTTCTGGTGGGTGTGGAAGGGTCACCTGAGGAGCTCATAACTATTTTGGAGAAAAACCTTGGAAATACTAATATGGGTTTTGATAGAGGAGTTTACGCGGTCGGAGGTCTTTTGCCTTAGCGAGGGAGTAGAAGGTTCGGGGAGGACTGTGGATATCCTAGCAGTTTGGAGGAACCGACTTTTTTTCACAGTCGTTGATGCAGACCCCAAAGATCTGGACAGCCAGGTGTTTGGGAGAACTGGATTCAGTGCATTAGCCCCCCCTTTAACCAAAATGCTCAGTTACAGGCAAAAGATACATGATGTGCCCTCATTGTGCATCGGGCTTCCTTTGGGTTGGTGTAATGATGGCCGATTAATAAAGCCACTGGTATGCCCTCAGTGGGTGGGGGCATCCCATCAGGCCACGACGTAGGTAACCCCCAAGGTCAGCACCAATACCATCCAGAAGGAGGGTGCAGGCGGTTAGTGAGAGCTCCGGAAGGCCCCGCAGCAGGTGAGTAGCCCGCCCTTAATAAGGTCCGAGGGGGGCGCCCTAAGGAGCCCACTCTAGCCTGGAGCCGCGAGGGACATCGGATGTCCCTTGAGAGGATTCTGGAACCCAGAAACCGCGGCTTTGATTTTTATGTCCGCGAGGTAATGGGGAGCCACCCTTGAAGTCTCCCCTCCGGGACACAGTCCCCACTTTCCCCCCCACACCGAGGTGCCGCCCTCCAGCCCCAAATTCGTTCCTCTTCCCCTTGACCTTTGGCCCGGCGCTGCCTAGCCAACGCTCCAGGCCCGATCCGCCGCCAGAACCCGATCCAGCTCAGCACCCACACAGGTGTCAGGCTGAGCTGACATTATGTAATGGATTTGGCAGCCGCGGCTCTTACCAAACGGAATTAAGGAGGGTGGGGTTTTCTCTTTTTCTTTTCCTTTTTCTTTTGACTACATCTGGTGTCAGGTGGACTTGATCCGCGGCAGCAGGTGTTTTTTGCAGGAAAAGACCAAGCGGAATGGCGGCCCTGGTCAAAGCACTCCCAGAGAAAGGCCAGCGGCAGGCCTGGGGGCCCAGTGACAAGCCTCCAGCTCCCCGCCCGGAGCGGCTCACCTGAGGTGGTCCTCCGCAGCCTCGGCGGGGGTCTGACCTGAAGTCCCCGCGCGAAGGGCGTGCGGAAGGTTGCCTCTGCTCGCTCTCAGTTTTCTGGTCAGTCTTCTCTGGTAAAAACCGTGGGCTTCCAACCTATGCCTATTTGCCTTTTATTAGCCCACAGATCCCCCTGCAAGTGTGGCTGAGTGTGAGATAGCACGGAAAATCAGGGGGTTCTAAGTAAAACACCCTCGCAGGTGACAGGGAGCCCCGCCTTCATGTCCGTAGTTTCACCTGGAAGCCAATTCGGCTGGAGTAGATCTCTAAAAATCAACCAAAGCCAGCCAGTTCGGGACTCTTGATAAAGACTCCTGCTCAATAGAATTTTAAAAACATTTTACCAATTTTGGTACGCTGTAGAAGGGGATTGCATAATGACAGACTCCATTTTGCTAGACAGAAACGAAAGAAAATTTAGGAATGGTGGCATCTCCCTCTCCAAACTTTCAGTTTACTTGTGGACCTCAAATAGTTGTCTTAGTGCAATTTAACGCCAAGGGCTGGTTTGAACTATTAAAGACCTTAGGAAGGATTTGCCTCTTAAAGAGCCAAATGCTCGATTTGGGGTAGTGGGCTTCCCCGGGAATGATAAAATAGCAAATAAAGTGATCAACTCAAAGGTTAAATTTGAATCTCCATGTTCAGTACCAAAAGGACTAATTCATATCACTAAAGGTGATGTGAAGGTTAAAAGCAAAGGCTGGGAGAGTTAATGATGGTAACTGTGAAGACAGTGGCCAGGGGCTGGGTGTCCAAGTGGTTATTTACAGGAGATTTGGGCAAGTATCCCAACTCCTTGATTTGGACTCATGAATTCAACTGAAAACTCACAAAGACTTGAATTGCAAGCACACAAATAAAAATCTCTCTCTCCCTAGAGTAGCTCTCATATACAGAGGTCAAGCTGCTAGGTAAAGCTGGCCAACCCTTTATACTGATATTTACCAGATCCCGGAGGTGCCATGGCCTCTGTGTTCATTGTAGCGCAACCTCAGCAATGACTACCTATAAAATGAGATTTTCAAAAAATCTTGTGAAAATAAGCAGGAGAAGAGTAACATCTGTGGGGAAATTTTTAAAGCAAAGTTTAACCTGGCTCCATTAAATATGCCATGGTCAAAAATATTTAGTAGTGAATTCTTGCTTTCCTGGTTGCTGCGGAAGCCACTGATTGTTACCGCAGGAGCTCTTAGCAAAAAGAATCAGGAAGCAGCACCCCCGCACCCTCTTTTTTGAAATGCACAGGAGTTTCTTCACGAGTTCTATTTGCTGGATCACATCTTCAAGCTGAAGATTCTGTAGTGATCTGGGAAGGGACCAGCCCTGACATGCAGCCGTCTGTTCCTGGGAGGAACTTGGAAATACAACTATGTCCTCATGCCAAGAGGACAAAATGATTTTGCCCAGAATCAGGTTGTGTTTTCAAGTTACCTTTCCGGTCTAATCACATGGTGCTTAAAAGACTGATAAACATAGAGCAAACTCATCAGTGTGGTCACGAGTGAACCCGTTTCCATTTGGGGTTATCCTTGAGTCCTCATAAAGGGTCCCAAACCTTCGAAAGGGGCAGGCCTTACATCCTTGGGGCACCAGTGGCTATTGGGTGTTGAATTCAGGCTTTTGGGGGCATTTTGCTTGTGAGGAAGATGAAATCTTCAAGCTAGTCAGAAATGATTTAGTAGGGAAAAAAAGGAATGTAATTTATAAAGTTGACTGTTTAAAATATAAAGAAGAAAACTTTTGCACACTATTAAGCCTTATTTAAGTATAACCAAAATTTCTTCTGTCATCTTCTACCTAACAGATAATCCATTACTTTCTTTTACATTAATTGCTCTGTATCTCAGAGCTGTACTTTGTTGAGCCTGCTCCCCCCCTCCTCCAGAGACCCTAATCCTGAGGCCTCAGCAATAGAAGCAAACAGTGGCTAATAATTTGAAAGAAAGAAGCAAATTCCCTAAAATTGTCTTCAACAAGCAGAACACTTTAATTATTAAGCAATTGTTAAATAATGCAAAAATGAGTTCTTTCTCCATCATACCATTATACTACAGCCTGAACATTGCCCTTATACAAATACCCACTTCTAAATGTACGGCTGATCCACGCAGAGTGTAGTCTCATCCTCAGAAACCAAGCTCCAGACCGCGCGGGCGCTCGACAGCTGGGGTGCTGATGTATGCGGTGTGCGCTCGCAGCAGAGCGACCCACTTGTGCGGGCTGGGCTGGGGTCTGAGTACTTCCTACTTCCTCTCCTATCACCAGTCTGCAAAAGAATTTTTAAAACTCAGACTGCACACCGGCTCCTTTTGCTGAGGGGAAATATTTTCATTTGCCTACAACGAACAGTTTTTAAAGAGCAACTTCGTTCGTTCCATTTTCCTTCAAAACTACGGTGGGAACAAACTAGCAACATTTTATCATCCTTATTCTGGAACAAGATTCGGCAGGTAAATGGGTTCTAAAACACGCCAAATGTCGAGCAGTTTAACATTCAGAGATTTTTGTATGCCACAGGATAGATCTATAACTCTATAGTAATAATAATCCCTTAACTAAATATACAAATGCATTGCTCACCAAACCATCCAGTGGTTACACTGCGGTGGGAGAAGGAGGGTGGTTACCGTGACATCATTGCTATTATTTAAATTAAACTGCTATGGTAGAATATAATTGTTAATAAAAGCCTTCTTCTCCCCGCCCCTCAAGGTTTCTCCTCCCCCTCTGGCATTTTATGACGTGCCATCCACGATAAATATAAGCAGAATTATGTTGATCCTGGTAGCCTATTCTGAGCTGTAATGTCGCGTCTACAGGTCAGCAAAGAAATGCGGAGGATAATTACCTTATTTAAAGAATACTTTGAGAAAATACACTTTTTTTATTAGTTTAGGGTGCTGGTGTTCAAACTTTTCTCTTTATAAATGTGTGTGTGTATATACAGAGAATTCTATAAACGCGTGTGTGCACTCTCTGTAGTATTCCCGTGTTTATACATTAAAGGCTGCCATGTAATCATTCTACTGGGCGGGCTTAATGCGTTTAACAGAACTAATGGGTCGTCTGGGCCGAAAAGCATGCTCCTATTTTTTAATCCCGTCACGTAATAAAACGGTTTTGTACCAGTCTGAGACTTCCACCTTTGCCCATCGTAGATGCTCTTGTCCCAGAAAACCCTTTCAACAACTTTTGGTTCCTGACCGTTGCCAAAATGTCCCCCTTCTTTCTATGCAACTATCCTTTATTTTTAAAGTCTATTTTCGTGTTTAATAATAACAACAAACAATCCTTGCTGTATGAGAAACTCGGTTGAAATGATCCAGTGAGCTCCCGCTTTGGTCCGTGTTGCTGAATCTCAAATACTGGATATGATCGGACTTGGTCGTGGGCTCCAAGCTGCAGGAGACCGAAGCTACTTTTTCGTGCCGGGATTTCACCTTCTTTCTAGCCGGGAGTGTGCGCGCGCTACACACACACACACACACACACACACACACACACACACACACACACACCCCTCCGTAAAACAAGTTGAGGGGGTGCCCCAAATGTGAACAGAGACGCGGGACTGAGGCTGAGCCTGGGCGGTCGGGAAGCAGCCCGTGTGAGCGTCGCCCGCACCAGGGGCTATGGCTAAGGTGGGCGCCGGAGATCTGGGTGAGGACGCGCGGGGACTGCTCGGGCTTCCAGCTCTTGTCTGAGACGCAGGCGAAGATTGCTAGGCGCCCGGCAATGAAATCAAAGTTCCGTGGAGCTTGGAATCCCTAGATAGCCACCCCTGTCCGGGCGGAGGAGAGCACTCCTCAGTCCGAGCTTAAGCGTGGAGCGGCCTCCGGCGCTCAGTCGGCTTGGGTAGAAGCCTCAGAAGGGGGTCCCGCGGCGCTTTTGTACTGCCCCGCCTTGGCCAGCCGCGATCTGACGCACCGGCTCCCCCGGGACGCTGGGGGCGTCGCACTGCAGTCGGGGGGAGCAATTTATTCCTCGCCGTCCCATCCCAGCCCATCTACGGTTACTCCACCCTACCCCTCCCATCCCTCTACCTCCTCCTCTTCTTCCTCCTCCTCCTCCTCTACCTAAGCCTTCACTATCTCTGATTCTCCACCTCCTCATCGTCTTCCTTCCTATTTCTCTCTCCCCCTCTCCTCCCTCCCGCCTCCCTTCCCTCTTCCCCCTCCCTTTCTCTTCTGAATAAGCAAGCTTTTGCTTCTAAAAGTCACAAGTAATCCTCGTGTGTGACAGAGGGAGAGAGAGAGAGGGAGAGAGAGAGAGAGAGAGACGAGCCTGCCGAGAGGAGCTGCAGGCAGGAGGGGAATCTGGCACAGCGGCTGGGAGAGGAAACTTGACGCTTCTGGGCCACCATTTGCCAGGGCCTCGCTCGAGGTAAGTACTCTGGGGACGGCGGAGTTAGATTCCTGGCAGGGTCCAGCCTTCTCCCGTACCCCAGGCCCGAGAGATGAGTACCATTACCCCGGGCTACTCAATAATGATGAAAATGGGGGTGGGGTGAGTGCAGGCGGGCGGGGGTGGGGGCGGCGGGCAGGGTTCCAGCCCGAGGGCGGGGGCCAAGAGGATTCTGTGCGCCTGGGAGGTTGAACCCCGGGTTCTTGCCCTGGGGCACCCTGTGCGTCCTGCCACGGTTCCGAGCGACTACGGGAGGCTGCCAGCTACCCGATTTCCCTCTCTGTGCTGCGCGTTCCCACAGCTCCCCTCTTTTACACATTCGGGTGCGAATGAGATCCTGCTCTGTCATGAAGTGACAATCTCGTTCAAATCTCGGAAAGGGAAAGTTTGGCAAGGCGGGGGCTGCGCAGCTCTGCGGTTCCCTGGAACCTAAATTGGGAACCAGAGATTTGCGCCAGAAATTGATAGTTTTCGTTTTTTCCTTAAAAAAATTACCTTTAACGAAAATTTGTATGTATTCGCAAAGATTATTGGATTACCATGTCTGATCAGCTGCTGATTACCTACCAATAAGCGTTTTAAACACACGCACATTCGCGCGCACACACATACACACCAGGGCCTATGTGCGGTCGGGAAGACCATCGTAAGTAACCAAGAATTCAGAGTCGCGAGGGCTGTTAAACGTGTAAAGGCTGTGTACGTGTCCTCCATGGGTACAGAGAGCAGAGGGAGGGGGCAGAGGGAGCCCGCGTTGGCTCGGCGTTTTCTCTGTGCCTGTGTGTTTCGTGTGTTGTCAGCTGGCTTTGGTTTCTAAGCGCTGAACGCTGCCAGGGGCGGGGGCCCGCATCCACCATCCACCTCGGCACCCTAGTGGCGAAACAGGACTCATTTGTTTGGTGCAGAGCGGTGACGACCTAGAAGAGACTAAAGTGTGGTTAGGTCGGCACCCTGCCATCCATTACACCTGCGGCAGATGGCTCAAGTGGTAGAATGGTTTTGTTTGCGGGGATGAAGAAGGGAGGAGGGGGAGGCTAGGGCCTCGCCCCGCTCTAAGGACGTATCATAAAGAACCAAAGACATGAAAGAAGCCATATTCCTACCATCAAAAGCAATAATGTTGTCGCGGTTCATGAGTGAGCCTGGGACATGTTAGTGACCTTGGTGCCTGACCCCAATTGATGACATGACAGAATTTTAGGACCAATATATTTTCAGATGAATTTTTTGATGAAGCACCTACTTCTTCCCTACACACACACACAGACACACAAACACAACACCTGTCTCCCATCAGATGCACACAGGTGTCCTTGGAGCTCTACTCCCTGAAGCCAAGCGTCATTGAGCCCCTGCGGATTTCACCACAGCTGAAAGGGAGGCCACTCTAGAGGCAGGGAGCCTCTCCTTTCTCCCCAAAGATTTTTGCAATCAGCCTGCCAGCTACCACACTTAAGCCTCCCCTCTCCAGATAACCAACTAGCTGGGATTTAGCCGGATTTCTAATGCATCCATCTCTCTTTCACATACAATGATGTGCCTTTTCTGAGCAACGTTCTCATCCTTGCATCCTTTTCTTCCTTCATGCTCCTCACCAAGCAGGAAAGGAAGTGCACGCGCGCGCGCACACGCATGCACACACACACACACACACACACACACACACACGCTCCCTAGGCGAGCCCTGAGGAGGGCAGGTGTGACAAAGGAACAGAGATACAGTCTAATGATAGCTTAGCCTGTCTTCATTCCTTAATTTTCTTGCTAAGAAAGAGGAATTAAGAGAGAAATATATTAAGGAAGACCTAAGTAGAATGAGAAGCCTTGGGGCTCCTGGGTGGCTCGGAGGGTTAAAGCCTCTGCCTTCGGCTCAGGTCATGATCTCAGGGTCCTGGGATCAAGCCCCGAATTGGGCTCTCTGCTCAGTGGGGAGCCTGCCTCCCCCTCTCTCTGCCTGCCTCTCTGCCTACTTGTGATCTCTCTCCTCTCTGTCAAATAAATAAATAAAATCTTAAAAAAAAAAAAAAAGAATGAGAAGCCTTGTCTCCACCTTTAGTTCACACACACATCACTGTAACAACCATGGAGAGAGAGATATATCCATATATATATATGAATATATAATATATAACTTATATTTATATATAATATATATTATAATATAGTAGTATGTATATATTCATGTGAAATAAGAAACAATTTCACTGGCCTAATTTTGTTCTCAATTTAATTAGGGTTTAATATGCTAATGCTTTGGGGGGTGATTAGGTATACAAAGAATTTCCACCATTTTGACACATAAGTCCTATTTTTCTATTTTCCTTAATGCTAAATCAATGATTTTTAGATTCAATAAAACCAAAGAATATCAAGCAACAATGAGAACTCATTCTAGCTAAGATTTTCAAGTCACAAATAAAGCTACGTTCTAGAAACCTAATGCTTCCCAAGAAAGGAAAAACATTTCAATCCCTGCATTTTTCAAGGTGCATTCAGTACCCAGAGCCACCTCTGAACTGGTTTTGGTTGATGGGTGCTTGTCATTTGCCCAGTGTAATTTAATTTTTCTGTGATCATTTTCTTCTCCTATGAAGATTTCCATTTTAGGAAAAGAAAGTTGACTTTGATATTTGCAGTGGGGTGCAGAATTCATTGAGAGAAATGCCATTAGTATATAGATCTATTTTATTCATTATTAGTAATACAGGGTTGTTCATACATCATACAAACTGCTAAGGCCTGCTCTGGGATGTGAATTCATATATTTTTGGAACACATTCAGATACATTTGCAGGATAACAAATAAGAAGAAGAAAATATTGCAAACAGTTGAGGAGCGGCCTTCTTGAGCATTTTAGAGAGTTTTTCAAATAAAAAAAGAGGAAGAGATTGAATCTAAAACACTTCACATTAGAGGCACTAAGAGATTCCAGTCTTATTTAAACAAATCAGAATTAGTAAAACTTTGCAATTATAGAGAATACAAAAATTTAGCCCTAACAAGACTCCTTTCCCCCTTTTCCTCAAAACATTTTATTATTTTAATTTTTTTTACCTTATTCTACTTTATTTATTTATAAAGTAGGCTCCACACACAATGTGGGAGTTGAATTTAGGACTGAGATCCAGAGTCACAGGCGCTACCAACTGAGCCAGCCAGGCACCCCTCAAAACACTCTAGACCCTAGTTTCAACCGGTATCTAAAGCTAAGTAAAATAATATTCAAGACGAACTTGAACTTTCTATGAAAGTTTTTAATTCTGGAATTTTAATGAGTGATATTTAAATAGAAAATTTCCAGGATTCATATTAGTTAAAATACCCCAGTCTTTCTAGGAGAATAAATATATATTCTAATACTTAGGTGAGTTAACACTGGAATCACACAAAATCATATTTCTTAGACCCAGGTGAAACTCAGAACCAAATTCGGGAAACAGGAGGTATCTAAGAGAGAAGAGACCAAGATCCCTCTTTCCTCCACCCACTGCTGGGACCACCTCCTCTTCATATGAAAAGACCATTTGCTTGAACAGAAAAGACTGAAAAGAGAAAGTAAATCTGGAATACGTGAATTAGTTCCTTCCCATCCTCATACATACTAGGTTTTCCTCAGGCCTCGCCATCCCTTGGCATCCTCTCCCACCCTTCCCAACCAAAGCCAACAATCGAAGCATATACATTTATATATAGCAAGATCTATATATACCCTTAGGTCTCGAAAATATCTCCACCACCCCAAATTTGCTTTTACTTCTGGCGTAATTAAGAAGATCTTAATTCTTAAAGAAAAACCACCCAATCTCAATCCCCAGGAGCGGTAAGGGTGCTCTCAAGGTGCAAGAGGCTGGTGAGCAGGAAGGCTCGGCGGGACCGCATACCGAGCCAGCCACTGACTGTGTCTGTGTCCTTGACTCGCACATTTCCCCTCTTAAGGGAGGAAAATGAACTCTCCTAGGTTCCTAATTTGCAAAGATACCATCTTTAGTCAGCACTGAAATAGGGGTGGTGGAGAAGAGGCCTGGGTCATGAACCCGAAGAGGTCAGGGCCCCAACCTCTGCCTGAGTCTCTCGTAAAACCAGGAGACGGTAGTCAACTGCACTGCGGGTCCCTTCGGTATCCAGAAGAAAGAACCTCAGGGGGGTGGAGCGCGTGTGCCCGCTTGAGGGTTCGGTCCCATCTTACAATCCCCTTGAGTCTCTAGAAGCTAAGGCTTTGCCTTCCCGGAGGCAGGCGAGGCCTAGAGGGGCAGGCCGAGCCTTGGGCATAGATTCTTGTGGTCTCCCAAATCCACTCAGCCGGGCACCCCCAGCCCAGGGCCGCCCCGACGGCCCCGATGCCGTGCCCACGCGGCCAGTAGGTGTCGCTGTTCCCCTGCTGGCCGGAGCCAGGAGCCCCGCGCTGGCCCCCGGCGCCACTTAGCCTTCCGCGCCCGGCAGGTTCACACACCCACCAGAGCTCCCGAGAGAGGGCCGCTACCCATCTGGGACTGTCCCCTCGCTCACCTGGCCACGACCGTAGCGACACTGGCCGGCCTAAGGGAGCGCTTTCGGGGATAGAAGGAAGAGAGGGGTCTGTTGGGGCGAACGCGGGGCCCCGACGGAATAGGCTTGAAACCACCAACTCTCCCTCCTTTCTCTTCTCTTCACGTGCCGCGGGCAGCGACCAGGCGCAGGGAGCATCCTGGTAAAATCCTGAGCCGGGGGATTCAACCTGGGCTCCAACCCGGGCTCCACGGTGGCTTTAAAAATAAGAGGTTGAAATCTCAGCTTCGAGGGAACTAGCCACACAAAGAGTGGATTGGTTTCAACTTCTTGCCTCAAAACAGTTAGAAAAAGAAGGAAACCTGGGCCTGGCCACATGCGTGAGCTACATACCATCTTGTGCACCCGTCTGCAAGCAGAAATGCCGGGTAATCGCGACCGCCCCCCTCCCCTGGCCCAGGAAGGAGTCAGTATTTGGATGTGGTTGGCTTCTCCCAAAGCTTCCTTGCCAAATATCATCCCCCTTCGGAAACCTAGCAGTTAGCACGTCTTTGGAATCTGTATTGAAATTCTAGGTATTGAGGATTCTGCGCCCTTTTCTGGCGTCCTGCGGCTCCCTGTCTTCGGCCTCGGTGTGCCGCGTAAGAGATTATTAATCAGAAGCGTTCTTTTTGTGTGTGTCTCAGAAGGAGGAGGTTTGGCTTATGAATACTGAGAGGGATATTTACAATGGGTGCATCCAGTAGCTAACTGGAGATTTTATTATGATTCTGATTGTTTTATACAGGGAAATCACGGTTCTGATTTGAAGATAGGGAGGGGGGACCGCACTGAAAACGCTAAATTCAAAACTTCGAGTTATTGAGCTAGGATACAAAATGGAACCGGCTTTGTATTTAAACTAACGTTTAAAAGCCATATCTTCATTTAAAATGTGGAAACATTTTGCAGTAAAAAATTTAAAAACCCCACATTTGATCTATATTTTTTGGTAATCACAATCAGTTGGTGAAGAAGAAAAATGTATCAATCAAATATCAAAGGGAATGAAAGAAAAATTCTTACTTAAAGTCCAAAATATTTCAAAACACATCTTGTTCCTGACTCTGGGCCCTGGTCTTACTATCTTGGGGGACAAGGCTGGGCAAATGCCTGAGTATTGAAGGCAAGCCTTTATTTTTTACTTTGAGGTGGCCAATATCTTTAAATGTCATGCCTTTTGCTATGTTTCACAAAATTGGCGACTTTACGTTAAATCCTGTACCTGTTATACAATTCTAAATAATTATTTCTGATTGAGACAGCAAATTAATCATTCGTTGATGTGGCAAGGGGGAGAAACACGTGTCTAATTGGAGGTTGCGAAGTTCAGTGAGGTGATATTTTTAGCTTGGAAAGTCCAAAATCAGATATTTGGGTATCTCTCCCCTTCCTGTCTTTTCCCCACAGCCTCCCCATTTTACCCTTTTCCACCCAACCCTTTGGGCTCCCTTCTCTGCTCTTTCCCCCTTTCCTCAGTCTCTGTCTTCCTTTCCCTTGTCGCGCCACCCGCCCCCCCCCCCCCACCGCAGTGCCTTTACTCTTTCCTTTCCCATCTCTTCTCCGGCCCCCCCCCCCCATTCTGCTCCCTTTCCTCTGTGCGTGTGTGTATCTCTCTCTCGGTCTCCACCCCCCCATTTATTGTCTGATCCTATCAGTCAAGTTAATATAAAAGTAGCAAGTGGGAGCCCCAGAACCTCTCTCCCGCGCGCCCAGGACACTTTGGGGAGGTGTCGGTCGCTGCCAGGTTACCGGCCGGAGTGGTGGCCCTAGATGCAGGGCACGCAGCTTGTTGAGGAGTTGGGGTCTGCCCGGGGTTGCGGGGCTTATTCAAATGCCGCCCGCTGCTGCTGTGATTCGCAGGGACTCGGCCTCCATATGGTAATGCGGGGCGGAGTGGGGGGAGGCGCGGAGGGTAGAGGAGGGGAGGATGGGGGTGAGGGCGGGGTGGGAGGGGGCTCCGGCACCGCGCGCTCGACTGCCGGGCTGGGACAGAGCACCCGGACCCGCGGCGGCGGCGGCAGCGGCATTACCCACCCTCCGCCACAACACCCACTGAACCAGCGAGCCACGGAGCCACCGGCCCCCGGGGTAAGCCACAGCGCGCACACGGCAGTGACGGTGACGGTTGAGATGCTTCAGGTTACTACCGTGAGCCAATAAGGGAGATTAGAAACAGAAAAGGAGATTACTGAGAGATCAGAGATAAAGAGGTGTACCTCTCTGTGTCCCTTGTCACACAGCGCGCGCGCGCACGCACACACACGTCTGTACACACATGCATGCACAGACATCCGTACATGCACACATTCCTTGCTAGTACCATCTAAATATATGCACCGCCACTCTACGCCCTGCATCGTGGCGGGTGTGTTTGTCCTGACCCCCGCATAAAGGCAGGCAGGTATGTTCGAGAGTCTAGGCAGGAACAAACAGCCACGCACGATTGAATTGCAGCCAAACTCGAAGAGACATTTAACCTGCCGAATGGTTTCGCTCAGCCAGGTGCCCCCCAGAAACCGGCAATTCTGCAGCCAGTTGTGAAATCCTGCAACTATTCATAAAATGTGCTGAAAATGTACTTTAGGAAAGGTAATCTTGCTATGTATGGCAAGGTAAGGGCAAACGTAAAGGATGAGTGTGTTTCCGTTTTTTAATGTTTTACGTGTAGCCATCTGACCACTTTTTATTGGGTGACATATCATATGAGCACTTTGGTGTAGGCATGGGAAAACTACGGCCAGAGGTAAGGCTGAAAATGCCATAAGAATTAAGGGTGCTAAAAATGGATGCTGGATAGTCCAGCATGAAAGATGGCATACAGCTGTAGGTTTAAAATGGGAGAAAATACATGTGAATATTTATACATGAAAGCCATGGGGAAGGCTGAATCTTGCCCCGAGTATCTGTGCAGGTAAGTCATTCATAAGAAAACTAATTACCTGTGCATGTACTTGGACTTGTTTAATCGAATAAGCTGCATGTGTGCATACTTGCTGTTCTTTGTGGCTATGCAATTATGGATTCAGTCTTTTAAAAATGATAGCTTTGGGGAATTTTAAAAGTGGACTTCATACATATATATTTTCCAAAAGCCATTGTGTTGAATAGATGTATTGCCAAAGGAAAATTTGACCCTATAAACAAGATTACCATTGCTTGATATCTAACTCAAGGCCTGTACAGTTTAAGATAAATCAACTGGTTTAATATAGTCAACTGTTTGGTTTATTTGTTTTCATTTCAAAGTCAGGAATTAAGGATGCTTTTCAATCGAGATAATGTGCCTGTTTCCATTCACATAAGGTAAAAATGAAACTCAGTAAATTTTGAGTGCAGCAGATAAGGTACAACATACAACATGGTTGAAAATGTCTTCCTTGCAGAAGGCTGTCCGTTGCTGTGTCTACACATTTTAAAATAGATTTTTTTTTTTTTTTGCAATAAGAAATGCTATAAGGCAGTAGGTAGCAAATGCCACAACTCTCAGTTAATCAGCACAAAAATTTTTTAGACGTCTTTGGAGTCACTTCCCTTAAACATACGTTATCTCAAATGCACTGGCCCGAACTGCGTTTTTGCTAATATGAAGTTAATTAGATAATCAAACTTTGAGCCTTGAGCGATGGACATTACAGCCGACCAAGGGGGTATGTGGGGGGGGGGGGAGTATCTTTTCTTTTATGATCAAACCAGGAGGTTATACAGCTGGCATTACATACATGACAGATGTGCATATTTGGAGCCTTAAAAACACAGAAGCAGGGAAGCAACTGTGCATATTATCTAGCAAGAGACAGCAGCAGATACTCGCCAAAAAATACAGACAGAAAGGGACAAGAGAGACAGACATAACAAGATAGCAAAAAAAGGAAGAGGGGAATCAATAAAACGATACAACCTGAACTTTTCGCGAATTAAAAAATGCAAATATATCTTTACATATGCATCGGTATTAAAAATAATACACGCTGGAACCAACAGGAGCGGGAGCAGGAGCAGGAGCAGGAGGAGGAGGAGGAGGAGGAGGAGGAGGAGGAGGAGGAGGAGGAGAGGTGGAGGAGGAGGAAAGGAGGAGGAGGAGGAAAGAATGGAGGCGCCGCGGAGCCCTGATTATGCATGGGCTGGAGCTGCCTCCTCTAACCTGTTCTTCTCCGAGCCGGGCAGCCGGCGGTCCTCAGCCGCCCACAGAACAGGAGCCGAAACAACCGTTCCCGAAGGCTACAGCGTTTATTTTTCTCTTTTGGGGGTTTTGGCGGTTGTTTCAGGGGCTCGCCAACTGGCCCCTTTAATTAAAAGCTTCAATAAAAGGCGATCGCGCCAGGAATGCACCGGCTCCTCTCCGCGCAGGATTTGCATATTTTTTTAATGCCCTAATTTCCTTGATGTATGTAAATGTAGCCGGACGTAGAGGGAGACAGGGAGCTGACGTCAATGGACGTGACCTCGCAGCTAAACCTTGAACGTGAAGCCGGGATGGGGGAAAACACGGAGCGGCAGCCGGCGGAGCCCGCTAGTGCGGGCGGCAGCGGCGGCAGCGGCCAAGCCCAGGCCAGGGGAGGCCAGGGGAGGCCAGGGGGCTCGGTACCGACCCCGGGGGAGGACGAGCCGCCGTCTTCTTTCGCCACCGCCTGGCTTCCAGCCTCGCCAGCCTTCCGGCAGTACACACAACCTCTTGTCCTGCGCCTCCGGCCCCACCAAATACATGTTCTTTGGCTTCCCTCAGAAAAACAAAATACTCGAAAACAACAAACCAAAATCAACAGATAAACCAAATAAGATCCCCAAATGTTTTAGACCAATGCTCGGGTAGCTTATCAGAGAGAAGACTGACGATGGAACATTATTATTATTTTTTTTGGAACATTATTTTTTTGTTTGTTTTTTTGGCTTCTCTCTACAAGAAGAGGGGGAGACCGCAGACAACAGCAAATCATGCCTAAAACACGATAAACTACACGTGTTTCCAGTAGGGAGCGGTAAATCGCCCAGCCGACTGGTGGGAGCTTCTCGTTTTGGTACCTGTTTACCTGTGTACTCATTAAGCCCGTCGGCTTCATTAACTGCCATGCTATTAGCCTGTGTTATAATGTGATGAAGTGTCGTGTGTGTGTGTGTGTGTGTGTGTGTGTGTGTGTTAAAGAGCAGCTGCGGGCGAGATGAGAGCGAGATCGGTGTTTCTCCAAGGCCACCTCTGGGACTTATTTGCAGGGCCATCTAGGCCAGAGCTCCTGGGCTGGAGTTCGAGTTTCACCCATTTGGGAAGGCGGGGTGTGTCGATCAGAGAAGGCTCGCTCTCTCTGAATAGCCAGGCCTTTCCTATTACACTGTGTGGGAGGAGGTCTTTTGAGGTGTGAGCCATTCCTTGGTCACAGCCCGGGGCGCTGCCTTGCGGATTCAGCCTGGCGTGTTTTTATCTTGGACCTCAGCAGCCTCAGCGAGGAGGTAGCGACTCTCGGCTACGCGGCAGGGAGGCCTTCAGACTATTCCCCACCCCCGCCCCCACCCAGCCCCGCGCGCCGGCGTGTGCGTGCCTGCGCACCGGGCGGGAGCCGCTGGCACCTCCCAGTGCACATCCGCCCCCGCTTCTGCTCGCCTCCCACTCTTAGGTAGCTCAGAAATGATCCTCGGCCTCTTCTGGGCCGGGGCGGTGGAGTCCGGGGTGGAGGGTCGAGCCGCGGGCTGCCAAGGAAGGGGCGCCGGAGGCCGCGGTGTCGGCTTCTCAGTCCAGCCACCGGCCGCCAAGGCTGCGGTTTCTTCGTTCCACCTTGCAACCCTAGCTTTGTTTTCCTGACATGCTCGTGGCCACCGGGCCCCACGCCTGCGAGGGGAGTGTGTGCGTGTGCGCGGGGGGCGGGCGCGCGCGCGGGCGGGGGCCCTCCCGCCAAGGGCACGCATGGCTGTCTGTCCTCCGGCTGCTCTTGGCGGGAAAGCTGGGGGCCGCCGGCGGGACTGAGCGCCGGCGGCTTTCATTACCACCTCCCCGCTCCCCCCGGGCCGCATTTACATACGGGCCACTTGCCTGAATTTTTATAGCCCCCGTTCCGCCCCCGGTCGCACGCGCGCAGGCTCGGAACAAGCGCCCGCGCGCGCAGACACCCGCGCCCGGGCTGCGGCCGGCTGGGAGCTGGGAGCGCGAGCAGGCCCAGTGGTGCGAGCCGTCCTCAGCGAGAAAGATTCTTGCACCCTCCTTCTCGCGCCTACACCCCTGACAGCCTCCCGGCTCGTGTTCCAGGAAGCCCACTTTCCCTCAAGGCCCCCACCCTTTCTCCTTGCACACTCCCACCCACACCCTCCCACATCTCTGCCTCTTCGCCTGGAAAGAACACACACACACACACACACACACACACACACACACACACACACACACACGCTTTTTCTCCCCCCTCAAATAACCCTAATAGGGCGTCCCTGGTACGTTTTGAATAGCTCTGGAGTTTAAAGAATAAAAATCCTTATAATGTATTGCTTGTCTTTGGCCAAACACATTTGACGACCACAACAAAAAAAGGAGGAGGAGTGAGGAAGGGGGACTTGAACCAAAGACCTTTCTTTAAAAAAAAAAAAAGTCTGCAAGTCAAAAGGTCATTCTCCAAGTTTGCAAATAAAATCGCAAAGGAAAAAAAGGAGAGGAGATAAGGAAGGTAGAAAAGATCCACAAGTTACATAAAATGGTGCATTGGAAAAACAAGACAGGCCTATTAAAAAAAGAAGAAGAAGAGAGAGAGAGTCTAAAGAAATCAAGAGGGAAAAAAAGGAAAAGAGAAAAAGAGGGAAGAGAAAATAAAAGGTAGAAAAGGCAAAGTTTCCAAAGAAATGTGTGCTTTACATCCTACAATAGGAAAATGTAGCCATCGCCTTCCTTCAGACGAGACATTTCTAATTTGTTCCGTCTGTCAGGAGGGGACTATGAGAGGTTTGGGTGCAAATTCATTATCTCTGGCAACGCAGAACGTAGTGTGGGGACTGAAAAAGACCGTGGCAATGGATGAACAATAGGGCTTCAGTTCATCAGTAACAAAAGCAGTGGGGAAATTGGTTGAGTTTCAGAGCACGTCCTCCTCGGCAGAGGGGGCTGGACTAGACCTTGGACAGCCCCCCCAAAAACTTGCCAAGCCTCGCACACACCACTTCACTCTCCACTCCGAGGCTCAGGGAGCAAGTGCCTGGCGTGGGGGGGAAAAGTTGGCTTTTTTCCTCTTTCGTCTTTTGCGCCCTTCTCTCTCTCTCCAGAAGGGAAGATCCGTTTAAACTATTTTAGACGCAATCAAGCAAGAATCACCGTGTGGAATTGAGCGGCAGTTTTAAATGTGCTAAGGAGAGGAATGATCTGAAATTTTTTTTTTTTCTTTTTTTGAGACGCCGAAAGGAGCCTGTCTGTGTACTGCGGCCGTTCTGTGACTCTGGATCTTGCCTTCTGGCCGGCGCTTCCATTCCTGCCCAGCTGGATTTGGGGGGCAACACTGCCTGGCGCAGGGAGGAGAGCAAGTGAGTATCCTGGCGGCCCGCAGGCGGCAACTCGGTCGGCGGCACCCGGCCAGCGGTGACCGCTGCAAACCCCGCGCTCGCGCTCCTCACCTAGTCCTCGAGCGGGTGACCGCAGAGCCCGGCTGCGGGCCGCTCCGAGGGCCAGTCCGGGGCTTTGCTTCAGCTAATTGATTGTGAGTCTCGGATGCTAAACCTGTTGATCTCTTGAGTTGTCTGAGCCAGAACTGTTAATTATCCAGCGGTCTGACCCCCAGTTGCAGAGAGATGCCAGGAAAATTTAGCGTTGAAAAGGGGAATTTTGTATGTAGTTTTGTGTTGTTGTTTGGCGGGACTTTTTTCTTATAAACCGAAGGCTAAATACAATTGTATTTTGCGTTTCTGGATTCAAGATTTGCATTTTGAATGATTCTTTTAACCACCTCAAAGTTGCAATCATCTGGCAATTAAGTGAGGATCTGACTGGGTTCTGGTGGAAACTTAACGTAGGCTAGCTAACTAAATGTGGTGGATTTCCACTTCCCTTTTCTCTAACCTTTTGGATTCTGGGAGGCGAGAGGCTGCTTTACAGGGTTATCCCAAGTTCAGATTCATCCAGATACAGCCATCGCTGTTAGTTATTGGGACTTGGAACATTTCAGCTTCAGATGCTTCTGGTATCTGAGCGGAGCCCAGTCTCTGCAGTTTCCTTGGAGCCCAGACCCCGCTGAGGGAGGCAAGACCTTCCCACCGAGGCCAGGAATTGTCTGAGGGAACACGGGGAGGTGGGGACCCAGGCACTGTATTTGCATTAGTGTCTGCCTCGTTTTCTCTTGCAAATGTACCGGCACTGCTTGAATGGGGGTCTGTCTCCAGAGGTCAGGGCAGCAAGGGTATTGATCAGAAGTTAGACCGGAGGCCCTGTCAAGTCACGGCCATGTCCGGGGGCTCTTTTGGGGCTGTGGCTGCATTGGGCCCAGAATGGCAGGGTCGGATCCAGTTTCCTCACTCTCCTGGTTCCCAGCTCTTCCCAGCACCTTCCTTCCCCACCTTGCCACCAGTAATTAGGGCGCTGTCTCGGAAACGAGCTCCCATAGTCAGCATAATTGAACCAGCGCAGTACTTTCATTTTGCAAAACCAGTAGCCCCACCCCATTACTCCAAAATAACAATAAGCATTAAAAAAATCATAAAAGAGAAGCAACCTGTTTTCGGCAGAGTAAGACTTCTTGAATATTCAGTCATGGAGGAGGAATGGGGGAAGGGATAAAAAATCCACCACTTTACAGCAATCAGGTTTTACATTATTCATTGATTTACTGAAGGAAATAGCCAATCAGGAGCCATAGATATGAATGCACATCTCACCGTGCTGTGGCCTTACAGTAAACTATTTGCATCTTTCTAATGGATTAGGTATTTATCTAGGGATTCCCATTGTTTGAAAGGTCTAGAAATCCAGTTCCTTAAACATTTAGGAAATACGACTTTGTTCCAGTCTTGAAATTCTTACATGGAAGAACTCTCCCTCATCTTTTGTATGGCAGGTTACAGTGTTCAAATCCCTAATGTTTTTTGAGGGTCCCTCTTCCTTCCAAGCTAAAAATAAAAGAAAAGAAGAAAGAAAAAAATTAATTTCCCAAGCCCCTCCAGATTCTGCGTATTTTGCATTCCTATTATCATGCATGTCTCCATTTAAATGCAAATTAGCATATTTAACCCTGTGGGTGCTGAAGCCCAGCATACATTGTATTGGGGCTTTCTGTAATCTCTTGGCATTTTAGGGGATCATGGTAATTGCAATACTTTAAAATGAAGTCAAATCTAAACATGATTATATGGATATATGTATATATTAAAACTGTGATCATTTGTCTTCTTGACTGTTTTTCAGATGAGACTACAAAGAAGCGTAAAATGAATAGACAATACAACCAACCAAAGGTAATTTAAAATTTTACATTTGATAAAATCAAAATGATATACAAAGTCAAAATAGAATATCATTTGCTGGGTGGTAGGCCTGCAGTGTATTGCATATGTCCCAGTTCATCCAATAGATACAATTCCAGAAAAATCTAAGTTTCCATATGTGCAGTTTTTCTCCCCGTATGTAGCCTTTGTATACTATATCAAGGATAATGCAAACATAACCTGTAGCTGCCTATAAAAATGAAATTCAGGATACAGAAGACATAATAGGACACTTTTATTAGAAAGTAAGCCAGTCAAGTACCTTGCCTGAACTATACAAACCACTGTAAATTAAATGGCTTTTATGTAGAAAATGGTAGTCTTGACTGTATTAGTGGACTGTGGTTAACTTACGTAAGAATCTACAAACTCAGTATTAAAAAGGGATTTAGTGATAGGCCAATTCTTTATACACTCTGCAGTAGTCTGAATAGGATTTAGAGAGGTGTTCTAAATATAAGTGGCAAACCTGATTATTTGCATTTATGGGATAGCATAATTCTGATCCGAATATGTGGAAAATCATAACTTTTCACTTCTAATTTAAGCAGAGATTGTTTATTCCCAAGAAAATCAAGATGTTTCAATTCATGTTTCAGCCATCTGGAGACCTATAAAAAGATTAGAAAACAAGCATGACAGTCACGTCCTAATCTACTGGCCATTAATGGGAATTTATTAGAGAATGAGCAGGCAAGCCATTTGAATTCAGTATATCCTTCAATATGCAGATTTCAGAAAGGGTATTCTATATCTCAGAGAAATGGGTTTCTGAAAGACAAAAATATCTGAAATAAAAACATGTAGGTGTTAATAGTTGCTTATAACAATATATGGCAGGCATTGCTAGGAATCAGCCCAATTGTTTCAACTGGCTCACATCCTAAGTGATAATAAAGTCCTTGAAATGTATATGATAAACCATGCCATGGACCTTGGCAATATTCAGAATAATCATGTGTTCAGTGTTAAGCCTTGCTGTGTATCTTTTATTCTCATACCTTGAAAAAGGATGAAGAGGTAAAATATTTGATTGGCCATATGTGGCTAGTGAACAGACTGCCCATAATCTTTATGTTGGCTATTTTCACTTTTTGGGGCTCTCACAGTGAATCTATGGTATATGTGACATGTATGAGGGCCAGTCCTGGTGTCAGGTGATGTGACTAGGTGGTATTGCTTTAGAAGATACTATTCCAAGACAGTATTTTCTGTAGCTTCTAATTGTAGAAGCACTTCAAATGCTTAGTGTCTTGGCTTTCGTGATAGTTACTTGGGTTCTAGAAATGCATTTAATTGTTAAATGTAGGAATATAGCCACGTTAATTTGCGAATTCACACAAATATGAGGTGACACACATACACAGATATACATGTGTAACATCTCTCCACTTTCACCAACCCATACCTAGATGTATATAAAGCAAAAAGATATTCTAAAAATATCTGGCATTTCTTAGGGTTTTGACTTAAAGAATTGAATTCATCTAATCATATGCTTGCTTTATATAGTACATGCCAAATCACTAATGATTCTGCTTTAGGTCTTGGAAAGCAAGGCCAAAATACTCTCAGTCTTCCAATGCAGCAATGCTCATTATGGTTTTACATAATGTCAAAGTGGCATGTGCCTCAGTCATGTGTTCAGTTCTGTCCATTAGTTTATGTTATGACCTCATGGTTCAAGAAGGAAGCATAACTCTATGGGAGTGTGTTTCTCTGAATTAGTTTGTAGCTTATATGTACGTTTTATATGTAACCCAATGCAGCCATTTCTGATCATACTTCTTATACCAAGATTTGATAAGTAGAGGAGTCTTTTCTAAATAATCAGAACACAAATGCTCACCCCAAAAAAGTAAATAAAAAATCTAAGGGAAATTTGGCATCATTGTTTCTAAATTGTATCTTTGATTGGTGTGATATTATTGTATGAACTGTAGATTGGGGGCTTTTTTTTTTTTTTTTTAGCAATTTTGGTTCTCTTTACTTGTCAGTCTTTTCTATAGGATTTATATATGTGTGTTCTGTATGTAACTTGGTAAGCATATTCACACTCGTGTCTCACAAGAATAAATTACTGAATCAATGAAAGAGTATATATTAATTCTGAAAGTGTTTTAGTCATTGGGCAAAATAGTCCACCTAAAGATATGAGAGTATTGTGATAAACTAGTGATGTGTGAAATGAATATGAAGATTTATGACATTCACGTGTAGCATATATTTGAAAGAATAGTAACAGCACCAAGCATGACTCCCAATTTTGGAAAACAATCCATAAAGTTCACCCATGGTGAATATGCATCTTATGTGGACTGCACCTTAGTTATTCTGTTGAGGGGCATCTGAGGATTAGAACTGTATGTATCATAGATGCATTGATTGCCCATTAATGAAGGAGAAAACGAAAAGAGCTCTTCAAAGTGACCATATTTACACTTTGAAAAGTCCCAAGAAAAGGAACAGGGCTGATTAATTAATAAAACAATATTCCCTTCTAGATAGAAGAAAGGTGGGGGTGGGGAAGGGAAAGGTAGGGTAGAGTTATGCTCTTAATACCAAAGGTGTTTTGTCGTTTTCATGAGGTAACGATACTTTTTTTCATAATTTCATAAGGAAGACTAGTACATTTTGACCTTCTGTATGAAAACTAATTTTTGAAATGATAAACAAAGACTCAGCGTTTTTATTACAGCAGAGTTGCGTACAACAGTAGAAACTAATGCTGCAGTGTTTACCTGTGCTACATTCAAAGGCACACATCCTATAGAGTCATTTTTTTAAAAATCAGGATGAAGTCGGCCTGCTTAGAGCCTTCCGTTTGAACTTACAGAGCAAACCAAATACGCTGCCCTATCGCCATGGTACATAAATACAAAACATGTCTGAGCCGTGAAGCCATTAAAAACACACCACCAGAGCAAATTGTCAATGTAATCACACATCGACTCACTGCGCAATACAGATCTGATTCCCAGCCCCAGAAAGCAAGGCCCTGCTTTAAGCAATAGCAAAGTGCCTTCCATCTGTCTGCACATGCAATCTGCCAGAAGAGAAATGCAGGCAAAGACGTTCCCCAGATCTGAAATGCTTTTATCTGTCCTTAGAGAGAGATTTCTTCCAGTCTTTGGATATTAGAGCGATCTACACTAGCACCGAGGAGGTAAAAGGCCGCGGGTTGCTTTTCCTGGAGCGGTCGGTAGCGCTAGCGGAAGAGATGTTGATTGAGAAAATAGGGCTTGTTGCAAGGCTGCCGCCGCCGCTGCCACCGCGGCCACTGCTCGGGCAGGAGGCGTGGGGCAGTTGGCTGATCACTGATGCATATCAATAACCGTGTACTTGAGATTTCTCATGACATCATCATTACCTTGGTCTCCCGCGGTCTCGAACCTTTGACCTTGCCGGGCTGGTCCACATTTTGGCAGTGAAAGCCCCTCCAATGATGGCCCTTTTCTCCTTCTTTCAGACCGGGGGCAGCAGCACGCCTGCAAGACGGCATCTTCTCCTCCCCAGCCTAGAAGCCCTGTGAAATCGAGGATCTTCCCCCTAAAACACACACGCACGAGATATGTGCAATCAAGCTGCCACCGCTTGGTAAAAAGCTCACGGTGCCTAACCCAAAAGGATCAGGAACAGATCCTTGAATCAGCTGTCACCTCTTCTATAGAATGGGATGTTTTTTTTCCTTCCTCCTTAACCTGCGCTGGAAATTGCCGTTGGCTTTATACATCTCTATAGAGGGAGGCTAAAGAGTCTTGCGTGAGAATGAAGCAATTTACAATGCAAATAGAGGCCTGTGGAGGGACGGATGCTGCTGCTCACTCGTAACCGCTGGCTGCACCTTTATAGCTGGTTTTATTTTCTGATATTAATAGATGAATTGTTGGCTAACGCTGCCGGAGATTACTTGCTGAAAGGAAAAAAAAGTTCGGAATAAACTTTGAAAGCAACAGATCTCGTTTGGATGTTTTAGCCGCACACACAAACAGAAACCAGGTCATATTTACATGCAAGAAGGAATCTTATGCACGGCAAGTGTCCTGGAGGACTACTCTTCGGTTCTGCCAGAGAGATCGGGATCTGGAGTCTGGCCAGAGGAAGACAGAGGCGTGTGAGGGAAGCGAGTTGTTATCTTTGGTTATCTAGCTGTATGAGTGTATTGGTCTTCATAAAGCTAGATAACCGAAAGTAAAAACTCCTTCAAGATCGCCGGGGAGCATGTGAAAATGAAAGACTACAACCAAGAGACAGTAAAAACCAGAAAGGTCAGGAATACTTATTGAATTTAACTTTTTGTTTTTGCTTTTGTTCTTTATCTCTATGACTAAAGGTGGGATTAGAGGAAATTAAGTGACACACAGATGCCACAATATAAAGGTGCCAGATACTTTGAGAGGGGTTGTTACAGATGCAAAGGAGAATTGTATAGTGCTAGTAAGTAAAGATGCATGTGTAGTTTGTTCTACTTTAAGACAAAAGTTTATATGAGGGTGGTATTTTTTTTTTTTTCCTTAGGAAGCTGTTGTAGAGATGTCTGGTATCTAGTTTAAAAATGATTTCATAATACATAGACCTAGGCTATTTCCTTCTGAGGTTCCCCTCCCCTGAAAAATTTGAAGATTATGCTTGAGGACTACATGTATTGGGGTTGTATATCAAATTATATTAAATTAGACTTTCAGAAAAGTTTATAATGGAAGGTTAATAATTTGTATCTCTGAGGACATACAGCTAGCAGAGAAAATGCAAAAAAAAAAAAAAAAGCAAAGGCTGATTTTTATTCTTCTATTCAAAATACAAGGACAGATGCTTCTCTGTTCCAAGAGGGTTTCCTTGAGGAAGCTACTGAAGCAGAAAGACATGATGGAGACGAGATCGCCTCCCCTCTTGTCAAAGTGTTAAAAAAATGTTCTGTCTTACTCTGCGCCTAGCATTGGAAATGAAAGTGACATTTACGCCACAACCCACGTGTGCGCCTCCTCTCTTTTTGTTTAAGGATGATCAGGTCTATCCAGGAAACAGCTCTGGCATCCCAAACTGAAATAATTAGGACGTATATAGACCTGACAAAAATGGAAAGGGGGTGGGGAATCTGAGGGTCTGTCTTGCCTAATTGATTCCGATAAACGGAATGCAGGAGATGTGAACGGCAGGACGCTCCGATTCCCACGCTCGAGGGCAAGTGGTAAAGCGGGGCCGGCAGCCTATGACAGACAGCCCTGTTGGGGGGTGGGGGTATGAAAAAAACATCAAGTGCACACACCATACTCATCTCCATCGCTTAAGAAAGTAGAGGCATTTCCCACCCACAGCCATCTGCAGCCTCCCAAATGGTAGCACCAACTGGTCTGTAGCTGCTGCATACTGTCTGTTTCTGTTAATTTTATAACCGCTGTTTAATTTGGCCATAATTAAGTTCAGCTTTCTTCTTTGGTTAAGATTTTCAATATTTAAGGAAAGCTAGTGGAAAGCAGTTCCCAAAAAGTCCTGTTTCTGCCTGCCCTCTACATCAAATCCCCAGTCTGTACTTTTGGCCTTGTGACCGGTCACCTTTTGGCTTTTGTTTTGGGTGGATTCTATCTAAACAATACATACTCTATAATGGACATTATCATCACTTCATCAAGCTGTTTACCCCTTAACATGATATATCTAGGAACTTGGCCTAATTATGCTGGTAGACATCCACTGGAAGTAAAACCGTAAAATCATCAACCTACAGAAAGCTAATTACAGTAGTAATATGGTCAAAGGTTGTTTTGGTCTGGTCCCAGTGAGATGCATTCTATATAGCCATTCCTATTGAGTCTAAAAATGACTATACTTAGCAGAAACTTTGGGGCTTTGGAGGTCCCCACTGCAATCTTTTCATAAAAGTTCTTACATTTTCCCACGTGTCAAAGCAAACATTTGTATAGGCGTTACATGTAAATACAAACATCGCAGTAAGAAAATGCCTAAAATGGCCTGTTCTCTTCCATGTGGTCTGGATTACTGACCATCTCAAACCCAAATATAGAATTTTTCTTCAAAAGCATTGCATTTTCCTTTGTAGCTTTAGCACCTTATAAAATTCCAGACTGGAGAACCCTGTAAACCCACTGTTAGTTTCAGTTAGAAACTCTGAGAGACTTTATTAATGTAAATTCTCATTATGGCTGCTGAACACGTGCCAAAGTTTTACTACTGTAGTGACCGTTGAGAAGACCCTTGTTTATTTACATTTGAAGCACTGTTTGTGCAAACAACCTTTCATTGTTAAGTGCCTGTATTCCTTTCATTTACTTCATGTCCAGGGGTGCTATTTACCTAGAACCATTGTCTACTACAATTAACATTTACATTACAAAGTGTGTGGTTTTCTTTCTCAAGGAGGTTCAATTAAGGCAATAAGATGTTTGCTAGGGAAACCTATTGTTTACTGAAAGCACTCAATGGAGTCAAATTACTGAAGCTTTGGCTTACATCTTGGTCTTTTATGTAAATGTGTTAAATATAGCATCTAAGGAAAATAAACAATATTATAATTATGTGTTTGCCATTGTCATATCAAACTTGCTTTGTACCATACTAATGTTACATGACTTATCGATCAATAAAAATACATTTCAATGTTATTATTTTCATTTTATTTTTTGCTGTTCCACTATTCCTGCTGCAACATGTCCCAATTTTTCTTTTTTCTATTGCACATCAAACTTCTGACATTTTGTTTTATTTGTGTGTGTTGAAGAGAGGTACTGTATCTGAGCATGGGTCTGAAGGATGTCCAAGGTAATCTCTACAATGACCTTATAATAAGGTGATATTTCTTTGAAATCTGAAATATTCCAAAGGCATGTACATATAAGTCAAAAGAAGTGTAAATATCAGTTAAGTAGTTCTTTGAAAGCTAGTTTTAACATTGGCAGAAACCGGATCAAGTTTATTTAGCATACCACTGCATTGTAAAACAGTTGGAGTGAAGTTGCAGGTTGCGTGAGTATGCATGTTAACTAGTGGGAACCAAGCGCAGTCTTTGTGAAAGGGGAGCAGCAGATTGCTGTGCAAGGCCAATGTTAAAAAGGCAGCTGAATTTAACACCATTTGGAAGAAAAGATCCCTTCACGACTTTCTCACACCGTCAGACAAAACTAGTGTCTCTTGTTCCGAGCCCTTGTCTATGCAACCATACAATACTGAGTCATTATACTTTTGCTGAGAGAAAATTTGAGAACACAATATGGGTAACCAGTGAATGACCAAGTTTCATTGTGCCCGCTTAAGTCGATTGAAATCTACGTCTAGAGCTATGAATGGTAGTATTGTTTTCCTCACCAGGGCTGTACTAAATGTCAGCACAGTGTAAAGAAAAACTTGAAGTCTGCAAATAACTTACCAGATCTCAATTATAATATTTTCCCACACTAGAACTAATATCATTGCGAGGGGCTACATTGCAGAAAATACAAAAAGAAACGAAAAGAAATAGAGAGTTCATTTAGAAGTTATTTTATCCAGACAAACATTTTAATTTTCTGATGGGAACTTCAATTCAGGCTGCAGGCTGGGTTGAGAAGCGGAATTCATTACTGGGAAGTTCAAGTTACAAAAATGCTTCTTGTGCAATTAAAATAGAATAAAACAAACAACTACTCCCACCTGAAACCCTCCCTTCTTAGATATAAAGATCTTGACTCGGGTTTTATTGCTTTAGCTCTGCTTAGCATTATTAGTTTGAATCTAACCTAAATTTTGCTTGAAATTTTGGCAGACACTGCTCTTTCAGAGTTTGCCACTATGATTGACATTGCAAAAGAACATCATAGATGTACATTTCCAAAAATAAGCAACATTCTGGCACCTCCCTAGTTGGATTCTGGTACCCTCAGGAATACACCTCCCTTTGTGTTACACTTCCTTCCTATTTCCTAACTTTCCTTTTCTCATGATGTGTGTGAATCAGTTATTATACTTAGATTTAACATTCACATAATCGATTTAGCTGTAAACAGTCAGAAAGAGAAAACAGTTCAAAAAGAGTAAAAGGAGTTGGTTGTGTATGTTTTATTGGGATGTCTCTTTTAAATATAATTGACTTTGCAATTTTGTTATTGTGTCACCAAGTGTCGCATAGTTCTTAACATGTAAGTGCAAAACAATGAGTAATTGCTGTTTTGCTGAATAATACATCTGAGTTGCCAACGTCAAAGGTATTATTTTGTGTATTTCTAAACAGGAACATTAACTGCAGGTTTTGACATCTAGATCTTTTCATGAAATACTTAAAAATTGGCCAATAAAATGACACCTGTGAAAGAAAATATAAAGATATAACCAACTAATTTTCCTTGTCCTACTTTCTACTATAAAATTAACAATGAAAAGTCGCTCAATAATAGAATTATGAAGGATATAACATAAAAACACAGTCATCATAAAATCCAAAACAACAACAAAAGTGGAATTTGGGTAGAGGTAAAAAAGATCCATAGGAAAACTCCTGTAATATCCTTGCAGGATGTGAGTAGACATATCCACCAGTATCAGACCCCTAGTGAAGTTACCATTAATGTGCATAGAATTGAGATAAAAGCATTATTTACATTCAAAATGAATTATTTTCTCAAAGTGACTTTTCTTTAAGTCTTCTTAAACAATATATTTCTACCAGTGCTCTGTTTAGTTTTTAAATTAAAATATTTTCTTATCTGGAAAAATGTGAATATTAATTTGATTTTGTGTAGTCTTTGATGAAAATTAAGAAACCACTTGAATAAGAGATAAGGATAAGTATATTTCACCTAAAAGTTCTTCCTATTTATAGACTACATTTATAGACTACATTTAAGTGGTATAAGAGAGTTTAGCATTTTGAGAATTTTGAATTTTTCGAAGTGGAGAGATAAAGCCAAAGGTTTTATTTTCTAATATAGCTAGAAAATGTATGAAAAAGTGTATAACTGTATATCTAGCTTTTTCCCCCCTATGGGTCTGTACCTCTGGAAATGCCCTTGTGGCTTAAGAATATTCATACCTCTTTCTCACTCTGTCTTGCTATGACTTAGTTTTTCCCTAATATGTTAGGGTAAGTAAGACACCTTATATATGATGCTGCATTTGGATGGATGCTGGGGTGGAAGTGGGCAACAGAGACAAGATGTCCTTTAGAAGTTAATGAGGAAAAAGACATCTATAATACCGTCCCAATTGTTTTAACGTTAGTGCTTCGAGACAGCTAAACAGGTCCTACAGTGACGGGGCATGTGAGGTAGCTCTTCAGTGGCTACAGATTTTAATGGATGGCTTTGTTATCCTGTTTTTGTGTTCATCGGTTTCTTAGCACAAGTTGACCTAGTACAGAAATCAGCAGAAACCTTCATTCTCATCTGCTTAGAGAACCCATTTCATCCCTTTGGGGAATCGTTCGACTTTATTGTGGAATTAATTCTAAAGATGGTGAATGGAAATGAAAAGTATATAGTTATGATTGCTCCTAAAGAATGTCTGCTTGCCCTCAATCAGGGCCGTGAGAGTTAGTGCACTTCCTTAGAAAGGTGATGACCATCTTTGAGGTGGGAGCGTGTGGCTTTCCGCTTTGCAGCCAACTGCCAGACCACAGGGGGTAGGACTTTAAAAAGTGAAGATAATCGACTTTATTCAGGGAAATATGGAGTTCAGAGCCATATTTGTTCAAAGGGAAGCACATCACTGTGTTTGGTGGTTTGACTGAGGTTTAGCTGAGCTCCCGCACAACGCATTCTTGAGATCTAAAAATAGCCAGGCTTAGCAGTCGCATTGCTAGGTGCTTGGCGTGGGCGGTGCCCAGAGGAGACAGCCGGCTCTGTGACTGGCTGCGGAACTGGCTGGGCTAGGCAGTGGCAGCGGCGAAGGCGGCAGGCTTGCCGCCGGGCAGCACGACGCCTCCCGGTGACCGCCAACAGCCGGAGTCCTCCTGCAGCTGTGGCTGCTTGCGGCCCTTTTCTGAAGCGGGCATCTGATTGGTGTTTCCCGGGAGACAGGCTGCCAGAGCTGCCAGAGAGGCTGGAGCTGGTGCGCCGGCGCGCGCGTTCCCGGGGCTGGCGCGCGCTCCTGACTGGCACGCGGTCGGGGGGCGGGGGGCCGCGGGGGGCCGCGGGGGGCGCGCTGAGGCCCAGGTAGCCGGCTGGGAGGCCTTCTAAGTTCGCGCGAGCTCAAGTTCCCGCGCCCGCCCTCCAAGGTCTGAGAACCGTAGAGGGGGGCCGGCAGCCTTCCTCTGCATGGCATGCTGAGTTGCATCCGCTAGGGCTGTTCTGTTTTTTTATTTGCCCGCCCATCGGCCCCTCACCAGTGACCTCGGTCGTGCTTCTGCGCCAGCCCCGGATTGCGGTTGCTTAGGAATCTCTGAGTTGGGCTTGTGCTTGGGGGTGGCGTCGAGGTTTAGTCACTCCAGGACGTCGGTTGGAGCGAGGGATCTAGCTGCGGCCACCTTCTTCGCAGGGCCCGTACCTCAACCCAGCAGGCAACTTGTGTTTAAGGGGTTTTCTTTTGCTGATACTGTTTCTCTAGTTCTGTCTAGGATTCTTCCTTGGATATGATCAATATCATTGATAAAGATATCACGTGCTCCTCCCCCCTTTTTTTTAACCTAGTGGAAAGCTAACGGAAAGAGCACCTCCCCCCGCTCCCCCTACCGCCTCCCCCACCCCCCCGGAAGCTCTTGCAGAAGGAAGTTTTGTGAATCAGGAACCAGGGTTGGTGAGCACTCTCCGCTCTGGGCCCTTCCCTGGATCAACTTGCACTTCTGCCCCATTGCCCATTCGGGACTCAGCGCGCATCTTTCCCCTATCAGATTTGCAGGAAATATTAATCTCCCTGTTGGGTGGATACAGTAGAACTTGTTCAGAGATTACTTTAAAAAGAGATCTGGGTCTTAAGCACTTACTAAAGCCAGTTAATAACATCATGCATGGACATTTAAACTTGTTGTAAGTTGCAGAGAGGATTAGTGGGAAGTCACGCTGTGCGCAGCTAATGATACCATCTTAACTCTAACCGGGCTAAATCCACCTCGTCCGGCGCAGGTCCAGCTCTGCGGCCCTCCGGTGAGGTTGGGAAAGAGGAGGGTCTTGGAGCAGCGCGGGGAGGGCGGAAACAGGAGGAGTCACTCTGGTCCTCGCTTCAGGTGATGGTCACTTGTCCTGGGAAGTTGCGGGCGATCTTGCTGCTAGGTGGGCACGAGCACCGGGACGAGGGCATAGGCTTCCTGGTGTACGCGCCACAGCCCACGGGCTGTGCTTTAGTGACACTAAAGGATACTTACCTACAAGTAAAGCAGGTTTGATTTCATTCACCAAAGGGTGCACCAAGGTCTGGTGAGGTTGTGGGATTCCCACGGTGGTGGCTTTTTGCTACTGGTCGATTTGCATTACAAAGGCCGTTTACATTCAGTTCTCTTACAAAAGTAGTCAAGCTCAGTATTTCACAGGTAAATTTCGAAGCATATTATTAACAACTTCCTGTCATAGGCTTGCTCAACTGGTTTCAAACTGATTACTGTTTTAAGGCAGTTTTCGACTACTTTATGACAGGGCCAATTAGAAATAATCTGGGGAAAATGCTTGGAAAATGCTGCGTTATTAAAACACTCACCTAACAATATTCATTTGGTTCTGTCACTAAGTAGATGTCTGACGGATATCTTGTGTTCTCAGAGTTTCTTCTAATAGTCACTGGCCCTGGGAAAACAAGCTATCAGGAGAATTTTAACTACAACCTGGCTCTTGGATTTTTTTCTTTCTTAGTTTTGAATTCAAACTTGACAAGGTTAAAATGTTTATGTCTTATATAATTGCTAGTAGGAGACAGGAAATAACTATAGATGCTAATCACTATAATAATTGGTGAAAACTTGTAAATGAACCTCTTGGGAAAAGGAATGTGTGCTAATAATAATAATAATAATACTTTCTCTGAATCAGTCCACCAAAATGATTTACAGAGTATTACCCAGGATATCTCTCAAATCTTTGTTTTTTAGGGGAAAAAATACAATCTACATATATAATCATATGCACACATATATAAATATGAGTGAAATGTACTGGATTTGAAGAATTTCTAATAAGTATGATTAGGAAATATTTTCCCTGAATAAATATTTCATATATAATTAATTTATGGATTTATCGACCCTGGTCTAATGAAAAAAAAACTTACTATAATTTATTTCGAGGTAATGCCTTCATGAGGACAGTAATAGATTTAATATCATTGAAATTCAGAATCTATGCACTTACTTCCTGTCAGGACTAGATCTCTTGTGTAGTAATAATAAAAGTGTACTTAGTCCTTATTTTTAATTCAGTGAGCCTTATGAGGGTACCTGAAACTGTCACATGAATTTAACAGTCTTTGAGAGGAGCTCAAATAATAGATTTTAGGCCTTATTTTTAGAAAGCACATAGTTTGTACATAGAAGCTTCTCAGTATATATCATTTTAATGCATTCAATTATTCTTGAACTATATGACCTATGTACAAAGTTAAATTAATAGTGGCTGACAGGAATCTGAAGTTAAGGATGTTGAACAGTCTGGAATAGTTTGAAAACTGTTTAGGAGCTTTAAATATAAAGTTATCACCATGACAAAATCATGAAAAGTGGCTTTGAAAAGACTGGAAGAAAAATAATTTGATAGGTCTTCATCTTTAAGGTCTGTAGTACCTGCCTCTCGTGTGATTCTGGTAGTGAAAATATCTAGACAGCAAGGAAATAGGGATTAATTGACGAATTCATATTTGCATTGTTTTATAAAGTAACTCATGATAATTTGTAGGTACTTAGATTAATATAAAAAATAACAAGTTTAGTTGTCACCAAATAAAGTTAGAAATTGCTGAGTAGCTTAGATACTCAAGTCTCATGCTCAATTATAGTCTAAAATCTGAGTTTGCAGATATGACATGGGACTCTAGTGATTCAAACAGCATAGTACAAATACTGCATATATTTCTGCCAAATTTGTCTCAGATGGACTAGCTACTAAGGAAGAATCCATAGCATGACTGAGCTAACAAAAAGTGTGTTACCTTTCCAATAGGTAATCCCTCCATTTGCATTCGGTGTTCACTGATAAGAGAGAGTACTTGAATTTCTGTCATTTTTCTGGACTCCAGCCTAAAGGTCTATTTTGTCAGTTCAAAATAGAATGAACAGTAATTCATGCTAACCAATTATAATTATTAAGACAAAATTATTTTCTTGGCCAATAGAAATAGAAATTTGGCTTTATTTAAGTTCAGCTTCACTAGATCCATTTTGTTAGAGATTATCTAATTCAACTTTGATTTTTCAAATTGCTTTTTATATTACGAAGAACACTTCTATATAAAATGTAGTTTGAAAAGAGAAAAATATTTATGCTTTTATCATTTTTAGTGATCAAATACTGCAGTGCTAGATATTAGAATATCATGTGCATCAATACATTATTAACTTAATCTAATGCTCAGAGTCATTACCACATTCATGGGTGTCTTTCTGATATCTCTCCAGTCCACTGGATTTTGAAGTGTGATTATGTAAATTTTCTACTGATAAATAAATGACTATAATTGTACTTGAAATACCACTCAAATTCTTAAGACCATGGCATCTAAATAATATATTATGCATTCCTTAATTATTTATCAAGACTAATTCAAAATAACTGTAGGGTAAAGCATACATTTATTTTTAAATAGCCATCCCCTTCCCCAATTTTTTTTCTGCACCAGGTTAAAAAATATCCCAGATGGTGAAAATATGGAGAGATGAGAAAAAGGTTGATAAGTAGAGTAAACAACAAGTCTATTGCTCAAGGAAACATCTCTGGTCTGGCCAAAAATACTATCACCATGATGCAATTTTTATGGCATGTGATCTTAATACCAGTTCAATAAAGGCATTTTGGTGACAGAGGAAATCATGTTTAAATGTTAAACATCAGTGTAGAAAATTCCTCACCACTACTTGACAAAGGAAAAGGGAAAAGTTAGCAGAAAAAAAAAATTCACCAATGAGCATTTTTTAAGGTTATTTTATAATCATAGTAGGGAAATTGTAATCTTGAGTTATAAAATTTGAGTAAGGGTTATACAATCAAATGACAGTAAATGTAAAGTATGGCTTTCCTTCATTTAATTATAGCTATAGAAAATCACAATAATCGAATGGTACCTTTTCATTGTTTAATATCGCAAGGGTGTATTCAGAACTCTTGTACTGTGCCTTTAAAAGAAGCATGGTGTGTGTGTGTGTGTGTGTGTGTGTGTGTGTGTGTGTGTGTGTTTTACCTACATAAATTCTAATTGCAGAATCCACTCTAATCACCATGTGGAAATCATCTGAAACCTCATAAGTTCATGAGCTACACACTTTCCTTTTTT
This sequence comes from Nasua narica, assembly GCA_028533885.1. Lineage (NCBI taxonomy): Eukaryota > Metazoa > Chordata > Mammalia > Carnivora > Procyonidae > Nasua > Nasua narica. Next base: position 59,886,567 of record CM052809.1, on the reverse strand, counting down.
TTATTCTGCAGACCACACCTTATCTGGTTGCTAATGAAATACAGGAGATTGATTGCAGAAAATCTTCAAGGGAATATTTGCTGTACCACATATAGTAAGCTCCATTTGGTGCATTAGCATTTAGCCATTTTATGCAAATGTAGAGAAAATGACTCATGTATATGATTTAATATGCATCAGCGATAACTCATACCACCCTTATAAGAAAAAAGAAATTAAAAATTCATTAGAAAACTAGACTGGTGTCACTACATGGTTAAAACATTATTAAAGCATATTTCAATGTTTTGCTTACACTAGTGTTCTCATCATGGTGCCACCATTTCATGACAAAGGCCGTAGAGGAGAAAACATTCAACTTAAAATGTCTGCTGGCACACATCGCTGGATTTGTGTGTCACTAAACAATGAGCGAGCATAGCCTTGAATACCAACTATTTAATTAGCACTTTTGGAAACCATGCATAGAAAATAGCTCATTTACATGCATCTGCTTAGCGATTAGTCCCATAAAAAGCTACCATTTTTTTTGTTGTTTAATATAGCGAGCATTTTACCATCGGCCATGAAAAAAATCAAAACATATGTTATTATTTTCAAATCCTGAAATTCAGAGATTTAATTAAAATAGGCAAAATCTTCATATTTCTCTTCAAGGTATATTTAAATTATTTAATTTAACCTTAAGTGTACCATAAAAGGCTGGATACAAGTAATAATTAAGAACTTCAAAGGGCAACGGAAACCCTCTAACAGTCCTTGGTTTAATTAAAGGCTATTATTAGAAAGCTCTGGAATATACAGTTACATTTAATGACGAGTGATGGCTAGTAAAAGCTGTGTTTGAAAGTTATGAGTATCTTATTCTAAATACAATTGATAGGCTATAGAAAGTATTGCTATCATTTCATTTTGAAAATAAATGACATGTATTTCTTGAAAAATCAAATTGATAACATTAAAAACCTGTTAGTTTAAGATGCCTTGCTTTTTATTAATTTTCTAGTCTACACATACTTGTCATGATCACAAATTAATTGTATGCTTCTTAAAAAACATTTCTGCCAATTGAAATGTCTTTAAAAGGGTATTTTTTTTAATACAGTGGTATATTTATGAAGCCATGTGTACAAATGTGTCTGGATGAATTAACAATAAAAGTGGACTTTACTAGTGTTTTTGAAATGTAACATTCTTTTTTGGAATGTGGATTGATATTTAATATGACAGTAATAAATTATTTTTTAGAAGTTTATATTATCTATCACATTTGTGTGAGTAGACAATTGGCCAAAAACCAGGTGATTCTAAATACATTTTATATAAACCATATAAAAATAGGAATGGATCATTTATGTACAATTTGGTGTTTATCATGAGTAATTATGCTCATTGTACTGTTTTGCTTTGTATATATTTATACAGGGAATTTAGTTGGAATTTGCATAAAACTCAGGATACGTGTGAGTAGAGTGTGTATATATATTCTGAAGTGAAATTGAACAAATATTTTAAAAGTTTATTTAAAACATCTTACTGATTCTGTTTAATTATCTTTAGAAATTGGCTTATAAAGCATTTAGAGTAAAAAATTGCTTACTTATTAAGCACATAAAATTTTAATTTTGTGAGAAATCTCTTATTTTAAAAATATGATACTGTTTCCTTTATTCACTGTGGACCAGTGAACTACACCATGAAATGTTTCGTCTAGAAAGACTGTGTGGATTAAATATGTAGCTATGAATCTCTATCTGTGTAGCTTATCTATCTAGTTACATAATGTAGTGTGTGTGTGTGTGTGTGTGTATGTATATTCCACTGTGTAAGAAAAGTGTGCTCCTGATGTGCGTTTTCTATGGCATATTTCTTTAATTTGAAAATTTTTTTACTTCAATTTCTTATTTTATTTTCCTCACAATCAGTATTATTCTTTATTTGCTTGTTATTACTCACCCTACTTCCCTCCTGCATAAACACTCAGAATTTAAGGTTTGTAAGCAGAAAACTTTCTGGTCTTGTTCACTGCTGAATATTCTGTACCGAGGACTGTGTTGGACAGATGGATGCTCACTAATTATTTGTTAATGAAAGAATAAGTACATTTAAATATGAGATTGATCTTTCTGAGATAGCTATTGCCCTATGGATCTAAGGAATTGGTTTAGATAGACTGGTTCTCCCAACATGGAAGTTCTTTTGAAGCTGCTCAGCTTTGATGAGATTATCCTTCCTGGATAGAGTAAAACCACTGTTTGGTTTTGGGGTTAGTGATGACTGCAAAGAAACCTGTAATCTAGATTTCAAAGTTCAATTGTAGGAGAGTTACATATATATTTGAGATTTTTATCCTTGATATAGGGAATAACAAGTGGTTCATAGAACAGGGCCAAGTTAACTGGACACATGGGAACTGAATTCTAGAACACAGAATTATTAAAAACATATTCTAAGGAAATATTTTACAAGGAATTTTAATATTTGTATTTTACTTTGGTTAAAATATCTAATTCATAAAAGTGTGCTGTTTGTAAAAGGACTGAAATGCTTACAATTTTAATGATAGAAGAAATAGATGTGAGTCAGAGTCTCCCTGGGGCCTGATCTTCTTTTTGACTATGTTTGGGGCCATTTTTGAAATCTCCATTAGTTTCCTTAGGATACTAGGGAATCATGAATAAAGATATGGTTTTGTTACAAAACAGTGCTCCTATGACTTAAAAATTAACCTGAGTGTCTAACTGGCAATCCAGTAGTTAGATGGAAAATTTAAATCATTGATTATAATTTCGAGCAGAAATTGGAATATATCATTTGGTATAATCAGTGAAAATTTGTCTTTTCACATTTTCACACAACATGGGTTCAAAGTAACAAATGTAATATGTGAAACTCAAATCAATGAAATGTTTATTGAGCTCTTAACCAATAAGGTTCCAAGGTTCTCAGAAAATACCATCAGTAGATTGTTGAGTTCATAAAGCAACAACTAAACATATTCTTAAGACCAGGTAGTTAGAACAGTGAGTCATCAAAAAGCCCAGCCCTTTTCTATTTAAGTACCATTGAGAAAGAATGTTCTTTCCCCTCTTCCCTCCCTCCCAAAAGCTTTTTGTTTCCATTTGGTCCACAGTTTGGGCAAAGGTTTCAGGGTGGTTAAAAAGCTGCCTAGCCGCTCAGTGGGTTAACATCTGCCCTCGGCTCAGGTCGTCATCCCAGAGTCTTGGGATGGAGCCCAGCACCAGGTTCCCTGCTCAGTGGGGAGCCTGCTTCTCCCACTCCCTCTGCTACTCCCACTCCCTCTGCTACTCCCACTCCCTCGCTACTCCCCCTGCTGTGCGCTCTCACGCGCTCTCTCTCTCTCTCTCGCGCTCGCTCTCTCAGAAAAAAAAAAATGCAGCTGCCTAGTGGCTGTAGGGAGTGGCTCAGGCAGAAGCCCCTGGCATCGGGTTTGCCAGAGGGGCCCCTCAAAGGCTGCTGGGTTCCGGAGGTTCCTAGTCATGCTTAAGGGTGAGCCTTTCGAAGACATACTGGCCCAGCCCAGCCTGCACCAGGTGGTCGCCATGTTCTTGACGAGGTTCACCTCCTGACCTAGGAAGTGGTTCTTTAAAAAGTCACCGAGAAAGGCGTCCGCGCAGGTAGAAGCAAGGTTGCGCAGATCCCAAAGGACCTGGTTCGGGTTCTTCTCCAGAACAACCGCGGCTTCCGCGGTGTGTAGGGTTTTGCCCCACTCATCTTCGGACGTCTTCTGCAGTACCGGAAAGAGGGCGCAGCAGCGGCAGCGCCGAACACGCTGGTTTTACGTCTTCAAGAGACTCTTGGGCACCTCTCGCTTCTCCTCAGCCGACTGAGAAGTGGCCCATGCCCTCCGGAGCCACATCATCATGGTCGAAAGAGAAGCCCAGAGAAAGGTAGGTGTAGGAGGCGTGCAGATGACTGTTGACCAGGCAGTTGACCGCAGCCTTCACCTCCTTGGAATAATTCTGTCAAAATGCAAGCAGCTCACGGTTGATTGGCAATAAGGAGCAAAGCTTAAAAAAATTGTGTTGGTTGATTTTGGGGACAGGGGATGATGGCTGAGAAGGTGGCTCCCAAAGTTGCTACTGGAAAAGATGTTGAAGGGTGGCCAGAGGCTGTAGTAAATGGGGTCTAAACACTGTTGAATTAAGAGATAGATTAGCGGGAGGCAGGGTGGACTGCCAAGAAAAAAATGTTAGAATTTGGGTGTTGGGTTCAGCATTTGATTAAGCCCATTAACTCTTTCATAATTAAGGTATTATTTTAGTCTGTGAATGCGTTTTTGGAAGCTACAGTGGATTTTATGTTGGTGCAAAAAAGTGGCCAAATGATTCCCTGGGAGATGTAATAGACTTCTCAAGTCATGTGTCTTGAACATCGTGACTGACTGTGGAATCTGGATGGTGAAATCTGGATCCAGACTGATGTTGTCGACAGACTATCATAAAGCAAAGCAGAGAATTCAGGTTATGTATTTTATCTAGGTCATTTTCATGCTTCTGACTTTTAATTAGAAAAGAAGTCTCCACTGTGTAAGTGGCCATTCTATTTACTATACTAAAGGTAGAGCTAAATATGAGGAAATCAATGAGGAATTTCCGGGCTAATAGAAAATCTATTAACTGAAAACATTTATTGAGTACTTTATCAGAGTATACAGTGCGAAGGGCTAATTATATGTTTGGGAGTGTCGGGTTGGGAGCTATAGAGATGGCAAACTTTGGAAGAGGACTTAGAAAAAGTGTAAGAGAGGCACCTGGGTGGTTCAGTCGTTAAGCCTCTGCCTTCTGCTCAGCTCAGGTCATGATCCCAGGGTCCTGGGATGGAGGGCTCTCTGCCCGGTGGGCGGGAAGCCTGCTTCTTGCTCTCCCACTCCCCCTGCTTGTATTCCCTCTCTAGGCTGTGTATCTCTGTTAAATAAATAAATAAAATCTTAAAAAAAAGTGTAAGAAATGATGCTAACTTTAAGAAACCTAACATCTGGTGAAGAGACTAGATTAATAAATATGAAAAATTAGTGAATAAGATAAGACTTGAATTCTGAGATACTCGTTAATAATATTATAGGAATGTACAGTAAAGATAAATCATTATGAATACCTAAAGAGAGATTAGTAAACAAAGTAATGTTTGCAGCTTTGTATTTGAGCTTTGAAAGAGTCGTAGAATTAAGACAGATTGAAGGGAAAGCATTGTGGCCTAGAAAACCAAAATGATTTATGATGACCTGAATGCATCAATGAACAAAGCATGTTTTTGAGAGTGAGAAAGAAGAGCTTTATACTCCGTAATGGTGATTAATATTTGTGGATAGGTAGAATAAGGCCACATTACTTATATTCTTGAAACTTGGCTGTTAGAGAGAGACATGATGATGAAAATTGTGGCGTTATTCCGGATTTCTTCTTTGATATATTTGACAAATATTTATTGAGCATCTACTATACGCAAAGTACTATGCCAAGCATTGGGAGAATAGTGGTGAGCCAAAACCAATTCTTGCCCAATCTCATGAAATTATATTCTAGCAGAAAGGCTAGACTTTGAACAACTAGCAATACAATTGACTAATTATGGCTATAATTAGTTCTACAAAGAGTGTATTACAAAGTATCATGAGAGAGTGTAACTAGCCTGGAACAGAGGAATGGTGTTAGGGAAGTTTGCCTTAAGAAGTGATGTTTGAGTTGAATTAAAGGTATAGAGATGACTGAACAAAGGGGAAGGAGGATAAGCAGAACTTGATAGTCAGAGGAGACTGTACACGTCAAAGTAAATAGACAGGAGGAAGCCTACCAAGTTTGAAGAACTGCAAGATCAATGTGACTGGACTACAGAAATACACAGAAAACGATACAGAATGGTCTAAGATGAGGTTAGAGAGGTAGGAGGACAAGATCATGCAGACTTTGTAGGGTACTGGTTTTTGAATGAGATGTGGTGAAAAGCTGCTGAAGGATTTTTAAGCAAGAGAGTGTATGTTTGGATTTATATTTTTAAAAGATGATTCTGTGTGTAGTATGGATAGGAGGAAGGCAAGGGTAGGTAAGGGAAACTGGTAATGAAGCTGCAATAATAGTTGAGTTAAGAGATGTTGGTGGTTTGGACTAGGGTGGTTGTAGTGAAAATGGAGGGACACAAATAAATTAGAGAGGTGTTTATGAGGCAAAACTGACCAGATAAACAAAACGAGGAAAGTAGTCTTTATTTATTTAAAGTAGGCTCCATATTGAATGTGGGGCTTGAACTCACAACCCTGATATTAAGAGTGCTCTAACGACTAAGTCAGTGAGGTGCCCCAGAGGAAAGTATTTTATTATTTTTTTAAAGATTTTATTTACTTATTTGACAGAGAGAGAGATCACAGGTAGGCAGAGAGGCAGGCAGAGAGAGGGAGAAGGAGGCTCCCCGCTGAGCAGAGAGCCCCATGCGGGGCTCCATCCCAGGACTCTGAGGCCATTACCCGAGCCAAAGGCAGAGGCTCAACCCACTGAGCCACCCAGGCGCCCCGAGGGAAGTATTATTTAGAGAAACGTTCACTGCCATCAGTTTTCAGGTGAGCCAGAGTGGGCCTAGTATGGATATAGGGAAGCCACTTGGTGACTGTTGCAGTAATCTGAGAAGGTGATGAGACCTGAAACGGAATGGAGAAGAGAAGACATATTCTAATAGGGCAAACAGGATTTTTTGACTGAAAAAAATTTTTTTATTTTAATTTTTAAAAAGATTTTATTTATTTGACAGAGAGAGAGAGAGAGAGAGAGAGATATCACAACTAGGCAGAGAGGCAGAGAGAGAGATGGGGAAGCAGCTGCCTGCTGAGCAGAGAGCCTGATGCAGGGCTCGATCCCAGGACCCTGAGATCATGCCCTGAGCCAAAAGCAGAGGCTTTAACTCACTGAGCCACCCAGACGCCCCTTGACTCAAAAATTTTAAGTCTTATTGATTTTAGTGGCCTTAGTGGCTAGAAGAAGGAATTAAGACAGCGATGTAAGTATTGAGTTTGTGGTGTTAGATAGTTATATAGGCAAGTATAGGAGTATGATTCTATTTGGGAAGGCATCAGTAGGGATTTGTGATTGGATTAAAGTTGTAAAATATGTGGAGTCTGCCAAAGACACATTGTAGAGAGTAGAGAATAGCAAGCCAAGGCACTGATTCTGACATTGGTAGAAGTAAGCAGGTGTTGCCCGTGGGTTAGCTTACATCTGGAAACAGTTGTGCTCAGTAATTCCTTTTTGAAGGCAACTTAGATTTTACTGTTTAGCGTGTGTTCAATTATTGAAATAAGTAGAATCCTCCCCAAAATGTCTGTAATTTGCCACATTTAAAAATATGTTACATTGAAATAAGGAGAGAAAGAGGAGAAACTAGTTGGAAAGTGTTCATATAATTTTAGAAGTAATTGGAATTTAATGCTTCATAAACATTTAATTAAAAATGATTACCAAGTAATCCAGTATATGCTCAAGTTCATAGACATTTCTTTTAGATAGATAAGTGTTAGCTTATTCTTTCTTTCTGTAAATATTTATTGAGAGCTTACATGTTTGGTACTGTTCTTGCTCCTACTGATTTTACTTCTGATTATGGAAGGTACATTTTATTTATATTTTATTTCAATTTTTTAAGTAAAAAATTGAGCTTGAGCTTATGACCCTGAGATTAAGGGTCTCACGCTTTACCAGCTGAGCCGGTGAAGTGCCCCTGGAATCCACATTTTAAAGGGCTGAGATAGGTAATAAACAAGTAAATAGAAGAAAATAATCAGATACTTATAAGTCCTATGATAAGTAAAACAGAGTAATGGAGCTTACTTTTGTTTGGGTGGTCAGCCAAGGCTTACTTGAGGAAGTGATGTTCAAAATGGCACATGAAAGCATACTTATGCTAAGTCTATGAAGAAGTCTTTGAAGAGGTGCATATACTTGTCTGGTTGTTTACATAAGATTAATGATCCTATTTGGGTTTAATAGCAACAAGAACTTTGACATAATCTTTTTTGAGATCGAGAAAACGATTAAGATTGGGGCACCTTGGTAGCCCAGTCAGTTAAGTGTCTGACTCTTGGTTTCAACTCAGGGCATGATCCCATGGGTCATGATTTCATGGGTGTGAGATTGAGCCCACAGTTGGGCTCCAGGCTCAGAGGAGAGTCTGCTTGAAGATTCTTTCCCTCTGCCCCTCCCTCTGCTTGCATGAGCTCTCTGTCCCAAAGGAATAAATAAATCTTGAAAAAAGGAAGAGAAAAAATTAAGATCTTCAAAAAAGATTAAGATAGTGAATTTTTTAACTTGTTGAAGTTATCAAGTACAGTTTTTCTTTTCAAGACATTTCATGGGGCACCTGGGTGGCTCAGTTGTTAAGCGTCTGCCTTCGGCTCAGGTCATGATCCCAGGGTCCTGGGATCATTGGGCTCCTTAATTGGTAGAAGGCCTGCTTCTCCCTCTCCCGCTCCCCCTGCTTGTGTTCCCTCTCTAGCTGTGTCTCTCTCTGTCAAGTAAATAAATAAAATCTTAAAAAAAAAAGACATTTCTTAATTGCCTACATCATAGTGTTGAGAAATCTTGTTTTTTAATTATGCGTGCTTAATGTAGTTTTGGGAATCCACACTCAGATTTGAGTCTGTTGTTTAACAATTTCAATCAATTTTTATTTTTTTAAATTTTTATTTATTTATTTTTAAAATATTTTTATTTATTTGACAGAGAGAGAGAGAGAGAGAGATCACAAGTAGTCAGAGAGGCAGGCAGAGAGAGAGAGGGGAAAGCAGGCTCCCTGCTGAGCAGAGAGCCCAATGCGGGGCTCGATCCCAGGACGCTGGGACCATGACCTGAGCCTAAGGCAGAGGCTTTCACCCACTGAGCCACCCAGGCGCCCCTCAATCAATTTTTAAAAATAAGCATGCATACACATGCTTTTAAGAAGTTAAAAGTTCTAGCCATTTTGACAAGTGTAAGGTGACATCTCATTGTGTTTTCGTTTTGCATTTCTCTGATGATTAGTGATGTTGAACATGTTTTCATGTGTCTGTTGGCCATCTAGATGTCTTTGGAAAAATGTCTGTTCAGGTCCTCTGCCTCAAAAAATTAAAAATAGAAAAAATAGAAATAACTTATGATCCAGTAATTCCACTACTGGGCAATTGCCCAAAGAAAATGAAAACACTAATTTGAAAAGATACACATACCCCTTATTGCAGCATTGTTTATAATAGCTAAGATATGAAAGCAACCCAAAAGTCCATAAACAGAAGAATGAATAAAGATGATGTGGTATATACACTGTGGACTATTACTCGTACATAAAAAAGATGAGAGCTTCCCTTTTGCAACAACATGGATGGAATTTGAAGGTATTATGCTAAGTGAAATAAGTTAGAGAAAGATAAATACCATATATGTCATTTATATGTGGAGTCTAACAAAACAAAACAGGGGCACCTGGGTGGCTCAGTTGGTTGGGCAGCTGTCTTCGGCTCAGGTCATGATCCTGGAGTTCCAGGATCGAGTCCCGCATCGGGCTCCCAGCTCTGCGGGGAGTCTGCTTCTCCCTCTGACCTTTCTCCTCTCGTGCTCTCTCTCACTTTCTCTCTCTCTCAAATAAATAAATAAAATCTTAAAAATGAACAAACAAACAAACAAACAAAAAACAAAACAAATAAACAAAGAAATAAACACCAGATTCTTAAATGCGAAGAACAAACTGGTGGTTGACAGAGGGGTGGAAGGTGGAGGAATGGGTGAAATAAAGGGGATAAGACGTATAAATTTCCAGTTATAAAATGTCACAGATATGAAAAGTACAGCTTAGGAAATACAGTCAATAATGTTGTAATAATGTTGTTCAGAGACAGGTGGCGACTATACTTGTGGGAAGCCCTGAGTAATGTAGAGAATTGTTCAATCACTAATTTGTACACCTGAAACTAATATAACACTGTATGCTCTACTTTCAAATATATATATATATTAAAAAAATAAAAAAAAGTTAAAAGTTGGACAGAAGCATATGCTAAAAACTGGGCTCCCGTTCCCCTGAGTTTTACTAACCAGATGTAACTAGCAGTTTCTTGAGGTTTGGAAACTTTTATTTTATTTTATTTAAGATTTTATTTATTTATTTGACAGAGAGATCACAAATAGGCAGAGAGGCAGGCAGAGAGAGGGGGAAGCAGGCTCCCCGATGAGCAGGGAGCCCGGCTTGATCCCAGGACCCTGAGATCATGACCTGAGCCAAAGGCAGAGGCTTAACCCACTGAGCCACCCAGGCGCCCCGAGGTTTGGGAACTTTTAAAATTAAAATTGAAATTACTTTGCTTATCATGAAGTTCCTCAAATTATAGTTAGGAACATTTTTCTACTGTTTCGCAACTTTCTCTCAAATGTAATGGCAAATATATGCAAAGATTGGATTTAAACATAAATCATTAAGGGCCTCAATTGTTGAGGATATCTTTGGTAAAAAGCTAGACTTCAGTGAGTTCATATTGTTTATTCTTTTTGAAATTCGTATTTCAGAGACTTAAAAGAAATTTATGGATCACCTTCCTCCAAAAGGTATTTATTTATGCCTCAAGGGATCTCCTGAACATTGTTGTGAACACAGGGAGTTCACAATTATGGTTTAATTTGTAAGCAGTCTCCCCCACAACCTCATGTACTTGATCAGCTTTCAAAATGCTAAGATAGTTAGTGATTCTCTACTGACTTCAAATCAGCTAATCTCTAAACTTTAGCTTAACCGTCATCAGTAACCTTCTTGTCAACCTCCAAACACTTATGAATCATTTAAAAATTTCAGGACAGGGTGTTCTTGTGGAATGATGGAGATGCTGCTCGATCCCTCCCCTCTGTCCAGGGGACTCCTGCAACCACAGAGCAGCCACCGTAGTGGTCTGATGTCCGGTCAGTCTCTTCTTCCATTAGCAGATTAGTGGTTGATATGTCTGTTCTGCTGACATCTCCTGAATTCTCTTCGTCCTTAATAACTTTGTCAAGGTTTAAGTTAGATTCAGATATTCTGTGAAGCTGTCAACTTCTTCTCTGTAGTCTTTTTTTTTTTTTAAAGATTTTATTTATTTACTTGAGAGACAGAGAAAGTGAGAGAGAGCATGAGAGGAGAGAAGGTCAGAGGAAGAAGCTGACTCCCCGTAGAGCTGGGAGCCCGATGTGGGACTCGATCCCGGAACTCCAGGATCATGACCTGAGCCGAAGGCAGTCGCCCAACCAACCGAGCCACCCAGCGCCCTCTTCTCTGTAGTCCTAAAGCTAGCCTCTCAGTTCAGATCCTTCATCTTGGAGCAACTGTGGCTGCCAAAGGGAAATTTCACAGCAGTGCTAGCATGAAGCATTCCCTGGTAGAATGGAGACAGAGCATGAGCCAGTTAGGTGAATAAATAAATGTCTTTGGTTTTTCCCGGTCGCATATTATAAAGAAAAATTTGAAAATCAAATATATTGTTAACCAGTGCCTAAATTGGGGAACAAACCAAGGATGTAAGCAAACATTTCTTTCTCATCCATTACAATTATTCTGACTCTTCTAGAACTGACAAGGAAAGAGAGGTGAGAAGAAAAGAAACTTTATTGTATTAGATACTGTGCTGGGTGCTTTACATACATTGTCTTATTTAATCTTCAGGAAAACTTTGTAGTTTATATTAGCCTCATTTTTCAGAGCCCGAAACTGAGGCTTGGGAGGTTACTTAAAGCAAGTGAAGAAAGGAAGGGATAAAAGGAGGAATGAATAGCTATAAAATCAGGACCAGGATATTACTTATATTTAAACAAACAAGAACTTATTAGAGAGTTTTATTATTTATTTCTCTGTCTTAATAGTTAAGAAAAGCTTCATCTTAGTAAAACCTTAGCACTTTGAATTCATAAATTATCAGGTCGTTTAAGGGAATAAAAACAGAGTGCATTTGATGGGGGAAAAAAACGAGTATCTTCCAAATGAATATATCTTTTGCATTCAGTTGCTATGGTATCTTGTAGGTATAATTTATAAATTATACAAATTTTACACATTTAGAAATTAAATCTGTATGATTATTTTAGCACTTGTATTTCTTACTAGAAATTACCCATTTTTATGTGAAAAATTTTCCAGCTTTATTGACATATAATTGACAAAAATTGTGTATATTTATTGTGTACAACATGATGATTTAATATACATATATACTGCGAAGTAATTACCACAATCAAGTTAATTAACACATCCATAACCTTACATAGTCACTGTTTTTGTTTTTTTTTTTTGCATCTGTGTGGTGAGAACAGTTAAGATATACTCTCTTAGCAAACTTCCAAGTATGTAATACAGTACCACTAGCTATACTCACCATGGTATACATTAGATTCCAGAACTTACTCATCTTAAACTGAAAGTTTCTACCCTTTGACCAACGTCCTGATTTTCCTGACCCCAAGCCTCTGGCAACCACTCTTCTACTCTTTGTTTCATGAGTTTAACTTTTTTAGATTCCACATATTACTGAGATTGTGTTACTATTTGTCTTGCTGTGTCTGGCTTTATTTCATTTAGCATAATGCCCTCAAGATTCATCCATGTTGTTACAATTGATAGGGTTTCCTTCTTTTTTTATGCTGAATAATATTCCACTAGATACATATATCATATTTTCTATATCCATTTATCTGTCAATAGACAGGTTGTTTCATACATTGGTTATTGTTAATAATGCTGCAGTGAACATGGGAGTACAGATACCCCTTCAAGATCCTGATTTCATTTCCTTTGGAAATATACCCAGAAGTGGAATTGCTGGACCATAACCTGTTTTTTTACTTTTATTGAGGAACCTCCATAATGTTTTCCATAGCAGCTGTACCAGTGTACATTCCCACCAACAGTGCACAAAGATTCCCTTTTCTTCACATCTGTGTCCAAACTGATTTCCTTTGTTTTTGACAATAGCCATCCTATGGGTGTGAGGTGATAGCTTACTGTGGTTTTGATTTGCATTTCCCTGATGATTAGAGGTACTGAGTACCTTTCCACATACCAGTTGGCAGTTTGTATGTCTTATTTGGAAAAATGTCTATTTAAGGTATTTGCTTTTTTAAAAATTGTGCTATTAGGTTTTTTGCTATTGAGTTGTAGGAGTTCCTTATATAGTTTGGATATTAGCCCCTTATCAGATACATGATTTGCAAATATTTTCTCACATAGTGTAGGTTACCTTTCATTTTGTTGGTTATTACGTTTCCTGTACAGATGCTTTCTGGTTTGATGTAGTCCTTGTTTATTTTTGTTTTGTTGCCTGTGTATGTGTGAGATTTTTATCTTTAATTTCATGGAAAGAAAATGGGCATTGGAATTATATTTATCATATGGTATTATGACTGTACAAACATATTAACTAATGTTAAATAAGTGACAGTTTTGTTTTGCTTTATGTCTAAGTATGTGAGGAGAGGTGGCTTTGATGATCAAAAGAAAGTTGAAATTAACATAACCCACATTTGTCACTCAAGCATTGCTTGAATCAAATATATACTAACATTTTTTTTTAACCCCTCTAAGCCTCTGAATTTAAACACACAGATGAATTCACGCTTCTGCATGCTCTGCAGAAGAACTGAGCAGGCTACATTGTTGCAATTTGACATTGCCTAACTGCATGGAAGGCAGATTAATACTGGACAAAATTGTGAAGTAAGGGACATTTGTAACTTTAGTTTTAGTAGTAGATCCTCTTTGTTCTGTGCCTTTTCTCTTCATAGTTGTTTTCTCTTTCCACATCCTTATTTCTCCTTAAAGAAAGATGTCCAATTCTTTCTTTCTTTCTTTCTTTCTTTCTTTCTTTCTTTCTTTCTTTCTTTCTTTCTTTCTTTCTTAAAGATTTTATTTATATATTTGATAGAGAGAGAGAGAGAGAGAGAGATCACAAGTAGGCAGAGAGGCAGGCAGAGGGAGAGGGGGAAGCAGTCTCCCTGCTGAGCAGAGAGCCTGATGTGGGGCTTGATCCCAGGACCCTGAGATCATGACCTGAGCCGAAGGCAGAGGCTTTAACCCACTGAACCACTCAGGCGCCCCTGTCCAATTCTTTCTTGTCTTTTCCAATTTTATACTATTAATTTTTGCTCTGGGGACAAGATTGGAAGAAACCAATTTCTGAGATGAAAATGACTGATACGGTTTAGTATTTCTTAAAACACAGTGTAGATCAAGGGAATAAAAACCGTTATATTTAACAAACAAATTCACTGTTCTGTGTGTTTTATAAATTTAACTTGTTTAATTCTCACAATAACCTATTAGGTAGGTTTTTAATTGTGAAATATCAGGTGATCTGTAAGGGAGAGCTTAGGAAGCAATTGATCCTTTTATCTTTGAAATCATGTCATGAAATGAAATTCTGTTTGTGTGGCCTGCCTCATTTGTTACTCCCATGATAGTAATCATGAACCAAGACAAATCAAGCACAAAATCTTATGGTCAGTCTTGTTCTCTGTGGGGACAGTGATGATAGAGCCAATGATTAGATTAAATTGGACCTTCATGACAAGGGTTTCATGGGCTCACACTACAAGTAGAAATGTTCACATCTAAGTTTAAAAAGTTTTGCAGAGATTTGCTAATTGAAATTTTACTATTGTTGTAATTGAGATATAAGTTAATTTTTGTTATGTGTAATGTTACTGACCTTTTATGTTTATTATTTTAAAATGCAATGAAGTTTATTTATTTTTTATTTTTTTAAATTTTTTATTAACATATAATGTATTATTTACCCCAGGGTACATGTCTGTGAATCATCAGGCTTACACATTTCACAGCATTTGCCATAGCACATACCCTCCCCAAAGTTCATATCCCTAACCCCCCACCTCCCAGCAACCCTTAGTTTGTTTCATGAGTTTAGGAGTCTCTTATGGTTTGTCTCCTTCCCCATCCCATCTTGTTTCATTTCTTTTCCCCACCCCCCCATGACCCCTGCCCTGCCTCTCAAATTCTTCATATCAGAGCGATCATATGATAATTGTCTTTCTCTGACTGACTTATTTCGCTTAGCATAATACCTTCTAGTTCCATCCACGTCGTAGCAAATGGCAAGATTTCGTTTCT